>JAAGEH010000012.1:40436291-41058571 GCA_011751065.1 Lasiurus cinereus
TCTTCTTCTTCTTCTTCTTCTTCTTCTTCTTCTTCTTCTTCTTCTTCCTCTTCCTCTTCCTCTCTCTCTCTCCCTCTCCCCCCCCTCTCTCTCTCTCCCTTTAGTCCACTATATTAAAAAGCAGTGAAAAAATATCCTCTGGTGAGTATTAAAAAACAGAACAAAACGAAACAAAGCACAGAATAACAGGCTTCCTCTTTGGAGATGCTGAATATGTAGGCCTGAAAGAGAGATTCTTGGCTCTGTGAAGATTTTTATATGAATTTTATTAACACTATTTGGAAAATTAGTCTAAGCCACACCAATGGTTCAAGTTTGTGCTATTCTGTGTTCCAGGGAAGAATCAAATGAACTTCTTTTTTATTGTGTCAAAACAAAATTTTGCATGTGTTAAATACATAATTCTTATTCAAATATATAATAACAGATATAAAGTTCTATTTAACTCAGAGAAGGGACTGACAGGATGATAATGCTGTTCAAAAGGAAACTGCCAAAGATGAAAGCCTGAAGTAAAACTGCTAAATTTGATACAATCTGGCTAATGTCCTATAGGACAATAAAACCATCACTTTTTGAATTTGTTTGTCTTTTAGACAGAAATTAGGTACATCTTTAAAAGCCTAAAAATATTTTCATCTTCTCACTTTGCTAATCAATATATGTAACTTCACAGGCCTGTAAAATGTCAAAATATTTGGAACTTATTTAATTGTAAATGGTGTGTTAGAGTTATGTGTTTCATAGAAAAGGAAATGATCATTCTGTGGGTCTTTAAGGCCCCAATTATACTGAAAGGACTTGCTGTCAACATTTTGCTCTGAGCCTGTGCTTGGTCATGGAGGCAGCATGCAGGCCCATCCTTTCCTCTCTGGGCCAGCAATTGGCCAGAAAGGTTGTGGGCGGGCATGCTGTTTTCTCTCTTTGCCTGTGATCTGCCAGGTAGGCTGCAGGTGGGCCCACCCTTTTCTCAAAAGGCCTGTAATAGGCTAGGGAGGCTGAAAGCGGCTGGCTCTCTCCTCTCCCAGCCTATGCTTGGCCTCATAGGCTGCAGGCTGGAACCCTGTTCCTGTCCGTGTCTGCTCTGGCTCCAGGGGTTGGACCAAGCCACTGCACAGAGGCTCAGCTGGCCCCTACATCTCTGTCTCTGTCTCCACTCGGGGCCTCACCGGCATGCACATTTTCCTCCTTTCCAGTTGTGAACCATTATGGCATCCTGGTTTAATTTGTATATTACCTCTTTATACACACACACACACACACGCATACACACACACACACACACTAGAGGCCTGGTGCACAAAATTTGTGCATGGGGGGGCGTGTCCTTCAGCCCAGCCTGCTCCCTCTCCAATCTGGGACCCTTGAGGAATGTCCAGCTGGCACTTTACACCCAATTTTACCCGCATCGGTTGTAAACCGGCAATTAGTCATCTCTCTCACAATCCAGGACTGCTGGCTCCCAAATTCTCACCTGCCTGCTATCCTGATTACCCCTAACTGCTTTTGCCTGCCAGCTTGATCACCCCCTAACTACTCCCCTGCTAGCCTTATTGATGCCTAACTGATCCCCTGCCAGCCTGTTTTCCCCTAACTGGCCTTTCCTGTGGGCCTGGTCACCCTAACTGCCCTCCCCTGCAGGCCTGGGTCCCCTCCCACCTGCCCTTCCCTGCACACCTAGTCACCCCCAACTTCCCTTCTCTGCCAGTCTGGTCAATCCTAACTGCCCTCCCCTGAAGGTTTGATCACCCCCAACTGCCCTCCCTTGCAGGCCCGGTCCCTGCTAACTGCCCTCCCCTGTTGGCCATCTTGTGATGGCCATCTTGTGTCCACATGGGGACAAGATCTTTTGACCACATGGGAAAATCATTTTGTGTGTTGAAGTGATGGTCAATCAGCATATTATTCTTTTGTTAGATAGGATAGAGGCCTGGTACATGGGTGGGGCCAGCTTGTTTGCCCTGAAGGGTAGGTGTTCCCTTTGGGAGTGGGGTGGCCTGGGCCAGGGGCCTGTGGTGGTTTGCAGGCCATGCAAGCCTCCCAGCGACCCAAGCAGAGGCCCTGGTATCTGGGATTTATTTATCTTCTACAATTTAAACTTTGTAGCCTGGAGTGGAGCCAAGCCCTCTGCCCTCACAGTTATTGAAACTTTGTTGCCTTAATTGGAGGCTGAAGGTGTGGGAAGGCTTGGCTTCCTTCATTGCCAGGGACAACCCAAGCATCCCTCCTGCTCTCTCTGTGCTGAAGCCATCTTGGCTGGATAAATTTGCATACTCGCTCTGATTGGTTGGTGGGCGTGGCTGGTGGGTGTGGCTTGTGTGTGTAGAGGAGGTATGTATGGTCAATTTGCATATTACTCTTTTATAAATAGGACTAGAGGTCGAATGCACAAAGATTCATGCAAGAATGGACCTTCTTTTTCCTGGCTGCCAGCACCGCATTTGCTTGTGCTGGAGCTGCCTTTCTGCCTTCCTGTGCTGCCCAAAGGCTTGGAGCAGCTGGTGTGGTGTGGAATTCCTATGTCATGGCGACCAAACATCCCACCCCTGGCTGCTAGGTGCCTGTGTATGCAAATTAATTTGCCATCTATATTGGGTTAATTTGTATCCTCTCCTGTTTGGCTGGTGGGCATCACAGTAGTATGGTCAATTTTCATTGTTCTTTTTTATTAGTATAGATAGATATTTATAAATATAGAAACTTATACTTTTTTGATAAAAAATCATAACTATGTTTCTGAATTAAAACAATAATAAGCCACTATTGCCTTTAGTCCCTAAAGGATATCATCTAAATTAGTTGTTAACATTCAAGGATATTGACACTTTGATCTTTATTTATTTCTTGAACCTAATTTACATTCTTTCCTACATGGAAAATCATTAAAATTGAGTTGACTTGAGCATTTAATTCTGTATATCAAAGAATACAGAATTCTTTACTTATTTTACCTAACTGCTCAAATTTTCTCATATATGTTTATAATTTTAAGACTGTTTTAAAACTATCTCTTCAAGAACATCTTCCAATCTCGAGTAGCCTTTACTGATTTCTTCCTCCTTTCAGTCTCTGAATATATCAGCTGAGCCATTCATTTACACTTAATATATAATTTATATATATATTGTAAGCATAGATATATTTTAAGCAGTAATGATTGCAAAGGCTGTGTTTTAAACTATTTTGCAACACAGTGTTTTACCACAGTTTCCAGAACATATTAGGTGCTTGAAGTTTTGAAAATATTTAAAATGAACTGTAAATATCCTGTATAAGAGGCTAATATGCAAATCAACTGAATGGTGTAACTACTAGTTGCCATGATGCACAGTGACCACCAGGAGGCAGATGCTTAATGCAGAAGCTGTCCCCTGGGAGTCAGTCCACTCCCACAGGGAGTGGGGGGCGCTTCTCAGCCACAAGCTGGACTCATGGCTGGTAAGCACAGCCATGGTGGCTGAAGCCTCTCCCACCTCATGACAACGAAAAAGAGCCATTGGGGTATGTCCTAAGCTGGCAGGTGGACATCTCCCATGGGGTCCCAGACTGAGAGATGGTGCAGCCCCCCTGATTGTCACATACCAGGTCTCTAGTGGTAAATGAAAATCAATGAAGACTCAGAGATGAAAGGAGAAATCAGATCTTCAGCTCTAGAGCTCTCTGGCCCGGTAACTCAGCTGGTTAGAGCATTGTGGATTTGATCCCAGGTTAGGGCATCTACAAGAATCAACCAATGAATACATAAATAAATGAAACAAATCAGTGTTTGTCTCTCTCTCTCCCTATCAAGTCAATCTTGTTTGTTAGTATTTTGATGCAAAACTAAATAATTTCTTAGGTGGAATTATTGTGATTTATAGAGATGTATACGAAATTAACATTTAATCATTATCATGGGTTTCTACTAATATATGAAATTTGTAAAACCCTTGAAAATCTTTAATAAAACAACATATTCAGCTCCATAGTGCCAATCTAGAATTATATTTTTCATATTTTAAGCAATAATTTAATACATAATAATGAATTAAATTTTATACAGTAATGACTACAACTTTTTTTAAGAAATAAATAATATCTTCTTGACAATATGTTGATCATGTTAATGTTTTTTTTTTATAAATGCTGAAATGTTCATTTGTTTAACTAAATATTGCATGCATTTTGGAATTTTTTAATGTAGAAACAGAAAACTTTAAATTTTAAGCAGACCTATGTTATAAAAAATGACCTAAAGAGAGAATGAAATGAATTCAGTGTCTTTGCTTTCTAATTTTCCTGACATTTAAATGATTTACTATTCAACTTCTTAAGAAAATAGTAAGACAAAGATAATATTATTTAATGCTTTAGTGCATTTTATATTTAATGCTTATTCTTAGGGATAAGAACATCTATGCTATATTAGCCAGGTAAAAGCTTTTTATAAATAAACAAAACAAAACAGAATTTCCTTACACCTGAATATACAGGTGCCAAGACTCACGCATTGGGAGTGTAGTTAACAAAGCATTAGTTTGACTGCATAATCAAACTCTTACAGAGAATCAAAGATTACTTCAAGAATTGAGTTTTGTGTTCATGACTGATAAGATTGTTATATCAAATTAAGAAAGGCTTCACTGATGACACTCACATGAAAGTTTCTGATAAGATGCTTTCTTGGTTGCATTATTTGTATGCTGTATGCCATCCATCTTTAATGGACTTCTTTATTTTTTCCTGACCATGTAGTTTTTGATAACTTGTTTGTTAGTATTTTGATGCAAAACTAAATAATTTCTTAGGTAGAATTATTGTGATTTATAGAGTTGTATACTAAATTAACATTTAATCATTATCAAGGATTTCTACCAATATATGAAATTTGTAAGACCCTTGAAAATCTTTCAGACATCAATTTTTAATGTCTAAAACATAATGTAGCAAAGCTAGACATCCATTAAATTTTCCCCTTAGTTTTTTTATTTCTAAATGATTAGTAACTTTCATAATTAGTAATTTTATTAAATATTTCAGAATTCAATGCACTCAACTTTCTTAATGGCCTCCACAATATCTAGATATCTTTGTGTAAGATAGATTAAATTTTTATAACATAACATAATTTTACTTTGAAGAATGAGAATGAGGTAGGTAGCAGAACTTGTTCTTTATTGTTCAGTTGAGATTATTACAGTCAGAAATAATATTAAAAATAAGATTTAAATTTAATTTAACACAAACATTCTATAAACAAGCCTGCTTTTCCTCAAGATACATGGAATGTGCATAGATTAAATAATGGGAAAGCAAATGAACTATAGTTTCATATTGCATGGTCTATGTGGAATTCTGAGCATGTTATCAGAAAAGCAAGAAAATACATGGGATTTCTACCTCCAAAAATTGTCCAAGACCCTTGGTCCTCACATCGATATTAAGCTGTTCATAGGACATGTTAAAGTAAGTACACAAAATAATTAGCAGAAAGATTCTGAAAGTATTTGTAGCATGACCCAAATGCCATGTATTGAATTCGGAGATGAATAAGATTATTTTATCCTCCAAGTGCTCAAATGTGGGAGCCCCTTTCCACGTCCTGCGTGGTTCAGGGTTCCCAGTTCAGGGATCGGGTTCTGAAGGAGGCCACACACAAATGAAGAGAGACTAGAGAATATTAATTTGGCGATATTGGGGTGCCAGGCGGGAGCCTTCCTCTAGTGGAAAGGACTACCACTTGCTCTGGCTTTTTTCTTCCTTTTATTAAGGCTTTTGGACACACCCCTAGCCTTTAGGCAGGAAATAACAAAACAGAAATTAACATGAAATAAACAGGTAGAGGCTACTTTAGCTAACAATGTTTTCAACTAAACAGTGAGTGATTAGCTCTGACCTTTCAGAGCAATTAAGGTTGACCAGCCTTCTGATTTCCTGTTTACAACCATTTAGTGAGAACAATGTTTGGTTTCCCACACTCAAAGTCTTTAGGGAGATGTAGACATACAGCAACTTGTTTCTGTAAAATGTGAAATACAAAACCCAATAGGAACACAATGAGGAAATGCTGCTGTGTTTGTAACTACACAATGAAATATAAAAGAAACCATTGTTTAAACCATGAAGCAAAAATGGGAAAGTATGCAGAAGACAAGCACCATAAGGTGGTAACAATATTAGCAGCCATTTATCAAATTTACTGTGTGCTCAACTGCTTGTTCCCAGGAGGTTTTTAAATATGTAGTCATTGTTTTAAACCTTGAGCATTTTGCGTGGGTTTCCAACAGCAAATAGATTGCACACTATAATTTGGGCAATTCAAGTTGAGTTTCAAGGTGTAAGTAAGATGTAGGGAAATAAAAAGCCAATAACATCATAACTCCATCAGGATAGCAAGAAATTATAGTTTTAGTCTCTACAATTCTGCTTTCTAGAAAATACAGCAATGTATAAAAGAGTTCTTAAAAATGTATAGAAAATTTTACAAAAATGAGTGAAAGCTATTTAATTCATTGAGGAAAAGTTTTCCTAACACCATTTATTAAAGAGACTGTGCTTTTGCCATTATATATTCTTAGAGAGAGAGGAAGGGATAGGGTGGGGGAGAGAGAGAGATACATTGATGTGAGAGAGAAACACTGATAGGCTACTTCCTACATGCACCCCGCAACCCTGGCATGTGTCTTAACTAGGCATCTGACCTGGCGACCTTTTGGTATACAGGACAATCCTCAACAAACTGAGCAAGATGAGCCAGGGTTAAAGGTAATTTAAAATATATATATATTTTTATTGATTTCAGAGAGAAAAGGTGAGGGAGAGAAAGATAAAAACATCATTGATGAGAGAATAATCGAAAGGCTGCCTCATGTCTGCCCACACTGGGGATTAGGCACACAACTAGAGCATATGCCCTGACAGGGAATTGAATAATGATCTTCTGGTTCATAGGTCTACTCTCAATCACTGAGTCATGCTGGCCAGGCTAAAGGTTATTTTTATAGTTATTAGAGGCCAAAATGCACAAAATTCTTGCAAGAGTAGGCCTTCCTTCCCATGGTGCTGGCATCAGCTTCTCTCTGTCACCCAGGACCCAGGCTGCTCCCACAGCTGGAAGGTCATCCAGAAGGACGTCCAGTCTAATTGATATATTACACTTTTATTATTATAGATAGTATAGACTTTAATTTAGAGCGTTAAAATTATTGTATGAGTTTTTTTCTCAAATTTAGCAATTAAAATAGTTATATATAAAAACCTAAGTGACCAAATGACTGGCCAATCAGTCGTTATGATGTGCACTGACCACCAGGGGACAGACGCTCAATGCAGGAGCTTCCCCCTACTAGTCAATGTGCTTCCATGGCCAACTTTCTACAGCTCTTCCCCCCAGCCAGCCAGCTCTGACTGGGCAAGATGGCCCCAATTGTACCAATTGCCAGCCAGGCTGAGGTACCCCACCATGCATAATTTCAGGCATTGGACCTCTAGTTTGTAAATATGTGTAACTGGTGGCTCTATATGTGAAATTGTTATGACTCAGACTTTTTAGGCTGCTAGCGACCCTGTCTGGGAATAAAAATGTAAACAAAGTAGTGGTTTATTTCCTTCTTAGAAAAAGATTTGAGATAGGCACATCATTACCAATCCAACTTCTATTTGATATCAACCATTCTTAAAAGTGAGGTGTGTTGCTTAGTTGGTTGAGTATTGTCTCATCCCATGTACCAAAAGGTTGCATGTTCCAAGGTTGATTCCTGGTCAGGGCACATGCATGGGTTGTGGAGTGGATCACCTGTAAGAAGCATGCAAGACACAAATGATTGATGTTTCTCTCTCTCCCTTTTTCTCTATAAATCAATAAAAGTATTTTTAAAGTGGCTTTAATCTTCATTTCTACTTTATAATTTTAAATTGTCAGTTTTGTTTAAACCAATTTTCTAAAACTCGATGACCCAATTCTGCTTATATTTTTCTAATTAGAATTTAATGTCATAGTGAAACAAATCTTAAAAGATACTAAGACAGGAGTGATATTTTATATAGTACCATTTTTGCCTTACATCAAATCAAATTCTTACTACAGAAGAGAAGAACATTGGTGTTTGACAGGTAAATAATTGCCTCTAATGGATCCTGAAATTAAAATAAAGGTTTTGAATAATTTAAATATTTGTTAATATTGATACTGAAAGATGACTTACTTTCTAGTCACATATCTAATAAATTTATAAAACAATCTCCCGAGATTATTTAACTATACCAATCCTATGTTTCCTTCAGAAAGTTTTTCTTCTTTACCAGCATAAATAAAATTTAATGGTTTTGGATGATTTAGTAAATCCAGTTTTTATTCTATATCACTGATGCATCCCTAAATGCTATGTTAAAATTCACAAATAACACAACTAAATTGAAATTAAAAAATAAAAAATAATAATTTTACTGCAAGTTTAAATAAATGACTTATAATTGCACTGATGCCAACAAGGTTGTAAAAGAAAATGTCATGAAGATATACTGCATAAAAGGTTACCTTGTCAGTGTTGAACTTCTTTTATGCAACTTATAGAAAATCAGTTTTTCTTTCTTTTAATTATTATTTGCTTTGTTGAAATTTTTAAGGTGACCATGGTTGTTAATAAAATAAGTTACTTATATAAGTTTCAGGTATACAATTCTATATAATATATATATATATAGATATATAGATACATAGATATATAGATATATAGATATAGATATATAGATATATTATATGATGTGTTTACCACCTCAAGTCAAGTCTCTTTTTCTATCACCACTTATTCCCTCTTTAAATTATTCAACCACCCCACCCAGTACTTTATTTTTAAGGAGATATAAAATTATAAAATATATTGGCCACAATGCATAAATTTAGGAGACATAAATTTAATTGTTATTGGTTAACAAAGAAAATTACATAAAGGACATAATTATGCATTTGTAAAAGAAAGAATGTAGTCAGGTTTACCATTGTTGCTATGCAAGTACTGACAATATTGAGTTATAACACTGTTGATTTCACACCAAATTTCAAATTCTACTGTCACACAATTTTATCAATATCATGAGTTTGTTTTATGTAATATAGTATTCTATATTTGATGTTAATACATAAATACTTTGATCTTCATTCCATAAATTCAGCACTTTTAAAAATGAGTTAAAATGTCAGTGTTGTCACAGGCATGCTATTCTATATAATAAAAGGATAATATGCAAATTGATCCTAATAGCAGAACAATCAGAATGACCAGTCGCCATGATGCTCACTGACCACCAGGAAGAAGATGCTCAATGCAAGAGCTGACCCCCGATGGTCAGTGTGCTGCCACAGGGGGAGCACTGCTCAGCGAGAAGTTGGCCAGTGCAATGGTGCTGGCAGGAGCCTCTCCCATCTCTGCAGCAGCACTAAGGGTGTCCAACTAATGGCGGGGAGTGGGTCTAAGCCAGCAGGTGGATATCCCCTGAAGGCTCCCAGACAGAGAAAGGAATGTCTAACTGCTAGCTTAGGCCCAATTCCCCAGGGAGTGGGCCTAAGCTGGCAGGTGGACATCAATTGAGGGGTCTCAGACTATAAGGTGGTACAGTCTGGGATGAGGGATCCCCTCCCCAAATGAAAGAATTTTCATGCACCAGCCTCTAGTATCTTTATAAGACTAAAAAAGATTTTTCTGCATGTGAGGCAAACTCCCCTCAGAGAGTTAATATGCAATAGTTTAATTGCAGCCAGTACAAAAAATATTTATGTGTTATAGTGATGTATTTAAAGAGCTTGCATGATAAGAAACCACAATAAAAGGTAATAGCCATAGTCAATGCAAAAAATGTATTTGGACTAAAACAAAGAATGAACTTACTTTTAAGTCTTTTTTTTTCTTTTGTATCTTATATTTTAATCTTTTTTTATTAATTTTTTATACATATCTCCCATTGCCCCCCCTCCCTCCCTGGCATACCCCAACCCCCCAGTGTCAATGTTCATTGGTTATGCTTATATGCATGCATACAAGTCATTTGATTGATCTCTTATCTACCTCACCTAACTTTAATCTTCCTGCTGTAATTTCACAGTCTGATGCTTTACTACCTCTGTATCTATCTTTTGTTCATCAGTTTATAATGTTCTTTATTACCCACAAATGAGTGAGATCATGTGATGCTTCTCCTTCATTGACTGGCTTATTTCACTAAGCATAAGGTTCTCCAGTTCCAACCAGGTTGCTGCAAATGGTAAGAATTCCTTATTTTCAATGGAAGCATAGAATTCCATTGAGTAGATGTACCACAGTTTTCTGATCCACTCATCTGCTGACAGGCACCTAGGCTGTTTCCAAATTGTGGCTATTTTAAATTGTGCTGCTATGAACATAGGGGTACATAAATCCTTTCTGTTTGGTGTTTGTGAATTTTTAGGATAAATTCCTAAGAGTGTGATTACAGGGTCAAAAGGGAGATCCATTTTTAATTTTTTAAGAAAACTCCATACTGTTCTCCACAGTGGCTGCACCAGTCTGCATTCCCACCAACAGTGCACAAGGGTTCCTTTTTCTCCGCATCCTCGCCAACACTTGTCCTTTGTTGATTTGTTGATGATTGCCATTCTGACAGGTGTAAGATGGTATCGCATTGTCGTTTTGATTTGCATCTCTCGGATGATTAATGACTTTGAACATGTTTTCATGTGTCTCTTGGCCTTCCTTCTGTCTTCTTTCGAAAAGGTTCTCTTTAGGTCCATTGCCCATTTTTTTATTGGATCGTTTATCTTCCTTTTATTAAGTTGTATAAGTTGGCTGTAGATTTTGGAGATTAAACCTTTATCAGTGATATCATTTGCAAATATGTTCTCCCTTACAGTGATCTTTCTTGTTGTTTTGTTGATGGTTTCTTTTGCTGTGCAAAAGCTTTTTATTTTGATGTAGTCCCATTTGTTTATTTTTTACTTTAGCTTCAATTGCCTTTGGAGCAGTATCATTGAAGAATTTCGTTCGGCATATGTCTGCAATTGTGCTGCCTGTGGACTCCTCTAGTATTTTTATGGTGTCCCTTCTAATGTTTAAGTCCTGTATCCATTTTGAGTTTATTTTTGTATTTGGTGTAAGTTGGTGGTCCAGTTTCATTTTTTTGCATGTATCTGTCCAATTCTCCCAACACCATTTATTGAAGAGGCTATCTTGGCTCCATTGAATGTTCATACCTCCTTTGTCAAATATTAGTTTAGCATAGTGGTTTGGGTGGATATCTGGGTTCTCTATTCTATTCCATTGGTCTATATGTCTGTTCTTGTGCCAGTACCAGGCTGTTTAGAGAACAGTTGCTTTGTAGTATAGCTTGAAATCTGGTATTGAGATCCCACCTTCTTTATTCTTCTTTCTCAGAATTGCTATAGCTATTCGTGGTCTTTTTTTGTTCCAGATGAATCTATGAAGAATTCTTTCTAGGTCTGTGAAATATGTCGTTGGTATTTTATGGGGTGTGCATTGAATCTATAGATTGCTTTGCATAGTATGAACATTTTAATGATGTTGATTCTCCCAATCCATGAGCATGGTTTGCTCTCCCATCTGTTAACATCTTCCTCTATCTCTTTTTTCAGTGTCCTGTAGTTTTCTACATATAGGTCTTTTACCTCTTTAGTTAGGTGTATTCCTAGGTATCTTAATTTTTTTGGTGCGATGGTAAATGGGATTGCTTTTTGAGTCTCTCTTTCTATAATTTCACTATTAGTGTATAGAAATGCCACAGACTTCTTAGCATTAATTTTGTATCCTGCTACATTGCCAAATTCATTAATTAAGTCAATTAGTTTTGGAATGGAGTCCTTTGGGTTTTTTATGTACAATATCATGTCATCTGCAAATAAAGACAGCTTTATTTCTCCTTTCCAATTAGGATTAATTTTTCTTCTTGTCTAAAATTGCAATGGCTAATACTTCCAGTACTATGTCAAAAAGGAGAGGTGAGAGAGGGCATCCCTGTCTTGTTCCTGTTCTTAGAGGAAATGGTTTTACTTTTTGTCCATTGAGTATGATGTTAGCTGTGGGTTTATCATATATGGCTCTTATGATGTTGAGGTATGCTCCTTCTATTCCCACTTTGTTGAGAATTTTTATCAAGAAAGGGTGTTGGATTTTGTCAAATGGTTTTTCTGCATCAATTGATATGACTAAGTGATTTTTATCTCTCAATTTGTTTATGTGATGTATCATGTTTATTGATTTGCGGATATTGTACCATTCTTGCATTCCTGGGATAAATCCTACTTGGTCATGGTGTATGATCTTTCTGATGTACTGCTGGATCCAATGTGCTAGAATTTTGTTGAAGATTTTGGCATCTATGTTCATCAGAGATATTGGCCTATAATTCTCTTTCATTGTGTTGTCTTTATCTGGTTTTGGTATTAGGGTGATGCTGGCTTCATAGAAGGTGTTTGGAAGTGTTCCTTCTTCTTGAATGTTTTTGAATAGTCTGAGGAGGATAGGTTTTAATTCTTCCTTCAATGTTTGGTAAAACTCTCCAGTGTAGCCATCTGGTCCCGGGCTTTTATTTGCTGCAAGCTTTTTGATGATTGCTTCAATTTCTTCCATAGTTATTGGACTATTGAGATGTTTGGCTTCCTCCTCATTGAGTTTTGAAGGTTATATTTTTCTAGAAAAATGTCCATTTCTTGCAGGTTGTCCAATTTGTTGTAATAGTTGTTCATAGTATTTTTTAACAATCCTTTGTATTTCCACAGGGTCTGCTCTTATTTCTCCTCTTTCATTTCTGATTTTGTTTATTTGGGTCTTCTCTCTTTGCTTCTTGGTGAGCCTTGCTAGAGGTCCATCAATCTTGTTTATCCTTTCAAAGAACCAGTTATTGGTTTTGTTGATCTTTTGAATTGTTTCTTTGGTCTCCTACTTGTTTATCTCTGCTCTGATCTTCACTATTTCCTTCCTTCTGAGTACACTGGGATTTTCTTGTTGCTCTTGTTCTAGCTCTTTGAGTTGTAGGGTTAGGTAATTTATTACCATTGTTTCCTGTTTTTTGCAGTAGGCTTGTAGGGCTATGAACTTCCCTCTGAAGACTGCTTTCACTGTGTCCCATAAATTTTGTATTGTTGTGTTGTCATTGTCATCTGTTGTCATGATGTTTTTTATTTCTTTCTTGATCTCTCTGGATACCCAGTCATTGTTTAATAGCATGCTGTTTAGTCTCCATGTGTTTGATTTCTTTCTATTGTTTTTATTATAGTTGATTTCCAGTTTTATGCCACGGTGGTCTGAGAGAATGCTTGATATGACTTCTATCTTCTTGAATTTGAAGAGACTTTTCTTATGACCCAACATATGATCTATCTTTGAAAATGACCCATATGCACTGGAGAAGAATGCATATTCTGTGGCTTTGGGGTGAAATGTTCTGAAGATGTCAATTAATTCCATCTGGTCTAGTGTGTCATTTAGGATTGATGTTTCTTTGCTGATTTTTTATTTAGAGGATTTGTCCAATGGTGACAGTGGGGTATTAAAGTCTACTATGATTGTATTGCTGTCAATCTCTCCAAGAGTTTTGTTATGTATTTAGGTACTCCTATATTGGGTGCATATATGTTTACCAGAGTTATTTCTTCTTGTAGGACTGTTCCCGTTAGTATTATGAAGTGGCCTTCTTTATCTCTTGTTATGTCTTTCACTTTGAGATCTAATTTGTCAGATATAAGTATTGCAACCCCAGTTTTTTTTTCATTTCCATTTGCCTGAAATACCTTCTTCCATCCCTTCACTCTCAATCTGTGTGCATCTCTTTTCCTGAGGTGGGTTTCTTGCAGACAGCAGATATATAGATAATGTTTTCTTATCCAGTCTGTTACCCTATGTCTTTTGATTGGAGCATTTAATCTGTTTACATTTAAAGTTATTATTGATAAGTACTTATCTGTTGCCATTTTTAGTCCTTACCCCCGAGTTCCTTCTTCGCTTCCTCTTTCTTTTTATTACAGCAGACCATTTAACACTTCTTGCATTGCTGGTTTGGTGGAAATATATTCCCTTATTCCTGTTTTGTCTGTGAAGCTTCTGATTTCACCTTCAATTTTGATTGAAAGCCTTGTAGGGTACAGTATTCTTGGATTCAGACCCTTCCTTTGCATGGCTTGGTATACTTTATTCTATTCTCTTCTGGCCTGATGAGTTTCTGTTGAAAAATCAGTATCTAGTCTTATGGGGTTTCCTTTGTAGTAACTTTCTGTTTCTCTCTGGCCGCATTTAAGATTCTTGCTTTGTCGTTGCTGTTTGCCAATTTAATTATAATGTACCTTGGTGTCAGTTTTGTGGGGTTCATTTTGCTTGGGTCTCTGTGAGCTTCTTGCATTTGTATGGGTTTTTCCTTTCGTATATTGGGGAAATTTTCTGTCATTATTTCTTCAAACAGGTTCTCTAATCCTTGTTCAGTTTCCCCTCTTTCTGGAACCTCAATTATGTGGATTTTTTTTTTTTCGTGTCATCCCAAAATCCCTTAGGCTCTCCTCTTTCTTTTTAATTTTTTTTTCTAGAAGCTGCTGTACTTGGGTATTTTTTCCTACCGTGTCTTCTAGCTCACTGATGTGGTCCTCTGCTTCTTCTAGTCTACTTTTGATGCTTTCTATTGAGTTCTTTAAAGCAGTGATGTCATTTTTTATTTCTTTGTGCATTTCTTCATGCTTCTTCATTTCCTCTTGGCTCTTACTCAGATTGTCGATTTTGTCTTCCATTCTTTTCATCCACCTTATGATCATTTCTCTGAACTCTTTCTCTGGCAGGCTTATTTCTGCTTCTATTTCATGTACTTCCTTTTCTGGTGATACCTGCCTATCTGTCATATGCGGGCTGTTTCTTCTTCTGCCCATGGTTTTTCTTCTCCGGGTGTTTGGTTATGTGTTTCTCTCTCTTACGTTGATTCAAAGGCACAAACTACAACATGACACGGTACAGCACACAAGGCACTTATCTCAGGTAAAATCTTACCTTTCTGTGTGCCGTGTGGATCTCTGAATCTGCTGCCCACGTATCTCGATCTTGCACTTTTTATAAGAAGGTTAAATTCTTGAGTCTTGGAATGGCATATTTCATTCTTTTTCTCCAACAGAAGACATCATCAGATGTCTCACTTTTAAGTCTTTTAACTGATCAGGATAATAATTTCCTTTAAGAAATATAGATTAATGATGACTGAATTTACTACTGGACTGTAACATGTTAGCCATTCATTTGATCATCACATTGTTGTACTTAAAACTTTATGAGTCCTGCTTGGCCTCTACTACCCAAAAGAACTGGGCAGATGGAGGAAGCTAAGCTTTCTGCACACCCTGGCAGATGCTTAAGGTAACAAATTTTCAATGGCTGTGGGAGCAGAAGGTTTGGCTCCGCTCCAGGCTACAAAGTTTCAATTGTAGAAGATAAATAAATCTGGATACCAGGGCCTCCACTTGGATTGCTGTCGTGTGGCAGGGGAGGGGGGGGTAAGGGGGGGTTGTGGATACGGGGGATGGCTGGCCTGCAAACCACACCATACCCCAAGAGAATACCCACCCTGATCCAGGACACCCTTCATGGCAAACCAGCTGGCCCTCACCCGTGCACCAGGCCTCTCTCCTATCTAAGAAAAAAGTAATATGCAGATTGACCATCACTTCAATACACAAGATGGCTGTCCTCATGTGGTCAAAAGATCCTGTCCTGATGTGGACACAAGATGGTCACAACAAGATGGCCAGCAGGGGAGGGTAGTTGGCAGGGACCAGGCCTGCAAGGGAAGGCAGTTGTGTGCAATCAGGCCAGAAGGGGAGGGCAGTTGGGACGGACTAGGTTGGTAGAGGAGGGAAATTGGGGTGTCCGGGCCTGCAGGGAAGGGCAGTTGGGGTCAAACAGTCTGGCAGGGGAGCAGTTAGGCATCAATCAGGCTGGCAGGGTAGTGGTTAGGGGGTGATCAGACTGGCAGAGAGAAGCAGTTAGGGGCAATCACGAAGGCAGGCAGGTTAGCATTTGGGAGTCAGAAGTCCTGGATTGTGAGAGGGATGTCCGACTCATTCTGGAGCAGGCCTGAACAGGCAGTTGGGCATCCCTCTAGGGGTCCCAGATTGGAGAGGGAGAAGGCTGGGCTGAAGGACACCCCACTCTCTGTGCACGAATTTCATGCACCAGGCCTCTAGTACATATATAAAACTGAAGCTTTTCTTCTCCAGCAGACTTTTAGAATTATGAGTTCTGTCTTCAGTTTCTTATCATATTTTCATATTTTTCAGCCATTTCCCTACAGGATAGGCTTCCTCCTAGCTTATTTAAATCACACACACTTATAAAGCATTAATATCCTTTGGTGCTGGTCTTGAGACATGGTGTCTGACAGACATACACATTTATAGACAATCTTGAGGCTTGAATATTTCATATTGGTGTCTATTTTACATGATCTTGGTGTAGTGATATCTTCTTTCTCTTATGCAGGTCAATATTCCAAATTAGTTATTCAGAGACATATGAGAACAAATGTGGGTTACTTGTATGAGTTCTCCGGGACCTAAATTAACTAATTGTTACCTTAACACACATCATTCAGGAAGATAAATTTCAACAGTGGTGAAAAAATATGAGTTAGGTTTAGGAACAAAAGAAAGGAATATGTGGGAAGGAAAAATGGTGAAAGAAAGAAAAGAAAGGGAGGAAGGGAGGAAGAAGGAAAGAAGGAAAAGAAGAATTATTTTGGACTATAGTAGAGTTTCAAAATCTTTAAAAGTCAAGTCTATGAAGTGAGACATGAAGATGTAATGAGTAGAGTAGACAAAAGAAAGCCTTTCAAGGATACATTTCTAAAAGGTTTTTAGATTAATTAGTTCTTCATTCCAATCCTGACTCAGTAAATAGCTCAGTGTCATAACTGGTCATTCTCAATGCCGGTGTGCTATCCTGTTTAATAAAAGAGTAATATTCAAATTAACCATCACTCTACAACAAAATGGTGGCCCCATAGCCACAAGATGGCAATGCTCAGTCCCCTCATCCCTGCTGCTGGAGTGTTCAGGCCTCCCAGCTCCACTGCCGCTGCAGTGTATGGGCCTGTCAGCCCTGCTGGGGTTCGCAAGGACCAAGCAGCAAGGCTGGATCTACCCCCAGGCCCGGCAGACAGAGCTGGGACAGCAGGGCTTGGGAGCATCTTTAGTTCTGTGGCTGTGGGAGCACCCCCAGGCACAGCAGACAGAGGCTAGATAGCAAGGCATAGAGGCTTTATTTGCAGGATGATGGCAGGGAAGCCCCAGGCCCAACAGACAGAGCCTGGACAGGGGGCTTGGGGGCTTCCTTAGCTCAGCAGTGGCAGAGAAGTCCCCAGACATGGCATACAGAGCCCAGACAGCAGGGGTTGGGACTTCCTTAGCAAGATGGCAGCGGGAACATCCCCAGGCCCCACAGACAGAGCCAAGACAACAGCTCATTGGTACTTCCTTAGTGTGTTGGTGTTGGTGAAGCCCCCAGGCAGACAGAGCACATTGCAGGGCATTGAGGCTTCCTTTACATGGCGCATGGTGGCAGCAGGCAGAGAGTGGACAGCAGGGCATGGGGGCTTCATCTCTATGGCTGCAGCAAAACCCCCAGACCTTGCAGAGAGCAGAGAACCACGTGCGCCAGGCTTCTAGTATTTTCATTATCTGCAAAATAGAAAATAAATAATATTGCCTATTAGGGTTGCTATGAAAACCACGGGAGTGTGCATATAATGAATTGCATAGGGAATTGGACCCTTTCCATAAAGGACTGGAACAAGTTATATAATTTTTCACTAAGTATTTACTATATCTTCCACTACCAATAAAAGTGTTCTTTTCATTGAACCATTGATGTTCATGAATGTAAGTGAAGATGACAAATTAATTTTTTAGTAGAGATTGTAAATTCACTTGAGAACTTCTTACATAACTGCCCTTCACCATGAGGAGAACATCCACAAATACTCATTTACACACTACCCCTATCAATCTGGGTTCTAGAATGAGAGAGAAGTAGACTAGACTCAGATCACACCTGTAGTCTGGCACCTAGTCCAGCTGAGCCCAGCATAACCACAGATAACTTGTTGAGTGAAGGAAGATAATTCAATGTTTGTCATAAGTTGCTAAGATTTTATTTTATTTTTGTTATACAAAGTTAGCTAATGTAGAGGTCAATTCATATTGCATTTTTCCTATCCAAGTTTCAGAGATTTATTAAAGGTCAATCCTACCAAGAGGATCCTTCATCTTTTTAATTCAATGTTTAGAGTATAACATTATTGTTCTACTTACAGAACAGTGAATTAAATGTTGTCTTCTTAAAAGTGCTGGAACGAGTGACTTATAAAAACTTGCTAATGAAAAGGTAGTATTTGCTGCAACTTGACTACATGAAATAAAGCCTGATGGAAATGAAATATTAATATGCAGATTATGTTAGATGCTGCTGCAGAGTTTCAGAAAAATGAACAGTAATCAAATTAGGGTGTCACATAATACTCAGCAAGCAGGGAGCCAATTATGTAAATGAATGCCTAAGGTTAGCATGATACAATGCTTTTTAATTTGACTAATATTAAAATCAGCTTGTTCTTAATGTAATAGATGGCTGTGACAACAGTTAAAGAGCACCGAATGTTTTTGTAATCCCCTGTCAAATTAAAAATGCTGTTGTGAGTGACCTGTTTTCCTCAGTACAATACTTGAAAGGTGTGAAATATGCAATACCTCCTTAGCTTCTGAAATACTAGACTAAAATGCTTTTGAGATGAAAGTCATAATGACCAGTGTGCAACTACCTTTTTCAATTGAAAATACATAAAAGTGAGCTCCTTTTGCCTGATTACATTTCCAAATAAGAAGAGCTTCTCTCATTTAGCTTAATTCATTTGAATTTAATAGATACACTGTGGAAACATTTTTAAACTCATAAATTTTTTTCAATAGATTCCACATATTAGTGACAAACAAAACAGGACCAGAAAGATGGACACATGGAATAGACTCACCAGTGCCCAAAGAGAGGGGGATAGGAGTTATTGGATAATGAAGGTGAAGGGATTAGCTAAAGAGCATATATGCATGCCCATGGACATGTATAATACTTTGGTAAAGGCTAAGGTAGGGGAAAAGATGGTTGGTGGAGGTGGGCAAAGGAGAAGACGGGATTATTGCAATAACATCAAGATTATTTTTTAAATAAAAATATAGTATAAATTTTATTCATAATTCTATAAAAGAAATCTTCAGCAGGATCTGGATGTCTCCTTACTAGTGTACTCATCCAGCCAGTAGAGTTAAAAAATAAAACACGAACATATTATACAATATAAAAATAGACTGTGGATTTAATTCTCTACCCTATATAATAAAAGCCTAATCTGCAAATCGTTTAACTGGGAGTACAACTGGTTGCTGTGATGTGCACTGACCACCAGGAGGTGGTGCAGAACATGGCCACCATCTGCAATGTAGTGCTGACAGCGGGAAGCAATGGAGGTGAGACCATGGCAGGATGTTGGAATAGGTGAGCAAGCGACACCAGGCCAAGGCAGGTGTGAACAGGGTCCTGATCACACTGCCAATTGCCCTACAGATGGTGACCAGTAGCAGGGTGTGGAGCTGCTGCCTGGCTCCCAGGAGCTGAGGGAGCCAGGCTGGGGGCCCGGCCCTGACTGATGGTCCCATAGGCAGGATAGTGGAGTAGGTGAGGAGATAGCACCAGGCCACAATGAGTGCCAGGCAGGGCTATGAAACTGGGGGTATGAACTGGGCCTGGGAACTTGGGGTGCAAGCTGGGTCCTGATCCCTATAGGCCACCTCAAGGGAACCCACCCATGCCCAGATTTGTGCACTGGGCCTCTAGTATAAAATAAGTGCATATGTTAACATTTGCACTAATAAAAGAGAAATATGCAAATTGGCCATACCTCCAAGACACACATGAGCCAATCAAAAGTGAGTATGTATATTAACCCAACAAAGATGGTGGAACACTTGATATGAGGGGGTAGGGGGAGGGCAGAGGGAGCTACAGGATCAGTGCTCTGGCTGGAGCAGAGAAGACTGAAGACTCCAGCAGGAGCAAACACTAAAGGCTCCAGCCAGAACAAAGGCCTGGGTTCCTGGTGCCACGGGAAAACCAGTGCGGGCAGCCATGGGAAGGAAGGCCTATTGCATGAATCTTCATGAAATAGGCCTCTAATATGTTTATAAATGTGCATATGAAAAGACATGCAAAAATATACAACCATAGAATTTTTGTTACCAGAAGAATGCATTACTTGCAAAATCACTAGAACATTTAATATTTTAATTTTTAAATACAAATTTGGTAATGATAAGGTTTTATTTTTAGATGTCTTTATAGTGATTAGTGGTATATGTCATTTTTTTTCTATAGAACTACACATGTATACTTCTTCAAAGTTATTGAACAACTTCTAAGGAGAAATGAAAAAATTATTTTCACCTTGACAGTGTTATTTCCAACAAGTGTTAGAGTATTTTGGTACTAGCTTGAAATTGTCACTAGAAGAAAAACAAAATAGTCATATATAAAAAAAAAAGTTTGGGGAAGTAGGTAATAAACTCACCTTTATATAGACCCTTAGAGGCAACGTATATATTTAAACAAAAGTAATATGCACTGTGGCTTTAAATAAAACTCACTGAATTGCATGTCATTAAACCTGATTATTAGAACTGATCATTGATATTTCAGATATCTCTTCTCAATTCTTAAAAAAAGTGTGTATTAATCAGTTAGTTCCGTGCTAAAGTTTTCTGAACATGGACATTATTACTAATTTCTCTATACCCTCTTCAAATAAGCAATGTAAAATTTCAAATACAAGATTGTGTAAAGAGCCTAGAAGTGGCTCATGCAGTAAAGGCCCTGAAATTTATACTACATTAACTTATCAATATCCATTGTTGTGTATAAATAATAATTAAAAAAGTCCCTGAATATATTATTAAATAATCTCCCATCTAAAAAGAATAACACTTTAAAATAATAATGTGTTGAGACATCAAAGTGTAATATTAAAAATTTTCTCAAAAAGAATACATTAATTTAATATTTTAAAATACTTATACTCCACCAAATTTTAGTTAAGAAAAAATTTTAAGTATAATCAATTATGTCACTCAAAAGTTTAGAAGAAATAGGTTAATGGTTCTATGATTTCACCTTTTTAAATATCAATTTGCATTGCAATATATTATATACACTAGAGGCCTGATGCACGAAATTTGTGCACTGGAGTGGGGTCCCTCAGCCAGTCTATACCTCTCATAGTCTGGGACCCCTTAGAGCAGTGGTCGGCAAACTGTGGCTCACAAACCACATGAGGCTCGAGAGCATGCTTTGCCTCTCTGTTGACTAATGAATTTGCCGACCACTGCGTAAGACATTACCCTTATCCAGAAGTTTTTACTTCAGATTAAAGACATTAGTGCATTATTAAAATGTTTTTTAAGTGTTTTTCCCTAAGGCAGTGGTAGGCAAACTCATTATTTAACAGGGAAGCAAACCACGGCTCGCGTGCCGCATGTGGCTTGCGAACCGCAGTTTGCTGACCACTGCCTTAGGGAATGTCCACCTGCTGGCTTAGGTCTGATCTCTCTGGACATCCCTCTTACAGTCCAGGGCTCTCACAGTCCATGACCCCTCACTCCTTACTGCCCACCTGCCCTAGATGTGGGAGAGGCTCCCACCATCACTGCTGTGCTCACCAGCTGTGAGGCGGCTGCCAACTGAGCATGCTCCCACTGTGGGAATGCACTGACCACCACGGGGCAGCTCCTACATTAAACATCTACCCCTGGTGGTCAGTGCACATCATAGCAACTGGTCATTCTGCCATTCAGTTGATTTGCATATTAGGGTTTTATTACAAAGGAGTAATAAAAATATTTATTACATTATTACTTTTTTTAGATAAAAACTTATTAAAACAGCATAGCTGTTTTCTTGCAAACTCTGACCATATTAATAAAAATTGAATATTCCAAATAATCGTGTTCAAGGTGGTATATCAGTAATAGAAGTAAAAAATTCAGCAATACACACACTTCCCTTTGAAAATCACATATTTAATTTTATAACCAAGTACATACCTATTACATAATCACATAATATTTAAGGTTATAATCACATAATATGTAAGTCTATTTGAATATTTCATAAATTTAGGAGAAACAATGTTTCTCATTGTTAAAACAGTCATGATAAAGTATATTGAGGTAAAAACAATATATATTTTTATTCTAGCTATTTTTGTTGAATAAATAAAATTCAAAAATAATAGTGATTTGAATTGTATTTCTATGATCACTGACTTATTTTTTATTAATATGCTTTGTTTATTGATTTCAGAGAGAGGAAGGGAGAGGGAGAGAGATAGAAACATTAGAAACATTGCTGAGAGAATATCATCAATCAGCTGCCTCCTGCTCACAACCCAGGCATGTGCCCTGACCAAGAATCAAACCATGACCTTCAGCTTCATGGGTCAAAACTCAACCACAGAGTGACACCATTCTGGCACCTGTTTATTTCTTAAATACAAATAAATGGCAAGCCAATTAAATACTTAAATTACCTCTATTATTTTGTACAGTTGTTTATTTTTTATTTTGTTTATACTTATTTATTTAATTTATTGATTGCAGAGAGAAAGGGGGAGAGAGAGAAAGAGAAAGAGAGAGAGAGAGAGAGAGAGAGAGAGAGAGAGAGAGAGAGAGATAAATGACAAAAATCATTAATCTGCTGCCTTCTGCATGTCCCACACTGAGGACAGAGCCACAATCTGGGCCTATGGCTCTGACCCAGAATCAAACTGTGACCTCCTGATTAATAGGATGATGCTCAACAATTGAGCCACCTTGGCTGTGCAGTGGTTTTAAATAGAATGCTAATAAAAGCAATAGAGCACTGCTGTTAAATAAAATAGCCATTAGCTACATGTGGTTCAGTTTAAATCTCAATTTCTTAAGTCAAATTAAATACAAAATTTAGTTCCTGAGTTGTACTAGTGACATTACATAGGTGTGTGTAGATTATGGCCACAATATTTGGAAGCACATAAAACATTGCCATCATTAGAGTATTTTTACTGTATAATGTTATCCTATATAATAAAAGCCTAATATGTAAATTGTCCTCTCCAGCGGTCTTCCAAGCAGAAGTTTGACTGCTCACTGTGACATGTGCTGAATACCAGGGGGAGGCCCAGAACATGGCAGGTGTCAGCGACGCACTGCACCTTCTCACTGGCTACCTGTGGGCGGAGGTGAGAGGGATTAAGATTCACTGAGAATGTGGGTGTCTACCAAGCTTGTTCTCACTCCCCCTGCTACCCTCCCCCAGGATGCCAGGGCTCATGCACCAGGGAATCCCTCTGAACTCAGGTGCCTGGTGCCTGCGAGGAGCTGCCCCACACTCAGACAGCATCTTCTGGGTGAGTTGGGTCACAGCCTTCAGGACCTTAAGGCCAGTCAGGCCCCCTGTGGGTTTGCGCAGGAGCTGGTCTGTGAGGGGGGATTGCAGAGAATGCTCTGCCCACCCGGCTTCTGTGTTGCACCGCTGGATGGCTCAGTCTCAGGCTGTGCTCTGGCCCATCAGCAGTGATTGGCCACACTCACTGCATCTGGCCATGGGGACCCTGGTGCCATGAATCAGGGAGAGGGGGATGTTTCCTAGGGCCCTAAGGTCAGCTGGGAGCTGCCCTTCCACAGCAGATGCTAGCGCTTTGATCATTGGCGAGGTTTAAGGACTGCACCCATTCATAAATTTTGTGCAGTGGGCCTCTAGTTATAGATATTCTGTGAAAGCGCCTCTGAAGTCATTCCCAAATCATCTTCTGAAACTAGTGATCTAGTAAACTGAAGCTATCCCAGGCACCACCAACTTCACATTGCTTTTTTCTTTTTTTTTAGCTTCGTCTTAATTTGCTATACACTGGTGTGTATTTTTTTTATTTTATTTTTAAATAGTTTTATTTTTTAAAGGGTAGTGCTTGATTAATTTATATACAAATAAAATTAAAAAATTTTAACAGGTCTTTCTTTTTAATTAAATAGTTTATTAAAAATTTTTAAACATACATAAACATTGAAATACTAGCACAGTGAAAACCCATATACTACCCTGTCAATGTTTGAACATTCATCTTTCGGTTGTTGATAAAAATACAAACAGGAATTATCAAGGATGTTAAATATTTGAAAAATACTATCAATCAAATTCAATACTTTATATCTATTAAATATATCAACAACTTAGGAGCACATGTTGTGTCAAGTACACAGAGAATATTTACCAGTTAAAACATAAATTCTGGGCCATAAAACACACTTGATAAATTTCAGAGGGTTAAAAATATACTAAATGTGTTCTCTTAAACTAATTACATTTATTACAAATCAACAAGAAGTATATACATGAAATATTACTAAATATTTGGAAATCAAGTTAAACATTTCTAAAAAAAATGTTAACTAAAAGAATACAAAGTTGTAAAATGTGTCAAGCTGAATATTAATAAAATTACAAGTTATAAATACTTATGGTATAAAGATAATGCAGTGCCTAAATTTGCAAATTTAAATGCCTATATTAAACATTAGAACAGTAAAAATCATTTGTTTAATAGCAAATTAAAATATTAGGAAAAAGAGGGACATATTAAAGACATAGAAAGAAAAATTAAGGAAATGATAAGAGAAAAAAGATATTATATCGCATAAGGACACATATTTAAGAATGTTAACAAAGATAAAAGTTTGTTCCTAAAACATGCTGATAAAATTGATAAATCAGCCCCAAATAATACTGATTAAGAAACACAGGAAAAGTAGAAGTGAACAATACTACAGTTCCAACAATATGAATATTACATGAAAAATAATGACAACGTAGTTTAAATAGAAACAATTCTCAAATAATTTGCCTTACCAAGCAGAAAAAGAAAAACTAAATCTAAACAGCATTTTTTATAATAACAAAGGAATTTGTATTTAAAACTTTTCCCACAAATAAGCCTTGAAATTCATTATTTCATTGGGGAATTTTATCAAACTTTTAAATAATAAATGCAACATGCCCATATACTTCCAGGAAATAAAAGACTAAAGGGTTTTTAACCACTTACTATGTAAAAGCAGAATTTACAAATATTAAAATCTAATTATAATCCAATTTTTAAGTTATTTCACATTAATACTATAAATGATAATAATTCCATCAAAATTACATTCTCACACTATATATTTTTAAGTCTTTGTATGAAGAGATAACAGGAAGGGAGAAAATGACACATCATGTATTTAATCTAACTCCCAAACTTTTATATTTGTAATTATCATTACCTTGATTTTGATATAAAGGAAGTTTTATTGTTCTTTGACATCAAGAGTAATAACAGGACAATATAATATATAACTACTAGAGGTCCAATGCACAAAGATTTGTGCAAGAATGGGGCTTCCTTCCTCTGGTTGCCGGTACTACCTTCACCCTGGCTGGAATCGCCTTTCCATCTTCCCACGCTGTCCACACACCTGTAGCATCTGGGGTGGTGTGGAATGCCTGTGTTGTCACCATAGCAATGACACAAGTACCCTGCCCCTGGCCGCTTGGCGCCTGTGTATGCAAATTAACTCACCGTCTTTGTTGGTTTACTTTGCATACTCACTCCTGATTGACTGGTGGGCATAGTGAGGGTATGGTCAACTTGCATCTTTCTTTTTTATTAGTGTAGATGATATTGTGTTTCCTTAAACATAAAATAGCCCTAATTGGTTTGGTTCAATGGATAGAGCACCTACCCATGGACAGAAGGCTCCTGGGTTTGATTCTGGTCAAGGGAGTGTACATGGGTTGCAGGCTAAATCCCCAGTAGGAGGTGTGCAGGAGGCCAATAGATAGTGTTTCTCTCTTATAAATGTTATTAAATCTCTACCCCATTTCTTTCCTTTCTGTAAAAAAGTTAATAAAATATTTTTAAAAAATAAATGAATTGTCCAAAATACTTTTACATTTTTTTCAGTAATGAGCTTAATTATGCTTACTGGTTTTGTCATTTTTTTAAATGCCTGGCTTATTTTACTTAGCATAATGCTCTCCAGTTCCATTCATGTTGCTGCAAAGGGTAAGAATTCCTTCTTTTTTATGGCAGCATAGTATTCCATTGTGTAGATGTATCACAGTTTTCTGATCCAGTCATCTGCTGACAGGCACCTAAGCTGTTTCCAGATCTTAGTTATTGTAAATTGTGCTGTTATGAATATAGGGGTGCATATATCTTTTCTGATTGGTGTTTCTCATTTCTTAGCACATATTCCTAGGAGTGGAATTACTGGCTCAAATGGGAGTTCTATTTTTAGTTTTTTGAGGAAACTCCATATTGTTCTCCATAGTGGCTGCACCAGTCTGCATTCCCACCAGCAGTGCACGAAGGTCCCTTTTTCTCTGCATCCTCACCAATATTTGTCATTTATTGATTAGTTGATTATTGCTATTCTGGCAGGTGTGAGATGGTACCACATGGTCATTTCAATTTGCATCTCACAAATAATTACTCACTTTGAGCATGTTTTCATATGTCTCTTGGCCTTCCTTTTGTCTTCTTTCGAAAACTTTTATTTAGGTCCATTGCCCATTTTTTTAAATTGAATCATTTATCTTCCTTTTATTAAGTTATATAAGTTGGCTGTAGAAGTTGGAGATTAAAACATTATCAGTGATAACATTTGAAAATATGTTCTCCCATACAGTGGGCATTCTTGTTGTTTTGTTGATGGTTGTTTTTGACTTGAAATACTTTTTTTTTGATGTAGTCCCATTTGTTTATTTTTTCTTTAGCTTTCATAATCCTAGAAGCAGTATCAGTGAAGAAGTTCCTTTGACATATGTCTCAGATTTTGCTGCTTGTTGATTCCTCTAGTATTTTTATGGGTTCCTATCTTATTTTTAAGTCCTGTATCCATTTTGAGTTTATTTTTATGTATGGAGTAAGTTGGTGGTCTAGTTTCATTTTTTTGCATGTATCTGTCCAATTTTCCAACATCATTTATTGAAGAGACTGTCTTAACTCCATTGTATGTTCATGCCTTCTTTGTCAAATATTAATTGAGCATAGGGGTTGGATTGATATCTGGATTCTCTATTCTATTCCATTGGTCTATATGTCTGTTATTGTGCCAGTACCTGGCTGTTTTGAGAACAGTGGCTTTGTAATACAGCTTGAAATCCGGTATGGAGATCCCACCTACTTTATTCTTCTTTCTCAGGATTGCTGTGGCTATGTGGGGCTTTTTTGTGTATTCTTTTATTACAGATAAATTTTTGAAAAGTTCTTTATATGTCTGTGAACTATGCTATTGGTATTTTAATGGGTAGTGCATTGAATCTATAGATTGCTTTGGGTAATATGGACATTTTAATGATGTTGATTCTTCCAATTCATGAACATGGTATGTTCTTCCATCTGTTTACATCTTCCTCTATCTCTTTTTCTAGTGTCCTGTAGTTTTCCACATATAGGTTTTTACCTCCTTAGTTAAGTTTATTCCTAGGTATCCTATTTTTTTTTTTTTTGGTGTGATAGTGAGATTGCTTTTTTAGTCTCTCATTCTGTAAGTTCACTATTAGTGTGTAGAAATGCCATAGATTTCTTGGCATTAATATTGTATCCTGCTACATTGCTGAATTCATTTATTGAGTCTAATAGTTTTTTGATGTAGTCTTTGGGGGTTTTATGTACAAATCATTTCATCTGCAAATAAAGAAAACTTTATTTCTTCTTTTCTAATTTGGATGCCTTTTATTTCTTCTTCTTGTTTAATTGCAATGACTAATATTTCCAGTACTATGTTGAACAGGAGTAGAACAGGAGTGGTGAGAGTGCAAATCCCTGTCTTGTTCCTGTTCTAAGGGAGATGGTTTTAGTTTTTGCCCATTGAGTATGATGTTAGCTGTGGGTTTATTATATATGGTTTTTATTATGTTGTGGTATTATTCCTCTATTCCACCTTGTTGAGAGTTTTTATCAAGAATGGGTGTTGGATTTTGTCAAATCTTTTTCTGGATCAATTGATATGATTATGTGATTTTTTTATCTCTCATTTAGTTTATTTGACGTATCACATTTATTGATTTGTGGATATTGTACCATTCTTGCATTCCTGGGATAAATCCTACTTGGTCATAGTGTATGATATCTCTGATGTACTTCTGGATCCAATTTGCTAGAATTTTGTTGAGGATTTTGGCATCTATGTTCATGAGGGATATTGGTCTGTAAATCTCTTTCATTGTGTTGTCTTTATCTGGTTTTGGTATTAGGGTGATGCTGGCTTCATAGAAGGATCTTGGAAGTATTCCTTCTAGAAATTTTTGAATAATAGTTTGAGGAAAATAGGTTTTAATTCTTCTTTGAATGTTTGGTAAAACTCTCCTGTGAAGCTGTCTGGTCCCAAATTTTGTTTGCTAGAAAGCTTTTTGATGACTGCTTCAATTTATTTCATAATTACTGGCCTATTGAGATGTTTAGATTCTTCCTTCTTGAGTTTTGGAAGGTTATATTTTTCTGGGAATATGTGCATTTCCTCCAGGTTGTCCAGTTTGTTGGAATAGGGTTGTTCATAGTATTTTTTATTAATTTTTTATACATATCTCCCCATTGCCCCCCCTCCCTCCAGGCATACCCCAACCCCCCAGTGTCTATGTTCATTGGTTATGCTTATATGCATGCATACAAGTCCTTTGATTGATCTCTTCTCTACCTCACCTAACTTTAATCTTCCTGCTGTAATTTCACAGTCTGTTTGAAACTTTACTGTCTCTGTATCTATCCTTTTGTTCATCAGTTTATAATGTTCTTTATTATCCCCCAATGAGTACGATCATGTGATGCTTCTCCTTCATTGACTGGCTTATTTCACTAAGCATAAAGCTCTCCAGTTCCAACCAGGTTGCTGCAAATGGTAAGAATTCCTTCTTTTTAATGGCAGCATAGAATTCCATTGTGTAGATGTACCACAGTTTTCTGATCCACTCATCTGGTGATGGGCACCTAGGCTGTTTCCAAATTGTAGCTATTGTAAATTGTGCTGCTATGAACATAGGGGTGCATAAATCCTTTCTGATTGCTGTTTGTGATTTCTTAGGATAAATTCCTAAGAGTGGATTACAGGGTCAAATGGGAGATCCATTTTTAGTTTTTTGAGGAAACTCCATACTGTTCTCCACAGTGGCTGCACCAGTCTGCATTCCCACCAACAGTGCACAAGGGTTCCTTTTTCTCCGCATCCTCGCCAACACTTGTCGCTTGTTGATTTGCTGATGATTGCCATTCTGACAGGTGTAAGATGGTATCGCATTGTCGGTTTGATTTCCATCTCTCGGATGATAAATGACTTTGAACATGTTTTCATGTGTCTCTTGGCCTTCCTTCTGTCATCTTTTGAAAAGGTTCTATTTAGGTCCGTTGCCCATTTTTTTATTGGATCCTTCATCTTCCTTTTATTAAGTTGTATAAGTTGGCTGTAGATTTTGGAGATTAAACCTTTATCAGTGATATCATTTGCAAATATGTTCTCCCTTACAGTGATCTTTCTTGTTGTTTTGTTGATGGTTTCTTTTGCTGTGCAAAAGCTTTTTATTTTGATGTAGTCCCATTTGTTTATTTTTTCTTTAGCTTCCATTGCCTTTGGAGCAGTATCAGTGAAGAAGTTCTTTCGGCATATATCTGAGATTGTGCTGTTCATAGTATTTTTTAACCATCCCTTCTATTTCCGTGGGATCTGTTGTTATTTCATCTCTTTCATTTCTGATTTTGATTATTTGGATTCTCTCTCTTTGCTTCTTCATGAGCCTGGCTAGAGGTTCTCCAATCTTATTTATCATTTCAAAAAACCAGCTCCCAGTTTTATTGATCTTTTCTGTTGTTTCTTTGGTCTCTGTATCTTTCATGTCTGCTCTGATCTTTACTATTTTATTCCTTCTGCTTACATTGGGCTTTTCTTGTTGCTCCCTTTCTAATTCTTTGAATTTTAGGGTTAGGTAATTTATTACCATTGTTTCTTGTGTGTTTTTTTTGTTTTTTTTGGTTTGTTTGTTTTTTGCAGTAGGCTTGTAGAGCTATGAACTTGCCTCTCAAGACTGCTTTTGCTGTGTCCCATAGATTTTGGATTGTTGTGTTTTCATTGCCATTTGTTTCCATGATGTTTTTTATTTCTTCCTTGATCTCTCTGGTAACCCAGCTATTGTTGAATTGCAACTTGTTTAGTCTCCATGTGTTTGATTTCTTTGGATGTTTTGTTGTAGTTGATTTTCAATTTTAGGCCACTGTGATTTGAGAAGATGTTTGATGATTTCTGTCTTCTTGAATTTGAAGAGACTCTGCCTATGCCCCAATATCTGGTCTGTCTTTGAAAATTATCCATGTGCACTTGAGAAGAATGTATATTCTTTGGCTTTTGGATTAAATAGTCTGAAGATGTCAATTAATTCCTTCTGGTCTAGGGAGTAATTTAGGATTGATGTTTCCTTGCTGATATTTTTTTTAGAGGATTTGTCCAATGGTGATAGAAATTATATTGCTGTCAATCTCTCCCTTGATATCCTCCAGGAATTTTTTTTTTAATGTATTTGGGTTCTCCTGTGTTGGGTGTGTATATGTTTACCAGAGTTATTTCTTCTCATTGTATTGTTCCCTTTAGTATTATGTAGTGGACTTCCTTATCTCTTGTTATCTACTTCACTGTGAGATACAATTTTTCAGATATAATTATTGCTACCCCAGCTTTCTTTTTTCATTTCGATTCAACTGAAAAACCACTTTCCGTCCTTTCACCCTCAATCTGTGCGCATCTTTTTTTTTTCTGATATGGGTTTCTTATAGACAACAGATATATGGGTCATGTTTTCTTAACCAATTTGTTACCCTATATCTTTTGATGGAGGTATTTTATCCATTTACATTTAAAGTTATTATTGATAGGTACTTTTTTTTCACCATTTTTATTCTTTATTCCTGTGTTCCTTCTTTGCTTCCTATATTGCTTTCTTTACAGCAGACCCGTTAGCATTTCTTGCATTGCTGGCTTGGTGGTAATAAATTCCCTTAATCCTTTTTTGTCTGTGAAGCTCCTGATTTTACCCTTAATTTTGATTGATAGCCTTGCTGGGTACAATATTCTTGGATTCAGATCCTTCCTTTGCATGACTTTGTATATTTCATCCCATTCCCTTCTGGCCTGATGCGTTTCTATTGAAAAATCAATCACTATTCTGATGGGGGTTCTTTGGTAGGTAACTTTCTGTCTCTTTGGCCATTTTAAGATTCTTACTTTGTCATTGGTGTTTGCCAATTTACTTATAATGTGCCTTTGCATCAGTCTTTTGGAGTGCATTTTGCTTGGGACTCTGTGAGTTCCTGGAATTTGTTTTTTTCTTCCCTTTATCAGGGAAGTTTTCTGTCATTATTTTTACAAACAAGTTTTTAGTTCCTTGCTCAATTTCCTCTTCTTCTGGCACCTCTATTATGTGTGTGTTTTTTCTTTTGTTTTGTGTTGTCCCAAAGTTCCCTTAGGGTCTCCTCCTGCTTTTCATTTTTTTTTTTCTAGAAACTGTTCTACTTGGGTATTTTTTTCCTACCTTGTCTTCTAGCTTACTAATATAATACTCTGTTTTTTCTAGTCTACTCTTGATGCTTTCTATTGAGTTTTTTTTTATAGCAGTGATGTCATTTTTCATTTCTTCTTGGTTCTTCTTCATTTCCTTTTATTTTTTGCTCAGATTGTCAAATTTGTCTTCCATTCTTTTCAGCCACCTCATCACCATTTCTCTGAATTCTTTCTCTGGCAGGTTGCATGCTTCCATTTTGTTTAATTCCTTTTCTGGTGATGCCTGCTTTTCTTTTATATATGGACTATGTCTTTGTCTCCCCATTGTCTCTCTTCTCATAGTGTCCAGTTATGTAGTCCTCTCACTCCTGCATTGATTTAAAGGCACAAAATTTAACACAACCAGGTACAGCACACAAGACATTGAACAGAAATGTATTCATGACATTAATAAACATAAATACAGGTGACCACTAGAGAGAGGCAAATTAGGTGATAAGAGAGAAAGAAGAGAGAAAAGAAAAATGAAAATAAAAGATACAGATCCAAAGGAGTGCCAAATGAAATTAGGAGGGGGAAAAAGTAAGAGAGAGAAGAAAGAATAAGACAGTGAAGGGAAACAAGGTATATATATGGGGAGAAAACTCCAATAGATCAGCCACTGTTCCCAACAAATGCCAGCAACAAGTACCTGGAGATTAATGCAAACTACAAACAATAAGGAGTATCAAGCAAGGCGAGGGAAAGCAGAAGCAATAAACAAACAAAAAAAATCAAAAAAAGAAAAAACAGACAAACAAACAAAAAGAATAAGCAAAACAATCTCACAAAAAAAAAAAGCATAAAAATTGATATAATCAACATTCAAGCAAAGAACTACAAAAGGACAAAGAAAAAAACAATTTTTGGTTTATGAAAACTGAAAACAGAAAAGTGTGTATGGAGTTAGAGCAAGGTATTGGAAATTAGATATATAAGTAAGGTGAAATTTTAACAGGGGGTAAAAAGAAAGAATAGGAAAAATCTAAAATAGGAAAAGGGTAAGAGAAACAGGTCAATAAAAGGAGAAAAGTTAGGAAAAGAGTGATGGCATAAAGAGTTGAAATAGAGTAAAATGATGCTAAATGAAAGATGAAAATAGAATGTAGAACACTAATCCCAAATAAAATAAAGAGAAACTAAATTAACACTTTTTTTAAAAAAAGGTAAAATAGTAGTAGTAATATTGATTGAAAATAAAAATGTAATAATTAAAAAGGTAAAATCAAGTGAAGAATTAAGAAAAAAAATTAGTTTCTTAAGTAAAACATGAAAAAGATAAAAAATAAAAAAATAAATAAAATAGAATGTGCAGGGGAGAAAGTCATTCATTTCCTCTATTGTTCTCTTTGGCATGCATGTTTCTTATCAGTACAGTATTGAAGTTGACCTGTGTTCCATTGCTCCTCAGTATTATAAACGAGTCCTGATTTTTAAGCAGGCAGTGTGTCTTAATTTCTTTATTTGTGATTATACAAGAATCAATTTGTGGTTCATTCTCTTACTGGCAGTGTTTCTGGATTGACCTCTGAGACTATAGGTCCTCTCTAGTCTGTGCTTAGATCCTGCTTTCTCTGTGCCACTCTATACCATTTGTGGTAGTGGGCTGCCCCAGAGCTGCTTCTCTGATGGTCACTTCCCGCTCTGATCCCCAGATTCCAGAAAAACAACTTTTTCCTACAGTCCCCTAGGATGATCTCAACTAGGTGATCCTATGTATTGGGCTCAGCAATCAGAAGCAAGGATCTGAAGAGGAAAGAGCACAAGTGCACAAACTCCCTTTCCCCCTCGTGTCCAAGCAGCCAGCACACATTTAAAACTCCCAGGCTGTCACTCTGCATCAGATCAAAATGGCTTGCTTTCTAGTAATCCCCTCTGTTAGCAGCTCTGAGGACCCCTTCCACATTCACAGATCACATCAGCCCCAACAGCCATAGATCTCTCCAGGTGCAGACTTCATCCAGTTCCCCAGCTCCTGCAGTGTGCACGCTTCTTTGTTCTGTGGGATCAGGAATTCCATCTCATCTCAGGTGAAATCCGACTTTTCAGTGGTGAAAGTGTAGAGCTCCTCTGAATCCTCATGTTTGCACCAATTGGGGATCAGTTTTCTGGGGTTTTCAGCTTCTCAGTGGGTGCCACAGTTTTAGTTTCTCAGGCTTCTGGTAACATCTACCCTTCCTTTCAAGATGGCATGGTATCTGCGACCAAACTGGTGGCTCTTGGAGGGAACCCAACAGCAGTAGGGGCTGCCCAGACAGGAAAGCCACTTCCAGCAGTCCCCCACCTTCTCCTGGAGTATAGTTGTCCCTCAACTCTCCAACAAACACTGCCCGGGCAACCCTCAGCTCTTCCCTCTGTGTGTTTCAGGACAAGTCTCAGGATACATCCCATGTCTTATTAATTCTTATATTTTTAACTTTGGCTGTGTTATAATATTCTTATTTGTTTGGGTAATGACAATAATTGCAAAGAATTGACTAACTGGAGTTTAGTGCTTTCCCGTGATATGCTCCAGAGGCCATTATTGCATAATTACAAATTTACAAAACATTCTCTAATAAAATGCAATAAACTCCTTTGTTATCACACTAATATTTAAGGGCCTATAACAAACCATTAAAAATAAGTTGCATAATAAGTGTTTACATCGTTCAGCAAAATATTTTACTGTTTAAATAACCTATTAATAAAACTAGGGGCCTGGTGCATGAATATTCCTGCACAGGGTGTGGGTCCCTCAGCCCAACTTGGACCCTTTCCAATCTGTGAGCCCTCAGGGGAGCCCTCTCCAATCTGAGAATTTCTTTTTTTGCAATTAAATGATCAAATTGTCTGAGACCCCAACTCAGTTTAGTTTGTTGCTCACAGAATAACAGACTTTTTTTTTCCTTTGTTTCATTGGTGGCAACTTCCTGGAAGTTTTAGGATATCTTCCCTTTAATTTTTCCTAGACACTCTGATTTTACTTATGTCTCTCACCTTTGATTTCCCTCCATTCCCCACTGCAACAATAGCTTACTCCAGGCTTACTTTATTCTAGAGTCTAGGAGATCCCTCTGCCATCAGAACTATGATTCCCAGCATTCCTGGTATTCCCTGTGCTCTGGGTTTCTGCTTCTGGTCCTGAGGCTGCCACCAGAATTACTACTCCTAGAATCCCTGGTGTTCCCCACGTGCTCTGGGATTTCCCTTCTTGCTCTATCTCCATCCCATGGCCTTCCACTCAGCCAAGTCCTCCAAACTGCCAACTTTCCTTCTGTGCTCTCTGTATGCCAGCTTAGGGAGCCAAGTTCCCCAAGCTGCTCCACTCCCTGCCTCTGCTGGCTTTCCCACTCTGCTCTCTGCCCAGCGCCTGTGTATGAAAATTAACCCACCATCTTTGCTGGGTTAATTTGCATACTCACTCCTGATTGGCTGTTAAGCATAGTGGAGATACAGTCAATTTACATGTTTCTCTTTTATTATATGGGATGGGGACTTTTACAGTAACAATGACTGGATTCTTCAACAAATTAATGACTTCAGAAAAGGAAAAATAAGTGATAAAAAAAATGAAAATGACTGAAGATAATATATCATCCATTTTTAATATGTAGACCTTTTCTACTGTCCTAATTGACACAGACATGCAGTTTTTAATATGATAAAACTATCATTATGAAATGTGTATAGGTGATATTAAATAATTATTTTAGTAATTTTAAATATGTTAATGGCATAATGTGAATGTTAAAACTTCTTATCTTTCAGAGGATTAATCATAGCCAATTACTGATATTTTGTTAATTTTGTTGCAGATACTTTCTTTAAAATTCTCCAATAAAAATAGGCCAGCTAATTAAATAAAGCAACTAAATTAAATGGTAATTGAAAAGATTACATTCTATCTAACTAAAATAAATGAGTGAATGTGTATATGAATAGAAGTGAAAAAAATTAAAAAAATAAATAAATAAGCAAACAAAAAAACCTGATTGTCAATCTGTTGATGATTTACAAAGTGGTTAAAGTGTAGTTGGAATGTATTCTAATTTTTTTCTCTGTTAAAAATGGCTAATGAATTGAAAAACTGTCACACTTGCTCTGAACCTTAACCCTGCTGCTTCTCCTTACCTTTTTTTGCTAAATCCATGTTGTCATCCAATCAAAGACTGCTAAACTACAAGAATAAAAAATTTCTCTTCTATGACTGTTTTCTGATTGCCTATTCTGAAAACTAGTGGAAATTTTGCTGACAACCTCTTGCTAAAACTATACCTTTCTTCCCCAAAGCTGAACACTCTTTTGGAGTCATTTGCATGTTGCATCAATCATAATAAAAGTGATCTCATTAATTTTATCACTTACTGTAATATTAAATTTGATAGAAAAAATCCATGATAAAATACTTAAAAAGACAATAATTATTTCTAATCTTAATCAAGTGGATTTAATATCTATTCAAATGATGCTATTTTTTCAATTCAAGTGATTGATATCCATTATATTATAACATGTAACACTATTAGGCATATGATTATCAGTGAGAAACCTCAACTTGTTTATGAGTCTTCTGTATTTCTATATGCATGTTACAGTTAATTTATTAATAAAGTATTTGCTCCACATTATATATATTTTAAAAACTACATTTTAGCAAAATATGATGTAATCATTAATTAGCTCAGCATGAAAAGCATGTTTGGGGAATTGATCATTTCTGTACAAAATCTCCAAAACTCAAAAATGTCCTCAAAATCTATTTTATTTTTCTTAAATGTTTAAAATGATGAGAATAACATATGCATGCAAGCATACAATTGGCCTATTTTTAATTGAATATATTTTAATTTACACAGTATACAATCATCATTGCAACCTAATTTAAGAATAATTCCACCATAACCAAATATTCCCCCTCTGTCAGTTTATCTAAAAGACTAAATTATTAACCCTTATGAAATTATTTGTCAAAATATAATGTTATGCATGACTTCAATATTTGCTAACTTATTGAGGCTTGTTTATGAAACAGTCTGGGGTAAATTTGTTCATGTATCATACTGTGAATAATGTTAATATTGTGAAAAAATTGTTACTTGCTTTATAGTCAAGCAAATATAATCCTTTGGTAAATGATCTATGTTTACTTGAAATAAGTATGGATATTCTGGAACATTCATTTGTTGGTTTTGTCACAGCTTCTTTGACAGTAAATTTCACTTTTTCTTTATTTTCTGAGTAGTTTTGTTATAGAATTCCAGGGCAGGAGGAATAGGGAAACTGAGACATGAAAGTTAGAACAAGTCCAAACAGTATGGGCAATTAACAGCCAGCTTGCAACTAACCAACCATTATGTTCCCCAGCCAAGAACACATAGCACATGGTTAAAAAATATCCACAATGAGATAATACATAAAAGGAGGGGGAAAAGGAAAAGAAGAAAAAATGAAGTTTTATTTCCCTCAGCAAGATAAATAGCCACAGCAATTCTTAGAAAGAAAAATAAAGTAGGTGGGATCTTAATATCAGATTTCAAGCTATACTACAAAGCAACTGTTCTCAAAACAGCATGGTACTGGCACAAGAACAGACATATAGACCAATGGAATAGAATAGAGAATCCAAATATCCACCCAAACCACTATGCTCAATTAATATTTGACAAAGGAGGCATGAATATACAATAAAGCCAAGATAGTCTCTTCAATAAATGGTGCTGGAAAAATTGGACAGATACATGCAAAAAAATGAAACTGGACCAACAACTTACACCAAATAAAAAAATAAACTCAAAATAGATATAGGACTTAAACATAAGATGGGAAAACATAAAAATACTAGAGGAATCCACAGGCAGCACAATTGCAGACATATGCCGAAAGAACTTCTTCACTGATACTGCTCCAAAGGCAATGGAAGCTAAAGAAAAAATAAACAAACGGGATTACATCAAAATTAAAAGCTTTTGCACAGCAAAAGAAACCATCAACAAAACAACAAGAAAGCCCACTGCATGGGAGAACATATTTGCAAATGTTATCACTGATAAAGGTTTAATCTCCAACATCTACAGCCAACTTATACAACTTAATAAAAGGAAAATAAATGATCCAATAAAAATAAAAGGGCAGCAGACCTAGATAGAACCTTTTTGAAAGACGACAGAAGGAAGGCCAAGAGACACATGAAAACATATTCAAAGTCATTTATCACCCGAGAGATGGAAATCAAACCGACAATGCGATACCATCTTACACCTGTCAGAATGGCAATCATCAACAAATCAACAAGCGACAAGTGTTGGCGAGGATGCGGAGAAAAAGGAACCCTTGTGTACTGTTGGTGGGAATGCAGACTGGTGCAGCCACTGTGGAGAACAGTATGGAGTTTCCTCAAAAAACTAAAAATGGATCTCCCATTTGACCCAGCAATCCCACTCTTAGGAATATCACCTAAGAAAGTAGAAACACCAATCAGAAAGGATTTATGCATCCCTACGTTCATAGCAGCACAATTTACAATAGCTACAATTTGGAAACAGCCTAGGTGCCCATCAGCAGATGAGTGGATCAGAAAATCATGATATATCTATACAATGGAATTCTATGCTGCCATTAAAAAGAAGGAATTCTTGCTGAAACTAGTTTGGCTCAGTGGATAGAACGTTGGCCTGGGGACTGAAAGGTCCCAGGTTTGATTTCGGTCAAGGGCACGTATATTGGTTATGGGCACATCCCTAGTAGGCGGCATGCAGGAGGAGGCTTATTGATGTCTCTCTCTCCTTTCCTCTCTGTAAAAAAATCAATTATATATATATATATATATATATATATATATATATATATATATATATAAAAGGAATTCTTACCATTTGCAGCAACCTGGATGGAACTGGAAAGCCTTATTCTTAGTGAAATAAGCCAGTCAATGAAGGAGAAACACCACATGATCTCATTTATTTGTGGATAATAAAGAACATTATAAACTGATGAACAAAAGGATAGACACAGAAGCAGTAAAGCATCAAACAGACTGTCAAATTACAGCAGGAAGTTTAAGGAGAGGTGGGGTAGATAAGAGATCAACCAAAGGACTTGTATGCATGCATGTAAGCCTAACAAATGAACACAGACACTGGGTGGTTGAGGTATGCCTGCAGAGGGGTGGGGGGCAATGGGGAGATATGTATACATGTAACACAATAAAAAATAAACAAACAAACAAACAAACAAATAAATAAAGTAGCCTAGTTTCAACAACAACAACAAAAAGATAAAGTTGTCAGTGGATTCTCATGAATTCTGGGAAGGCCACAATACAGTAAAAAGAAAAAAAGAAATCTTCAATATTAATACCAAAATAGTCAACAGAGGAATTTTGAGAACTGTAGACAGGAGAGTATATAATGCCTTGGACCCCAACCCAACTTACTCTTCAGATTAGCTGAGGGCTGGTCTCTGCTTCATAAGCCAGATATATATGTTTGCTTGTTTTGCTTTTTCAATAAAGGTGCATGCTTTAATAAATTGGCTTTTCACAATGCAGTCAGTCTTCCATGTAAATGAATTTATGAAAAGACAAGGATCAAGGGTGGAGATAACCCTTGACCACTGAGTCAGGGGGTTGTCCGGAAACACCTCTCTCATGCTGGTGAGAAGTGCCTTTAATGGTTTTAATATGATGTTTTTGATTTCAGGTTGTCTTGCTATAATATGTCTTGGTATTTGTATCTATTTGGTTTATGACTGGAAGACCATCATTACTCCATGGATGACTACACCAACCAATTCCACCATATTAACATAAGTGATAGTAGATTCAGTTGGACTATATGATTCATAAAAACAATGGTTTCATCTGATACCACATGCACTTAGCTTAAGGAAGAATAAAGAAGAGGAAACAGAAATGTCTAGTAGCAGCATAGCAACAACCTCCATGATCCCATGCATTGTATCTGATGCTCCAGTCATTTCATACTATATGTGGGTATCCACAAGACTAAAAGCTAGGTGTTTGTAGACAATCTAAGCTCCAGAAAGCTACCCACTATGGGATTCCTTTGGCTTAAACACATAGCCCATGAAGGGAAATGTGACTCACTTCCATTCCTCAGGCAAGCTGCCATTATCAACAAAGATTCCACATGCTCAATTTGTAATATAGTGTTTGGTCAGCTTCCCCTTTGTCTGAATAAAGTATATTTAGGTCAGCCCTGAGTAATTCCATGAGTAAAAATTATGCAAAGTAGCAAACATGGTCAAAAGCTTCACACATCTTGATGCTATAATAACATTCTTTTAATATTTTTCTTACAGTTTACCCAAACCCCTTATCCTTGTTACAGTTTATCAGACATTGAAAAAATTCATAAGGGAAAAACTTCAATAAATTTAGAATTTCCTCCTCAAACACATTTAAACATGATCATGGCTCTCTGATAAGTTTCAATCCTTTACAACTGTACTCTTTTTCATACTTTACATACTATTATTTGCAAATTTCTAAGACATTAATAGAAACATTTAACTGTGTTACTTGCCCAGACTTCATTTCTTCATCTTTCTTTTTATTATAGTCTCTGTGTATTTTACATAAATTTAAATTTTATTTAAACTGCATTTGGAGATAGTTTTCATAAACTTTTATTCTTAGTTAAATATATATATATATATATATATATATATATTGAACCACAGACACTTTTATTACTCTATAGAGTTATTAAAAATGTTAACCTGAAAGTCAGTATACCACATATTTGTTTAATATTAATGTCACTATTTCATTTCTTCTTAAAAATAAAAAACAAACAAAATGTCTTTACCATATACTATACATTTCCTAAGTAAGAGTCCTTAGAGACCAGGGCTCTGTAAACTCTAAGTTCCATCTTATCTGGGTATATATTCATAAACAAGCTATAAAAATCATGTTTCTTTTTACAAAGATTTCCAAATGTCACCAGGGAAAGGTACTCATTTGCCTCCCATCAAGTCAACATGGCATTGATCCAATGAACTGTATTAGAATAAATATAAGTTCCATCATAATTCCAAGTACAAATAGTTAAGAAGATGCATTAGTAAGTAGCACAATTGATAATAATATTTACCTTATTTAAGTAGATCCCCCAAATTGACCTCACTATCCTGAGCCTCAAGCACCCCAACAGTATCCTTTAAACATATCAGAACACAATTAACACTTTAAAATATTTTTTAATTGAAGGTATATACTTTCTCCAACATTTTCAGTGAGCTTACTGAAATATTTTCTAATAATAAAAGGGCAATATTAAAATTGAAGATATCTCCGCTACACTCACAAACCATGCCCACCAGTCACACCCACCAGCCAATCAGATCAAGTATTCAAATGAACCCAACCAAGATGGCTACGGCCACAGAGAGAACAGAAGTGAGGCTTGGGCCCCTGGCAATGGAGGAAGCCAAGTTTTCTGCAAACTCTGGCCAGCGCAAGCCTCCAAAAAAAGTCAACTAAGTTTTAATGGCTGCCACCACATAGTGAACAAAAGGCTTGGCTCCACTCTAGGCTACAGTTTCAATTGTAGAAAATAAATAAATCCCGGATACCAGGGCCTCCACTCAGGTTGCTGGGGGGCGTGGCCAGCCTGCAAACCATCACAAGCCAGCCTACAAACTCACCCAGGCCAACCCACAATCCCAAGGGAACACCCACTCTGATCCAGGCCACCCTTTGGGGCAAACCAGCTGGTCCCACTCCCATGAACCAGGTCTCTATCTTATCTAACAAAGGAGTAATATGCAGCTTGAACATCACTCCAACACACAAGATAGCTGCCCACATGTGGGCAAAAGATCCTGCTCCCATGTGGACACATGATGGCTACCACAAGATAGCCAGCAGAGGAGGGCAGTTGGCAGGGACTGGGCCTACAAAGGAGGGCAGTTGTGGGTGATCAAGTCTGCAGGGGAGTGGTTAGGGGTGATCAGGCTGGCAGACAGAAGCAGTTAGGGGCAATCTGGAAGGCAGGTAGGTGAGCAGTTGGGAGCCAGCGGTCCTGGATTGTGAGAGGGATATCCGACTGCCCTTTAGGCCTGATTCAGCTAAGATCGGGCCTAAACGGACAGTCGAACATCCTTCAAGGAGTCCCAGATTGGAGAGGAAGCAGGCTGGTATGAAGGACACCTCCCCCCGCCCTCCTCCCAGTGCATGAATTTTGTGCACTGGTCCTCTAGTATTATATATATATTTATATATATTTATATATTTTTATTGATTTCAGAGAGAAAGGAAAAAGGAGGGATAGATAGAAATATCAATGATGAGAGAGAATCATGAATTGGTTGCCTTCTGCACAGCCCACGCTGCGGATCAAGCCCACAACTCAGGCATGTACCCTTGACTGGAATTGAAACAGGACCCTTCAGTCCACAAGCCAATGCTCTATCCACTGAGCCAAACCAGCTAGGGCTCCAATATTATATTTAAAACTAGAGTCTCAGCACACAAAACCGTACATGGGTAAGGTCCCTAGGCCTAGCCTGTGATCACGGTCATCTTCCATCTGCTCACAGTCACCAGTCCTGCCCCACTGCTGACACCCACACCGGTTCCCCATTAGCCATCTGGTGATTGGAGCCTGCAGACCAGGGAGAGGGACCAAAAGGTGGTCAATGAACCTTATAGAGACCAGTTAAGCAGTTGTTCTGGTCCTTATGCCATTATGGTCACTGGGCTTTTATTAGATGGGACTACAGGCCAGGTGAATAAAATTGGTACATGGGGGGAAGGGGAGTTGGTGTTTCTCAGCCCAACCTGTACTCTCTCCAATCTGGGACCCCTTGAAGGATATCCGACAGCCTGATCCTATCTGGATCAGGCCTGAACGGGCAGTTGGACAACCCTCTCACAATCTAGGACTGCTGGCTCTCAACTGCTTGCCTGCCTGCCTTCCTGATTTCTCATAACTGCTTCTGCCTGCCAAACTTATCACCTCCTAACCACAACCTGCCAGGCTGATTGATATCTAGCTGCTCCCTTGTCAGCCTGTTTGCCCCTAACTGCCCTCCCCTGCAGGCCTGGTCATCTCTAACTGCCCTCTCCAGCAGTCTTGACCCTTCCAATTGCTCTCCCCTGCAGGCCTGGTCCCCCTCAACTTCCCTTTTTTGGCAGCCTGGTAACCTCTAACTGCCCTTCCCTGCAGGCTTGATTGCACACAACTGCTCTCCCTTGCAGTTCTGGACCCTCCCAACAACCTTTCCCTGCTAACCTGATCGCACACAACTATCCTACCTTGCAGACCTGGTCTCTTCCAACTGTCCTCCCCTTTTGGCCATCTTGTGGCAGCCATCTTGTTTCCTCATGAAGTCATTCATCTTTGACCACATGGAGGCAGCCATCTTGTGTGTTAGAGTGACAGTCAAATTTGAATATTACTCTTTTATTAGATAGGATAGAGGCCTAGTGCATGGGTGGAGGAAACTGGTTTGGATGAGGATTCCCTTGGGTTGTGGGGCAGCCTGGGCAAGGGGTTTGTAATGGTTTGCAGGCTATCCGCGCCCCCCAGTGACCCAAGCAGAGACCCTGTTATCTGGGATTTATTTATCTTCTATAATTGAAACTTTATAGCCTTGAGAAGAGGTCAAGGCAGGCCAGGGCAGGCAAAAAGTTTGGCTTCCTCCATTTCCAGGGGCATGTCAAGCTTCCTGCTCTCTCCAGTACTGTGGCTGCCGCCATTTTTGTTGGGATTTATTTATCTTCCATAATTGAAACTTTGTAGCCTTAATTGGAGTTCAAGGCAGGCCAGGGCATACAGAAAGCTTGGCTTCCTCCATTGCTGGGGAAACCCAAGCCTCCTGGTTTCTCTGTGGCCACAGCCATCTTGGTTGGGTTAATTTGCATACTTACTCCTGATTGTCTGGTGGTCCTGGGTGTAGAGGAGTGATGGTTAATTTGCATATTACTCTTTTATTAGATAGGATAGTTACATTTAGCTTAAACAGTTTTGTAGGTTGACTAGTAAATACGACCACTGTACTAGAACTGAATAACATGAGGGTCTCCATCAAGCACTTATTTTCTCATCATCATGTCCAAATTTCCAGAAAATAAATTTCTTTTAGTATCTACACATTTGCTTTAATTCCTAAGATCCTTACTTAAGGCTCTATTATAAATTGGTGCCAGTGATGGTTAAACTACTACATGTGCTGTGTGTTTATAATACTTGTGGCACTGAAGCAAATTTAAGTATAATGTATTTGCCTATTATAACAGTGTCCCCAAGAAATGTGTTGTCCTTCATACCTAGGCAATTGCCTGAACAGAATGTCATTCTGATTCCCAGCAACACATATATCAGATATCATATGCCAGTCAGAATAAATCCAGTGAAGCTCCAAAGGAAGATTTATCTCCAGGCTGAATAATAACCAATATTATAAATATAAAATAAAAAAATGCAACCCAAATGAAATTTTCCACATTGATACAGTCAAGTGGAAAATAACAGGATACAGATTTATGTTTTTCCTTCAAATCATCAAAGTATACTTGTCAGGTAAATTTCATAGTTTGAATTCATTCAGTTCTTCTCAGAGGATAACAAATCAGGGGTGTCTTTGAGAACTGGTCATGAATTGGCACTCCAATTGAGAGAAACAACTGTGAATATTATCTTATTCTGATATGAATTCTTTGAAGAGAGTAATAGTATCCTTTCCCAGCATCATTACCCATTCATGAGCTGTATTACTTTCTCTGAAAATTTCCCCTCATTTTCTATTTAATACCTGACATTATACAGACTTGGCATTCTTATTGAGCCATCCATTATGACTACCCACAGGATGAGTTTTAAGAATAGACTTAATGGCCCCGGCCAGGTAGTTCAGTTGGTTGGAGGATTGTTCTTATGTATGAAGGAAAATAATTCAATTCCCGATCAGGGCACATACATGATTTAATCAATGAATGCATAAATAAGTGGAACAACAAATTGATTTCTCTCTCTCTCTCTCTCTCTCTCTCTCTCTCTCTCTTTCTCTCTCTCTGTGTGTGTGTGTGTCTTTCTCCTTTCCTCCCTTCCTCTCTCTAATAAAAATATAATTTAAAAAAATATTTTATTGATTTTTTACAGAGAGGAAGGGAAAGGGATAGAAAGTCAGAAACATCAATGAGAGAGAGACATCAATCAGCCGCCTCCTGCATGCCCTCCACTGGAGTTGTGCCCGCAAGCAAGGTACATGCCCCCTACCGGAATAGAACCTGGGACCCTTCAGTCCGCAGGCTGACGCTCTCTCCACTGAGCCAAACCGGTCTCTGCTAAAAATATATATATATATATATTTTTTTTTAAAAAAAAGAATAGTCTTAACAGAGTTTCCCTTTGGTTTGGTTTCTGGAAGTAGTATTTTTAGAAAGATAAAATAAAATGGCATTGTCTTCACCACTGAAAATTTGGGTGCATATATCATCAGTTCTAGTTTTGGCTCTGAAGTGAAGTCACTCTTCAGCCTACTCTTAGCTTATTCTGAGGAATTAAAGTACTGTCCTGAGTAGAAGTCTCTCTCTGCCAGATTAATAATTGCAGTCTCAAGCTGGTGTAACTATATATGGCATGGTAATGTAAAAGAAATGGAAAATTTTATGGTCCCCAAATTCTACCAACACATATGAAATCATTCCAAGGAATTCCCCACTTACTACTCCTCAGATTCCACATATTCATACAATTGAAGTACATGTCCTGCATTCCCATATTATACTCTGTGCTAGTTACTATGGCTATGTAGCCAATAACTTCAGTTTACCTGAAAACTGAAAACTTCACCTTAGAATAAAAATAATTCTTATGCTCCTATGATAAGAAGGGTTAAGAATTCAGAAAGCCACAGTGAGATAGCTTGTTTTTGCTCCATGATATCTTGGATCTTAGAGGGAAGACTCAGAGGCTCACTAATCCATATGTTTGAAGGAAGGTAAGAGTTTACAGTGAGGAAACATCCTTTAAATAACTAACTGGGATTATCAACATGGACTCCATGACAGGAAATTATCCTTAGAATGAGAAAGGTAGAAGCATATCCTTTCTATGACTTACCTTCAATAGGCACATAGTACTATTTTTGAGATATTCTAGGAGTCTAAGAAGTCTATAAGGTGAAGTCGAATACAATAGGAGGGAATATAGATCCTACCTCTCAGTTAAAGAAGTATCAGTAACAGCAAAGTAGAATCTGTGAGATGGAAGATAAAGAGAAAGGAGATCAGAGTATTGTGGAAATCAGTTAAAAGTCTAAAACATGGTTAATTTGAATGTAGAATTATGAGGAGAGAGAGAGTACTGAAAGCTAATATTTGAAAAGATAATGGATATAGATTTCCAAAATACACTGGTAATGAAAGTTAGAAGAAGGAAGGGGTTAATAGCTGGCTTGACAGTCTTTCCTCTAGAGTCAGAAATACCTAAGAATTTGATTTTTTGTCAAATCCACCTTCCAATATTAACTCAAGGAAATATTAAGAAATTTGTCTATTGGATTAATGATAAATGAAAATACAGCCCAAGGCTATGTACTGAACTAAGCAACTGTAGTTCATTGTCAACATTGTTTATCAAGTAATGATTAACTAGATATGATAAAATGCTGCTGAATTTTAAAAAAATGAACATTAGTTGATTATTCATTGAGAATCATGGAACTAGTCACATAGTCAAGGGAATATATGACCAGCTAAGGGTAATTACTGAAGGGAAACCATAGCTTCTCTGGGATGATCTCTTTCTTAGTCACATCCATTTCTTATCAAGATTGCAGAATATCTGGGCCTTTGGAAATGATGACACAAAGGCATATACTTTAGTTATGCTATGTTGGTTTTTTCACTCTCAGAAAAATATAGCATCTTCATTTAGCTTTAAGGTAAATGCACGTGATATAAAGAGAAGCCCATTTTTTTTTATCATGAATCTGAATATCATTTCAAACACATGACCACCTATGCTTAAAAATCAGAACTGATATTGCAGGATAGGTTATAAAACAAAATGAGGGGAACAAAAAATAGTAAGAAGTGGCTATGCGATATCATTTTCTGATTGCTGCCAATTTCTTAAGTGATAATACATCGACTGATATAGAAAGGCAAAGAAAACAAAATCAAACAAATAAGTTGAGACATTTTGAAACTGTGGTAGGAAGAATAATGTCACTCCCTAGATGCCATATCTTAATCTCCTAAATCTGTGTGTATATGGCAAAATAATCTGCATATATGATTAAATTAAGGACCTTAAAATCTTCCTGGATTATCTGAATGGACACAATGTAATCACAAGTGTCCTTATCAGAGGATACAAGAGGTTCAAAATGAGAGAAAGAAATATAATTATTAAAGCAGAAGTTAGTTAGCCATGGAATTCAGACAGCCTCAAGAAACTGGGCTCAGTAGTTGAGTGTTAGCCTATAAATCATGCAGTCATGGTTCAATTCCTGGTCAGGGCAGCACATGGCTGGGCGTTGAGCTTGATCCCCAGTAGAAGGCATGCAGGAGGCAGCCAATCAATGATTCTCTCTCATCATTGATGTTTCTACTTCTCTCTCCCTCTCCCTTCCTCTCTGAGATCAATAAAAATATATTTTAAAAATAACTTAAAAAACTGTAAAAGGGAAGTAAGTTGATTTTCACCTACAGCTTCCAAGAGTACATTTCTGCCAACTTTTAGCCCTGTAACACCTATATTTATCTTCTGACTTCAGACTTATGATAATAAAATTATATTTTTTAAGTCACTAAATTTATGGTAATTTATTACAATACTAACAACAGTTGTAGGTGGTGGCAACTTTAGATGAAATAGTCAATGCTGAGTAATGAGTCAAGTCCAATAATATGCCTTTAATCTAATGGAATAAACCATATGGGTAGTAATGACTCCATTCATGGACCCATTATTTAACCCTACTTTTAAATGAACAAGAGAACATATTGAACATATTGAAATTTAATCCAATTGATTACCATGAAAATATTTTCTCTAATGCTATTAATAATAATTGAGTCATTAAAAACAAACAGTTGATACAAAAATAATGATAATCCCATATAATAAAGAGGCAATATGCAAATTGACCACCACTCCAACACACAAGATTGCCACCCCCATGTGGACACAAGATGGCAACCATAAGATGGCCAGCAGGGAGGGCAGTTGGAAGGGACCAGACCTGCAGGGGAGGGCAATCAGGGCCAACCAAACCTGCAGGTGAGAGCCATTAGAGGAAACTAGGCTTGCAAGAAAGGGCAGTTGGGGATACTCTGCCTACATGAGAGGCCAGTTGGAGGTAATCAGGCCTGCAGGGGAGGACAGTTAGAGGTCAATCAGACCAGCAGGGAAGCAGTTAGGCCTCAATTAGGCTGACAGGGGAGTAGTTAGGGGTTGATCAGGCTGGCAGGCAAAAGTGGTTAGAGGCAATCAGGCAGGAGACAGGCGAGCAGTTGGGAACCAGCATTCCTGGATTTTTAGAGGGATGTCCAACAGCTCTTTGAGGCCCTGGGATCCGGCTTAAACAGGCAGTCAGTCATCCCTCTTGAGGTTCCCTATCAGAGAGGATGCAAGCTAGGCTGAGGGACCCTCCCCCCCAATGCACGAATTTCATTCACTGGGCCTCTAGTAGTGACAATAAGAAGGAGCTAAACTGAGGGCCAACACATGATGATGGAGAAATTAAAAGAAGATTAATGTGATTGTTGTAAGAAGCTGTTGGGAATAGGACTAGAGGAAATGCTGCTATCTGAATGGAGAAAAACCAGTCTCTGGCCAGCCAACCCAGCAGTGAGAAGACCCTATCAAATATGTTCCCTTTATTCTATCTTGGATACATTTAAATACAATGTTGTAAAAGAACAGTAGAGAGAAGATATTAGACTAGGATTCTAAATAAACTCAATATTTTAATGTGATTAGTGTTAGAGAATGAATAATTTGTGGGTCAGTGTTCTTTCACCAATCTATAGTTAGGGTTCCAAAACTAAATGCTAAGTAGTCTAGAGTGGAAAACAAAAGTTTTTTTTTTTTTTTTTTTTTTTTGGGGGGGGCAGGGCATATATATTGATGACAATATTTTAGAAACAAGAGAATACCATCAAATTACTAACACTTAAAGATATAGAGAGGGTAAATCTAATCTATTACAGTAGTCATCAGCATTACAGTGAAACTATAGATCATCTTGTGCCATGGTATGGCAGTATCACCTGTACCAGATTAATAATTGAATTGAATAAGGCTAAAATTGGAACAATTAGCCATTGATGCTTGCAATTGGATATGTGGCAAGTCTGAACTTTGTTTTTTTGTTATGCTAAACAAAAAAAATTCCAATAATTGAAACCAGAAATTTGGTATTCAATGAAAGAATGGTATAAGTAAGCAAAGAAAACTCAAAACATTTCTACTCAGTGTCCTCTAAGAAAACCAGATGGGTCCTGGAAAGTAAATGCTCACATTAAGGCTTGAATTAAGTAGTTCTAATAGCATCAGTTGCTGGGTTATGATGACAGGCTAAAGTATAAAATTGATTGTTAGTCTGTCAGCAAATCAGCTAAGGTTTTTTTTCATGTCTTAAATTTCGAAGGAAACCAAACACATATTCTTTAATTTTTTTTTTCGCTTTCTTTTTATTTTTTCTTTCATTTTTTTGGAAACAAATGAAGAGTTCATTCATGTTTATTCATTGTTCTTCTCATAGGTTGTTTGAATTTTACAGAGTACTATTTAATCTGACTAGAGGCCTAGTGCACAAAATTTGTGTATGGATGTTGGGATTTCCCTCAGTCTGGTCTCCAATCAGGGACCCTTCTGGAGATGTTTAACTGCCAGTTTAAATTGGTAGTCTGACATCCCTCTAGCAATCTGGGATTGCCGGCTCCTAACTGCTCACATGCCTGCCTGCCTTATTGCCCCCTAATTGCTCCCTCTGCTGGTCTCCCTACTGGCCTGGCTGCCCCCAAATGCACCCTTGCCAGCCTGGTTGCCTCCCAACCCCCCCCCCCACCTCTTCCAGAAAGAAATCAGATGTCTGGAAGATGTCTGGTCTCCCAGTCTAATTAGCATATTACCCTTTTATTACTATAGATAATTATTGTGAAATTGTGATTTATAGCAAATAGTGAGAAATATATATGTATTTGGTCTCCATCCCAGTTCCTTGTACATAGCTCCTCTCACCCTTGGGATTTCCTGTGAAGGGAGCAGTAAATGTGTCTATTGTTAGGTTAATGAAGTGAATTTTGGAAAACACCTAATGATGGTAACTAGTTGCCAGTGGAGCCTACCCTGTGACTAGCAGGTTGCAAGATTCAGTGCCACCTCCTGACTTCTAGTGAAGAGAGAGGGGACTAAGATTGAGTTTAGTCACCAGTGGCCAGTTATTATCCAACCATGCATATGTAATGAAGCCAACCTAAAAATATCAAAGAACAGGGTTCAGAAAGCTTTCAGGTTGGTGAGCACAAGGAAATTCAGAGAGAATGGTGTACTTGGAGAGGGCATGGAAGCTTTTCCTATACCTTGCCATATTCACCTCTTCCATCTGGCTGTTTCAGTTATATCCTTTCAAAATACTGGTAATCTAGTAAGTAAAAAGTATGAACTACTCTAGCAATTTAATCAATCCAAGGAGGGGGTCAGGGGAACCTCTGATTTATATCCAATCAGTCAGAAGAACACGTAACCTAAGCTTATGATTGGCCTCTGAGGTGGAGGGAATTGTTTTAGGGTTAACTCTGTGAATCTGAGAAGTAATTTTCCTGCTGAGATGAATGAGATGGATTCCTCATGGTCAGTGGTTCTCAACCTGTGGGTTGCGACCCCTTTGGGGTCGAACAACACTTTCACAATGGTCGCCTAAGACCATTGAAAAACACAGATACGATTCATAACAGTTGCAAAATTACAGTTATGAAGTAGCAACGAAAATAATTTTATGGTTGGGGCTCACCACAACATGAGGAACTGTATTAAAGGGTTGCGGCATTAGAAAGGTTGAGAACCACTGCTCATGGTCAACAACAGGCCCAAATTTTATAAATAATAAGAATCTAGTGTCCATTTGCTGGCAGAGGCTTCTCATGTACATATAGTGGGTAAACTGGAAAACCTCAGCCTGAACTCTGTGTTTCCCCCAATATTCCCTGCTTGTTCATGCTATCTGAGTCAACAATGGCAGGAAAACCTTGGTTTAGTCTTTTTAATAACAAACTGAGAACTACTTTGTCCAATCAGAACTGTATAATTTGGATACTTCATTTATATAAAATAGTTGTAATTGAGAACTTGGGTGGGAACTTTTGTATCAGTGGGAAAAAAAAAAAATAGCTTGCTACCTGAAATTGTGTTTCCTGGACTGCAACTTCTTTTACTCAAACAAATACTCATTGTTCTTTTTTACACTATAACATTAATTTTGGTTTACAGTGCTCAACCTGTAGAATCTGATGTGATCTCTGGGTATATAGTTTCAGAATTGAGTTGAATTGTAGGACAACATTAATTACATTATAGCATTGACTTGCAGAAACATTGGAATTGTGTCTCCATGTGCTTTATTCAATCAATACAAACATTTCACTGGAGGCAATGTGGGGGAAGTTGTGCCAAAATATTTTGTATACCTCTATTATAGATTCATCAGTTAAACTGAAATTGGAATGAGGAGATAAAACATCTAGTAGGAAAAATCCATCTGAAGAATAGCATATATTTTGCAAACATGATCTCCATCTCTCTCTTTTTCTATGCCTTTGCTTCCTTTGAATACTTTCAAATGATTTATCTTCCAGTCCATCACATTTTTTTACCACTCAATTCATCTCAGAGTACTTAATTTCATATGTTATAGAATATTTACATTTTTTTCTTTTGATTTAGTCAAGTGGCCCATTTTGTGTGTGGGTGGGTAGAAGTAATAGTAGTGGTAGATTTATAGTTGTGAGTCCACAAAACATATATTTTATTTTTGAATTACTATTTATTCAACTATAAATCTACTTTGCCTTCCTTTGTCTATGTGAGCTCAGTAAAGTCTAGCAATGCTAAAATTTTGAAGAAAAAAATTTAGAATCTCTAGATGTCGTCTTCATTTAGAAATGATTACCCTTGTCAAACTGGTGGGACTCAGTTGTTGAGGATGAATTTATGAACCAGGAAGTCACAGTTTGATTCCAAGTCAGGGCACATGCCTGGGTTGCTGGCTTAAGCCCCAGTGTGGGATATGCAGGAGGCAGCCAATCAATGATTCCCTCCCATCATTAATATTTGTATCTCTCTTTTCCTCATCTTTCCTTTCTAAAATTAATATATTAAATAAATGAGTACTCTTTCCTTCTTCCAGGCAAATGGGATAATGCATTTCCCTATTAGTTATAAGCTGAATTGAGTTGAAGTGGTAAATGTAGGTTTATCAAAGATCTGTACTTGAGTTTTAAGAGTTTTCAACTATAATCTTCTTTTGTATTGTCTAACTATTGCTCTAGCAGGTTTGAACTCTAATATTCACCTAATAAAGCATTCAACAATATTTGAACTCTAATATTCACCTAATAAAGCATTCAACAATAGGGGCCCAGTGCACAAATTTCACGCACTGGAGTGTGTGTCCCTCAGCCCAGCCTGCATCCTCTCCAATCTGGGACCCCTTAAGGGATGATTGACTGCCTGTTCAGGCCCGATCCCAGTAGGATCAGGCCCTGAATGGGCAGTCAGACATTCCTCTCACAACCCAGGACTGCTGGCTCCAAATTGCTCACCTGTCTACCTCCCTGATTGCCCCTAAACACTTCTGCCTGCCAGCCTGACCACTTCCTAACCACTCCCTGCCAACCTGGTTGATGCCTAACTATTCCCCTGCTAGCCTGATTGCCCCTAAATGCCCTCCCCTGCAGACCTAGTCACCCCTAACTACCCTACCCTGCAGCCCTGGTCACCCCTAACTGCCTTCCCTTGCAGGCCTAATACTTCCCAACTGCCCTCCCTTGCTGGCCTGATTGTCCACAACTGATCTCCCTTGCAGACTTGGTCCTTCCCAAATACCCTCCCCTGCTGGCCATCTTGTGGTGGCCATCTTGTGTCCACATGGGGCAGCCATCTTTGACTACATGGGGCAGCATCTTGTGTGTTGGAGTGATGGTCAATATGCATATTATCTTATTAGATAGAATAAAGGTCTGGTGCATGGGTAGGGGCCAGTTGGTTTGCCCTGAAGGGTGTCCCAACAAAATTTGGGGTTCCCTTGGGGCATGGGATGGCCTGGGTGAGGGGCCTGCGGTGGTTTGCAGAATAGCCACACCCCCCAGCAATGCAAGCAGAGGCCCTGGTATCTAGGATTTATCTTCTATAATTGAAACTTTGTAGTCTTGAGCAGAGGCCTGGGCTAACCAGGGTAGGCAGAAAGCTTGGCTTCCTCCATTGCCAGGGAAACCCAAGCCTCCCACTCTCCCTGTGTCCACACCATCTTAGTTGGGTTAATTTGCATACTTGCTCCTGATTGGCTAATGGGTGTGACTTGGGTGTAGCAGAGGTATGGCCAATTTGCGTATTATTCTTTTATTAGATAGGATGTCAGAGATCTTTTGCCAATGATTTTAGTCATGAATTTAAGGTGACCTCAGTATTTAGTTAATTTATTAAGAGGGAAACCAGTCAAGTCTCTGGTCCTCATGTCTCCACCAGAAATTATTCTTGGGGTTATGGACTGGATCTTTAGCCTCTTGGTCAGAAGTAGTAAATTCGCTGAGAGAAGAAGAAACTAGGGGAACTAAGTTACCACATCAATACTTTGTCTTTCTGCCCCAACCTCTATAATTTTTATTAGAATAATTAGGCTTTTGTTGGTTTGAAATAGATAAAAAATATGATTTGATGGTTTTGCTAGTTATTTTAGGCAGAAGTACTAATTGGCCAGATGGCAGATAGTATATCACAAAAAAGATGAAATGATCAAAGAACAGTTTAACTAGACTCTTTCATATGAGAGAAAGCAAAAGTCATTATTGGATTCCCTTGTTAGAGCTCAATATCATATTTATATATAAAAATAAATAACAAAATATCAAACAGCATAAGTTATACATGAATTCCATCTTAAGTTTTAACTACTCACTGCTTGATTATACTTAAAGTAATTAAAATACTTTCTCAGCTTGATCTTATCTAATAGCCAAAGGACCAAATGTCCAGCTTTTTAAAAAAGTAAACCATACTGAGAAAGAATTGGGCCATAGTACTGAATTGTGATATTCAGGGCATGGATTATATTCACAGTGTTTGCCTTGCAATAGGAAAGGTTCAGTCACATGTTCTGACTGAAAGTGGAGCATATAAATATTCCAACATGGACTATTATCTGACCCATTATGATGGCAGGTATTTCTATTAAAAGTTGATTTGTAGGTTGATTTGGAAATTGTCAAATTAGATTATTTCAGCATGTCATCCAAAAGTGTCCTGGACAACTGGAAATTATGAGCATAATTATTATCATAAAGAGATAAAATTTGTCTGAATTCTATTCTTGGCTATCTTGGTGGGTGAATATTGAGATTAGTGTGATCTCTTTACTAACAGAACATTTTATGTATTGATAGAAAGGTAAAACTATAACTCTTAAGTGATCAGATTATTTATTCAATAGCAATTCAGATCATATGAACCATATAAATTATAATACAGTAATAAACTTTAATATTTCCTATTGTAAATAAAAATTCTTAAAAATATCACTTTAATAAGCATATGGCTAGTCCCCTTAGTAAATATGTGTACAGAAAACTCAATTATATATTTCACCTTAGTTTTACATTCTAGAATTTCAATACCTGTTTATGGGGTTTTTATTTGTGTTGATAATATAAGACATGTCAACAGATTACTTTAATAAGTATATAGAAAGATGTACTTCTAAATGTAGTTAATGGATAAAAATTTTATGTAAAGAATTATCTGCTAACATTTGCCACTTAACTTGTTCCCCCCAAAAAGCTTCTAAGCTGCAAAGAACATATTCAGTTATGAACAAGAAAAACAATTTATATTAATTACCTCTCAAGTACTATTTCTAAGATAAATATCATGATCTCTATATATGAAATCAATAAACTTAAAAAATAATCTTCCTCTTTCATTGATTAACCTAATATGATATTTGACCTATTTTTTAGATTGACATAATTGACTCTGACATTATTATGAAGTAGTGTTAATATATAAAACTTATTATAATAATCAATTAGTAATCACTCATGGACCCCTTGAATCCAGAAACTACAGCTTCCTTTAGAAAATATGAGTACAGGGAGAGGAAGGGCATGAAGCTTTTCATTCTGGACCATTTAGTTTCTTTATATAAAGGTACAGGGAAAGAATGAAGGACAGATCATGTTATTGTAGAAGGTTTTTCCCATACACTAAATTCAAACAAGTAAATCCTAAAATATGGCAATTTATCTAACACAGAGAATGTTCAAAATATAATAACATTATTTAACACTTCAACTGAAGCCAAAAAAAGAATACTCAGTTCACTAGATTAAACAGTAATATGCCAAATTATCATAAGAAAACCTCTGTGATGAAATTAAAAAGAAAAGATATATAAATGGAAAAAATAAAATTAGTAAAATTGAATGATTTCTGGTTGCAAGTAACAGAAAAACTGATTGACTAAGTATAATAAAAATAATTTATTGTATAGAACAAAGACCTTTTAATAAGAATAATGAAACTTTATATTACGAAAGTTTTTTTAATTATTTAAAACTTAAACAATAAAAATAAACAAACAAAAAACACACTTGCATGGTTAGCTATACCCTGAGGGACAATCACAATGATCATGACTATTTGCCTGCCTTGGTGAGGGCTTTGAAAACTGAAGACCAAAAAGTGTTTGGATTGGGGAAGCAGAGGCCAAGAGAGATGCTAAGATTTGGGAGCCAGAGGCATATAGGGAAAGGTGTCTGCTGGTACTGGTCAAGGTGCAGTAGGGCTGTGAGCTGAAAAAGGCTGTGTAAGACTTCCTGGTCAACAGCCATAGAGCACAGGATGAATTGGCCTATGAATTTCAGGTGGCTAAGACTAAGCAAGAGATAGAGCCCCAGGGACAGGTTCAGATGGAGCAGAGCCAGGAGGTGACAGTCCAGGGGCTAGAAATCTACATATTAGATAAGAGCTGGAGTCCAGTGTCTGAAAAGAAGCCAATTACTACAGGCTGGAGTGCTAAGAAGTCTGGGATGAATATGTAGCTAGAGGCCAAGAAGTCTGGGATGAATATGTAGGCAAGGCCAAGAAGTCTGAGCTGGATATGTAGGTAGAGGCAGAAACAGTCTGTGTGGCTGTGTAAAGAGGTTGAAGCCTTTTCAGTAGTGGCTGGAGCACAGGGCTGATGTTGAGCAGATGTCCAAGGAGACAGAAACCTTCTATCTGCACCAGGAGTTTTCTCAGCAGTTCTGCAGTTAAGAAAAGCTGCCCAGGTGGCAAAGGAGTTTAATGGTCTCTTGATCCTGGATAAAGATTGAACTAGTGTTCAGTCGAAATGAGGCCACAAGGGTGATCAAGGTGAGGGGAGGATGAACTGGACATCTTGAGCTGCTGGCAGGAGAGCACAGAGGGACACACAGGCCTCAGCATTTCCCAAATGAACCATCAAACTTTACCAACAGCCTAAGCTCACAGTCTTCTTTGATACCTAGCCTAATGGCTCAGGTAGCTGAATGGTCTATAGATTGCATACGCTTCAGCTGGGCTCCCTGAGCATGTTCTTTGACAGTAGGATATATTACGAAGACTGCCAGGCCCAGCAGTCTCATGCCAGATTTCTGATTATCCCAACCCATTCCAACTTTGTAAACTAACTTCCTAATTTTAATAGACTATGTCTTTTTTTTTCTTCTTTATGTTATTTTCTCCCATCACTATCTATTCACCCACACTCCCTTCTATCTCCACATGCCTTACCCCACAATCACCACATTGTTGACGTGCCCATAAGTCTTTCTCTCTCTCTCTCTTTTTTAAAATTTTTTGTTCAATCCTCTACTCCCTGTGGGAACCATGACAGGTCCCAGGATAATCAAGGTTAATGGGAGCACAGAAGCCTTGTTATCAATACATCAGGCATATTCCCTGACAAGAAATTGAACCATGACCTCCTGGTTCATAGGTTGATGTACAACCACTGAGCCATGTCAGTTGGGCATCACTTTTGGATATATATTCTTTATAAAGAGAGCTCCCTTCTATGACTAAGGGGTTAGGTATCACCCTGTGAACCAGGAGGTCAAAAGTCAATTTCTGGCCAAAGCATGTGCCGGGGTTGTGGGCTCCATCCCCAGTGGGAGGCATGAAGGAGGCAGCTAATCAATGATTCTCTCTCATCATTGGTGTTTCTAGCTCTCTCTCTCCCTCTCCCTTCCTCTTTGAAATCAATATGATCAATAAAAGTATATCTTAAAAATGTTATGTTATATTATATGTAATGGTAAAATAATAGTTTAGCCTGACAGTGAAAACAGATAAGGATACATACTATCACCATTAGTACTCAACATTGTAATGAATGTTCAAGTGGGAGCAAAAACTGATATTGAAGGATTGGAAAGAAAAAGTAAAACTGTTACCTTTATATAAAAGTGTAAAATTTTTTAAATAATTTACAGACAAAATAGTGCAACATAAATAAACATACCTAGGTCATTAAATACAAGGTGTTTATTAAAATAAACAATTGTAATTCTTTGTGTGACAAATTTATAGAAAATAAAATGAAAATGAGAAATGATCACTTCAATAAAATGAATAAATTTAACAGAATACATGCAAGTGATGAATTTATTTTAAATATATAATACATCTTCATGGAAATTTATGAAAGGAAATTAAGATCTAAATAAAGAAAAGATACTCAATGTTATTTTATTGGAAAATTCAATATTATAAATATGTCAACTCACCACAAAGTTGATTCAGGATTCTATGTAACCATAGTCAAATATCAGGGGTTTTCTTGTTTTCTTTTATATATATATATATATATATTTTTTAATTTGAAAATTATTATGCAAAACCAAACAGCCTAAAGTATTCAAGAGAATCTTAAGAAGAACAGAGATGGAGGACTATTATATATCAATACATTTTATATTTAATGTAATTTAAAAAGTAGAGTGTGGTTAAAATAGAAAACAATGGAAAAGCCAAAATTAGATACTTGCATTCATGGTCATTTTATCACAACGTTTATTGTGAAACAACTGAGTAAGGGTTTTCTTTTTCCTTTTTTATTGTTTAAAGTATTACATATAGTAGTACATATATCTCCCTTTTTCCCCCATTGACCTTCCCTCAGACTGTCTTAATCCTTGTCACGTGCCATCATCCCACCTGCCCTCCCGCAGTGTCTTGTGTCCATTGTATACTTATATATATGCATACAAGTCTTTCAGTTGATTTCCTTCCCCACGACCCCAAAACTCCCTAGCCTTCCCACTGTAATTTAACAATCTGTTTGATGCTTCACTACCTCTGTATCTATCTTTTTGTTCATCAGTTATAATTTTCTTTATTTTTCATAAATGAGTGAAATCATATGGTATTTTTCTTTCATTGCCTGGCTTATTTCACTAAACATAATACTCTCCAGGTCTATCCATACTGCTGCAAATGGTAAGAATTTATTCTTTTTTTGTAGCAGTATAGGGAGAGAGAGAGCTAGATGTATCATAGTTTTCTGACCCACTCATCTGTTGATGGGCATTTAGGCTGTTTACAAATCTTAACTACAGTGAATTGTGCTCTATGAATAAAAGGGTGCATATATCCTTTCTGACTGGTGTTTTTAGTTTCTTGGGATATAATCCTAGAAGTGAGATTCCGGGATCAAATGAGAGTTCTATTTTTAGTTTTTTGAGGAAACTCCATACTGTTCTCCACAGTGGCTGCACCAGTCTGCATTCCCATCAGCAGTGCACAAGGGTTCCTTTTTCTCCACATCCTCTCTAGCACTTGTCATTTGTTGATTTATTGATGATAGCCATTCTCATTAATTTTGTGTATGTATGGAAGATAATAAAATATAATTTCTATTTGAAATCATTCACAAAAATAAATTCTATATAAATGTAAAACAACAAATATACTAAAATCAATATAAAATAAGATGGAAATGGTTTTGGATTAGGAAAAACTTTTTAAAAGGATATAAAAATAATTGTGTTTATATTTTTTTAAAAAGAATAGGGACAATTAAGAAGGTGACAGGAAGAATGTAATTGTCAATATATGTCACCAATTAATTAAAAAGTCTATTGCTGAATATATGTTAAGAACTTCAAACCAAATGAAAAAAACAACATCAAGACATAGTATTGGGTAAGAGCCAACAAGATATAGAAGAGGATATCAAAATAGCTAATTAGCATATAAAATATGTTCCAATTATTTAATAGAAACAAAAAGTCAAATAATAACCATATGTCACTTTTTTCTCCCTACTCCAGATAAAATACTTGAGGTATAGAAAAAATAAAAAATAAAAAACACAACTATCTTGATAAAAATGAAAGGAATATGGATTCTCAAGCATTTCTGGTGAGAGTATATATATATAACAAACACTCTTGAGGACATTTTAAATGAACTAAATTAAACAGAGGAAGAATGCTCCAAAATTTCAAATGTTATGTATATGAGATCTTTAAAAATGCTTGCACACGTGCATCAAGAGTAATGTAGTGGTGTTCATTTTAATAATGTCTCAGTTAAAACAATGAAAATATCATTAATAATAGAATGCATAAAATTTTATTGCATACTAAGTTATAATTGAATACTGTACATCATGTATTATGCAAAAATAATATATAACCAAATTTCTGCTACAAACAAAAACATAGGTGAATATGACAAAAAAAATATCTATACTAAAAAATTCTAGGTGCTCCTCATGCCCTCACTTGACACCCTCACATAATCACAAGATGACCACCACAAGACGGCCATCCTCATGTTGTCACAAGATGACCACAAGGGGAAGGATGTTGTGGGTGATCAGGTCAGCAGGGGAGGGCAGTTGGGGATGAACAGGCCAGCAAGGGGGTGTAGTTGGGGGTGATGAGGGCAGTTGGAGTCATCAGGCCAGCTAGGGAGGACAGTTGGGGCAATCAGTTCAGGAGGGGAGGTCAGTTGGGGGCAAATGTACTGGCAGGGGAGGGCAGTTGGGAATGATTGGGCCAGCAGAGGAGGGCAATTAGGGGTGATCAGGCTTGCAGGGGAGCAGTTAGGTGTCAATCAGGCTGGCAGGCAGAAGCGGTTAAGGTCAATCAGGCAAGAAGGCAGGCAAGCAGTTAGGAGCCAGCAATCCCACATTGTGAGATGGATGTTCAACTGATGGTTCACTAGCATTTGGACAGCCCCATAGTGGTTCCAGTTTGGAGAGGGTGCAAGCTAGGCTGTGGGGCACCTCTCCCATGCACGTATTTCATGCACCAGGCCTCTAGACCATCCTATCTAATAAAAGAGTAATATACAAATTGATTGTACCTCTGCTACACCCACAAGCCATGCCCACCAGCCAATCAGGAACGAGTATTCAAATTATCCCAACCAAGATTGCTGTGGCAACAGAGATAGGTTTGAGATTTCCCAGAAATAGAGGAAGCCAAGCTTTCCACATACACTCAAGGCTACAAAGTTTCAATTAGAGAAGATAAATAAATCTCAGCAAAAATGGTGGCAGCCACAGAGCTGGAGAGAGCAGGAGGCTTGGGTTTCCCTCAGTGATGGAGGAAGCCAAGTTTCCACAGCTCTGGCCTGCCTTGGACTGTTCTTAAGGCTACAACATTTCAATTACAAAAGATAAATAAAGCCCCCCAAAAATAGTTGTGGCCACAGAGCAAGCAGGAGTTTCAATTATAGATGATAAATAAATCCCAAATACCAGGGCATTGGCTTGGGTCACTGGCAGGCTGGCCAGCCTGAAAACCACCACAAGCCCCTCACCCCTACCACCCCATGGTCCAAGGGAACCCCCACCCTGATTTGGGACACTCTTTAGGATAAATGAGGTGGCTCCCACCTGTGCACCAGACCTCTAACCTATCTAAAGAAAAACTAATATGCAAATTGACCATCACTACAACACAGAAGAAGGCTGCCCCCATGTGGACACAAGATGGCTGCTACAAGATGGACAGCAGGACAGGGCAGTTGGGAAGGACCATGCCTACAAAAGAGGGCAGTTGGGGGCAATAAACCCTGCAAAGGAGGGCAGTTATTGGTGATCAGGCCAGAAGAGGAGAGAAGTTGGGGCAACTAATCTTTCAGGAAAGGGCAGTTGTGGGTAACCCAGGACTGCTAGGGAGAACAGGTAGCAGGATCAGGCCTGAAGGGGAGGACAGCTGGGGGTAACTAGGCCTGCAGGGGAAGGCAGTTAGGGGCAAGCAGGCTGATAGAGGAGCAGTTAGGCATCAATCAGGCTGGCAGGGGATTGGTTAGGGGGTGATCAGACTAGCAGGCAGAAGTGGTTAGGGGCAATCTAGATGGCAGGCAGGTGCACAGTTGGGAGCCGGCAGTGCTGGATTGTGAGATGGATGTCCAACTGCCTGGTAGTATTGGGCCTAAATGGACAGTTGGACATCCTTTGAGGGGTCCCAGATTGGAGATGGTACAGGCTTGGCTAAGGGACACATACACCCGTGCATGAATTTCCTGCACTAGACCTCTAGTATATGTATAAAAGCCTAAATAACTGAAATAATGAACTACTGAATTATTGGTCACTATGATGCCCATGGACTACTAGGGGCAAATGCTCAATGCAGGTACTGTCCCCTGATGGTCAGTGCACTTCCACAATTGGAACACCTCTCAGATGATCAATGTGCACTGGACGCAGGACTCATGACTGGCAAGCCCCACTGTGATGGCATGAGCTTCTCCAAATCTGGATTGACTGGGCATGAGCCTGTAGTAGGCATAGCAGGGCTAGGATGAGCATATGTGGCAGGCAGGAGTGGCAGTTCAAATCTCCTGAGGAGCCTCAGATTATGAGAGGGTGTAGGCCACACTGAGGGACTCCCCCAGTGCAATAATCTGTGTATCATTCCTCTAGTATTATATAAAGAATCATGAAAGAAGAATACGTGTCACTGTGTATGATCCTACCCACTCACTTTTAAGAGGGGAAAAACACAGCAAAATATATAATTAATCATAGTGATTAATTATAGTAAAAACAAGATTATCAGTTATAAATGCACACTTTTTAGAATGTTATTTTTATATAAATATAATAACAGCTCCTTAAAATCATGATAATATGTATAAATACAAGTGTGTGTGAATGTAACAAATCAATTCTTCTAAATTTCACATATCCAATATTGGCACTAATTTCTTTTTTCTTACTATTGCTAGAAGATAATTAACCATATTTCATTCTCAGTGATCACACTGAAAACAATCACCAACTCTAGTCTCCTTGGATATAGCACAATTGCATTTCCTCCTACAATATCTTTTATTGTTTGGGTCCTCAAATAATTTCTTGTTTAAACCTCATTTTGTTAATGAGATCCCTACCTGATCTTAATTTTTTAAAAATATAATTGAATAGCAGAATATCATAGTGATGCAAAAAAAAATCATGCGATTGGCATGAGTATTGGTATTGTGTGGGATATATGTCATGATTAACTAGTTATGCTAAAGTTATGAACTGCTTTCCCATCTGTAGTGATGCATTACAATACATTTAATTTTCCCATATCTAGAAGGGCCTGCGTATTTTCCTAAGTCAAGGATTCAGAAGAAGAATGCTTATATTGACAAGTCCTTGCACAAACCCTGTAATAGGAAAGAGGTGGATATAGGTAATTACACACTTGTTCCCAGCAGCTTCTAAACAGTGTTAGGGGTTACTTCCACTCACAGTCCAATGCCAGGCAAGTAATATGGTCACATCTAACATTTAAGTATGTGGGAAGTGCAATCTTGTGTGCTATAAGTAGGAGCTTGAAAATATTTGCAGGAGTCTTAATTATTACAATATGCAGATTTCTTAAATTTGAACCGATGAGTAATATATGCTAAGTCCTGCAATTTCCTAAAATGTATTCATCATATTTTTTAATGTGTTTTAAAGAGTGGAGACAAAATTATCATATTATTTTTAAAGGATTCTGTGGCCCTGGCAAGCATGGCTCAGTTGTTTGGCCATCGTCCTATGCACAGAAAAGTTGCTAGTTCAATTCCCCAGTCAGAGCACATGTCCAGGTTACAGATTCAATCCCTGGTAGAGGACATGCAAGAGGCAGCCCAACATTGTTTCTCTCTTACTCTTTCCCTTTTTTTTTCACTAAAAATCAATATAAGTATTTTTATAATAAAGATTGCTATATACTTCATATAGTTCATTTTTTATTAAATTTATTGGGGTGACATTGGTCAATATGATCATATAGGTTTCAAATGGGGGTTGCTTTCTATGTTAGATGATCTGTATATTGCACCTTGTGCCTACCATCCAAAGTTAAATCTTCTCTCATCACCATATCCTATCTAATAAAGAGTAATATGCCAATTAACCATGACTCTGCCATGCCCACAAGCCATGCCCACCCGCCAATCAGGAGCGAGTATGCAAAGTAACCCAACCAAGATGGTTGTGGCAATGGAGAGAGCAGGAGGCTTGGGTTTCCTTGCAGTGGAAGAAGCCAAACTTTCCACATACCCTGGTGGAAAGGCTATAAAGCTTCAATTATAGAAGATAAATAAGTCCCAGATACCAGGGCCACTGCCACCACTTGGGTCAGCAGGGGTGTGTGGCCAGCCTTCAAACCACCACAGGCCCCTCACCCAGGCATCTCCACACTCCAAGGGAACCCCCACCCTGATCCAGGACACCTTTCAGGGCAAACCAGCTGGCCTTAACCCCCACCTGTGCACCAGGCCTCTATCCTATCTAATAAAAGAGTAATATGCAAATTGACCATCACTCCAACACACAAGATGGCTGCCCCATGTGGTCAAAGATGGCTGCCCCCATGTGGGCACAAGATGGCCAGCAGGGAGGGAAGTTGGGAGGGACCAGGCTGGAAGAAAGAAAAGTTGGGGGCAACTGGGCTTGCAGGGAAGGAAAGTTGGGGAAGACTCAGGCCTGCAGGGAAGAGCAGATGGAGGGAATCAGGCCTGCAGGGGAGGACAGTTAGGGGCAAACAGGCTGCCAAGAGATCAGTTAGGAATCAATTAGGCTATCAGGAGATTGATTAGGGGGTGTTCAGGCTCACAGGCAGAAGCAGTTAAGGGCAATCAGGAAGATAGGCAGGTGAAAAGTTAGGAGTCAGCAGTCCTGGATTGTAAGAGATAGGATCGAGCCTAAGCAGGCAGTCAGACATCCCTTGAGATGTCTCATATTGAAGAGGGTGCAAGTTGGGCTGAGAGATACACCCTCTGTGCAGGAATTTCGTGCACTGGGCCTCTAGTATTATATATATATATATATATATATATATATATATATATATATATATATTAAGAGATATTTTTTAAGAGCTCATAACTATGAGAAGCAATTTATTGTTTTTTTTTTAAATCTAGGTAAAGTTATAACTTATTTAGTAGAATGCTACGAAGAGTATTATTTGTTTCAATTTCTCTACTTGGCTATTATCATATTAAAGAAATAAAGATATTGTGGATGGTATGTTGCAAAATACTTAAATTGCCATAGTTTTATATTCGTCATTAAAATGATAACTTCCAGATTCATTTGCAATAGTAAAATAATGCCTTATATGAAGGTTTTTAATCCTCTTCACTCTTCTAGATAATTAAAAAATCATAATGTCAACCTGGTTGGTGTAGCTCAGTAGTTTGAGTATTGTCCCATGCACCAAAAGGTCACCAGTTCACCGAAACCTGTTTGGCTCAGTGAATAGAGCGTCAGCTTGCAGACTGAAAGGTCTCAGGTTCAATTCTGGTCAAGGGCATGTATCCTGGTGTGGGCACATCCCTAGTAGGAGGTGTGCAGGAGGCAGCTGATTGATGTCTCTCATTGATGTCTCTAACTCTATCCCTCTCCCTTCTTCTCTGTAAAAAATCAATAAAAAATATTTTTTTAAAAAAGGTCACCAGTTCAATTCTTGGTCAGGATACACACCTGGGTCAGGGGCTTGATCCTTGAGAGGAGTGTGTAGGAAGCAGCCAATACATTTCATTCTCACATTGATGTTTCTCTTTCTCCCTCTCACTTCCTCTGTATCTAAAAATATATATTATTTTTAATCATTATGTCATGATTTCCTTCATATTATCTTATTTTATGTATACTCTCTCTATATATGTGTATCTATATATATATATATGTATATACATATATATAGATATATATACATGTGTATTTGTTAGTACATATGTTTTTGTGTATGTTGTATTTTGATGATGCAATATAGCTAATAAGTATATATTTTGTTTATTCTTATTAAATTTAAGGTAACATTGGATAATAAAATTATATAGGTTTCAGGAGTATAATTCTATAATATATCATCTGTATATTGTATTTTGTGTTCACCAGCCAAAGTTAAATCTCTTTTCATCACCATTTATCCCCTCAGATATGACATTGTAATACTAGATTTTCCATTTGAATTATAGCCCCCTACAGTACCCAGTATGAGAATCAGAAAGGATTGGTACAAGAAAAAACACATGGTTTGTTCTCTGGGGTCTATTGATTTTCCAGGGTTGGCTGTGTTGATAAAAAGCTTTAAGCTTTATTTCCTTAGTCTCCTTATCCTTAGTCCCAGGTGTTAGATAGACTTTTATTTTCCTTCTTATTTTATATGTCTCAAGTTTATCTGTCTATAGCCTGTTGGTTGTTTGCTATGGATTCTGCTAGGCTAACTTTATAAACCTTTTAGACTGAATGGGGATTTGGTCTTAGAAATGTATTTGAAACTGAGTTATTTATCTGTACACCCATAGCTCAGCCTCAAAAGTGCTATGTGAACCTGTTATCATTATTATATCTTGATATCTAATCATGGTCTTGCCTCCATCTTATTTTATTTAGAATCCATTTATTTCCGCCACCTTTACTTTTATACTCATGACTCCTCCTAGATGAACTATTAATCTTTATTATTATTGTCCTGGAAATTGAGATATAGCTTAATTTGATTCAGAACTATCAGCATTATATTTCAAGACATTTTCTTCTTCATATCTTAAAATTTAGCAAATGGAAAATAATTAATTTATATTTGATTGGTAAAAACTAACAAAATACTCAAAAGGAAACAAACTACATGTAATTGTATCCTATATAAAATGTAGACAAAACAAACTCTTGAAAAATATTAAATACCAGCACATAAAAGTCACCTAAATTTAAATATGGTTAAAGTTATATGTTTTTCAACAAAGTTTTATTTTATTCAAAGACTTCAAGATGAACAATTTCATTGACTATGAATAAGAAATATATTTATTAATACATTCAAATAAGAACCAGGTGAGGCATTAAACCTCATGTAAAATAACATAATAAATGAGAAATATCTGATTTGCAATGATTTGGCAATATAACTTCCATTCTATCTTCAGTGGGTTACATACAAGTTTCCTTCTATCAGAAAGCTTACCATCTGAAGTGGTAAAGGTATACATAATTGACAAACTTTTTTTTTGAGATTTATAAGGAAATTAGAACAGTACACAATGTGTTTTAGAGTAATTCAAGTTACATGGGACAGCCAGGTAACAACGGTCATGTAATGTGCCTCTGAAAAAATTACACTGAAAATTATCATCATTTTTAAAAAGTGGGAAAAGGACTGATATTTCTACATAATAAGCAAGGAAGGAAGCAGATAGGTGAGCAGGATCTTGTTTTCTTAGGAATTTGTAGAAAGCTGTAATAAATTCACTTATTCTAAGTAAAATAAAAATTGATCTAAAATATAAGAAAAGAGAGTACATAAACTGATCTGTAACCCTATATGATGAAAGTCTAATATGCTGTATCTTACCAGTCATTCAATCATTAGACCAGTTGCTATGATGTGCACTAACCACCAGAGGGCAGGCGCTCTGACTAGTAGGTTAGCTTGTTGCTGGGGGTCAGTCGATTGGGACTGGGTGAGATGAGCCGAACATGCCCTGGAGCCCTCCTGAGGTCCTTCCCTGGCCCTCATCATGCACAGATGGGATCCCTGGGCCTGACCTGCACCCTATCACAATCCAGGACCCCTTGGGGGATGTTTGAGATCTGGTTTCAGCCCTATCTCCACAGGCAATGCCAAGGCACCCCACTGCTGCATGAATCTGTGTACCAGGCCTTGAATTTTTAAGGTAATTGGGCAAGAGGATTAGGTTTCATTGTGATTTGGCAATAGTGAAAGAAGAGAGGCCACACAAGATGCTATTTTAATGATCCTTTTGGAGAGGTAATTAATATTATAGCATTGACCACAATACTCCAGCTCTAATTCTAATAAAATTCAAACATTATATCCTTTAAAATGTTGATAGTAGAACCCACTAGAAGAGAGAAGATGACCTCACTACCATAAGGCTCCAGATATGCTATTGAGAACTTTGTAGACCCTTAGACCCACCTGAAATCAGAGACTGTGCCCTAGAGGAGTCTGTGTGATATTTCAAGCCTGACCATAGATAATTAAAAGGGTTTTACCTACCAGGCCCTCTGGGGAAGCAACCATTCCAAGACACACTTGGTTCACATACAATATACTGCAGGATCTGAAGGAGTTTCCTTCAAGCACTCAGCCACACAATCCACTTTCCCCCTCTTCCCCCAACTCAAAGTCATGTGTATTTATGGACCTGTTCCAGATACGTCCATTCCAAAGCCTTTTTATTGGGCTGGGACTGGGTGTTTCTATAGAGGCCTTCCTCAGGTGTCCCTGCCCAGACCTTCGTATGGTAGAGACAAAGAAAAACCTCAAGACACTTATTCTCCCCCTCTGATTCAAAATTTACTACTGTCACTCTGAGCCCTTTCTCCTTCCCCTCAGGCCCTCGATCAATAAAACCATAAGAGTCTTTGGTGTGGGATCCCTCTCCAACAAAAAAGGACTGAGAACTTGATAGTTTACAGTAAGTGTGTACAGATACAATATGGGATATAAAACACACAATTAAAGAAATCTTACTTGGGATTAACAAACCATCTAGTACAGTTTGTCTCAAAATATGGTCCATGCACTTACAGCACTCGATTCACCTGAGATATTGTTAGAAATGCAAATTCATAAGTGAACTCATACCAACTACATCATATTTTCTGGAAATAGTAGGCAAGGATCTATATTTTACAAACATTACATTTGACTCAGGAATAAAAAATTTGAGATTCACTAAACTAATGGGTTCTACGGCATGTTTGCATTAACCTGGCTGAATTTCAAACACATTAAGGTAAGTGCATTCAGCCAGATATGAAAGACTACATGATGAATAATTGCATTTATATTAGATTCAATAAAATAGAAAACGCTATATATATATATATATATATATATATATATATATATATATCTTTTTTAAAGGACAAAAAGCTGTGGTCTCTAGGAACTGCAGGAAAAAATAATGAGATTGACTTAAAGCTCAAGAAGTACTTTCAGCATTTGAGTCACCTGAAATTATAAATGGAATTATTTTCTATATCAGAAGAAAATTTTATTAGTATAAATATTTTAAAAAAAACAGGGCACAGAGGCATTCTGAAGCTAAATAATTTGTCCAAAGCAACAGTAAGTAAATTTTGATTAACATTATTTTTATAGCATGCTTTTTATTTCAATGATAAACTATGTAGAATTAATATTTTATTTAGGTATAAGATATGCAGAATACTAGTAAAAGTCACCAATATATTAAGTGTAATATTTGATGAGTTTTGACATATACACATAACCATACAATGATCACAAAAAATATAGAACAATTCCATCACCAACAAAATACTTGAGCTTTGAGTCAATCTCATTATCTTTTCTCCCAGCTCTTCATCCTTTAGTTTTTCATTTATATGGTTTTTAGTTTTATTGACTGTATTATAAATGCAATCATTAAGCATTTAACCTTTCAAATTTGGTTAAATGCACTTACCTTAATGTGTGTGAAATTCAGCCACGTTGTCGCATGTCTGAGTAGTTTTTTTTTCCTATTTTTCAGTAGAATGCAAATGTATCAATATGCTATCATTTATCCATTCACTAGCTGATGGGTATATGGATGACTTATACATTTAAACATTATAAATGAGAATGTCTTAAACATTACATATGCACCTTTTTTGTAAAAGATTTTGTTTGTTTCTTTTAGCTAAATATCTAGGAATGGAATTGCTAGGTTTTATAAGACTATGTTTATATTTATAAGGACATACTCTTTTCCAAAATGTCAGGAATCACTGATTAAACTAAAAATTATTTGTATTTTGGAATTCAAATAATGGGAAGACATTAGTATTTTAAGTGTGAAGCAGAGACAATTGAATGTTGGTGGCATTTCCTTATTATAAGTAATATTTATTAAACTCATGCAAGCCACCAGCTAAGGAACAAACATTTATATTAATTCCCACTTCAATATTTTTATTACTTTTCAGTATGTTTTAGATAACATTCACTGTATCTTAATACTTTCGATTTTTATTGCACATAACATCTATGTAATGCAGATTAAAATATATAAATAACACCAGAAATGGTGAAAAGCACTGTGTTTCAAAAGTATACTTTACTTTCAAATATATTTTCAAGTTGGATGTTAAAATATTTCTCTCCCCAAACCTTCTTAAGTAACACAGGGTATAGAGCAGTGGGAAAACAATAGGTAGATTCCTTATTATAAAAATTTGGTTTCCAAGTTCTACTCCTCCACTTCCTATTAGTTGTGTGATCTTGCAAAGACCAAGTAGTTTCTCTGATCTTCAGTTTCTGCTCTGTGACACAATGTCAATGAGCTACTTCGGAGAGACCCTGAAGTTTAAAAGTAAAAAATGGATAGAACCTTTCTTGAGACTGTCTGCTACACTAGTGAAGCACTATTAATACACACAGGTATGTGTATATATGCAAACACATTCACATACACACACACACACAAACTCATACACACAATTCAGCTCCATTTTTCTTTGGTTGCTCTTTCAAATGGAATATTTCTATATTAATCCCCAATGGGGGAGAGAAAATAGATTGATAAACAAAACAAATTACATATGTGTATGTGTGTGTTTATGTAAACACTAGAGGCCCAGTGTACAAAATTCCTGCACAGGGGGAGGTGTCTCCCTCAGCCCATCCTGCAGCCTCTCCAATCTGTGACACTTTGAGGGTTGTCAGACTGCCTGTTTAGGCCCAATCTTGGGACCGGGCTTAAACAGGCAGTTGGACATCCCTCTCACAATCCAGGATTGCTGCCTCACAACTACTCTCCTGCCTGCCTGCCTGATTGTCCCTAACCACTTCTGCCTGCCAGCCTGATCATCCCCTAACCACACCCCTGCCAGTCTGATTGACACCTAACTTCTCCCTTGGTGGTACAATTGCCCCTAACTTCCCTCCTGCAGGCCTTGTCCCCCTCCCCAACTGTCCTCCCCCACTGGCTTGGTCACCCTCAACTGCCCTCCCCTGTAGGCCTTGTTCTCCCCCAATTACCCTCCCCTGCAGGTCTTTTTCTGCCAACTGCCCTCCCCTGCAGGCCTTGTTTTCCCCCATCTTCCTTCCCCTGCAGGCCTGGGCCCATCTAACGCCCTCCCTGCAGGTCTTGCACCACCAACTGCCCTCCCCTGCAGGCCTGGTTTTCCCCCAAAGTCCCTCCCCAGTTGGCCTGATTGCCCACAACTGATGTCCCCTGCAGGCCATTTCATGGCAGTCATTTGTGTCCACATGGGGGCCACCATCTTATGTGTAGAAGTGACAGTCAATTTGCATATTATCTCTTTATTATATAGGATTATATAGGACTAGAGGACCAATGTATAATATTTATGCAAGAATAGGTCTTCCTTCCCCTGGCTGCTGGCACCAGCTTCTCTCTGGAACTTGGGACCCAGACTTCCCTTGCAGCCCCAGCTTTGTCCAGAAGGTCAACTGAAAATACAACTGGTCTAATTAACATATTATGCTTTTGTTATTATAGATATAATAATGTATAGATATTAGCAAATAGTTTATGTATATTTTACATTTTTGTTTATATTTGGGTAAGTTTCTTATGTTCACTAGCAAATTTCATTAGGGAAATAATATGTATTTGAGTTAAACTATTTTTTAACTGAGATATCATGTTAAAAAATTTGGTATCTTTTAGTTACATTTCAGTGTTTTTTTAAAAGCTTTTTGTCAAAAGTAATATTTTTGTAGTATCAAATAGGACAATAAAATAGAGAAATTCCTAATGTCACATTAGACAATTATACTAGAGATGAGAATGCAATGATCTTTTGTAAATTAAGTATAAATATAAAAATGTATATGAATCCTGTTGATGTCTGATTGTCTAATTATCTCAGAAAGTTGTGATAAAAAGATTTTAGTCTTATTTTAGTTTATACTATAGGATAATTGGAAGAATTTCTTCATATGCTTATATATAAAGAGAAACAAATTAAAATTATGTAGCACTTGCTAAGATGTTTATCTTTAAAACAAAATAGAAAGCTACATAATTTTATTAGCCAATGTCACCCCATTAAATTCAATAAAAATAGAAAGAAACATTCACTTTCAAAATAAATTAATGCACTGGAAAAATATCCCTTGTAAGCTCTCATTTAAAATAATATATATACAAAGTAGTTCTCAAATTATATATTCACACTAAGTTATTTTAACATTTGACATCTTCCTTACCTCATTTTCTATTATATTACTGCAATATATTTTTCTTTTTAAATATTTCAATTTTCTCTAAATTTAAGTATTTTATTACTGTATTAAAATGCAAATCTTACACTTAATGTAATCTTTTCAACATATTAATTTGATTGACACTTTGTAAATATATTTTATTTTTTCTCAATAAAAGTAAGAAGGTGAACAATAGGTAAACTGGCATTGCAATAACCTTAAGTGCCTTAAGAAGAATGACAATAATTTCTAGGAAAAATATTGAAAGGTGTAAGGCAGAGAGAGTAATTTTTCAGACACTTAAATAATGTTTGGCACTCTTTGTATTTTGAAATTATGTAACTATTGTGAGTGGTCAGAAACATATTACTACAATATCTTTATATAACATTAACACAAACTTAATTGGTAAAAAATTTAACCGTCAACTAGAAAATCAGATAAAACTTGCCTGTGCAAAACATATCTTTGATGTCCTTAATAAATTTTCTATTCATTTCCTTTCCCTTCCTTGAGTATAATTGCTGTGAGCACATTTCAGTTGAAAGATTACTATCCTTGTGGTGTGGCATTTAAAAATCATTCCCCCTATTCATTTTATAAGCAGACCTTAAAAATAAATTGTTTAGCATTTTATGATTTAAAAAAGTGATACAATTCACAGTAGTCACAGAAATGTTGAAATATAGTTATATTATAATGAACTTGGACAGAGGATTCATAGCTCTGACTCTAATAAATGTTAGGATTGCTAAAAGTTTAAACATAGGAATGGTAGTATCTATCTCATAATATTGCTAATATTTGAAAAAAAACACACATAAAGTGAAAGAACTCCATAAATTGAAAATGCAGTAAGTAAATGTATGATAATATACAACATAATATTATATATATATAAATAGATAAATATATATTATACTAGAGGCCCGGTGCACAAAATTTGTGCACAATGGTGGTGTCCTTCAGCCCAGCCTGCTCCCTCTCCAATCTGGGTCCTCTGAAGGAATGTCCGACTGCCCATTTAGGCCTGATCCAGGTAGGGGCAGTTGGAAATACCTCTCACAATCCAGGACTGCTGGCTTCCAACTGCTCACCTGCCTGTCTTCTTGACTGCCCCTAACCATTTCAGCCTGCCAGCCTGATTACCCCCTCACCATTCCCTTGTCAACCTGATTGATGCCTAAGTGCTCACCTGCAAGCCTGTTTCCCCTAACTGCCCACACCTGCAGGCCTAGGTCCCTCCCAACTGCCCTTTCCTGCAGGCTTGGTCACCCCCAACTTCCCTCCTTTGATGGCCTGGTCACTCCTAACTGTCCTTCCCTGCTGACTGATTGCCACCACTTCCCTCCCTTATAGGTGTGGTCCCTGCCAACTGCCCTCCTTTACTGGCCATCTTGTGGTACCCATCTTGTGTCCACATGGAGGCAGTAATCTTGTGTGTTGGAGTGATGGTCAATCTGCATATTACTCCTTTATTAGATAAAGGATGAGTGTTCCCTTGGGGCATCCTGGGCATGGGGTGGCCTGGGCAAGGGGCCTGTGGTGGTTTGCAGGGCAGGCATGCACCTTGGCAACCCAATCCGAGGCCCTGGTATCTGGTATTTATTTATCTTCTACAATTGAAACTTTGTTACCTCTAGCAGAGCCATGCCTTCTATAATAGGGTGATAAAGACACATATGTAATACCTTAATTAATAAACTTTGTTTCCTTAAGTGGAGGCCTGAGCCAGCGAGGGTGTGTGGAAAGCTTGGTTTCCTCCATCGCCAGGGGCAAACTAAGCCTCCCTCCTGCTCTCTCTGTGGCCATAGCCATCTAGGTTGGGTTAATTTGCATACTCTCAGATTGGCTGGTGGGTGTGGCTGGTGGATGTGGCTTGCGAGTGTAGTGGAGGTAAGGTCAATTTGCATATTACTCTCTTATTAGATAGGATAGCTACTGAGGGAATAGTTGATCTATAGTGGCAAATGATGAAAAAGAACTGTAGCAACAAAGTTTAAGTCAGTTAAGAATAAACCTTTCATTCTATATGCTCTTGATGATGGATATCAGATTATCATGTTTCTAGAAATACATAAAGTATTAGATACTGAAGAGGAGAAAATGGAGTAATTACATACTATATTTTATGCCCACTGTAAGCTTGGACATAATAAATAGTATGGAGAGCAGAAAAAGGTGCTGAAATAGCTCTTTTTATGACTTCGTATTTGATAAGAGAAGAATGTTAACACAAGAATATTAAGATTGACAGTTGATAATCATAGAGGAAATTCATGAGGAGTTTTATTTCTAAATTCAAGTTCAAGAAATCATTTTAGATAGGAGTAAAATGCCTGAAGTTAGAGAGAGAATGAGGACAGATGCAAGTAAATGTTATTCTGGTTCCAATCTTTGTAGGTAAATAAATTAAGGTTTCCATATTCTTCATCCCCTGTACCAATTCTCCCATCAATGGAAATCAATTTCATAATTATATATGTGCACAAATTTGATTTATTATTAAATTTAAACTTTAAAAAATACTTATATATTTTTGTACCATATCTAATACCTAGTACAGAGAATGGGAAAACAAACAAAAACACACATACCAAAAAGCAAACAGAAGACTTGACTAAAAGAATAAAGATGCTGGATATGAATGGAACATCATAGAAACCGAGCTAAAAATCATTAAAATAAGCAATGATCTGTTTTTGTTCATCAGTTTATGTTGTTCATTATATCCCATAAATGAGTGAGAGCATATAATATTTATCTTTCTCTGACTGGCTTATTGCATAATGCTCTCCATTTCCATCCAGGTTGCTGCAAATAGTAAGAATTCCTTCTTTTTTTATGGCAGCATAATATACCATTGTGTAGCTGTACCACAGTTTTTTAATCCACTCATCTGCTGATGGGCCCTTAGGCTGTTACTAAATCTCAGCTATGGTAAATTGTGCCTCTGTGAGCACAGGGATGATTGTTTTTTCTAGTTTCTTGGGATATATTCCTAGAAATGGGATCACTGGGTCAAATGGAATTCTATTTTTAGTTTTTTGAGGAATCTCCATACTGTTCTCCACTGTGGCTGTACCAGTCTATATTCCCACTTGCAGTGCACAAACAGATCCAGAGACAGAGAAGCATCAATCAGCCCATCAAACCTCAGAGGGAAGGTGGTGGAAGGTGGAGATAAGGGGGAGATCAACCAAAGTACTTGTATGCATATAAGCCTAACAACTAGAGTGATGAGTACATGAGTGGTGTTGGGTGGGAGGCAATAGGGTGATAAAGACATATATGTAATACCTTAATTAATAAAGAAAAAAAAATAACCAATGACAAAACTCTATAGGATGTAGATTCAGCATCTGCTCATTGTTTTGAAGAAGGTTAAGTGATTATAGTAAAAATGAGGGTCTGCACATCTCACATACATGCATGAGCACATAATTTCTACTTTTATACCTGTTTCAACCTATGAGGTGTATTGGAGAAGAAGTCAATGGTAAGAGACATTTTTGTCAGATCCAGGTAGGATATGAAATGACTCTAAGTAATAAAAATTAGTAGAGAAAATAGAGACAACATGACAACTTTCAAGAAAAAGACAAGCATGCTATGATCTCACTGAGATACAGTATAGAGAATTGTGTGGATCAGATGGAATAGAATATTAGCAGGCATTTGTGAGCTCAGTGCCTGTTAGGTTTTAAGGAGATGGGAGTTCCAGCATGGATATCATAAGGATTTATAATTCAGAAAGACCAGTTTACTCTGATAATGTTGGGAGTGAAGACAACATTAAAAAAGAAGAAGAAAAATAACACAATTATACATAAACAGTATAATTCTGGCCATTTACAAAATTCTGCAAAACAATGGAACTCTAGAAAAATAAGAAAAAGAATAGATAAATACACACTATTTGTACATATGTCCATTTAAAAAATATGTTCAATATTTGTTCAAGTGTTTTATGCAAAGAAAATATGTGGAATTTGGTATTTATGTGGATCAATCCATTTATTTCTTCAATTAGAAATAATTACATTTAAAATACATCATTTCCCAATATTAAAAGGGCACAATAACTAGTGCTAGCTTCAGATTTCAGGAACTGTCAGAAGTGCCAGGAAAGGGAAGTAGAACATCTGGCTTCACTTCTTTTCAGTCATTACCTGAGGAAATTAATGAAAAACTGCACAGATGGGAATGTTTCTAATGGAAGACTGATCCAACACAGAATGTAGTACAGTGTTATCAATATAGGAATGATTTAATAAACATGATTGCTTATCTCCCTGCAAAATAACCTATCTATTCCCTCAAAGAAACACCATTAGTTATACAACTGCATTTTAATATCCCAGAAGTTGTTCACATACATTTGTAGGTGACTTTAGGTATAACATGCTATTATTGATGGGCAGATACTGGACTTAGATGGATAAATATAAATTATTATCTTTGAAAAGATACAACTGAAAGGGTGGGAGGGTGGAAGTAGGATAATAGCATGTAAGGAAAATATATCTGGTAAGTAAATTACATTAAGAAAATTTTCACTTTAGAAAATTAACTTCCATTTGTAATGCTAATAGCAAGACACCCATGAAAAACACACATGGTATCAAAATAAGCCAAAGGAAAACCAGGTAGGCAAAAATAAAAAGGACCCCAAGTTAATTTTATAGAAAAAATTCCTTATTAATTCTTGGTCGAGAATATGTTTATATACTTTCAGAAAACAACTCCAGGATCAAGTGGACTCCTGCAACAGAGAGGAACTGATAGGTCTGCGCCAACCACGAAGGCAAGAGGAGAAACAGTCCACAGATGGAAGACGATGACAACGCCTTGCCATGTGAGCAGTTAGCAGCTGAGCATTGCTACAGGATGCCCAGGACCAAACCAGAGAGTGTCAGACCAGCATTGCCACCATTTGTCCAGTATCCAGATACCATTGATGACATGTACACATAAAAAACTGTCTGACATTGAAACTGGGACTCAAAGCTATCGGACATTGAAATTGGGACTCAATCATTTTCTTCTTTTGCTCTGGTAGGTTTATTTCTAGCCTACAGGGGAAAGATGTTTTTAAAGACAAGAATCGGGGGGTTGCAGGGGGGAAGCAGACACAGAGGCAAAGAAGCAATCAACAGAATGTCGTGCTACAGTAAGAAGGCAGGGGAAGCTGGGGAGGAGGGGCGTACAGGAGATCAATCGAAGGACTTATATGCATGTGTGTGGGGGGATAGCCAGTGGATACAGGGCAATGGGGGAAGGCAGGGGAGGTGGATGAGGGCATGTACGGGGGTGGGGGTGGGGAGGGCAATAAGGAGAAAAATAATAAATTTTTAAAAAAGAAAAGAAAAGATACAACTGAAAAGAAAGAAGTTATACAATTGAGTATGGTTAATAAACCATTATAGAGATTATTTAAGACTTTGGAATATGGGATATAGAATTATGTTTTTAAAGAAGTAGAAATGAATAAGATCTTAGAGTATATTAGAATTATTGTATAGTTAGCCAAAGTCTGACTCTGAATTATTTTGACTACAGATTGAAATAAAATTAAATTTTAAAACACATTATTTGCCTATACTGAAAAGGTATTTTTCGTTATTTATATATGTAGTATATATTGAAGGTAATTCCAACAAGGGGCATATGAAAGACATAATTCATAAAGGCACATTATAACTACATGTAGGGGGTCCAAATGAAACTAATGACATTGCAGAGTCCTTTTTATTTGTAAACATTATATTGCATGTACAATAGAAATAAAAATATGCAAAGGAATAGAATAATACTGATAATAATTAAAATATATCCTAATAAAATAGTAATATGCAAATTGATTGCCACTCCAACACAGAAGATGGCTGCCCCCATGTGCACACAAGATGGCTCCCATAAGATGGCCAGCAGGGGAGGGTAGTTGTTGGAGAACAGGCCATCAGGGGAGGATAGTTATGGGGGAGGGGGTGCAGGTTGGCAGTGGAGGGCAGTTGTGGGTGACCAGGCCTGCAGGGGAGGACAGTTGGGGGGACCAGGCCTGAAGGGGACAACAGTTAGGGGCAATCGGACTGACAGAGGAGCAGTTAGGCATCGACCAGGCTGGCAGGGGAATGCTTAGGGGATGATCAGGCTGGCAGGCAGAAGCAATTAAGGACAATCTGGAAGGAAGCCAGCAGTCCTGGATTGTGACAGTGATGGCCAGTGGGATCGGGCCTAAATGGGCAATCAAACATCCTTCAAGGAGTCCCAGATTGTCTGGGCTGAGGGACATCCCCTTGCACAAATTTCATGCACCAGGACTCTAGTATTAACAAAAATATAAATTTAAAATACAGAAATAAATGGTAAAATTGCTGCACTGGAAACTGTGATTAGAAATACTACCCTAGAATTAAAAGTTAAAAGAAAGAAAGAAAGAAAGAAAGAAAGAAAGAAGAAAGAAAGATTAATTTGTTGAGTAGAGAATTATTTAGTCTACTAATAATTATAGTTCCTGAAGAAAACACAATCCATTTTAATAGTCGTGATAATAATAATATGAGAGAAAATATGATTTTGAACCCTATTAAAATTTTACCTAAAATAACTTTATATACAGATATCATATTTTAAAATCAAAATTATAATTTGATGAGATTTAAAATTATTAAGATATTCTAAATATTCTCTAGAAAAAGAAATTCCTCTAAATAGAGAGGATAGCTTGACATAGAATAGTAATTATAGAAGAATCAATGTTGATCATAACCTCTAAAATTTTCTCACTAATAAAAAATAATTTAATGAATAATGTGAATGTTAAGATAAATACCTGTTTAAAGAAAAAGAATAATTTAAGAAAAATACCATAGCTGAAGAAGCCGATTTGGCTTAGTGGATAGTGTCGGCTTGCGGACTGAAGGGTCCCAGGTTCGATTCTGGTAGGGGCATATGCCTTGGTTGCGGGCACATTCCCAGAGTGGGGCATGCAGGAGGCAGCTGATTGATGTTTCTCTCTCATCGATGTTTCTAGCTTTCTATCCCTCTCCCTTCCTCTCTGTAAAAAATCAATAAAATATATTAAAGAAAAAGAAAAAATACCATAGATTAGAGAACTTTCAAACATGGAATATAACTGGTTTTATATTAAAACGTGATAGTTTAAACAATATCACAAAGTGTAAGACCCTGCATTAAATAACAAATTATTTTGTTAAAATCAGCAAACAGTATTATTGGGAAATATAAATCTATTAACTTTCCATTATACCTTAAAACAAAATCAATTTCTTATAGATCTATGTTTGCCTGAATTTATGTTTAATTTTCATCTCTCAGCTTCTTACTAGATGAGTTACATTGTACATGAACTGTGTGTGTGTGAGTGTGTGTGTGTGTGTGTGTGTGTGCGCGCGCGCGTGCATTAGAAACAGTTTGTTGGTGAGCTGGGATTATATGATCTCATAAGAAATTTGCAGACACCTCATACACCTTTGAGGTTCTTAGACTCCAAGGAGGGTTGTAGTTATTTGGGCTGATGGATGACTTCCATGAAGCATTGAGGATGATGCGAGAAGCACACGCTGTAGATCCGAGAGCAGATTGACTTATCTCTCAGGCAGATACTGGGGTGAGGACTTTGAGAAAATCACCCACAGGTGTTATATGTATCCATGCATTACATAAGAATAGACTGTTTCTGTCCTCCAGCTCTTTGAGGTGGAGAGATCCACTACTTATATTGAACACTTAAATAAGCTTTTTATTTATTTATTTATTTATTTATTTATTTATTTATTGCCTTTGCGGGGCCCTCTCTAGACTATGCCAGATGCTCAAGGCCAATTGGAGTATAGAGGCCTTGTTCAGAGTATACCAGATGTTCAAACCTACTTTGAGCATGGGAATCTTAATCAGTGTGCCTTGATATAAGGCAAAGACTGAGGTCTACAATAAAGACTCTCATATATACCCACAACTGCTCATGGTTTCTCTGTCAAATAGCAGGTGGCCAAGGAGGTCTGGCCCTTGTCAGAGGGGCTTGGACCAGCCAATTAGCATAGTGCAGCAGGATGAAGGAACTAAGTTTTTGACAGCCTTTAACTGTCAGTAAAGCAACACAGCTATGACTTTTGATGGCCAAAATCTTCCATCAGTAGTGTTAAAAATATTAAAATTTTAATAATTAAGTGTGTAAATTAAAGAAAGGAAACTAAGTTTAGCAAGTTTAACTGTTTCTATTGAGGCAAAGTAAATGGAATGATTAGAAAACATTTTAAAGTTAATAAGATATTTTAAGAGACAACACTGCATAATATTTTTTAAAACTCAGTGTATCGCTAAGGTATATATGGTGAAAATAAAGAGTAATGCCCGGTTTGTAAACTCAATAGATAATCACATGTTGGCTTACATTTGTTTTATTTATAATTTTCAAATTTTTAGCTAACAAGATGTTCTTGAATAGCTGAATGAATAAACAATCCAGGAAATTGATATCAAAATTTTAAAAGTGTAATTCTTTCAAAAAAATAAATAAACATTATTAACAAAATTATCAAATGTGATAGACTGAAGTCTTGAAATCAATGTAAAAATAAATCATGATATGAACTATCAATATTACTAAAAATAAAAGTATTAAGTACATGGGAATAACAGAGATCAATATAATATGAATAAATAAGAAAATTTAATTAAAGAAAAATTGATGACATTCATGTAATAATAAATATAATTAAAATAAATTAGTATATAAGATAGTTATTTATAATTTTCAATAAAGTTTGTAAAATTTATCTAGCCTAATAAAAAATAAATAAATCACAAATACATAAGACTTGTTATGACTAATCACAAAGAGATAACAGCTGGAAGAAGGAAGGACATGATTGGGCCTGATTGCTGGCCAGTGTACTAATGAATTAATTTTGTGCACCAGGCCTCAAGTATGTGAATAATATGAGAATCTAAGGACAGACAGGATTTGATGGAAGAGATGCAATAAACATAAAAAAATAGATATAAACGTTCCTTGTCTGAATAATCACTTGGAGCTACATATTGAAATGGCATAATGAGTGTCAAGTCAGTTTAATGAATAAGATGGATAATTAAGATTTATATACATATTATATATATTATATAATATATATATTAAGCTCAAAAGGGAGAGTGTTGTTTTTAAACCAAAATCTTATATTCATAAAATATATATTTTATATAGCAATTTTTAAAAAGGCATTATTAAGTATACCAATATTCTGCAATTACATTATATATTACTATGCCTGGGGAAAGTTTATAAGAAAATACTCTATATAAAATAAATGTAAATAAATCAAATGGTCTCAAGAAAAGGTAAACTAAATTATTAAAGAAACACAATAAACTATGAACAAAGAAAATGCATGTAAACAACTATATGGTGATTATCAGAAAGAAAGGTGGAAGGGGAGGTAAAAGGGGGTAAAGTGAGGCTAGATGAGGATATACTACAATATATGGATGATGTATTATAGAATTATTCACCTGAATTCTATATAATTTTATTAACTAATATCACATAAAAAGGTAATAATTTTTAAAAGAAAGAAAATGCATGTCTAAATAGAAGGCCTGATTGTGTGACTGCATTCTAAATATCTGTGAAGAAACATACTTGAAAATATATCATAAATAGAAACTTAGTAATAGCATAAAATAACATTACCAATTATTCAGATACATTATTGCCTGTGCTTGGGTTGAGTATAGCAAAAATTAACTTAGTTTTTAAAATGTAAGTAATGATAATGATAGTTTAAAATAGGATATTGTGATATAATTACAAATGGGTCAAAAGGTTCAACAGAAGTTAAAAATGTAGAATCATAATTTCTAATATCAAAATGTATGATAAAATATTACTTAGTTGTTGATATTCATTCTTCAAAATATCTAATCTAGTAATTAAATCAGTTTTTATTAAATTAGTAAAAGTAAAAATAATTAATGTATTAGTCTGATATTGAGAGAATAGATTTCTTTCTTTTTCTTTTTCTTTTTATATTTTATTGAATTTTTTACAGAGAGGAAGGGAGAGAGATAGAAAGTCAGAAACATCGATGAGAGAGAGACATCGATCAGCTGCCTCCTGCACGCCATACTGTGGAGATGTGCCCGCCCGCAAGCAAGGTACATGCCCCCAACCAGAATCGAACCTGGGACCTTTCAGTCCACAAGCCGACGCTCTATCCACTGAGCCAAACAGTCTTGGCAAGAGAATAGATTTCTTTGACTCCTGTATTAAAACCCTAAAGAAATCATTAATGATTTTAATGATATATATTTAATATTTATGTTTGGCAGATAATATCATAAGATAAAAAATAAATAAGACACTAAAAATTAAATTACAAGAATGTATCCTATCTAATAAAAGAGTAATATGCAAATTGACTGTACCTCTGCTACATCCACAAGCCATGCTCATCAGCCATACCCACCAACCAATCAGAGTGAGTATGGAAATTAACACAACCAAGATGGCTATGGCCACAGAGAGAGCAGGAGGGAAGTTTAGGTTGCCCCTAGCAATGGAGGAAGCCAAGTGCCCAGGCCTCCATATAAGGCAATAAATTTTCAATGACTGTAGCAGAAGGCTTGGCTCTGCTCCAGGCTACTAAGTTTCAATTGTAGATAATAAATAAATCCCCAAATCCCCAATACCAGGGCCTTGGCTTGGGTTGTGGTGGGGTGGGGGGGAGTTGCCAGCCTGCAAACCACCACAGGGCCCTTGCCCAGGCCACCCCACACCCCAAGGGAACACCCACCCTGATCCAGGACATCCTTCAAGGCAAACTGGCTGCCCCTCCCCATCCATGCACCAGGTCTCTATCTTATCTAATAAAAGAGTAATATGCAAATTGACCATCACTTTAACATACAATATGACTGCCCATGTGGTCACAAGATCCTGCCCCCATTTGGACACAAGATGGCGCCACAAGATGGCCAGCAGGGGAAGGCAGTTGGCAGGAACCAGGCCAGCAAAGGTGGGCAGTGTGAGTGATCAGGCCAGCAGGGGAGGGCAGTTGGGAGGGCCCAGGGCAGCAGAGGAGGGAAGCTGGGGCTGATCAAGCCTGCAGGGAGGGCAGTTAGGAGTGACTAGACCGATAGAGGAGGGAAGTTGGGGGTGACCAGGCCTGCAGGGGAGGGCATTAAGGGTGACCAGGCCCACAGGGGAGGGCAGTTAAGAGCCAACAGTATGGCAGATAAGCAGTTGGATATCAATCAGGCTGGCAGGAGAGTGGTTAGGGGGTGATTGGATGGCAAGCAGAAGCATTTAGGGCCAATCAGGAAGGCAGGCAGGTGAGCAGTTGGGAGCCAGCAGTCCTGGAATGTGAGAGGGATGTCTGACCGCCCGTTTAAACCAGATTCTACTTGGATCGGGCCTAAACAGGCCATCAGTCATCCCTCAAGGGGTCCCAGATTGGAGAGGGATCAGGCTGGGCTGGAGTACACCATCCCCCACCCCGACCCCTGTGCATGAATTTCGTGTGCCAGGCCTCTAGTGAATATATAATGTATTTGTACCCATTTATAAAGTTTTTGAAATTTATTTGTTTCACCAAAAGTTGTGCAAAAAAAAGAGAAGACATTCATCAGAATATTTGTGGTGAAGAAAGAACTCCCTCACATTCAGCAATGACAGTTGACCAAAGAGCCTTCAAGATTATTACTTGCAGTATATGAATAAATTAGACATATTTCATTCACCTGCATGTTGTGGCTCAAGTGTATCTAAGGGAAGAAAATGAGAGTTATTGTGTTGTTAGATGGTAGTGGTGACATTTTTCCTTATTGTAAAGTGCCATGCAAAACTTTTGAGACAGAATCTGAGGTAGGGAAAAAGGTCTGTTTGGTGGCACATGTTCAATATCAGCCAATTGTACTATTTAAAATCCCTACAGATTCTTTTTTTTATATATTTTATAAAGGGAAGGGAGAGGGATAGAGAGTTAGACACATTGATGAGAGAGAAACATCCATCAGCTGCCTCCTGCATGCCCCCTACTGGGGATGTGCCCACAACCAAGGTACATGCCTTGACCAGAATTGGACCTGGGATCTCTCCATCCACTGAGCCAAACCGGTTTCAGCCCTACAGATTCTTTAATAACCAATACATGTATACTACCTGAGCGCCAATGCATATAGATATCAGATATACACATCGAACTGATGGCCAAGGCAGGTTATCAAAAATAACAACCAAGAATGTTTACAACCATGTAAAATTTATTTACTCTTTGTTTGCTCTGTTTTTACCTTTGTTTCTTTTTCAAAATTCTCAGAAGAATAGTAGGACCTTGAAAAAGGATAGAGGAGTCATTTCTGAGTGAAAACATATCACTTATCTCTGCTTCACAGGGCTGAAGTAAGAGAAAGAGTAAAAACAGAAGACACGCATTTTTCACCCCAAGTACCTAGAGATAATATCTTTCCACTGCATGAAGAATGAAAAGTAAAAATGTAATGATAAAAAAATGGACTTTTAAATTTAAAAATGTAAAGTTATAAATTTGTCAAAGGTATTAAGAAACTAAAAAGATTTTCCTCAGCATAAATTTAACATTGATTATAGGAATAGAAAATCCTATTTTATTTGCACACTTCTGAGTTGAGTCTTTTCTTAGATGTCAGCACTACCTATTCATAAATATAAACCAAGTCTATCATCCTGAACTCATGCACCAGGTGGCATCACCTTTCACTGTATTAGAAGAAATCAAATATGATTGGAGGAGTCACTGTCCTGAATTTGAAGGGAATAAAAACCTTCTTGCCTCCAAGATACTATCATATATTTATAATTGATAGCAACTTCACCCCAAATAAAAACTGAATTTTCTTCAGATTAAACACAACCATACCAATAAATACAGGAAACTACTGGAAGCTTTAGAAATTATGATATATCAAGTCTTTGTCTCCAATTTTGTATTAAATTTATTAGGGTGACATAGGTTAATAAATAATATAGGTTCCAAGTCTGCATTTTTATGACACATGATCTCTTCATTGGCATCATGTGCCCATCACCCAAAGTCAAACTATCTGTCACCATAATGTTGGCCCTCCCTCCCACCACACACCACACCCCCTTCCTTTAGGAAACCGCCATATTGTTGTCTGTGTCTATGAGTTTCAGTTTTATATCCCACATATGAGCAAAATCATATGATTATTAGGATTTTCTGACTGACTTATTTCACTTAGCATGATATTCTCAAGGTCTATCCACATTGCTGTAATGGCAGTATTTCATTTCATTATTATGTCTGAGTAGTATTCCATGGTATATATGCACCACATGTTCTTTATCCAATCCTCTATTGAAAAACACTTTGATTGTCTCCAGATCTTGACCTCTGTGAATAAGGCTGTGATGACCATAGAGATGCATATATATTTGTGAATATATGTTTTTGACTCTTTTTGAGTAGATACTCAACAGAGTGATTATTGGATTATATGATAACTCTATTTTTAATTTTTTGAGGAACTGTCAGACTGTTTTCCATAGTGGTTGTACGAGTTTACATTTCTACCAGCAATAAATAAGTGCTCCTTTTTAAGTATTAATTTTTCTCTAGAACCCCTCCAATACGTGTGTGTGTGTGTTTTGTTTTTTGTTTTTTTCTTTTTTCGGGGTGGAGACTCTACCCAGTGCAGAGACTTGGGAGCACAGGAGCCATGGCTGAAGACTGGACAGCACCTGGAACCCAGTGGTTCCAATGGGTGTGAAAGGGCACAGGATGTTCCAGGTGTGGGCCAACCTGAGGCAGAGGGCCAGAGCTGTGTGTAGCCCAAGAGCTCTTAGCACACAAGGGTGAGGTTAGTGTCCTGAAAGATCCCTGTTGGGCATGTAGTGAGTGGGGAGGGATGACAGTGAGGAGCGGGTGTCCCAAACCTCAGGGGGGCAGTGAGTGCTGGTGGTGGTAAAGGGGGCATCCCAGGGACTACAAATTGGACACGTCCTGTGTTGGCTAAGACATGTGGACAATGAGGAGATGACAAGGAGATGTGGGGTGGGGGGAGAGGGCAGCTGAATGGAGGATGCCTGAGCCCTGGTAGGTCTACCAGGCATAGACCCCTCCAACACTCCATTTTTTCTTATGTCTTATTGATAATAACTATTTTAACAGAGTGGTAGCTCATTGTAGCTTTGCTTTTCATTTTCCTAATAGCTAGTGAAGTTGAACATCTTTTCATATATCTGCTGGTCATTTGGATGTCTTCTTGGGAGAAGTGTCTGTTCAGGTCCTCTGGCCAGGCTTTTCTTTTTTTTTTCTCTTTTTTATTAATTTCAAAGAAAAAAAAGGAGAAGGAAAGAGGGATAAAAACATCAATGATGAAAGAGAATCATTGATTGGCTGCCTCCTGCATGTTCCCTGCTGAGGATCAAGCCAGTAACCTGATGGGAAATGGATCTCCTGGTTCAAAGGTCTATGTTCAACCACTGAGCCATACAGGCTGGGCTATCCTTTTTTTTTAATTGGATTGCTTGTTTGATGTTGGATTTATGATTTATTTATATATTTTGTATATTAATATTTTGTGGGAGCTGTTGTTTGCAAATATCATCTTCCAATCAGTCAGTTGCCTTTTTGTTTGGTTGTCAATTTCTTTTCCTGTACAGAAGTGTTTTAGTTTGATATAGTCCCATCTATACATATAAAGAAGTAATATGCTAATTTGTCTGTGATGGTGTATTACTTACTTGATGAAACATTTCTAGGTTTTTTAGCTCAGAACCTCCTCATGACAACCCAGTGAGGTAGGTGGAGAAGAGATTACAATTCCCATGGTATATGTGTATGTATTTAGAAATAAAGCTCAGAGAGGAAAGTATCAAGCCCACTGATTCCCAAGATGCAGCACACTCCCCATGGGAGGGGGTAAATTTGATTTTAAATGGGGTAAATTGGAGAATCAGTTAACAGTGAATTTTTTGCATTTCCTATGGTTCTGGAGGGCTTCATCTACAGTGTATCCTATGTAATAAAAGGCTAATATGCAAATGACAAAATGGTGGATAGAATGAGTGGTCACTATGATGCAGCTGACCACCAGGAGGCAGACACACTCAATGCAGAAGCTGCTCCTTGGTGGTCAGTGTGCTCCCACAGGGAGAGCACAGCCAGAAACCAGGCTCATGTCTGGCGCACACAGCAACAGTGATAAGAGCCTCTCCCTGCCTCCGTGGCAATGTTAAGAATGTCCAACTGACAGCTGAGACCACTGAGCCATCTGTTGCACATCCCCACAGAGCTCCGGGACTGTGAGAGGGCACAGGCCAGGCTGAAGCACCCTTTCCTCCAAGTGCACAAATTTTGTGCACCAGGCCTTTAGTTCATTTATACTTTCCTTTATTTCCTTGGCCTTTAAGATCAAATTCATAAAATGTTCTCACAGGCAGCAATATATCTTTCACTCTGAATGTTACCAGAGGTATTTTTTTTGGTCAGATGAAGCATATCAAGATTATTACTTAAGGATCTGGCATTTAGTTGTCATGTGTTTATAATCTATGTAACCTTATACAACCTGTTCATATTTTCTAGATCTTCAACCTGTCCAGATCTTAAACAGGGATAATATATGGGAAGTTATACAGTATTTTCATCTCTTTGATTTATTGAAATATTAAGAATACTAATATGAAGAAGAGAAAGGAAGAAATCATTTATGACATTTTGACAAATTTAAATCACTTTATAATTTTACTGTACTATATGTCAACATTAAGATTTACAAAATGAGAGACAATTTTTTCTCCTTTTGTTTTTGCAAAGTACTAAATTATAGGATATTCACAAAAGAGCTTCGCCATAACTTCATCCTATCTGTGACCCAGAACATTACAATAGCTTGTGCAGCGTAAAAGGGCAAGAAAGGATAAACATCCTTTGCAATTACATAACAATAAATGAACCATAACTGATCAGCATTATGATGAGAAATGTCTTGAGAGAATTTATTTAGTCAGTCATTTAGAAGAATTTGCACAGGGTAAAACCATTGGCCATATGGACAGCATGTGTTCAAGGACTCCCTGCAGCATTGAAATGACACATTATGGTAATATATAGTATACCATCTCTATTATTATGGTGATTCTTGTGAGAAAAATAAATCTATGTTTTTCTATATACACACATTTCCTGGGAATAAGACAACAAAACAACAAAGGTGATGTGGAAAATGTCTAAATATACTTTTTTAACAGTGAAAAGTAGTGATAGGGTGAAATTCGATTGAGAATGGCATACAATTTATAGAAAAATATTCAGTGTTATCTTTTCTTAACATGCAGATATATTTATATATAATGAATAGATAACAATCAATTAAATAAATCAATATATTTCTTTTAAAAAATGGTTCCAGAAGAATACTAAACTTGTCCATGTACTGTTGTACTAACCAAGAACAGAGCAAGTAAGAGACTTCAGATGCTTACATCATCTTAAAGAAATTCTGTGTTTGAAAGAAAAACAAGCATGCAAACAAAAAAAAAAATTGTGAAACCAAATGTATCTTCAATTCTATGCACACAGTTATCTGTTTATTATAAAAATCAGGCATTGATCTTAGTTAATAATTCTTTCAAAAAACGACAAATCTTATCAGCTGGCTAGATCCAGTTGTTAAACTCAGCCATTATAAAATCTATTTTTATTGATTATATTATCTTAAAAACAAAGATAACCACTAGAAACTTATTACTTTCTAATATTTATAATACATTGGTAGGCAAAAGTAGGTTTACAGTTGTGACACTAATAAACAATACAATAATTAATAAATAACACAGGTATTATTTATATACTCACAGCTGTAAACCCACTTTTGCCAACCCCTGTATATTCTAATATTATTTGTCTTGAAATTATCTCTTCTATCAGCTTAAAGATTTTGTGTGTGTGTGTGTGTGTGTGTGTGTGTGTGTGTGTTTCATAGAAATTGAGGGTTCAATTAGGGCTCTATGTATATGCTAGCATGGTATGAGTCACCAAAGAGGTTAGATACTTCTCATGTATCTCCTTGACTTCAAACGCTCTTTGATTGCATGCATGGTGAGTGTCTACAAAGAATCACATGTGCATGAGTGCAAACTCCCTTGTGTCTGCAGCTCCCTGGGTGTCTATACACACATAATAGCATTGACTCAACCTTTAGGAATTTGTTACAAAATTCAGATTAATTCTTATTACTTATTACCTATTTTCACGGCATCCACACATATCTCATCTTTCTTGGGTCTACTTCTGTAGGTCAGTTTTTACATCCCCTTGGTCCTTGATATAAACTTATATTTCCTGAGATATGAATCTATTTATCTGGGCAGTGACCTCAACAGTTTAATGGATTTTAAAAAATTGTGATTTTGTAATTGATGCATTTTTTTCTTCTTGTGAGAATGGGATCCATGTTCTTTATAGCTTTATACATCGTGGGCAGAATCTGACATAATATCTTTTTAAAAAAAAATCCTATTGAAGTTTTTTTTAAGATAAACTAAATTTTGTATGAGAAGGGGACTAAAGAATATAGCAAGCAATTTGGCATACTTAGCTCAGAAAAACAAAAATTAAGTAGAACTTATAATTCTTAGATACCAGTTTGGAACTCTTGGAAATAGCATCTCCTTACCCCCCCCACTCACTACCCCCGCATATACATACACACATATATCCACAATTTAAAAAATGGCATATCAAATTTTAGTGGATAGTCTTATAAACAACCTTTCATTTCCTACTGCATAACTTCCAGTGATATTTCAATCCCTTTTAAAATAGATGTCTAGCTTGTTATTTTAGGTCAGGCTGCTATAATAAAATGTTATAGACTGGGTGGCTAAGTTCTAAAGGCTGGAAATCTGAGATCCAGGGCCAAAATGGTTGAATTCTAATGAGGGTCCTCTTCTGTTTTGCCGACTGATGGATTCTTCTTGTATCCTTAGATTTCGGAAAATAAAAGCAAGATTTCTCATGACTTTTATAATGGCACTAATTGCATTCATGTCTTTTGAAGTATTAAGCCACTGAGTTTTTGAAATATACATAGAAAGAACCAGTGTAACCTTATTAATATAAGAATTATTAGCCACACTCCTTTCAGGATGGAGGTCCCCCTGGGGTGCCTGGCCAGCCTGGATAAGGGGCTGATGGCTTTTTGCAGGCCCTCAGTGGTGACCCTCACCCCATAAGGCTGTGGCAAGGCTGAGTGAGGGCCTGAGGGCTGTTTTCAGGGCTGTTTACAGGGTAGGAGTCCCTGCTGTGGTGCCTGGCCTGAATGGGTGAGGGGCTGATGGCTGCTTTCAGGCTGGCCACCGCCCCTTCAGGGTGTGGTTGTTTGTTTGTAGGGCATTTATTCTGACTGGTATTCTATGACTGTCCTGGATGTGTGGTTTGATGTCTGACATTTAATTTGGGGAACATTCTCAGTCATTATTGTTTCAAATATGTGTTTATTTCTTTTCTTTTTCCTTCTGATATTACCATTACATGTATATTCTTTATAGTGTTCCCATAGTTTTTGGATATTCTATTTTGTTTTCTGTCTATTCTCTTTGCTTTTTTTTTCAATTTTTTTTTTTTACTTGTAATAAATCTTTATTGTTCAGTTTATTATAGATGTTCCTCTTTTTTTCCCCCATAGCTCCCCGCCACCTGATTCCCCCAATCCCATACCCTTACCCCCCGCCAATGTCCTCATCCATAGGTGTAAGATTTTTGTCCAATCTCTTCCTGCACTCCTCATTCCTCCTTTTCCCGAGAATTGTTACTCCATTTCCTTCCTATGCCTCTAATTCTATTATATTCACCAGTTTATTCTGATCATCAGATGTTTTTATTCACTTGATTTTTAGATTCAGTTGTTGACAGGTATGTATTTGTTATCACTTTGTTGTTGATAATTTTCTTAAAAATATATTTTATTGATTTTTTTACAGAGAGGAAGAGAAAGGGATAGAGAGTTTGAACCATCAATGAGAGAGAGACATCGATCAGCCTCCTCCTGCACGTCCCCTACTGGAGATGTGCCCGCAACCAGCATACATGCCCTTGACCAAAATCGAACCTGGGACCTCTCAGTCCACAGGCTGATGCTCTATCCACTGAGCCAAACCCGTTTTGGCTGTTCATAATTTTCATCTTTACCTTTTTATTCTTCTTCCTCTTCTTAAAGAAAACCTTTCAGCATTTCATATAATTCTGGTTTGGTGGTGATCAACTCCTTTAGCTTTTTCTTATCTATGAAGCTCTTTATCTGCCCTTCAATTCTGAATGATAGTATTGCTGGGTAGAGTAATCTTGGTTGTAGGTTCTTGCTATTCATTATTTTGAATATTTCCTGCCACTCTCTTCTGGCCTGCATTGTTTCTGTTAAGAAATCAGCTGACAGTCATATGGGTCCTTCCTTGTAGGTAACTAACTGTTTTTCTCTTGCTGCTTTCAAGATTCTCTCTTTGTCTTTTGCCCTTGGTATTTTAATTATGATGTGTCTTGGTGTGGTTCTCTTTGGATTCTTTTTGTTTGGTGGTCTGTGTGCTTCTTGGATTTGTAAGTCCATTTCTTTCACCAGGCAGGGAAAGTTTTCAGTCATTATCTTCAAATAGGTTTTCAGTATCTTGTTCTCTCTCTTCTTCTGGCACTCCCATAATTCTGATGTTGGTATGCTTGAAGTTTTCCCAGAGGCTCCTTACACTATCTTCACATTTTTGAACTATTTTTGCTTTTTGTTTTTTTGTTAGGATGTTTTGTGCTTCCTCATATTTCAGATCTTTGGTTTGATTCTTGGGGTCCTCTAGTCTGCTATATAATTTCTGTATATTATTCTTTATTTCAGCCAGTGCATGCTTAATTTCTGACTAGTCCTTTTCCATTTTTTTGACATTCTCATTAAGATGTTTGAAGGTCTCACTTACTAAGTTTCTCAGAGGTATCAATAAGTTTGTTGGTGGTTTGTAGAAGATTCTTGAGTAACCTTATAAATGTAGTTTTAAACTCTATGTCCAGTCATTTGCTTTCCTCCATTACTTTCATTCGTGACATGTTTCTTGGTCTCCGCATTTTGGTTGCTTCCTGGTGTTGATGGAGTGGCTTTGTGTGCTAGTTGTCCTTAGGGCCCAGTAGCTCTGCCTCCCCAATCACCTGAGGTGGACACTCTTGGTATACCCCTTTGTGGGCTGGATTCATAGTCTTGTTGTAGTTGAGCCTTGATTGCTATTGTTACACTGATAGGAATTGACCTCTAGGCCAATTGACTGTGAGGATTAGCTGTGTCTATTAATGAAAAAACTGCTGTGATGGAGACACCCCTATGGGGCAGAACTTGCTTCAGTGGAGCTTTGGTGCTCACTGAGTCTGCCTCTTGAGTGTGTCACTTATGTATGTGAGGAGTTGAAATCTGGTGTCATCTCATACTGACCTCTAGGTACACTGGTTCCTGGATCTCCAAGGAGGTGCAAGTCAGCTAGTGTCTGAGGCCACCCAGCAGGAGCTACAGAGAGCTCTACAGATCTCTCCTCTTTGCTTAGAGTTTGGAAGTTTTAGAGTTGATTTCTCCTCTTTGTTTGCAGTTTGGAAGTTTTAGAGTTGTCTGACCTGGTTGCAATTTGTTAGGTTAAGCTGCCAGAGGACAGGCCATTCATATGCAAAAGTGGCCACACAGCTGAGTGGGTTTGTAAATTGAGCTGGGCAGGGTCTCAGGGAGTCTCTAGGCTAGGGTGTGGCAAACAGCAATGGCTGCCAGTCAGCCTTCTCTGCTGCATTCTGTTCAGTGTCCTGTGTCCTGCCCCCCAGCACAGTAAACAATGATTCCAGTGTGCAGTTCTGGGAGAAAGCCACCATCCCTTTCTGACCCGATGGCAGACAGTCCAGTTTCTCCCTTGTATGAGTCTGGGTCCCCAGAATCTCTTTGGAAACTGGAGTTCAGAGAGGCGGGAACTTGTAACTCCCTCTCAATTGAAAAACAACAGATTTGCACATGTCTCTGAACCACTGCACATCTTAACAGGTCTTTCCTTCTAGTTGTAGAACTTCCACTCTGCCAGCTTTCCTGAGGTTCTGGGGGATAGTTGTTTTGTCTTTTAATTGTAGTTTTGATGTGGTTGTGAGAGGCAACACGTACAGATGTACAGATGTATATCTTATGCAGCCATCTTGGTTCTCCCTCTCTTTGATTTTTAATTTGGGTTTGTTTTTTTATTGGCATATCCTCATGCACAGAAAATTTTTTCAGCTATGTCCAGTTTATGAATAGGCCCATCAAAGGCATTAGTCAGTAGGTTATAATGTATATTATTTGTGTGTGTGTGTGTTTTTTTGTTTGTTTGTTTGTGTGGTTTTTGTGTGTGTGTGTGTGTTTTTGTTTGTTTGTGTGTGTTTTTGTGTGTGTGTGTGTTTTTCTTTCTTTCTTTGTTTTTTTTTAATCTATAGCACTTATTTTTCTCACTTTTAAGTTTTCCATCTCTTGTATTATATTGACTATCTGCTCTTGCATGCTATCTCTTTCTATTAGAACCGCTAGCATATTAATCATTGTTGTTTTAAATTTTTGGCCTGATAATTTAAGCATTTGTGTCATATTTGGTTTTGGTGCTTTTCATATTGTGTTTTATGGCTTTTGATAAGCACTGCAATTGTTTTCTTAAAAGATGGACATAATATACCGGGTATAAGAAATTGCTATATATTGGTCTTTAGCAATGTACTGGTGAGGGGTGTGTGAGGGGAAAGGAAATGTTCTAGAATCTTATGCTTAGGTTGACTCAGTATTTTAGTGGGACTGTGTAAACTTTACAAGTTTTTCTGTTTGTTTGTTTGTTTCTCCCTTCTTAGGTGGGATGAATGGCTAGAGTGGCCAGGAGTTTGTTATTTCCCTTCCCAGTTTAATTAGAATCATGTCAAGTAGGCCTTGTAAAGAAGAACAGAGTACTCTGGTATATTTAAAAATGGTCCTTTTCATCTTCCCCTGCCTGAAAGATAAAAGTATTTTTTTTTTATATTTACTACTAGTAGGCCTGGTGCATAAAAATTCGTGCAAGAGTAGGCCTTTCTTCCCCCAGCTGCTGGCACCAGCTTCCCTCTAGCACATGGGACCTTCCTGGCCTGCCAGCACCAGCTTCCCTTCACACTCAGGACCCAGGCTGCTTCCATCCTCTGGCCTCCCACAGTCACCCAGAACCAGGGCTGGCTTCCCTAAAGCTGCCTGCAGCACCCAGGACCTGAGCTGGCTTCCCTCTGGCCCCAGCTTCGTCAGGAAGAATGTCTGGAATGATGTCCAGAAGATGCCTGGGTTAATTAGCATATTACCCTTTTATTATTATAGTTGAGAATCTGGGGGCCCTAAAAGTAAAAAAAAAAAAAGTAGAGATTTCTCTATTGCTGGATCTCCCTTGATTTTTTTAACTCTTAGAGCTGTCCATATTGAATCTTCACCAATTTTATTTTCATTGTCAATTCAACTTTAATTGAAACATGTTCCTTTGCAGTTCTTAACTAGCCAGACATATCACTGCACCACTGTTGATATCATCTATGATGTCATGAGGGTAGCAGCCTTCAACATTGCAGCCCACGGACTGGGCAGTTCCCCAGGATCTCTTTAATGGTTCTAGAGAACTCTCTAATTAAAGATCAGTGCCACATCTGTTGGGCAAAGCTGACAACCTCATCAATAGTCATATTTCTACTGTGATTAACTACACACAACACAGCAAAAGCTCTGTCACAACCCAAAGCCAGAGCAGACCACATAATATCCTCCCTCAGTCATTTCCTGGTTGTTCCCATGCGTTCAGCACAGAGTCATCCATATGAAAAATTAGAACATGTTTCCTAAACTGGGCTTAGTTTCAGCCCACCACTGGATTACACCCACCAATAGAGAAGTGGTCAGGTGCAGTGGCAGGTGGCTAATCTCTGCCAATTCTTCAATCACATTTCATCTTGTCCTTCTCAAGCACTGGTTCTGCTCATGAATTTCTGCTAGATAAGCAGTGACTCCTATAGTTGTCTGTCTGTCTATCTCTCTCCCTCTAATCTTTGAGACACTGGTTTGTCTTGTATCCTCATCTCTCTATGAATTCAAGAAGAGTTTTTGATTTTCAGTCTGTTCAGCTTTTCACTTTTTGTTAGGATGGAGTGGCAACTTTTAAGCTTCTTACATATAGAACCAGAAACTGCCCAGTTAATTTTCAGATTTATATGCTTTCCAGTTCAGTTATTTCTCTAGCACAATAAACCAGCAGCTTAAATACCTATATCCCAATAAGATTGTATTAAATTTTGTTATACTTATTACATATTATTGTATTTTTGTCATATTTACTCACCAAAATGCATCTTTAATCAGTTTGAATTGGATTTCTAAAAATTTGCAAATATACATCTGTGGGTTATTTACAAAGTAGAAAATTGTCTATTGCCAGTAGTTCAAATCTTAACCAGCACTGAGATAATTTTCAGAATCTACTTTATGGATCTGTATAAAGCAAAAAAGAAAATGAACAACTATTATGCTTAATAGGGGTGCAAACTTCACACAGAGAGCTGTAGAGCCCAAATGTCTTATTCATGAGATTATGATATTTTTCATAAGAATAAAGTAGACTAAAATGTGTTCAATCATAGAGTTCTTGCTGGAAGGCAGTCATGCAAATCTCTCATTTACTACATTTAGGGACAAATTTCATAGCAGAGGTCCTTAAAACCAAAGTCCCCCAGTCAGTAAGTGATATACTAATAAGATTCAAATTGACTAAAAGCACTGAGATCAGTCTTAAAATGGATGCCAAGCTTGAATGTAACATCAAAGGCTCCCAAGTGATAAAAGATGTCAAGAAACAAAAGATAGGGAATAACTTTTCTTTAAAGGACAAGTTAAAATAACTAACTCAAGACTACATTTTAAGTTATAGAACTAAAAATGAATTCCAGACCTTTTTATTGGTTCTCTACTTTAAGCACTAAAGTAAAAACTTTAAAGAAAACAACATCTAATTTGTATTTTGGAGTCTAGATTATCTCTGCTACTTGCTATTTCTCAACAATAAAAATAGAGGGTATTCCTTCTTTTCCAGTTAGATATTTTAAGTCAATTTTATGTTTTCATCTTCATTTATTGTCCTGAATTTGTTTTTCTAGATTTTTTTGAATGATAGGAAATCACTTTTACTAATCTGTTTAAACATTTGTTCTTCAATTACCTAGTTTTTAAATATCATTTTAAAGTGTATTTGTAAGCATTTTTAAAATAATATATAAATGATAGTTTGAGATACCTGATTGTACTCTTTCAACGTAACCAGTCAAGTTGAAATGATACAGATTAATTCACTAAAATGACAGGGACTGTGATTTAGTGGATTTTGTAGATGAATAACCAAGCAAATACAAGAATAATAATAGTAAGATAAAAAAAGTGCAACATAAATTATTATTTTTTATTTTATTTTGCCAACTATAGTTTAAATTATTTATGATGTACTTCACAATACACTAATGAATATCCTCCAGTATCCTATGAAATAGAATTCTGTGGTTTAGACAACTAAAATTCTGTACTAACAAATCTTGTCTCATAGTGTATTGAGGTGCTAGGGCTTTGTGAAAAATTAGTAAAAAAAAAAAAATAAAAGAAAGAAAGAAGAAAGAAAGAAAAAGAAAGAAAGAAAGAAAGAAAGAAAGAAAGAAAGAAAGAAAGAAAGGAAGGAAGAAAGAAAGGGAAAAAAGTAAAGTTGTTATATAGGTTGGCTTCCTTAAATAGAATTTATTTTAAAGTGTGATGTGTTCTTCTGGCATATCTGATTTCTTTAACATTTATGTGTCCCAGAAAAGTCTAATAAGTTCTCTGAACCACTATTTGATTTTCTTTGCTATATTTCTCTGACAACTTTGCATGATAGAGCTACTTAAAGTTATCTTAAAAGTTGTCACAGGTCTTAAAATGAAAATTAAAGCATGGGTATTGTCACTTTAAAGTTCATTTTGTGAAAAGAGGTACTTAGAAATAAATTGTAATTTAAAATAACATTTATTTATTTTGAGTTCTTAGGTAAGCTCATACTAGTGGTATGACTCTAGGGTACTTGGTTTACAAGTTTTGCAAGAAAATTAGAGATATCAAAATTGTCTTCTCATTTTCTAATAGTAAATATGCATATACTTCAAAACAAACATACAAAATACAAGGTTTTGATTCCTCACTAAAGTAAAAATGTAATAAAATAATCTGGCCAATTTTTAAATTAACGGTGGAAGACATACAAACTGTTAATTATCTATTTTTTATTTGTTTATGCAAGTCATTTGTATATATGACATAATATTTTATATGTAAACACATACTTATAATTTATTTTATGTGGCAATGGTTCTTCTCAAAACCTTTTTCCTTCTTTAATATGCAAACTTGTGCAAACATATTCAGTCTAAAATGCAAAATAAAGCAGAAAAAAAGCAAAATATTTTAAGAACAACAAGTAGTGTTTTGTTTTAAGTATCTCTTCTCTAAAATCTAATTTAAATATGAATTAAAGTATTATTTTTGTTGTTGTTGTTGTTGTTTTTAGCTTGTGGCCCATGTATATTTTAAAATTGCAACAGGACTAAAGTAGATTGGGTATGAATATTAGTTTTCTGGGGTTGCCATAGCAAAGTACCAGGACAGGGTGCCTTAAACATCAGAAGTTTATTTCTCACAGTTTGAAGGCTAGAAGTCCAAGGTCAAGGCTTTGGCAGGTTTTCTTTCTTCTGAGGCTTCCCTCTTTGTCTTGCAGCTCTTTACTGTGTCCTCATGTGGTCTTTTTTTCCCCCTGTGCATTATCCCTAGTATGTTTCTATGTGTCCAAATTTCCTCTTCTTATAAGAACACCAGTTATATTGGATTAGAGGCTACCCTAAAGGCCTCATTTGAATGTAAACAACTCTATAAAGACCTTATCTCCATGGTTACATTTAAAGTACTGGGGAATAGGACTTCAACATATATACTTTAGAAAAACACAATTCAACCTATAACAGCATCTGGGCAACCCTTAGTTAATCCTATTAAAAATGTATAAAATGAAGAATACTATATAAATACTTTTTTTTTTCCTTCTCCCAATTAGCAGTTTAGTTTTAGTGAATTCCAAATTTCACAGAGGGCCATTACTCCCTCATCTCCTTTGGCAATAACATCATGGACCTTACTCCCTCCCTCCCTTCTTCCCTCCTTTCTTACCTCCCTCTCTCCTTCCCTCCCTCTCTCCCTTCCTTTCTTCTTCTTCCTTTCTTGGTGAGGGATTTTTGAACAAGTTTAGGAAACCAAATCTGTATTATATGCTAAGAATAAAAATGTAAACTAATAAATGTATCTACAGACTCAAAGGGGCCTACACTGTAACAGCTGTGATATGTATTGTGTAATTATACAAATAAAAGACATTATCAAACAAGTGGCAAAGCCTAATAAGAAAAGTTCAGCATACTAGTAAAGTACATAAGTGGAATTCCGACCTAGTCTAGGTCCTAAGACAAATATGTTGGCAAAACAACATTAACATTTTGATTTGAAGATAAAAAAGTGTCATTTCCTAAGTTTCTGAAGCACAATGGTTGGAGAACTGAATAAATCAGCTAGAGTTAAGAGTGGTAGAGATTGGGTCAATAAATCCAAGGATGAATAAATAATCAGAAAATTGATTAGGAAGCATACCTTCTAGTGCTATTTACTTTTGGGAATAGATGTTTTATCAATATAACTGCTGTTATATCATGTCTATGATTTTAACCAACCATCCAATTGAAATTTTATAAAAATAATTGGAAGCAAAAGTTTATTTTTAAAAATATATTTTTATTGATTTCAGAGGGGAAGGAAGAGGGAGAGATAGAAATATCAATGATGAGAAAGAATCATTGATTGGCTGTCTCTTGCATGCCCCCACTGGGAATTGAGCCTGCAACCCAGGCATGTGCCCTTAACTGGAATAGAACCTAGGACCCTGCAATCCTCAGGCTGATGCTCTATTCACTGAGCCAAATCGACTAGGGCAAGAAGCAAAAGTTTCTGATCATAAAGTGCCAATATATAAAGCATTGTAAAACTGTGAAGCTAACATTTAAATTGAGCATATAAAAAATAACACATTTAATTGCATTTAGTCATTTTCTTCAGATATACTTATGGAATTATATATATTCATTCTCTGATTTCTCAGTGTATTAAATTTTGTAAAATTAAAATAGTCTCTGTAATACCTATTTCTAGCTAAGAATATATGTTATTGAATATTATTTTGAGGTTGTAGAAATGATCGTGCAATCTCAACAACTTAAAATTTTCATTGCAAACCTACTTGAAGACTGTTCATGCAGCCTGTCAGTGTTTCTTTAGAAATATCTTTCTAGCTATTGTGGAGGTTTTTTCCAGCATTAAAACTGAGTAAAAATAAATAACATAGATGGCATCTGACTCATTTATCTACAGTGAGGAGGTACTACCAGCAAAAAGAAAATACAAAGCGTCCAGTTCAATATTATCATGAGCATGGTAATAGATGGCAAAGTAAATAATATTTGCTAAAATATAACTTTTTATCTATGAAATGCTATTAATAGTATGTTAGTGGTATATGATTGTTATTTGTAAACACACTTGCAATCTACAAATTTATGATACCTCAGTCCACAGCAAATGTCATGTAAGTAGTCAACATTTGTGGTAAAAAAGAAATGGAGATGTTTCATAACATGAATGCTCTCTGCTGTGAAGAATGATTTTGAATCTTATTAAAACTTCACTAACTGTTCTTTACCAGGAGACATGAGTCCCATGTAAAAAGAAAGAAGCCAGCTGAGATGTGCCTGACTTCTCTGCTTTACCTGTGTCTACTGGTTGTTTGAAACTTTGAAAGACAGTATCAGTAAAAATTAAGATTAAGCTTGCTCATTCATGTGGATTTGATTTGGCAAACAAGCCTTTCAGCTGGTTTTTGCTCAACGTACAATCACACAAACACATATGTAAAACTGTAAGTTTTATTTCCATTCAGTCAAAGTCTTAAATTTGCTTTTGTGATTGTTTTATATGTAATAACAAATTTAAGTTACTCATGTAAATGATAGGGAACCAAGATTTCTACATACACAATTTGATTAATTTTGATGTGTATTCAAACGTGGAACAAGATGGAGAATATTCCATTACCACAGAAAGGTCCCCCTTTATTTTTCTTTTTCCAGTTAATATTATCCCTTCCCCAACCAATGACAACTTTAATCACTACACAGTAGTTTTGCCTCTGTATACTACGGAATGTTGAGCTTTGTTGTTACAGGTAAATTACCAGAGGATTATCTTTATCTCATAGAGGCCTGGCTTCTGGTTTTGTAAAAGGAGGCTTGTTGAGATCTGCCCTTTGTCCTACAGCAAAAATTTTAATCTGCAGCTTAATCCTAGAAAATGTCAATCTTGCATTGAAGTGAAATCCCAGATTAAAAAAAAAATCATTTTTGATGGGGTTCCAACTTCTTTTTTCTTTTCTTTTTTCCAGCACAGGTGGTAGCTAAATAAAATAAAAAAAATAAAAAATAAAAAATTACTGCTCAGCTGCTAATTTCTTCTAAACTCCTAGGACTTTTGTCACTTAAAAGGACAGTTAAATAATACAACATAGATTTGAGGCACACTATTTTTTTTTTTTTGAGAATCCACTCTTTGTGGCTTCCCTTAATTTTAGAATTTCCTCCTTCATTTCCAGTACCTCTGCCAACCTCAAACTTTGTTCATTTTTTCTGCATCTTAGTGAGACAGTCAGGTTCTGTTTTCCCTTTTACTCCACTATTTGACTCTAAAAACTATTCTTGGGAGGGGTGGGCATAGCTAAATGTAACATAACTCATTTGCTTATCTTCTTCTAAGGACAGTGTCCCTTTAAATTTTACCTATGTAAAGTTGTTCTTAAAAAGTTACTTTTTATATTTTATCTAGCGTTCATAAATTTTTGCTACTGCTAAAGGTATAGCCAAAATAAGTTACTCTATGACCAGAACCAGAACTCCAAATAATGTTTCTTAAATTAGAATTCAAACAAAATGCTTATTCCAAATATAAAACAACTAGAGGTCCACTGCATGAAATCCCACAAGACCCAGACCTGTTGTGCCGGGGGACCCAGCATCAAGTCCCCACCCACTCGTGCATGCCTCATTGCACACGCCACCCCATCCACTTTGAAGACAGTTGTGGATGAAGATAAGAATAGTGTCCTGCCCTAATCTTTCCTTCTCGGGAGCACTTAAATTGACCTTCGTTGAAGATGAGAATTAAACAGAGCAACATTTACTTGTTCACATGAAAAAAATAATATGATGTTCAGCAGGTGCCTTTTAGTGTTTGGTCATGATGGTGTGATGGTGTCACAGCCACAGGGGTTTTTATAATAGAGATATAGTACATTGCTATACCACATAGCTCTTTTAGATTTTCAAATATCAGGTTAATCACTATTAAGTTACTCACTTCTATGAATTCCCCTTTAAAAATGTTAGATATATATCCTATGCTGAAAGGTTTTATAATTTTCTTAAATTATAATATATGCATATATACTCGTGAGGAAGGTAATAATAATAATACTCAATTTGTGGCTACATAAAACATAAGAGCTACTGCATTAATTTTGGAAGTGATACTAATCAAGATGTCAAGATACTAGCATTATGTGAAGACTATGTTTTTAAAATTATCACTCAAGTATCATTTGTAAATATGATTTTCTGTTCAATTCAGGGTGTTTCAATTTTTGTACTGCTTATCTTCATCTTTTTTGCCTATATTTTCTCAAAAAATGCTATATTATTTCAAGAGCTAAGAACATTTAATTTTCATCATCAAGTGAATGTAAATTTAATTTTCTTTGCTATTCCAGAAGGAACATTCAATAAACAGCAGGACATTTTAATTAGTGAGAGGTAGCAAAGATTTAATTCTCAGAAAATATTGTAAATACTAATAGTAGTAAAGAAATTAAAAAAATAATAATTTATCTGAAATTATTACAGATAAAACTAAACTCATCATTTTAAAAAATATTTGGAGAGAAATTGACAAGAACTTTTTTTCACAATTTCCACATTAGAAACAATAGAAAACATGATGAAAAAACATCAACATTGCAAGGATGATCTTGTTTTTCTGGCCAAGATGAAGAAAAAAAGACAAAGTTGCCCTTCCACATACTAGTAAAAGAACAAATAAAACAAACAAAATATATTTAGCAAGTTCAAAGCACTGGGCATCAAGTAATGAAGTAAAGTAATCTCTTAAAACAGGAAACCACAAAAGTAGTACTAAAATTATCCCCCCTTTATGTGTGGTGAGAGATTACAGGATGTGCCATAAGTAAGTGGAAACCAGGCAAAGCCTGCCAGTTCCTATGAGTTGAGATGAAGCTTGCTTCTAGAAAAGCAAAGAACATGAAGATATCCAGGAACTAACAAAGTAAAATTCACAATATAGAGTATACTTCCCAAAATTACCAGGTAAAATGGTAAAAAAAACAATGAATAAGAACTACCAGAAATGAAACATGATAGAATCAGTGGATAAGGACATTAAACTAGTTACTATAACTATGTTCTTTAAATGCAGTAAACTTGAATAAAGCTTGGACAAGTTAAGTTATGATAGAAAAATAAAGAATATAGCAATACATCTACACTAATAAAAGAGAAATAGGCAAATTGACCATACATCCACGATGCCCACCAGCCAATCAGGAGTGACTATGAAAATTAACCTAACAAATATGGTGGCTTAGTTTGCATACGTAGGTGCAGAGCGGCTGGGTGGAGGATGGAGAGAGCTACAGGAATGGTGTTCCGGCCAAGAGTGAGGATTTGTAGTATCTTGGACTGCTGGGAGCGAAGCCAGAGAAGGGAAGGCCTATTCTTACATAACTCTTTGTGCAAAGGCCTCTAGTAAATCTATAAAAGCAAAATATAAAGTCAGAGAAAAATGCAATGTGTGAAAATAATAGCAGATTAAATGTTATAAAATTAAAGTTTGATAACTGAAAACTTAGTAATAAAAATATTCATATTTTTTACCTTATTTATACAACACATATGTAAGTGTCTTAGGGATCATTCATGATTCTGAATATTTACAATTTTACAGGCAAAATCATGGATATCTTTTAAGAATACTGTTTTGCAAGATTTTGGGAAATTCTTTGCCAAGCCAAAGGTACCAAGTTGTGACATTTAATAAGCACATACATCTCATAAGATACAATGTTAAATTTTATAAATTATATTAGTTTACTAAAATTTATAGCCTTATGAATTAAGCCTTCCAGAAAATAAATTCAGATTAATGCAATAACAAAAATCCCAGCAGTTGGTGGAATATTTCAGATAAGCAATAATCAGCCCAAAAGGAGACATTACCTGAGTTTTATTTAAATAAAATATTTTGCATATTGTTAAAATTATATTTAGCTCCCACTAGGATTAAAAATTTGGCAAAGTGTTAAATTATTGTGTTCTTATAGTGAAATGTCCCTGCTAAATATTTTCCATAAGAATAATTGCAATAAAAAATATGTGAGTGGCATTCAGCAAGGACATTTCATAAGCATACACACATAAATGTATACATGAGGATATACATATGTATATATACATTATACATATATATGTATACATGTATGCATATGTACATACACACGCACACACACCTATCTGGGCATTTGCATAGAGACAGGTAGATTTTCATATACGGAATGACTAATGTGTAATTATAGTCAGGTTTCCTGATAAACACAATGTGAGTCTCTAAGATCTGTTTGCAGTAATTTATTTGAGCATATCTTGAGAGCACCCTTGCGGAACAGGAAAGAAAGATGTGGAAGAGGATATTGCTCCAACAGGAATATCTCTAATGAATAGCTTTTCAAAATTTTTCTAAAAGCAATTATCCTGAGAGAATAGGGTGGGATCTTTGGGCCTCTAAATTGTTTCTGTCTTTGAATACATGCTGTTCTCAAGTAGGGGACCCAAAATTGGATAAGAAACATTTTAGGTAAAGAAAGGTTTTTGAATGGGAAATAGCTAATCCTGAAGGCTGGGAAAATGAGTATCTCTATCCAGACAAAATATCTGTGCAGTACACCACTGCATCCACTGCAATGATTAATTTCTAATGATTACTCATAGGGAAAAACACTTTTTCTCATTCTAATATTTTCTTTCATGTGCACACACATACCTATATATACATACATATATGCATATATATATTTACATATATACTATATATAGTAAAATACATATACAGTGGTACCTCGAGATACGAGTTTAATTCGATCCATAACCTTGAGGCGTGGGAAACTATAAGACGCTTGAGTTGTGGTAAACTGGTGGGTCGTGTGCAGCAGGCCAATCCGCACGATTACTCCTATCTCAAATGTTGCTCGTATTTCAAAGCAAAAATCACTCGCTCGTATCTCAAAAATCTCGTATGTTAGGGCACTCATATCTCGAGGTACCATTGTATGACCACATGCACACATATAGCATATATATATTTCATAAGCATAATTACATAGACATTGGTATATTAATATCTGCTTTCCTACATATTGCAAGATTAATCAGCTCATTTAACTGAATATTAGAACTTCAGCCTTTATATATAAACTAGTGGCCCAGTGCACGAATTTGTGCACATTGAAAGAAAATTAATTAGAAGAAATATTTTAGTATCGCTATTCACTCTTTCTCTATAATAGAATTGTCAATCAAATTTATGATCAACAATGATAGGTCAAAATACACATATGCAACTGGCACAAGTGAGTTTTATATGTATTGCACATGCATGAGACAACTAAGCCCTTTATATATATAAAGTAAACTTGCTTAATTAAACCTGCTTTCCAGCTCAGTAAAACACCCTACTTCTCTTTCAGGTAATTGTCACCAACACAGCAGTAAATATCAACATGAAGCAGATCATTATTGTAGATCACACAAGGAGAACAAAGGATAAAATATTTAATTGCAGCAGTGTTTGACTATATTCTGTGCAGTGAGAAAATGTGAAGTCATTTTCAAGGTCCACCATTTTAGTCAGTCAAGTTTCTAAGCTTTCTAAATCTCTGTTTTCTGGCTAATGAAAAGAAAATAGGATTTCACTGAGTCTCCTATCTATCTACTCCAGAAATTCTGTGAGGATCAAATGAGATGAGGCACAGGAAAAAGCTTCACAGATACTTGGTTAAAGTGTAAAATGTTTGTAGGTGGCTATAAAGCAAGTTGTATTCCTGGGCTTAAGAAACTCTAAGGAGGCTAGTCATTAGGGAGAGTAATCCAGGTACAGTGTATTGCTACCTGATATTATTACCCAGTACCCATAGCCACTGCTTCCCAGATTGGCTGGGCTGTGAACTGCATTTTGTGCTATGGGGTCTCAGCAGTATCAGCTGCAATTTGGTGGGATATCGCTCCAGGGTGGTGGCAGGGCCTGGTCCCACTTGGGTGAAGCTGAGTGTTGCTTTGTTGGCATCAGGTCCACAGTGCTATTTCTTTGTAAATGGCCAGTGTGCATCACAGCATCTCCTGCATTGAGTGTCTTCCCCTTGTGGTCAGTGCATGTCATAGCGACCAGTGAAATGGTCGTATACGTAGCTTATTAGCTACACACACACACACACACACATATATATATATATATATATATATATATATATATATACACACACACACACACTAGACAGGATCTTATGTAGAAAGATTATCAACTATTTTTTAAATAACATTTGAAAGTCAGTTTGGATTTAAGAAATGAGAAAATATTGAAGCTTTATTATCATAAAAATGTATCTAGCTCAAAATTGCTTTTATGTATATTTTTTGCTTAAATAAATTGAAATGTATGTTTAGCTTTAGGTCATATCTAACATACTGTACAAAAATCTTTTTTAGTGAATATATTTTACTCTATAAGATGTGTGGTATGCTTTTTATGAAAATTATTCCATTTTTATATTCTTATTTAAATACAATAAGCATAATTATTCTATTTTTTCTCTGTTAAATTAAAACCAGTTATATTGTTTGCTATTTTTATTGTCACTGAGTTTATGAAAAGGTAAAGTCCTATAAAAGAGTTAAATTCCAGTTAGTTACCTAATAATCTGTCTTAAAAAATAATACATTTTTCTAAAGAAATTAGTCTATTTGGTTTTCTTAATTTCTTAAACTTGTAGCTAACACTACATATTTTTGGAAAGTAAATAATAAAATAGATTGATCATCTAAGACCAAGTGGTTGATTGTATAAAGGTTCCAGTCAATATTAATCTGTGGTTAATATTTACAAACATTATAAACACAAAATCTATCTAAAAAAAGGTTCACTTAGTTTTCTTCTCTTTAAATTCTTGACAGTGAAACTTTATACATGTTGTTTGTTTCCTCAGCACGTATGCATTCAATTTTTATTAGTATAATTTAGTTATTCTAAGTTAGAAGTTGCATTGTAGGTGTTGTATACAAAGACAAGTTCATGACTATTTTGATGATTCTTGATCACTTGCATTAAAAAATAAAAAATCAAATTTTTCTGAATTTAATATATATATACATTATATGTATATATATGTATATATATTGTTTTTGCTTTTCATAATTCATTTCAGTTAGAAACAAAAAAATTTGTATATTTTCTCTAATAATTAAATAAAATTCGATATAGATTGATATTATCCTATCTAATAAAGAATGATATGCAAATTGATCATCACTCCAACACACAAAATGACTTCCTCCATGTGGTCCAAGAGACTGCTCCCATGTGGATAAAGATGGATGCCAGAAGATGGACAGCAGGAGAGGGCAGTTGGGAGGGACCAGGAATGCAGGGGAGGGCAGTTAGGGGTGACCAGGCCTGCAGGGTTGGGCAGATAGGGGCAAACAGGCTAGCAGGGGAGCAGTTAGGCATCAATCAAGTTGGCATGGGAGTGGTTAGGAAGTGATCAAGCTGGCAGGCAGAAGCAGTTAGGGGCAATCAGGAAGGCAGGCAAGTGAGAAGTTGGGAGCCAGCAGTCTTGGATTGTGAGAGGGATGTCTAACTGGGATCAGGCCTAAGTGGGCAGTCAGACATCCATCAAGTGGTCCCAGATTGGAGAGGTTGCAGGCTGGGCTGAATTTCATGCATCGGGCCTCTAGTATAGTATAATGAAAAAAGAAGGAAAATATTCTACCTGATGCACAATCTGCTCATAAATTTTATTTCTGTTAATGTGTTTGCATTTTCACTTGTCATGTAAATAAGAGTACATTTTTCTACCCTCTTGTCCATAATTCAATATTTGAGATACAAATATTTGTGGACTCATATGGGTGGAAGAATTTCTAATATAAAAATGTACATTTTATTTCTTAACCTCTTATCTGTATTAAAGATATGACTTCAGCCCTGACCAGTGTATCTAAATAATTATAGCATTGACCTGTGCAACTCCCAGTCAAGGGTACCTATCTGGGTTGCAGGTTTGATCTCACTCCATTTGGGCCAGGTGAGGCACATGTAGGAGTTTGGGATTCTAACCAATTAATATGTTTCTTTTACATTGATGTTTTTCTCTCTCCCTCTTTCCCTCTCTCCCTCTTTAACCTCCATCCCTTCATTCCAGTCTCTGTAAAAATAAATAGCAAAAAAATAGCCTCAGCTGAGGATAAAAAAAAGATGTGAGTTCAATATCCTCTAATATGATTATCAACTGATCTGTCCTATGTTCACAGGTGTTCAGTTTCATCTTTAAACTATGTATATATATAGTAGAGGTCTAGTGCATGGATTCGTGCATGGTTGGGGTCCGGATAGCCTGACTATAAGGAGGGGACATGGGTGATTGGCTTCTGGTCAAATTTCTGGTTGAGGGGACAATTTGCATATTAACCTTTTATTATATAGGATATATACTGAGAGGCCAGATTATTATGTGTTCAGAAGCATAATAATCTGGCCACTCAGTATATTTGTCTATTGTAATTCATTTCAATTTTCATTGTCCCTAATGTTCTCAAATTCATAGATATTAGAAATTCATCTTTAACTTCCAGCTATTAAGTGATGTGTTGTCAGCATTTAATAGCTAATTTCATCACTTCCCTGACTTTTTAATTGATGCTATGAGCAGCAAAATCTCATTTGGACAGCTGATTTCCTGTTTAAGTCAACCATTGATGTCCACTAAATTCCAAAAGTGCAACAGATGCTACTCATAAGTGTCCAAGAGAGTTTTGTTTTTGTGGAGGAAAAATGGAAAAATGTTTTTACAGGATAATTTTTGAATTCAGAATACCTCAAGTACTAATTGTTCTATAAACAAGTTTTCCCTTAGTGAATGGAGTATGCTCACGAAAATGAAAAAAGCAAATCCTCAATATTTATAGTCTCTATGTGTCTATAAGTAGTTTATTTCTACTTTGAAATAAAACAATTTATTACCACAAATGTTATATAAAGGCCCTTTTCACAAGAATTCCTTTTGCCTCTAAGATTGATGAAATCCACCTCTGACACATGCTTTGTCTCCATGAACATTATCAATAGTGCAGCACAGGGAGAATCCAAGATGGCGGCCTAGGTAAACACCTACACTGCTGCCTCGCACAACAATTTCAAAACTACAACTAAAAGACAGAACAGACATCATCCAGAACCACAGGAAAGCTGGCTGAGTGGAAGGTCTACAGCTAGAAGGAAAGAGAGGGGCTCACGGAGACCCAGAGGAGCTGCAAAAAGCCGAGGTACTGAGACACGCGCACTGAGAGAGCGGGTGCCGGAGTACCTGGCTGGCTTTCTCTGGCGGGAGGGAAACGGAGACTCCCAATGGCATTTAACCCCTTATTTTACGACACTAAACCCCAGATCCAGAGAAACTCATACGTGGGTAGTTTGGACTGTGAAAAGGGAGAGGTGCAGGGAAGTTTGGGGGAGTCGCAGATCAGGTCTGGTTTCGCACGCGGACCATGCTGCGCGCAGGACAGATTGCTGATTGTGCCGCTGGCTTTCGCGAGTGAGCGGGAGACAGACCCTCTGAACTGTGCCACTTCTGACTCCACAAAGCCCCTATTTCGGGCGAAGCCCTGGGGACCTAGACTCGTGTGGTCCTGGTGCGCAGAGGAGCTGGAAAGGCAGCGGTTAGAGGCACTGCGGGTGCGCGCGCGCACAAGGACCCCTCCAGGGATTACCCAGTCACGTGAGACTCAGGGGCCATGGAGAGCGGGGCCGACTAGAAGGCAAGGCATCCCTTAAGCCCTGAGACTCCACCCCTCCCAAGCTCAACAGAGGCTTCTGCGGCTTTGCCTCTGGCATCATAAGGCTGAATCCAACACAGAAGTTTCCCCGGCATAGTGAAAATGCCGAAACAAGGGAAGGGACCACAAACAAAAGAAATGGAGAAAAAAAAACGACTGGATATAGAGTTCAAAACCACGCTTGTAAAGTTTTTCAAGAATATGCTAGAAAAATTCGATAAATTTAGTGAGACCCAAGAGGAGATGAAAAAGGACGAACTAGTGATACAAAAGAGCCAACTAGAGAGGGAAAAGGTCCTACTAAAGACGATAAAGGACCAAATAGAAATTAAACATACACTGACTAAAATAAAAAATATTATACAGAGTCCTAACAGCAGACTAGAGAAAGGCAAGAATCAAGTAAAAAATTTGAAATATAAAGAAGCAGACAACATTCAACTGGAAAAGCAAGAAGGGAAAAGAATCCAAAAATGTGAACATAATGTAAGGAGACTCTGGGACAGCTTTCAGTGTACCAACATCAGAATTGTGGGGGTGCCAGAAGAAGAGAGAGAGCAAGATACTGAAAACCTGTTTAAAGAAATAATGACTGAAAACTTCCCACATCTGGTAAAAGAAATAGAGTTACAAGTCTAGGAAGCACACAGAACCCCCAAAAAAAGGAATCCAAAGAGGACTACACCAAGACACATTATAATTAAAATGCCAAGAGCAAAAGAGAAAGAGAGAATATTAAAAGCAGCAAAAGAAAAACAGTTTATTACTTACAAGGGAGCACCCATACGACTGTCAGCTGATTTCTCAACAGAAACGATGCAGGCCAGACGGGAGTGGCAAGAAATATTCAACGTGATGAATAGCAAGAACCTACAACCAAGAATAATCTATCCAGCAAAGCTAACATTCAGAACTGAAGGACAGATAAAGAGCTTCACAGATAAGAAAAAGCTAAAGGAGTTCATCAACTCCAAACCAGAAGTATATGAAATGCTGAAAGGTACTCTTTTAGAAGAGGAAGAAGAAAAAGGTAAAAGACAAAAAATTATGAACAACAAATACATATCTATCAACAAGTGAATCTAAAAATTAAGTGAATTAAAAATTTGATCAACAGAATAAACTGGTGAATATAATAGAATCAGGAGCACAAAAAGGGAGTGGACTGATAATTCTCAGGGGGGAAGGGGTGAGGGGTGTACAGGGAGAGACTGGACAAAAATCATACAGCTATGGATGAGATCAATGGGAGGAAGCTAAGGGCAGAGGGAGGGGTGGGAGCTGGGTGGAGGAGTGCTACGGAGGGGAAAAAAGAGAAACAAATGTAATAATCTGAATAATAAAGATTTAATTTAAAAAAAATAGTGCAGCACAGGTAGGGCAAGCAAAAAAAGCAGAGGGAGCACCTGGGTATCGGGGCTATTAAAATTAAAACTAAAATTTTAAAAAGCTTCTATATTTTACTGCACAATGAAGGTTGAAAAATATAATTTAGTAAATTGATTATATGCAGACTTACATATATTTAGGAAAGGATGGCATATAAACTGAAACCTTTCCATTTCACAGCAAATATATTTTTTTTTAATCAGCAATTGAATATTTGCATCACCAAACATGTATACTGGATATATATAAAAGAATAATATTAATTCAACTGCACTGTTTTAATTATTTAAAAATTTATAAACTGTGAATGAAATCATTTTAATGACTCAATTATTTTATAGTAATATATATTTGACTAGCATCTATTTACATATAAATTTCACTTTTTGTAGAAGTAAATAATATTCCAAATTATTTTTCTGAATAAATACAAACAAAATACATAATTATCTCTTGTTTTTTGTATTTTCATTTTTTCTTTCATGAAAATGATTTTAAATATAATAATGTTACATGCAGTAAACCTTAATATTTTAAGAAACATTATCTTAAAAATAATGTTACATGCAATAAACATTAATATATCAAGAAAAGTGATTTTAAATATGATAATGTCACATACAATAAACACCAATTATTCAATAAAAATGATCTTACATATAATAATATTACATATAATAAACAATATTTCAAGAATAAAGGATTTTAAGTATAATAATATTAACAAAACTGTACTATCATAGTATGATATCACAAAAATTTTAGGAAATACTAAAAATCTGCAAATAATAGGATTTCTTCTACTAAATTCTAGAATATTTTTCCCCCTCTGGCTCAGTTTATGTTGTTCATTGTATTCCACAAATGAATGAGATCATATGATGTTTATCTTTCTCTGACTGGCTTATTTTGCTTAGCATGATGCTCTCCAGGTCCATCCATGCTATTGCAAATGGTAAGAATTCTTTCTTTTTTACCACAGCATAGCATTCCATTGTGTAGATGTACCACAGGTTTCTAATTCATTCATCTGCTGATGGGCACTTAGGCTGTTTCCGATCTTAACTATGGTAAATTGTGCTGCTATGAACATAGGGGTGCATATATCCTTTCTGATTGGTGTTTCTAATTTCTTGGGATATATTCCTAGAAGTGGGATCACTGGGTCAAAATGGCTGTACCAGTATGCATTCCCACCAGCAGTGCACGAGGATTCCTTTTTCTCTGTATCCTCTCCATCACTTGTTATTTGTTGATTTGTTGATGATAGCCATTCTGACAGGTGTGAGATGTTACCTTATTGTTGTTTTGATTTGCATATTTCAGATGATTAGTGACTTTGAGCATGTTTTCATATGTCTCTTGTCCTCTTTTATGTCTTCTTTCAAAGTGTCTATTTAGGTCCTTTGCCTATTTTTAAATTGGGTTGTTTATATTTCTTTTGTTAAGTAGTGTGAAATTGTCTCTTAAAATACATTTATATTAATTAAATATTCATAACAGTGGGCATTTTTCAAACATTAATTAGAATGTATATTTTTTAACCTCCCCTAAAGTATATGCAAGTATAATTACTCAAAAAGAAAACACTTATGTGTCTTTTGATAGCAAACAGTGAATCTAAGCATTTTATGCATGAAAATAATACGATTTTAGGTGTCTTGCAGCTAACCATGTTTTAAGCAATTATTAATATGATTCTGAATATTATATTTCTGAGTTTAGTTAAAATAGCTAAAAAACCACAATCTTTTATTTCAACACGTATTTTGTGCATGGCAATATTTAATAAATAGTCTTAATTATCACAAGTTATTTGTTAATTGAAATCATTATTTTATGACTATTATAAATTTATTTTCTCAAAAGTTTCAGCACTAGCATGTGACAATGACCTTAACAATGACTATGAGGAGCAAGAATAGTTTACAGCTGAATTCAAATGTTCCACAGATAGCAAGCTGGATAAGGTGCAGCTGAAGCTAAAATATATTTTTAGAGGAAAAAGTATATGTTGTAAAGAAAGTGATAATGCAAAAGAGGAACATTAACAAGTTATCTTGAAACAACAGTGAAATAAGGTCATTATAGGTCATATTATTAAAGTTTCATGCTGAGAAAAAATAATAGAACATGTTGGACTGATTTTAGCTTTAATTTATGACATGACCTTTGGGTCAAAGTATGGCATTATAGTAAAGATTCCTTTACACTAAGCTAGATTTAGTTCTGTAGTAACAGTAATTTATTTCATAATAAACCTATATCAATACTTTACTTGTGTTTGCATTCTTATAAACCTGGAGCCACCAAGACATACTCTTCCTATTCACTTACTCTGTGAACTGCTTCATGCAAAATTAAATTCATATTTTTTGAAAAACTGATGTGTTACAAACTTTAAATACTTTAACAATTTACAACTATAATCATGTTTATGTAAATTACTTGCTGAAGATTAGCACTCTATTCCCATGTTTGTTATGACTTTCATTTTCTAGATAGAATTTCTTGAAAATAATTTTTACTTTCCCATTTTCTCCCAATGTTCACAACAACATTTTTTTTTTTGTTGAATTGTTTCCAGTTAATAAATTTGTCTCTACTTTTCCAAAGGAATAAGGCAATATCTTTAATATAACCATTACTGTAGCAAGACAAACTTGAAGCCCAATTATGATGGCCAACATGATTATGGAGAAATGGTAAATTGTGTGAACTAGTTTCTGAATATTACCAGTCTGTTAGAAATTAATTTATTTATATTTATTCTGAATTGTCCAAAAACATACACATACTGACATTAATTTTTATAATTATGCCCTCAAGTTTAGCACAAAGTTACTATAGCAATTTATAGTTAATGGATTATATTAAAATAAATGAGCAAGAAAGTTGATTTATTTACTTCTACATTTATTTTTCTGTAGTTTCACAGATATGTGGTTAGTGAAATTAATTATTTATGAGGTTGCAATGACCAAAGCAAGAACTTTTAAAAATTGTGATGTCAATTTTTAGTTAAACAAATTATTGAAGTCAGTATATTCAACATTGTACATAATATTAATGATTTTGTTTTAAGTTAATATCATAGTGGTTTAGGGCTCAATTTCTGGAGAAAAATTCACAGATTTATCCTGCACTTACTCTATAGACCTATGGTAAGTCATTCAACTTCCCTATACCTCAGTTCCTTACTGTATAGCATGAAATTTCTTATACTGTATTTTAATGATACTCAGAGCACCCTGGCCCAATGTGAGGCAGGACTGAAAATCTAAAGATGTGAAAAGGGCGAAAAAAGCTCACTGTGGGATGACTTGGAGCTGGCTACAGCATCATCTTTATAAAAAGAACTGCTTCTAGCTTAGCCAGCATTGCACAGTGGTTGAGTGTTGACCTATGGACCAAGAGGTCCAAGTTTGATTCCCCTTCAGGGCACGTGGCTGGATTGCAGGTTTGATCCCCAGAAGGGAGTGTGCAGGAGGCAGCCAATAAATGATTCTCAACATAGATGTTTCTTTCTCTGTGAAATCAATAAAAGTATATTTTAAAATAAAGGAAAAAACCTCCTTCTAGGCCTATTGGTTGTCTGTTATCACACTGAGCATATTCTCAACATTTGTCTTTACCATCCTGCTGATTGCTATGCAACTTATTCTGAATTATTATTACTACTTTATAGTGTATGCTCTAGTGTAATCACCTGGCCATAGGAAGGCCTTCTCACTTCACTACCTCTTTAAACATATAATAGGGTTAGTTTTTAATGTGCAGTATTTTATATTCAAAATCCATTACTTCACAAAGTAAAAATGTAACTTCAACCTCTATAGTATGGCATTTCTGTTTTATTTTTTATCATTTTAAAGCTTGTTTTTTTAACATCATAATTCAAAATATTTTGATGAATAATTATATTGTATTATGATTTTTTTCAGTTTTTTTCCTTGGAAGCAATCATTTACACTAAGGAGTTATTTTTTTAATTTTTATTAAATTTTTATACATATCTTCCCATTGCCCCCCCTCCAAGGCATAACCCAACCCCCCAATGTCTATGTTCATTGGTTATGCTTATATGCATGCATACAAGTCCTTTGATTGATCTCTTATCTACCTCACCTAACTTTAATCTTCCTGCTCTAATTTCACAGTCTGTTTGAAGCTTTACTGTCTCTGTATCTATCCTTTTGTTCATCAGTTTATAATGTTCTTTATTACCCACAAATGAGTGAGATCATATGATGCTTCTCTTTCATTGACTGGCTTATTTCACTAAGCATAAGGTTCTCCAGTTCCAACCAGGTTGCTGCAAATGGTAAGAATTCCTTCTTTTTAATGGCAGCATAGAATTCCATTGTGTAGATATACCACAGTTTTCTGATCCACTCATCTGCTGACAGGCACCTAGGCTGTTTCCAAATTGTAGCTATTGTAAATTGTGCTGCTATGAACATAGGGGTGCATAAATCCTTTCTGATTGGTATTTGTAATTTCTTAGGATAAATTCCCAAGAGTGGGATTACAGGGTCAAAGGGGAGATGCATTTTTAGTTTTTTGAGGAAACTCCATACTGTTCACCACAGGGGCTGCACCAGTCTGCAGTCCCACCAACAGTGCACAAGGGTTCCTTTTTCTCCGCATCCTCGCCAACACTTGTCATTTATTGATTTGTTGATGATTGTCATTCTGACCCGTATAAGATGGTATAGAATTGTCGTTTTGATTTGCATCTCTCGGATGATTAATGACTTTGAACATGTTTTCATGTGTCTCTTGGCCTTCTTTCTGTCCTCTTTTGAAAAGGTTCTATTTAGGTCCGTTTCCCATTTTTTTATTGGATCGTTCATCTTCCTTTTATTAAGTTGTATAAATTGGCTGTAGATTTTGGAGATTAAACCTTTATCAGTGATAACATTTGCAAATATGTTCTCCCATACAGTGATCTTTCTGGTTGTTTTGTTGATGGTTTCTTTTGCTGTACAAAAGCTTTTTATTTTGATGTAGTCCCATTTGTTTATTTTTTCTTTAGCTTCCATTGCCTTTGGAGCAGTATCAGTGAAGTTGTTCTTTCGGCATATGCCTGCAATTGTGCTGCCTGTGGATTCCTCTAGTATTCTTATGGTTTCCCTTCTAATGTTTAAGTCCTGTATCCATTCTGAGTTTATTTTTGTATTTGGTGTAAGTTGATGGTCCAGTTTCATTTTTTTTGCGTGTATCTGTCCAATTTTCCCAGCACCATTTATTGAAGAGGCTATCTTGGCTCCAGTGAAAGTTCATGCCTCCTTTGTCAAATATTAGTTGAGCATAGTGGTTTGGGTGGATATCTGGGTTCTCTATTCTATTCCATTGGTCTATATGTCTGTTCTTGTGCCAGTACCAGGCTGTTTTGAGAACAGTTGCTATGTAATATAGCTTGAAACCTGGTATTGAGATCCCAACTACTTTATTCTTCTTTCTCAGAATTGCTGTAGCTATTCGTGGTCTTTTTTTTGTTCCAGATGTATCTATGAAGAATTCTTTCTAGGTCAGTGAAATATGTCGGTATTTTAATAGGTAGTGCATTGAATCTCTGGATTGCTTTGGGTAGTATGGACATTTTAATGATGTTGATTCTCCCAATCAATGAACATGGTATGCTCTTCCATCTGTTAACATCTTCCTCTATCTCTTTTTTCAGTGTCCTGTAGTTTTCTACATATAGGTCTTTTACCTCTTTAATTAGGTTTATTCCTAGCTATCTTAATTTTTTTGGTGCGATGATAAATGGGATTGCTTTTTTAGTTTCTCTTTCAGTAATATCACTATTAGTGTATAGAAATGCCACAGACTTCTTACCATTAATTTTGTATCCTGCTTCATTGCCAAATTCATTAATTAAGTCAATTAGTTTTGGAATGGAGTCCTTTGGGTTTTTTATGTACAATATCATGTCATCTGCAAATAAGGACAGCTTTACTTCTTCTTTTCCAATTTAGATGCCTTTTATTTCTTCTTCTTGTCTAATTGCAATGGCTAATATTTCCAGTACTATGTCGAACAGGAGCGGTGAGAGTGGGCACCCCTGTCTTGTTCCTGTTCTTAGGGGAAATGGTTTTAGTTTTTGCCCATTGAGTATGATGTTAGCTGTGGGTTTATCATATATGGCTCTTATGATGTTGAGGTATGCTCCTTCTATTCCCACTTTACTGAGAGTTTTTTATCAAGAAAGGGTGTTGGATTTTGTCAAATACTTTTTCTGCATCAATTGATATGACTATGTGATTTTTATCTCTCAACTTGTTTATGTGATGTATCATGTTTATTGATTTGCGGATATTGTACCATCCCTGCATTCCTGGGATGAATCCTACTTGGTCATGGTGTATGATCTTTCTGATGTACTGCTGGATCCAATTTGCTAGTATTTTGTTGAGGATTTTGGCATCTATGTTCATCAGAGATATTGGCCTATAATTCTCTTTCATTGTGTTGTCTTTATCTGGTTTTGGTATTAGGGTGATGCTGGCTTCATAGAAGGTGTTTGGAAGTGTTCCTTCTTCTTGAATGTTTTTGAATAGTCTGAGGAGGATAGGTTTTAATTCTTCCTTCAATGTTTGGTAAAACTCTCCTGTGTAGCCATCTGGTCCCGGGCTTTTATTTGCTGGAATCTTTTTGATGACTGCTTTAATTTCTTCCATAGTTATTGGAGTATTGAGATGTTTGGCTTCCTCCTCATTGAGTTTTGGGAGGTTATATTTTTCTAGGAAAATGTCCATTTCTTCCAGGTTGTCCAATTTGTTGGAATAGAGTTGTTCATACTATTTTTTAACAATCCTTTGTATTTCCACAGGGTCTGTTGTTATTTCTCCTCTTTCATTTCTGATTTTGTTTATTTGGGTCTTCTCTCTTTGCTTCTTGATGAGCCTGGCTAGAGGTCCATCAATCTTGTTTATCCTTTCAAAGAAACAGCTCTTTGTTTTGTTGATCTTTTGAATTGTTTCCTTGGTCTCCAAGTTGTTTATCTCCACTCTGATCTTCACTATTTCCTTCCTTCTGAGTACACTGGGCTTTTCTTGTTGCTCTCATTCTAGCTTTTTGAGTTGTAGTTTTAGGCAATTTATTACCATTGTTTCCTGTTTTTTGCAGTAGGTTTATAGGGCTATGAACTTCCCTCTGAAGACTGCTTTCACTGCGTCCCATACATTTTGTATTGTTGTGTTGTCATTGTCATTTGTTGCCATGATGTTTTTTATTTCTTCCTTGATCTCTCTGGTTACCCAGTCGTTGTTTAATAGCATGCTGTTTAGTCTCCATGTGTTTGATTTCTTTCTGTTGTTTTTATTATAGTTGATTTCCAGTTTTATGCCACTCTGGTCTGAGAAAATGCTTGATATGATTTCTATCTTCTTGAATTTGAAGAGACTTTTCTTATGACCCAACATATGATCTATCTTTGAAAATGACCCATGTGCACTGGAGAAGGTTATACATTCTGTGGCTTTGGGGTGAAATGTTCTGAAGATGTCAATTAATTCCATCTGGTCCAGTGAGTCATTTAGGATTGATGTTTCTTTTCTGATTTTTTATTTAGAAGATTTGTCCAATGGTGACAGTGGGGTATTAAAGTATCCTACTATGACTGTATTGCTGTCAATCTCTCCCTTAATATCCTCCAAGAGTTTTTTTTTTTATGTGTTTAGGTGCTCCTATATTGGGGGCATATATGTTTACCAGAGTTATTTCTTCTCGTTGGATTGTTCCCTTTAGTATTATGAAGTGGCCTTCTTTATCTCTTATTATGTCCTTCAGTTTGTCATCTAATTTGTCAGATATAAGTATTGCAATCCCAGCTTTTTTTTCACCATTTGCCTGAAATACCATCTTCCATCTCTTTACCTTCAATCTGTGTGCATCGCTTTTCCTGAGGTGGGTTTCTTGCAGACAGCAGATATATGGATCATGTTTTCTTATCCAGTCGGTTACCCTATGTCTTTTGATTGGAGCATTTAATCCGTTTACATTTAAAGTTATTATTGATAAGTACTTATCTGTTGCCATTTTTAGTCCTTACCCCCGAGTTCCTTCTTCGCTTCCTCTTTCTTTTTATTATAGCAGACCCTTTAACATTTCTTGCATTGCTGGTTTGGTGGTAATATATTCCCTTAGTCCTTTTTTGTCTGTGATGCTTTTGATTTCACCTTCAATTTTGATTGAGAGTCTTGCAGGGTACAGTATTCTTGGATTCAGACTCTTCCTTTGCATGACTTTGTATATTTCATTACATTCTATCTTCTTGAATTTGAACTCATCATTCTGGCCTGATGAGTTTCGGTTGAGAAGTCAGTAGCTAGTCTTATGGGGGTTCCTTTGTAGGTAACTTTCTGTTTCTTTCTGGCTGCCTTTAAGATTCTTACTTTGTCATTGCTGTTTGCCAATTTAATTATAATGTGCCTTGGTGTCGGTTTGTTGGGGTTCACTTTGCTTGGGACTCTGTGAGCTTCTGGGATTTGTGTGGGTTTTTCCTTTCCTATAATGGGAAAATTTTCTGTCATTATTTCTTCAAACAGGTTCTCTAATCCTTGTTCAGTTTCCACTCTTTCTGGGACCCCAATTATGCGGATGTTGTTTTGTTTCATATTATCCCAAAGTTCCCTTAGGCTCTCCTCTTGCTTTTTAACTTTTTTTTCTAGAAGCTGCTGTACTTGGGTATTTTTTTCCTACTGTGTCTTCTAGCTCACTGATGCGGTCTTCTGCTTCTTCTAGTCTACTTTTGATTCTTTCTATTGAGTTCTTTATAGCAGTGATGTCATTTTTCATTTCTTCTTGTTTATTCCGCACCTCCTCTAGGTTCTTCTGCATTTCTTCTTGCTCCTTCTTCATATTCTCTTGGGTCTTCTTCATTTCCTCTTGGCTCTTACTCAGATTGTTGATTTTGTCTTCCATTCTATTCATCCACCTTATGATCATTTTTCTGAACTCTTTCTCCGGCAGGTTTATTTCGGCTTCTATTTCATTTACTTCCTTTCCTGGTGAAACCTGCCTTTCTGTCTTATGTGGGCTGTTTCTTTTTCTGCCCATGGTCTTTCTTCTCTGGGTGTCTGGTTATGTAGTTCTCTCTCCTTTCCGTGTGCTCTGTGGATCTCCAATTCTGTTGCGTGTCTGCGCCAATTGGAGGGTGGAGTTCTGGGTCCCCGGGTCCCCAGCTGCTTGATGGGTGCCCCAGCCGCCGGCTTCATACCACCGCAGACATCCACCTCCCTCTGCAAGATGGCACGGTCTCTGCGTTCACCCTGTTGGCTCAACAAACACTTTCAGTGCGACTCCCAGCCGCTCTCTCTTCCTCTGCCCAGCGAGACAGCTCCAGAGGCATCTGTCTACCCCGCCGCCATTTTCTCTCTCTCATTAAGGAGTTATTTCTAAATATATGGCCTTGTCTGACTTACCAGTTGTTTTTGTTTGTTTGTTTGTTTGTTTGTTTGTTTGTTTTCCATCAAGGGGATAACTTCCCTCCATTTATTTGACAAGATCTGAGCTACCAAAAGAGGAATAAAAGTCTCTCAACTGCATTCTGAAATTGTGCTTTGGAGTTTCACCTATGTTTTAAATTTGGCAAAAGGCAAGATAGTAAATATGTAGAACTTTGCTGGCCATGTTATCTCTGTCATAATACACAACCCTGTCATGAGGAAAAACAGCCTGAGACAATACATAAAACTATGACTGTGGCTGTGTTCTAATGTAAATTAATTTTTTTAAAGTAGGCTGTGAGCAGGATTGGTCAGTGGGTCATATTTTGCTACTACCCACTTTAGATCCTAATACATTCACAACTTGTTAGATCACTGACCAAATTGCTTTTATAAAATATGTTCTAAATTTTCATTTCATTTTGTATACCACAGATATAACACAGGAATTAGTATAGTGTGAAATTACAAAGCATAACAATGGAATATCAGCGAGATTAATATCACTTATTCATTCACTCATTTCTTCAAATATTTATAGAACCTGTAATGAATAAGCTATTATTTCTGTTACCAAGGACTCAATAGTTAAAACATAATAAAAAGGATGGTTTACTTTCAAGTAGCATACATTCTAATTCCCCCATTCCAAAGTGTTTTGGTGTAAAATGAAGAGGGGATAAAGTTTAAACAATTAGATAAAACTTAGAATTAAAGTAGATGTTAACTGTACATTGCATTTTAATAGAAAACAACATAGTTAGTTAATGAAAATATGCATTATGAAGCAAGGCTTCCTATATTAAAATTTCAGTTTAGACATTTACTAGCTTATAATCTTGGTTAAGATACATTATGTCCTGTGCTTGTTTTCTTTATTTTAATTTAAAGTCAGAAGATTAATAGAACCTCCCACACAGTGTTGTTGAAGGGATTAAATAAATTAAAGCATGCAAATTATTTAATTTAATTCTTGACACTTAGCAAACACTAAATATTATAGCTATGCTAGTCTTAACAATGATCAAAGTTTTCTTTTGTCCAATAATGAAATATATAGTCACAAAAATTTTTGTAATTTAAAATTTTGTAACTTAAGTTATATTAAAACTTTTATTGTTAACAATCATAACTTAAAATGTTGTTACTGAAATAGAAATAGAGATATTTATTTTGAATCAGACATCAAGAAAATTCACAGTGCCCTAGGTAGTTTGGCTCAATGGATTGGTCTATGAATTGAAGGTTTCCAGGTTTGATTTAAGTCAGGGGCACATGCCCAGGTTGCTAAATCCTTAGTAAGGGGCATGCAAGAGGCAGCCTATGAATGATTTTCTCCATCATTGATGTTTCTATCTCTCCCTCTCCTTTCCTATCTGAAATCAATAAAATATATTTTAAAAAAAGAAAATCCACATTAATATATAGTGTATTTGTAGTTAAAAAATATAACAGCACCCTGGCTGGGTGGCCCAATTGGTTGGAGCATCCAGTACACCAAAAAGATCATAGGCTCAATCCCAAATTGGAGCACTTATAGGAGACAACTGACCGATGTTTCTCACATTGGTGTTTCTCTCTTTCCCTTCTAAAAATCCCTATATAATAAAACCTAAAATGCTAAGTGTCAGGTCATCTGGGTCAGCTGTTCAACCAATCAAAGCATAATATGCTAATTATATGTTAAGGCCGCTCAATTGATCCCTATGACATGTACTAACCACTAGGAGGTAGATTTTCTAACTGGTAAGTTAGCTTGCTGCTGGGGCCTGGCCAATCAGGACTGATCTAGACAGGATGGATATCCTGGAGTCACCAACTAAGGATCATGGTTCAATTCCTTATAAGGGCACATCCCTGGGGGTTAGCTCAATCCTCAGTAGGGGGAGTGAAGAGGACAGCCAATTAATAACTCTTTTTTATTATTGATGTTTCTATCTCTCTTCCTCTCTCTGAAATAAATAAAAACATTTTTAATAATAACATAACAATTTTATTTTCCATGGATATTTAAATATACTTTTGCAATATAGTCTATGTATTTTTATGAGATTATATATTTTTAAAGCTCATATGAAGGTCAATTTTATGCAATGTTAAAGTGATAAGTTTAATAAAGCATCTACAATCTTTAAAAAGTTTAGAGTTTTTGGAATGTGCAGTACACAAGGTAAAATCAAAGTTACATTAAAAGAACTTATTTTTTTCTGCACTAATTTTATAGTGAGACTCAAATGGCAAGTACATTATTAAATGACATGTACTATCGAAAATATGAGTTTATTTGGGTTGCTATGAAAAATATAAGTGGCTACAATTGACTCAGTGGCACATTGTATTATTTTATAAATTAAACTACATAGAAATATTTTCACAAATATTGTATACCAAATGTGACACTTTTAAGAAGTTTCTAGAAAACATTTGCAATCACATGTTTTGTCAGAAAGTAATCAACGTATACATAAGAGATTAAATTTAAATAAAATGTGGACATACAGTATATTACAGTGGCAGATCATTCTTACCAATGTTGTAATAGTTTTCTGTCCAATTATCCATATGGCAGAAAAAATTAAGCTTTGTTCATAATTCACATATGTTCATTCTTTGATATTTAACATGGTTTAAACTCAGAGTCTGGTAATATATAGTAGTAAGGGTTGGTTTTCCAATTTCCCTCTATTTCTTTGTGTAGAATTTAGACATATGATGGGGTTAATCTGGCATAGAGAACTACAAAGAAGGGCATCAACCTCTGAACTGAGCTAGGAGCATTGCTTAAATAAAGCTTAAATAAAAGCTTAGTAGTGCTATAGGAGTAAACCATAAAAATACCTACATTTTGACATTTGCTCAATAGCTTCTCTCTCAAAATCAAATAACACAAGCATGTGGATTTCCCCTAAAATATGATAACATCTCATTATGTGTTGAATTGTGTCCCTCAAAATTTATGTTGAACTCCTAACACTGGGATTTGCACATATGGCTTTATTTTGAAATAGGGACTTTGCCAATATAGTCAAGTTAGAAAGTCACACTGGATTAATATAGTCCCTAATCTAGCATAATCAATGTCCTGACAGGAAGAGGAAAAGCAACACAGACACAAAAAGAAATGTCATGAATGTGATAATAGAGACAGAGACTGGGGTTTTGCTGCCATTAGCAAAATAATGCAAAGGATGGCCATCACTCTCAGAGAGGCATAAGATTAATTTACTTTCTGTGCCCCTAGAAAGGAACCAATTTCCCAGGATCTTAATTTCAGATTGTTGATTCCAGAATTCTGAATAATTAAATATCTGCAATAACATATTTATTAAGTCACCTAATTTATGGTACTTTCTCACAGCAGCTCTAAAAAACTAATAATAGATTTTTGTACTGGGAAGTGGAATGCCTCTGTAAAAAATGGCAAAAAAATATGGAGGCATTAATGGTGTGGAGAAGTCCTCATCTCCCTTGCTTCCTAGTGGGGGCGGGGGGGTGGATTTCTTGAAATATCCCAAGAAGATCATTTTCTAAGAGTCACATGAGAAGATGCAATATTGCTGGAAACTTTATTTGTATGGAATCAAACCCCAGACTTTCAAAGGTTTGATTTCCCTCAGCCCAACCAAGGAAGAATTCCCATTTCTCCTTTAGCAGGTCTGAAATCAGAGAATTGTCCAGAATTTGCTTTCCGTGCCTGCACAGTCCAATACAGTAACAGGCTAGCTTAATTTGTGTTTCCCTCCTACAGTCCATCAGTCCAATACATGTGGTGTCTGCAGGTCCACATGGCTATGGAGGAAACATAGACAAATGCAAGGAAAGCAAGAGCAAGCCAGGAGCACAGAGAGAAAACTCCTTCATTCAGGAGATTATGTATTCCCAATTTTTCAAAAGCTTGCAGTGGCCACACCTAGTTTGGCCAATGATCTCTCTTTCCAGCTGTAACTGAGAAGCAAGTAACTCCCCTATGTCAACCCAACTTTACTGGACATGTGTTAATCTTCCCTTTGTCAGATCCCTTTCTTCAGTTTTTGCATGAAATGAGCTGGTGGTTCCTTGGGAGAACAAACTTGCAGCTTCTGGGTGAAGCTGATCAAATGAAGTGCCTCTAACATCTGGCTTCCCCTTTGTTTTGTTTTTCCTATAACTGATATCTAGCTAAATACAGTGGCATCGGGGGTAGTTTTGGAATTTGGGTAGATGCTAAATAATTTTGACTCACTTAATAGAAAAATTATAGATTACTCTGGAGAAGTGGTGGTTGGTAGACAGATGATTGTTAAATTCAATTCTGCTGATGGATCTGAACTAAGTGAAGAGAATGGTAGATAAATGTTTATATTTTTAGAGTGCATATATTATCATGATCAGCATCTTGCTAGAAATATGAATGTTAAAGGTATTTCTGGTGAGATCTCAATAGCAAATAAGAACTTGTTATTGAAAACTTGAAATAAGTTTATCCTTGTTATAAAGCGTCAGAACATGATGAATTGTGTTCTACTTAAAAGTAAAACTTGTAAGTGATGTACTTGGATTGTTAGTTGAGAATATTTCTAAACAGTGTTGAAGGTGTCCTCTGGTTTCCCCTTATTGCATATTGTAAAGTGAAAGGAAAAGAGATACATTGAGAAAGCTACTATTTTAAAAAAGAAAAAGAAAAAAGAAAGAGACAGAGAGAACTTGATGATTTAAAAATTCCAAGCCTATTCAAATTAAACAAACAAAAACTAAATCATGTTCTGGAGAGAACCCTAAGGGTATATCAGCTGGATAAACTTTTGAGGGAGAGAAGCATGTGACTCAGGAATTCAATTAACTTCTCCTGACAGAAATATTGCCAACGTGGACTGAAAGGTGCAGATATGGGACAGGAAGCATGTCAGACTTCTGGGATTCTACAAGTTCAAAATGGTCTAGTAGAGTTACTCAACTGTGAAGATGCATTGTCTTTCAAGAAAATGAAAGAATGACTTTGATGGTGGTTTAAAGGCCATCAGTTGCTGCTGCAACCACAGGCCTATTAGGCAGGATTACCACCAGAGAATCGGAGAGGTGGCATTGCTATTCAGTTGGCTAGGAGAACAGAGCATTGAGCCAAACAGTTTATTGTCAGAATTTTAAACCTAATGAAATTTACCCCACTGAGTTTCAATTTGCTTTGGACTTGTAATTTCTTTTTTCCCATTTTGTAATGGGAATGCCTAATGAATGCTTAATGCCTACCTCACCACTGTACTTTGGAAGCAGTTAACTTGTTTTCTAATTCGCATGGGCCATAGGTGGGGAGGAATTTGCCCCAGGATGGAATATACACAATCTCTTCCATATCTGATTTAGATAATTTTGAAGATGAGTTTTGAGTTAATTATACTTGTATGCAATTATGGACTGAGTTAAGACTTTGAGGGATACTGGGATGGGGTGTATATATTTTGCATGTAGAAAAGAAATGAAATTTGGATAGCAAAAGGACAAACTATTATGGATTTGTTTCCTCTCTCCCAAACATGCGAAGAGCTATACTCCATAACATGTGAATGTGATCTTATTTGAAAATAGAGTTGTTGCAGATGTAATAATATTAAGGTGAGGTCATTCTGAAGTAAGGTGGACCCTAATCCAATACAGTGGTGTCCTCATAAGAAAAGAAGAAAATCTATAATAATAAAATCATAATATGCTAATTAGACTGGACAGCTGAACGACCTTCCAGATGTCCCTCTGGAAATCCTTCCAGATGACCTTCTGGACCAAGTCGGGGCTGCAAGAGCTGAGCCCCATGCACAAATTTCATGCATCGGGCCTCTAGTATATGTAGAAAGAGGAATAACGCTATGAGACAAAGCAGAGATTAGAGTTATGTGGCCACAAGGCAAGGAACACTAAGGATAGGTAGCAATTACCAAGGGATAAGAAAGAGGTATAGAATGATTCTCCCTCTGAACCCCTAACAAGTCAATGACCCTGCCAAAATCCTGACTTTGGACTTCTGGACTCCAGAAAAGTGAGACAATGCATTCTTGCTGTTTTACGCCTACTGTCTGTTATATTTTAAGTTTGCCTTAGGAAATTAACAAAAGTGCACAGAATCTTTTCCTGGTAAACGTATGCTTTCATGGGGTGATCCCCTATCAATAGCTCAGCTATGATAATCATAAAATCACAATTAGTCTCTGGAATGGAGTCTCTCCCAACAGAGCTTTAAGTTCATATGTGTTAGAAGGAAAATAATTGGCATATGCTGATCAATATAAACTAAGGAGAAAAAAAAACTAATCATTTTTCATTTATTTTTAATTTCTCTCTCTATTTTCTTGAGCTAGGTAGCTATATGATGGATGTATTCCATTTGTGGATAAAAGGTCTTTTTTGTTAAAAATTGACTAATCTTGCTGAAATTGGCAGAATTGTCTCCAATTTTTACATATAACAAATTGATCAATGAAATATATTCATTATTTAACTTTTAGATTTAATTTCTTATATGTAAAATTTCTGGAGGGAAAGAAAAGAGGGATTCATTGTTTATTCAATAAAAGCACATTCATGAAAAAGACCAACATTATCTATCTTTTCTTTTCAAATATAATTTTTCATTTAGTATGATAATTGTTCAGTCACATTTTGGGTTTTTAAAAGAGCATTCCATTAAGTATCACATACCAAGCAATATTGATTTTAAAAAAAGGTTAAATGTGAAATAAATGAAGTAGTCCTAAGCCTAAAAAATAGTAACCCGTGGATAGGATCTTCTGAAAGCTGACAGATAAAATATGTTCTTATTTACACTTCAAAATATATAGAACTTTTCAAAGATTTTTGCTAAAATGTACATATTACTCTCCCTATGTATAAGAACATAAGTATTTAATGATTGGCTTAAATTTTGACTTTATCATTTTTAAGTTCTGTGTGCTTGGCCAAGTTTCATAAGCACTCTATGCCAATTTTCTGATCTTAAAATGGTATATGACAGACTCTATCTCACTAAATTAGTTAATATGTCTAAAATTTTGATTCTTTAATATTGAAATAATGCCAAAATTTATTAATTCCAAATGTTTTAATGTTCTTTATTATTAGAAACCACAAACTTAGCAAGGGAAGTTAAATATTATTAAAATAATAATTAAAGGAAAGATTTGTACATTACCATAAATAAAATCATCAACTGATTGTTCCCCATAGATCTTAATTTATTTGTAATGTTATTAATGACAACAGATTAAAACTATTGGAATTTAATAGTTTAAAATGATATTATTATCAACATAACCACCTTCTGTTCCTAGTGTATGTTATAAATTAAGAATAACATGTATTATTTATTTTTTACACTACAATATCATATTTTTTACACTACAATATCATATACTGTATATTCATCCCCATAAAAGAAAGGTTGAAACAAAGGGTTTCTATTTTTCAAATTTTACATGATAATCTTATTAAAATTGGTCCTCCACACCCTCCAGCAAGTCATTGCCTTTGTGGAATAAGGAAAGAATATGATAAAAAGTTTCACAGCTCATCTAGCCTGTTTGGCCAAGTGGATAGAGCACTGGCCTAGAAACCAAAGAGTCATGGGTTCTATTGTAGGTGTAGATTTCATCTATACTCCTTTTTGGTCACCTGTGGGAGGCAACCACTCAAACATTTCTCTTTCTTTCTATCTCTATCTCTGTCCCTCTCTCCCTTCTACTCTCTCTACAAATAAATGGAAAAAATATATATTTGGGTAAGGTTATTAAAAACAATAGTTTAACAGCCCTGGCCCATGTGGCTTAGTTGGTTGAGTGTTATTCCATGCAATAAAAGGTTGCTGGTTCTATTCCTGCTCAGGGTCCATATTGGAAGTAACCAATCAATGACTCTCTCTCTCTCTCTCTTTTTCTCTCTTCCTCTCCATTCCTGTCACTCTAAAATCAATAAAAACATACTTTGAAACCTTTAACAATATAAAGCAATGTGCTATGATGCCTGTATATGGAGTACCAAAGAATTAAGTGAGATGGAATTTATATTGTTCTTTGTTCTGCAGAAAGGGGAGAGAAAATGTGCTTGCTAAGGAATAGGCCTCAGGTTTGTTAGGATAGTAAACAAATGCATTCTCTGAATTTAGTTCTTTAACACAATATCTATTTATTCTTTGCACACCCCACATTTTAACTTAGCATATATGCTTCTGTCATAGGTTTCTATTGCCAATAAAAATGTAAAAATATCAGATGGGAAAATATAAGGTACTAAATTAGGCAGCTTAAGTGAAAAAGGAAGAATAAAAAGCATTCACCAGGATTGTGATTTTGTTAAATAAGTTATCTTTATTAAGTAAATCTTCGATGTCCAATGATGAACTATGGTTCAACAAAAGATCTCTAGGTAAAGTGAAATAGAGAAGTTGAACATTCACAAGTCCTGGAAGAAATATAAGGCATGCTTCCGGAAGCAACATTATCAAGTCAATGTAGAGTGTATGCAGAGAGTTTGGCAGCACCTAGGCACACACCTTAATTAGGTCAGCAGATGCTTAGGGGTTTCCAGACTAAAGGCTGAGTTGATCAAATCAAATGAAATAGAATGGAATTTTTGTAAGCTCTGCAGGGGCCTTGTCTAAATAGCACAAAAAGGGAAGGCCCTGAGACACTAGGGAAAGTGCTTCCCACAGGGCTGAGGAAGTAGATCTGGAATTCACATTGACTTGTGACTGTTATTGCAGGCATGTCCTGGCAAAAGGGGCCAGTGTCAGTGCAAGGACCCTAAAGGCTTCTTAGCCACACAAAATGGATGCCAGGCAGTGGTATGATGTAGTAGTTCAGCTGGATTCTTAATGACAAGCCATTTACAATATAGATTTAGCTAGGGTTTCTCAATATATGGCAAGGAAGATAGAATACCCAAAGGTGATGTTACCACAGGGAGTGCTGAGGTGGTCAACCAGGAAAAATCAGTCCACCTATATTGTAATCACAAATTAGCATTTGAATTCAGTCAGACCTTCTGATATTTTAAAAGTATGTAAATAAAACCCAGTGTTAGTCTTTCTCATCTAGCCTCTTTTTTATTGCTATTGCTGGGGAAAAAGGAATTCTCATCTAGCACCAGCCTTGAAAATCCACAGGTGTCCACAATAAAACTAAAAATCCCTGTTTGAAGAAAGAGAGAGAATGCCAAACCGGGAGAGAAAACCTTGGGAAATGACTCTCCCTCAACCTCTTTTCTCTTTACTCCAGGGAAAATTCATCTTTGTTCTGCTTTTCCTCGCCAATCTTACAAAAACTTCCACCTGCACTGAGAGCTTAACATGGGTTTATGAAGACTGAGAGAAGTCCCCCATCTTCCTGAAACACTGGCACCTGAATAAACCTCTTCCCTTGTACCAGAACCTGTCTCATGAGTTTGGCTTTCTTATAATAGGTGGCAGAATCCAGATTTCCGTTACTGCATAGGATTTGATAAAAAGTGATTTGCATGTAAGTGTGCTTATGTTGAAATATCATACATGTACAATTAAATGGATGTTAATATGCCTATTCTATTTATTATAAGCTTGTTTGATTCAAAGAGTATTATGTGTGTATCATAATTACCCTGGATACTAACACAGGGTCTTATTTTTCCATGAAGAGAGAATTAATAAAGAAATTGTACTTGAGCATGACTTAGTATTTGACCATTGACCTATGAACCAGGAAGTCACAGTTTGATTCCTGGTCAGGGCACATGCCAGAGTTACAGGCTCAGTCCCCAGTGGGGTGTACAGGAGACAGCCAAACAATGATTATCTCTCATCATTAATGTTTCTATCTCTTTCTCCCTCTCCCTTTCTCTCTGAAGTCAATAAAAATATACTAAAAAATAAATAAGTAAATGTTCAGTAAATGATTAGTAAGGTTTTATTCTGGCCTTCCTTTTTACATGAAATTTATAAAATTTTAATCTATTAAGGTACATTTTGTAAACTATAATTTTATAAGATATAACAGATGATTCTTATTTATATTAATATTCCTATTTCAAAACCTAATTTATCAAAATTATAAGAAATAAACAAACTATGGCATATTCATTCACTATCAAACCATATGACAATTAGATGAGTAAGTAAAACTATAAGCAAACAAATATATAAATTGAACTTCAAAATCATTATGTTCAGTAAAAAAAGCTAGATATGAATGACTTTATAATAAATGATCCCATTAATATAAATAGAAACCATTTTATCTACACGAATAAAAAAGAAAAAATGCTAATTGATCATACCTCTGCTATGCTCACAGCCAATCAGAAGTGATATGCAAATTAAGCCAGCAAAGATGGAGGGTAAATTTGCATATACAGGAGGGGCAGGCTGCACCTGATGCTACCCATGGGGTCCAGTCCACCACTGGGGACTTGGGAGACCTGGTGAGCAGCACCTAAGTCAGCTGCAGAGTTAAGATAGCCATCAGAGACTGGACAGGCCAGGTGGGTTTTGCCTGACCCCACCCTCAGGGTCCAGGCGGCTATCGGGGTCTGGGAAGGCCTGGCAAGCAGCACCTGACACTATTTGTGGGATCCAGGCCACCATTGAGGTCCGGGCAGGCCAGGCGTGCAGCAGCTAATGCCACCCCCAGGGTCCAGGAGGTCATCAGGCTGGGCGGGATGCTCCCTCCCCAGGACCCAGGTTGTGATTGGTAACCTGGCAGGCCTAGTGGGCAGTACCTGATGCTGCCCCCTAGGGTCCAAGCCATCATAGGGAACCTCGGTAGGTGGGGGTGGCCAGGGTCTCTGGGATCACTGTCTGCCCCAGGCAGCTTGTGGACACAGGTGGAGCAGGCCAGGGTGGAACATTTTAATGAAATTGGATGCCTTTGTCCCTGCCATCCACACCCTGTCCCTGGTGAGGAGAGGTCAGTGGGCAGTTAGTAGGCACCAGGGCTTGGAAGAGACTGGAGCAACCTGTAAGCATGCTACCAGGAAGAGGTTCTGAACCATGATGACTCAGAGACTGGCTGATAGAGGTGCACAAAGGTACAGATTAGGCATCTCTCACCGGTGCTGAGCTTGAAAAGCACATGGACAGCCTGATAATCTAAATTGTCTTTCTGAAGAAGGTGCATGATGAGGAGATTGCAGAGCTGCAGGCGCAGATCCAGTACGCTCAGATCTCTGTGGAGATGGACATGTTCTCCAAGTCTGATCTCTCTGCCGCACTCAAAGATATCCGGCCAGTACAGGAAACTGGCTGCCAAGAACATGCAGAATGCAGAAGAATGGTACAAGAGCTGCTTCACCGTGCTGACCAAGAGCACTGCCAAGAACACCTACGGAGTGTACACCACCAAGGATGAGGTGTCTGAAAGCTGCTGCCTTCTCAAGGCCAAGATTCTGGAGATCAAAGCATGCTGGGGCATGAACTAAGCTCTGGGAAAACAGCTGTGAGAGCTGGAGGACAAAGAGAACTCTGATGTTAGTGCTATGCAGGACACAATTAATAAATTAGAAAATGAGTTGAGAACTACAGAAAGTGAAATGGCATGATATTTAAAAGAATACCAGGACCTCCTCAATGTGGCTTTGAACATTGACATTGCAGTTTACAGGAAACTCTTGGAAGGTGAGGAGACCCAGCTCAGTTTCACCAGTGTGGGAAGCATAGCCAGTGACTACTCCCAGAGTTCCCAGATCTTTGGTCAATCTGCCTAAGATGGTTTACAGATGAGTTCCTACTTGATGTCTGCTTGCTTCTTCCCTTCTTAATACACTAGCCATGTCCAGGAGTAGCCAATTGAGGTGGAGGAGACCAATGAAGCTGCAAAAGCCGAGAAAGCTAAGAATGAACTCCCCTCTGAAGGAGAAGCTGAAGAGGAGAAGAAGGAAGTGGCTGACAAAGAGGAAGTACAAGAAGAGGAAGAAGGTGCCAAAGAAGATTTTGAAGATGCAAAGAAGGAAAAAGAAGAAGGTGAAGGTGAAGGAGAAGATGCCCAAGAAGGTGAGGACCAGAAGAAAAATGAAGGTGCTGTGGAGGAGCAAGCAACCAAGAAGAGATTCAGCACCCCTTTGCTTAATTATTTCAGAAATACATAATCCTCTTGAAACCAGGTCAACTGCATCAACAACCAAGCAGTTGTGTGCCTGATACTATATGAATTAAGAAGTCAATATATATAACATTCTGAGGTGACTCAGGTTGGACATTAAATGTTGTGCTATGACTCTTCTCTTTATGCAGAGTATCTGTTTGCTTGCAGGGTGGCTTACTGGCTTGCTGCCAGCCTGTGCATGGTCCATGCTTATGAGTTCAGGATGTATGACAATGTGAATAATTCAGATGTTTACAATAAAAACACATAAGTACATGAATTCACTGATGTTAATGTTAAACTTCATGGAAAAAAATAGTCCTTTGAATCTTTGGTGGTTAGAAATTAAAGACCTCAAATAATATGCAATAAACAGTATATAAAGTTACACTGAATGACAAAAACAAACAAAAAAACAAATAAAAAATCCTTAGTAGTTAGGAAACATTCAAAGAATTGGGGAACCATTCCCAAATCAGGAAGGGAAGTCATAGGGTGTATATTATTGCTATGAATACAGTATTTCCTACTACTTACAACATATACAATGTAGTGTATTAGATGCCTTTCTATTGCATGAAGTATGTATTTTCATAGAGCAATACTGTTACATATGTTATAGTTATGTCATTATGTGATATCCTATCTATATAAATAAAAGGTTAATATGCTAATTAGACCATGAGACTTTCCAGAAGTTCTTCCAGACAAAGCCATGGTGGTGGAGTTAAGGCAGAGGTGGTTAGGGGTAATCAGGCCAGAAAGAGAGGGCAGTTGAGGGTGATCAAGCCAGGAGGGTAGGGCATTTGGGGGCAATCAGGCCAGGATGTAGAGTGGTTAGGGGTGATGAAGCAAGCAGGCAGGTGAGCAGTTAGGAGCCAGCATTCCCAGACTGGGAGGGGATTGTCCAACTGCTCATTTAGGTCTAATCCCATAGTAGTCTCAGATTAGAGAGGATATAGGCCAGGCTGAGAGACAACCCTCTCTGTGCACAAATTTCGTGCACCAGGCCACTAGTCCTATCTAATAAAAGAGTAATATGCAAATTGATCATATCTCCGCTACACCACAAGCCATGCCCACCAGCCAGGCCCACCAGCCAATCAGAGTGCATATAAAAATTAACCCAACCAAGATGACTATAGCCACAGACAGAGCAGGAGAGAGGCTTGGTTTGCCCCTGGCAATGGAGGAAGCCAAGCTTTCCACCCACCCTGGTCGGCCCAGGCCTCTGCTTAAGGCAACAAAATTTCAATGGTTGTGTGAACAGAAGGCTTGGTTCAGCTCCAGGCTACAGAGTTTCAATTGTAGAAGATAAATAAATCCCAGAAACCAGGGCCTCCACCTGGGTCACTGGGGGGTGTGGCCAGCCTGCAAACCACCACAGGCTCTTCAACCAGGCTATCCCATGCCCCAAGGGAACACCCACCCTGATCCAGGACACCCTTCAGGGCAAATCAGCTGGCTCCCACCCGTGCAGTAGGCCTCTATCCTATCTAATAAAAGAATAATATGCAGATTGACCATCACTCCAACACACAAGATGATTGCCCACATGTGGTCAAAAAGTCCTGCCCCCATGTGGACACAAGATGACAACCACAAAATGGCCAATAGGGGAGGGCAGTTGGGAGTGAACAGGCCTGCAAGGGAGGCAGTTGTGGGTGATCAGGCCAGCAGGGGATGGCAGTTTGGGGGGGGACCCATGCCTGCAGGGAAGGGCACTTAGGGATGACCAGGCACACAAGAGAAGGCAGCCTGCAAGAGAAGGCAGTTGGGGGTGATCAAGTCTGCAGGGAAGGGAAGTTGGGGGGGACCCACGCCTGCAAGGGAGGGCACTTAAGGATGAGCAGGCACACAAGGGAAGGCAGTTAGGGGCAAACAGGCTGGCAGGGGAGCAGTTAGGCATCAATCAGGGTGGCAGAGGAGTGGTTAGGGGGTGATCAGGCTGGCAGGCAGAAGTGGTTAAGGGCAATCAGGAAGGCAGGCAGGTGAGCAGTTAGTAGTCAGCAGTCCTGGATTGTGAGAGGCATGTCCAACTGCCTGTTTAGGCCTGATCCTATCTGAGCCTTAAAGGGCAATCAGACATACTTCAAAGGGTCCCAGTTTGGAGAGGGAACAGGCTGAGCTGAAGGACACCCCCACACCCCATCATGAATTTCATGGACCGGGCCTCTACTATATCTATAAAAGCCTAAGCAACCATTATAACTGAATGACTAGAATGACCTGAATGATCAGTTTCTATGACATGCACTGACCACCAGGTGGCAATGCTCAATGCAGGAGCTTCCCCCCTGGTGGTCAGGGCTCTCCTACAGTCAACCTCCCATGGTCCATCCCCCTGGTGGGGGTCAAGGCAGGGAACCACATGGTGGCAGGGTGAGGACGGTATCCATTTCTTCTACTCCCAGCACAGCAACCGTCGCATCTTCTCGAGACTTCATTAGGGCCTTTGGGCCCAGACAAATATGGGGAACTGGGGTGAGTGGCAGGGGACACAGCCCCTTTCTCAGTGGACCCTAGGGCTAGCTCCTTTCTTGTGGCCAGTGGCCAACCTCCTTCAGTCCCTCCCCCTGTCCCTCCCCGTGACCGGCAGGCCTTGATCACCTGATCAGGGCCTTTAAGCCAAGCTTCTGCAGTTTCTACTCCCCAAACACGAATTCATGCACTGGGCCTCTAGTCTATATATATAAAATCCTAAGTGACCAAATAACTGAATGCCTGAACGATTGAACAACTGTTTGACCAGTAGCTATGACGTGAACTGACCATCAGAGGGCATATGCTCAATGCAGAGTTACCCCTGGTGGTCATTGCCCTCCCACAGCCAACCTCCCATGGCTCCTCCCCCTGGCTCACTGACCAACCTCCTATACCCCCCCAATCCCCAGCTGGCCGGCCCAATAGCTTCTATCGGGGTAGGCAACCTCCTGCCACCATGATTGGCCCCAATCTCTGGTCAGACCAAGGGACCCCACCTGTACATGAATTCAACACTGGGCCTCTAGTGTAATATAAAAGGCAAAACCAATATAAAACTAATCTATTGCTATTCCATAAATCAGGATAATAGTTGCTCTGTCATCATTAGAAGTCTTTTAGGGTCCTGACATTTTCTTTTCTCTTTTCTTGATCTGGATGCTATGCACAGTTTTTATGTATGTGTTTTATTGTTTCCATCACTATTTACCTCTTCTAAATTATCTTCCACCTCCACCCACCCTCCAAATCCCCCCTATAACCACACTGTTGTATATGTCCATGAGTTCTCTCTTTTTTTTTTATGCTACATTCCTTCACACTCCCCTACCATTCTTTCCCCACCAGAGCTGTCTTCTTGCTATCTATGAGTCTATTTCTATTTTGCTTGGTTATTCAGTTTGTTCATTAAATTCCACATATGTGGAAAATCATATGGAACTGCTTTATGACCCAGAAATTCTATTGCAGTGTATTTACAACAGTCAAGATTTGGAAGCATCCCAACTGTCCATCAGTGGATGAGTAGATAAAAATGCTATGGTATATTTATACAATGGAATACTATTCTGCCATATAAAAGAAGAAAATGTTATCCATTGTGAAAGCATGGATAGACCTGGAGATCATTATGTTAAATAAAATAAGCCACTCAGAGAAAGACAAGTATTCACACCATTTTGGATCACTATAAATTAAGCTGTACTCTCAAGACTTGTGCATAATATTATATGTATGTTATATAATAATAAAAAGTTGACATAATACATGAATGCTATACAATTGTAATGTTATTAGAACATGAACATCTGACTAAAGAAACAAGAATTCAAAAAACAGGCTGATCATATTATATTCTAATATACATAAATATAAATGAGCTAATTTTAGAATGACTATGTATGTCTTTAACAGCACATTATGCTCTATAATAGCATATTTGTCCAGAAAAAATGGAAGTCTTCCCAAACTATCTAAAACTTATTAGTGAGAAAGATAATAGTCTTAGAATCTTAACTATTGTTTTTAGAGGGAAATAATATTTTTTTCACATTGTCTTCTATGATTATTGCATATTGTTTTTTTTAGATCTTTTAAAATGATTCATGGCAGAATTTTGTATATGCATCATTTGTTAAAATTTAAAATGTTGCTCTTAATTACTACCATCTTTAAACATAAAAATTAGTGTACAGATTGAGGACACAAAATGAGGTTGCCTAGGCTCATGCAAATTTTTTGTTTTGTTTTGTTAGTTCTGGAACGCATAATAACAAATGTGAAGAACTCCAAAAACAAAAGTGCTTTTTGGCAAACAGGATTGAGGATCACTGAATATCACAACAAATGTTAGTTATAAAGCATACATGATAATACTCATATCTCTGTATATAAAAATCCAGCACCCAGAATGCCATAAGGAACAGAGCGACTGGTCACTATGATGCCCACTGCACCAGAGAACCAGACTGGTCTGGGGGTGGAGCAGGCCTGCCAACCTCCTGAAGCCCCTCTCCCCAGCCAGCCCCACCTCTGATCATCCCTCACCCCAATAGGAGTGGGGCCAGCTGGCCAACTCCCTGCAGCCTCTCCCCCTGGATAGCCTTTCCTCCATAGGCCCCCATTACCTTGATCAACCCACAGCCCCTCCCTCCAGCCAGCTCCACCTCAATCAGCCCCTCCACTCTGATCAGGGGCAGGGTGGACTGGCCAACCACCCATGGCCCCTCCCCCAAGCCGCAGGCCTTAGATAAGACTCCCATTTGGGGGTGGAGCCAAATGGTGCACTGCCCACAGCCCCTCCCCATGGTCACCCCCACCCCCAAGCGGTCCTACTACCCCAATCACTCATGTCTTCGCCTCCCAATGGGTCTGGCCCTGATTGGGCCCTGATCAAGGTGAGTTGGTGGGCCAACCTTCAACCCTCTCCTTCTCCCAACAAACCCAGCACAGATATACCTTTTGGGGCCAGGTTGGCCAGACCCCACCCATGCACAAATCATGTACTGGGCCTCTAGTTAAATAATAATAACAACGTCCTCAGAGATAGACTAAGGGACTACAGGAAAATCATAAGGTACTAGTGCAGTTTTAGTTATCAAGATTTCAATAGCTATTGAGAAAAATCTATCAAAACAAACGTGCCAAAATTTGAGGCTAGTGGGTGAAAAGAACCAAAGTGAGCCTAATAGAAACCCTGGAGTTAAAAACAAGGGGCATGAATTTAAAAATACTACTGCAGAATTCATCTATAGGATATGGGGTACACAGATCACTACAAATGTGGATTGATAGACAATTCAGTTATTTGTCTGAGTGTTTATTTGTCTGCTTAGTAATAAATGTTGAGTCACAGTGGAGGAGAGAGGCATTAAGGGATATAGCTAGCATGACTATCTGATTTTATTCTCCACATATCAAACTCTTTATAAAAATGTAAGTAACTCACTTAGTGACAAGTAACCAAGGGAACATTGGACTGGGTTTAATAGCACATAGCATAGCAGTAACATTATATTACTAGAGGCTAGTGCATGAAATTCATACACGGTAGGGGTGGGGGGTATCCCCTTAGCCCAGCCTGCACCCTCTCCAATCTGGGACCCCTCAGGGTATGTCCAACTGATGGTTTGGGCCTGATCCCCAGTGGGACAACCCTCTCACAATCTGGGACCACTGCTGACCTGCCTGCCTGCCTAATCTCCACTAATTGCCCCTCCTGCCAGCCCGGTTGCTCCAATGGCCCCCCTTTCACCAGCCTGGTCGCTCCTCACTGCCCACCCCTGCCAGTCTTATTGCCCCACGCAGCCTGCTGTTCAGTCATTTGATCACCTCTCACTAACGCCTCTGCCAGCCTGGTCATCCACGTAGCCTGTTTTGTCATTTGTTTGGTTGTGATGGTCACTTAGTCTTTTATTATTATAGATTATTTTAAACCAGTATATGCATATTGCAGGATTATACATACACATTATTATGTTAATAAGTTAAAAACAATGTTTTCTTCAATAGAAGCAAGATGCACTAATCAAATAGTTAAAAGTTTAAATCATTATCTTAATGTTGACTTGGAGAGTTAATAGAGCCACTTACATTTTCATTAAAAACTTTTTCCTTTGTTCTGGCCAATAGAAAAAGCACAAGAATAATGAAAACCTACAAATACATACACCCAGAACCTATACCTTGGACTTTAAATATTATTTCCCAATAGTTAATGCAATTCTGATCTAGAATGAGACTGGAACATTTTATTGATAAACAGTACAAAGAAATAGTTAAAGACTTCTGCCCAACCAGTCTGGCTTGACTCTTGATATGATGGCAAAAAAATTACTGAAGGTCAAAGATTCCCACTATTGAGTAATAAAACAATGTGTCAAATAATAATGAGCTAACTTGATTAAAATACTTTTAAATATATAAATATATACTAGTTTGTATCATATTTAAAAATACTTATTGAACATTATTAATTCTATCATTGCTCAAGCTATATTTGTGATTAACTGAATAATTTTAGAAAAAATTAGGATGTAAAGATGGACTTAAAATATCACCATTTAAAAATCTGCATGAAGTAATTTATCTAAACAATGGCCACTGATTGATGATAAAATTACTACGTGAAACATTTATTAGACCATTTGTAAGAGAGCTAACTGAACACACTGATAATTTTATTATCCTTTATACTGAAACAACCACATATTTATAACTCTTGTTGTGATACCCTTTCTTCCTTGGTGTGTTAAAATTGATTATAATCTTTTTAAAAACCTCTACATATATAATTTTTCAGGATACAGTGAAAAAAAAAGTAGGGAAGATATTGAAGCTTTTTCAATAACAAAAATTATCTGAAAAAAATATGTGTTTGTTTGTTGTGAGGGTGGGATAATTATAAATTAAGGGACTAAAAATGGATGACAAAAGCATGGTTCTTGTTTAGTAAAATGACAGTTATAAGATAATTATAAAAATTTAATTATGGGCATAGATAATATTTTGAAATTACTATTAAATTTATTAGAGGCTTTAATGACATTACAGTTATATAAAAACTAGGATTTTTTTTAATTTGAACATTACATCATAGAGAATATATGGGTGAGTGAATTGATAGCTTAGATCTGCTTTAAATCACTTGATCAAAGCAATAAATATATACATACACCCTTACAAACATACCTACTTACTCACCTATTTACATGCATACATATGAATAAAGTTTTGTATGGGTGAAATAAGAATGGATTATAGGTACTGCTTACTGCTCTTACTTTTGTATAATTGTATAAATTCCATAAATAATTACATTCACTTATTTTTGCCAAGGGATCACTATAAGGTCAGGGATCCATGTTCCTCTCTGAACACAATACTACCACTCCTCTTATTCACAGTGATTCCTTCTACCGTGTTCCTCAAACACTCCAGGCATACTCTGGCTTTTATATCCACATTTTTTTCTAATGTAATGTACTAATTTCAGTATGTTCTAAGGTCTCCTTCTTGGTGACATTTTCTCTATCTACTGCAATAAAAATTGAGCTCTTTATTGACACCATTTCCTATTCTATTTTTCTGTTTGATTTTTCTATTATTACAATCTTACTCTATACATTTCATTTGTATATATTTTATTATATGTATCTTTCAATAATATAAGGACAATGACTTTTGTCTCTTTTGTTCAATCATTTATACAATAGCTAGAAAAGTGATTGGAACATAATAATCACTCAAATTTCTTTAGATGAATAGATGTATCACATGATAGAAAGAGCATAGATTAAGACTGACAAAACAGTCTTAATTTCAGGTACTAGCTGATCTTGAAAAAGTATCTCTTCTCTCATTAGACTAGTTTTTGTTTTCACATACCAAATAGCGATGGCAATACTTAACTTTGAGGGTTATTGTAAAATTAAATACTGCTTAGCAATATACTTGGCATACAAGTTTATTAATTTCTTCTTTTGTACTTATTATTATTAGCAATTTGGTTATCATCTAAACTTTATGCTATTAGTGTTAAAAGCAAATTTGTGTAGGATAATTAATATGTTATAAATTATTTTCAATTGTTTATAAGACATTCTATGACTTGCTAAAACATTTCCTGTGCAAATGATTCAGCAACATGAAGTTGAATAATTCCTATTGCATTTACTTTGTGAAAAATTTGACATAAAACATAACACTCATATTCACCAGAATTTATATTTATGTTTGAAAAATTTCCAAGTAGGAACAGTTGCTATAACATTTAAATTTGTTAATGAGATACATCTTCTTCCAGCTGACTGATGGTATTTTAAGCCAATGTATAAATAAGATTTTTTTCTCTCAACCTCTCAAATATAACATTGCATTTTGGCTCACCTGAAATAATTTTGAAAAATATATAAGAGTTTATGAAATTGAGAATAAACATAGTATTCTAAAAAATGTAAAGAATCCATATTGAGTTTAGGTTTAATACAGTAATGTAACAATCTGTCTTCTAGAAATTTGTAATAGTCAAAAGGAATGAAATTTGATATACTAAATATAAAAATTATTTATCTATGTCTTAAAACAGTGAATTTAAAATAATATTATTAGGGAACTCTCACCTACTTTATTTTTAATAAGTGAGGCAGGTGACCCACTGTTTTGTTAAATATAAAACAGGAAGGATGTGAAATTCTGTTATTGATGTGAATGTTTTGAGTTTCTCTATACAACCACTTCTAGAAAGATGTAATATCACTCCATCAGTTTGCTGGAATTACAATAACAAAGTACTACAGACTGGGTGGCCTAAACAACAGAAATGTATTTCTTCACAGTTCTGGAAGCTAGAAGTCTAAGATAAGGTATCAGCAAGTTTTATTCCTTGTGAGGCCTTTCTCCGTAACTTGTAGATGGCTATTTTTTCCCTGTGCCTTTAAATAGTCTTTCCTCTGTGTGTATTTATCCAAACTCTTTTCTTATAAGGACATCTTATAAAGTGGTTAGGAACCACCTTAATGACCTCATTTATCCTTTTTCTTAAAAAAGTATGATTTTATTGATTTCAGAGAGGGAGAGAAAGGCAGAAACATCAATGATGAGAGAGAATCATTGTGGCTGCCTCCTGCATGCCCTACAATGGGGATTGAGCCCGAAACTCAGGCACCCGGAAATAGAACTGTGACCTCCTGGTTCATATGCTCAACCACTGAGCCATGCCAGCCAGGCCTCATTTATCCTTAATTATCTCTGTGCTTTTATATAGTCACATTTTGATGCACTTAGAGATAGGACTTCAAAATATGTATAGGGGAGGGACAAAATTTAGCCTTTGACAATTAATTTTCTTGTACACTATATCATTCACCTTTAAATATTAATAGTTTCACCCTTAATATGGCAGCACTGAAGTAATGGTGTCTTTGAGATTCTTTATTTTGGGGGAAGTGCACCATGTATCTGCACTGATAAACTCACTTTAATAAAAACCATCAATTGATATATTCATATGTTAACACCTAAATGTTCAAAAAGTTATTATAGCCCTGGCTTGTTTTGCTTAGTGGTTAGAGCATCAGCCCATGCACCAAAGGGTCACAGGTTCAATTCCCAGTGAAGGGCACACACCTCAGCTACCAGCTCAATCCCTGGTTTAGTAGGGGCATCTGCAGGAGGGAACCAATTAATGTGTTTTTCTCACATCAATGTTTTTTCTTTTTTTTCTCCCCCTCTCTCTCTTCCCACTCCCTTAAGCTCTAAAAGCAATGGAAAGTGTCTCAAGGTGAGAATTTAAAAAAAAATTAAAAAGTTATTATAATCCCATGATTTCTATATTTTCATGATCATTGTTTATATTTTTTTTATGTTAATAACATTTTACTTTTGATTTACCATTTTAACTTTTCTTCTGTTTTTTTTCCTATCTTATAGAATACTAGAGTCCCTCAGCCCGGCCTGCCCCCTCTCACTGTCTGGGAGCCCTCAGGGCCCGGAGGCAACCAGGTGATTAGGGGAAGGCAACACTCTCATCACACCTCTGTTGCTGTCACTGCTGGCAGCGCAAGTGTGGGCCAGCACTGGTTACCTGAGCCTTGGGTGGTCCTGGGAGGCTGGGAAACCACCATCTCAGACTTACCTGCACCTCAGGCTGGCCCTGGGTGGCTGGGGAGCTGCGGGCACTAGGGAACTCCTGAGGCAGGTGTGAGGAGTGGCCAGACCCACTTGGGGGCAGGCTGGGCTGTGCTGCTCCTGCTGGCAGGGCTGAGGGGACTGGGTGCCGCCATCTTGTGGCTGTGGGTGCCACCATCTTTGAGGGTGTGGCAACCAATTAGCATATTGTCTCCTTATTGGCTGTGGGCACTGCCATCTTTGTGAGGGTGTGATGGTCAATTAGCATATTCCCTCTTTATTAGCTAGGATAATATCATTTCTTATACAACATTTCTATTATCATTACAACTATACCAAATTTTTTTCCAGCCTGAATATAGATTGAATCACAATAACGGCAGAAAAATAAAAATTTTAATAATTTCACTACTGCTCATACTGAATGGGCTCTACCTCACTATTAATTCCTAAATAATTCATGAAATCTATAAAAATTGTTCCTATATACTCATGAACTTACGTTCTCAGCTAGTTTAAGGTGATTCTTAATTTTTGTCTTCTTTTACTGTCCTCTGTCAAGATGGCTCAACTAACAATTCTGTGCTGAAACCTCCAATCTTGCCACAGTATGATAAATTCACCTATCAACTGCTGAAATGTTGCCATAAAGCAACCAAAGCATGATGCCATTCAAAGCTTTCTTCAATACTTCAGTTGTAGCCTGCTCTATGCTCATAAAATAGGTAATGTTCCTAATCCAATGTCCTCACTCCCAGAGTACTTCTAAAAGTAAAGATACCTTTTATCTTCACCTGCTTTTAAAATAAAGAGTTTATTATGCCCACAGTGCTCTATCGAGATTTAATAAAATAACCATTTTGGCATCACTTGCTCTTTATTGTGAGTCCCATTCTCTGAAATCACACATAAAATCACTAGCTGGGCTAGATATTTCTACTTGGGAATCCCCATACTGTACTCAGTCACTCCTGGCTGGAAGCATTGGTCATATTATCATTGAATAAAATATGTGTGTTTGTCTCTCTCTTCCTTTCTTGCTCAGGTACCTATTAGGTCATACCATTTAAAGGATCCAATTGTCATTTAAAATGTATAAAAATTTAATTCATTTTTGTCTCATTTATTTGCTTTCTTTATTTCCCCCTTTAATTTAAATTTTTAGGCACCTTTATAATCATGGTTAGAAATTTATAGCATGATATGTCTCCTAGGTTAAAATTGTAACTATAGTATTACATAATCAATATGTAAGTTACTTATTTAATGTGTCTAAGATGCAGTTACCTCATCTATAAATGAAAGATAAAAATAGTGCTGGATTCACTACTATAAGTGTAAATGTGTCTCAGCACTAACACATTTCCTAAGCCAATAATTATGACATAATAAGCACTCGATAAATATTAGGTAATGCGACTTGTTCCTTATTTGATTAGCCAATTTGAATACTATCCTTTGGCAAATTTACATACTCCCTTAACCCCAGAATAACTGTTACCATTATTCTTGATTTCATTGTGCCTCTCAAAACAGAAGAAGCTTAGACATTTATGTAAATTAATTGAAAATTAAGTCATCCACAGCAGTTGCATTTATGTTTCTGATGCCACCAGAGGAGTGACATTTCAGACATCATTTGTATATACAGGTGAATTCATTGAGTGAAGGGATAAGACATCTTTATTTCAGATCCTCCATGTACTTCCTTCAGGTGTCTTCTGATCAAGGATAGATCAGAGCAATGTTTCCTGAGTCTGCATTTATCCTTCATTCTGATAAATATTTGTTTTCTAAGGAAAATTTATCTTATTAGCTGAATGGTCTTTTCCAGTGTATTGTTCTTAAAAATTATAGTTCAAGTCAAAGAAGTAAAGAGGTGTAAGTTTTCTTTTTTTTTAATGGTAGGAAAAATATGCAGCAATTCCAGGGGGGAAATATTTTATCTATTTTTCTATGAAGATTTTTTTTTATAGTAAAAGGAAGAGAATCCAAGCCATAAAAGTTTTAATTTCTGGCTCTTGGTATGTATGGAATATATTTTCATTTAGTTTTCTTTATGATTCAATTTCCCCCACTTCATCCAGATGGCTTATTTACATCAGTACTAATATATAGCAATTTTGTGTATAATCACATTAATTTTTCACCTTTACAGATTTTAGATAAAAACTAAAAAGTTTTCAAATCACAATATGCTTTTGAAAGACTAGGTTTACTTTCTTGAAGCTTATCCCTTTTCCCTATTACCCAGAACATTGCTCATCAGCACTCCAGAAAAACAGATTATGTTGACATATTTTATACATTATCTTATTAAACTAAATATCTACAGTATACTTTTCAATAATTAGTTTTTTGAAGTTATGTTAAAATGTATTGTGTGCATGCTGTGTCATTTAACATGTAATCTTACCTAATAGAGAAACATGTACCTCTGCTATGCCCACAGCCAATCACAATGAGTATGCAAATTAACCCAACAAAAATGGAGCTTAATTTGCTTACATACCTGGGTTCAGGAACCTCCTGGGCACCCAGGTCATTCTTAGCTGTCCATTGGAGGGACCCAGCCTTCAATCAGAGGGGCGGGGCAGGGGGTATGGGGAAGGGGGTAAGGCGCTTCCCAAACCTAAAGCCTGAGGCTTGAAAAGGGGCTGAACCTGCGACCAAAAGTAAACCATCTGGAAGTCTGTGCTGGGTTTCCCAGCTGCTGCCTGGTGTTCCAGCACTGACTGCTCAGATGGTTGAGACCCAGAAAGTGAGTCAGAGTCTGATATGCACCCTCAGTGGGAGCTGCTCATCAGTGTACTTACCTCTCTCTTTCTCTCCCTCTTTCTTTCTGATCTTCACCAGCAGCCAGGTTTTTCTTTTTCTCCCAGCCTCCTGTGGCTAGGGGGGTAGAAGGGTAGAGGGGAGGGGAGGGAAAGGGGAAAGGTGAGCTGCTGTTAAGCTCTGCCTCTTTGATCAGGCCCAGAGATAGGCCTGGAGATGCTGACTGGCATAGGAACCAACCAATCACAACCAAAGGTGGGTGCTGTTGGAAACCAATGACTGCCTAGGAGGTGGAGCTTTTGATGCTGACTGGCATAGAAACCTACCAATCAGAACCAAAGGTGGGTGTTGTGGGAAACCAATGGCTGCCTAGGAGATGGAGCTTCTGAGGCTGACTCCCATAGGAATTAAACAATGAGAAACAAATCTAGGTGCTGTGGGGAGCCAATGGCTGCCTAGGAGGTGAGCTTTTGACACTGGCATAGGAACTGACCAATCAGAAGCAATTGGCCAGCAGAGGAGGACAGTTGGGGTTGATATCAGGTATGCAGTAGAGGGAAGTTAGGAGTGATCAGGCTGGCAGGCAGAAGCTGTTAAGGGCAATCAAGCAGGAAGGCAGGTGAGCAGTTAGGAGCCAGTAGTCCCAGATTGTGAGAATGATATCTGACTTCGGGTTCAGGCCTGACTCCTGGGATCCCCAATTGGAGAGGGTGCAGGCTAAATTGAGGGAATCCCCCCTCCATGCACAAATTTCATGCACTGGGCCTCTAGTTTTTAAATAAAAATTATTTTCTCCACCTTATGAAAATAAAACTTTTATTTTGAATAATTTTGCATTTATAGAAAAATTGCTAAAAGAGTAAACAGTTCCTGTATGCCTCTTACCAAATATTTTCTAATTGTTTGCATCCTGTGTACCATGATATATTTAAAACATTAAGAAATCAACATTTACAATGAACTGAATTCCACACTTAATTTAGATTTTATCAGTAATTCCACTAATGTACTCCCTTTTTTCTCTATTAAAGGGTCACAAAATGCCCTTATCCAAATGTTTTAAAAAGATGTTTTTGTTGATTTTTTTAGAGAGAGGAAGGAAAAAGGATAGAGATTGAAACATCAATGAGAGAGAAATACCAGTCTGCTGCCTCTTGCCTGACCTTACTAGGGATCAAGCCTGCAATCAGTGCATCTGCCCTGGGTAATCAAACCTTTGATTTCCTGATTCATAAGTTGATGTTGAACCACTGAGCCACACAGATGAATATCTAACTTTTTTAAAGATCACATTTTTCATCATTTAACTTCCATAGCATCTTATGGAGTAACTTTTTAAAAATATATATATTTTATTGATTTTTTACAGAGAGGAAGGGAGAGGGATAGAGTCAGAAATACTGATGAGAGAGAAACATTGATCAGCTGCCTCCTGCACACCTACTACTGGGGATGTGCCCACAACCAAGGTACATGCTCTTGACCAGAATTGAACCTGGGACCTTTCAGTCCTAAGGTCAATGCTCTATCTCCTGAGACAAACTGATTAGTGCCGAGAGTAACTTTTATGAAAACAAAAACATTATGATGAGTGTAAAGCAGGTATAAAAGACATACTTTTATTTCCTGGAAATGTGTCACCATAAAAAAAATATAATCCTGTATTACTAAAACAAAGTATTTAGTAACTCAGTTGCATAGAGATCTTTTTAAAAATATTGTTTATATTTTGCAATAACTATGAGCATTATAATATCTGGATTCCCAAAACACATGAAAATAATAGTCTTGAATGAAAGTAATATCCTGAGCATTGTATCTATGCTGGGTTAATGGAAAATGTCAGGAGACATGTTGTACAATAGAAGAAATCCTGCACTCACACAGTCAGTAAGTATATATAGCCAGATAATTTTGAAAATCCATTGAAATAATAGTTATTTTCCAGTAACAATAGCATTTAATTGTATTATAAGACTTCATTGGAAAGAGGTACATTTAAATTTGCATACCTTACTTTCATTTATGGTACTGTTTGTATGAATTTATCATTGCTGTTTACCGATTTGCTTCATTTGTAAGAGAAGGTCAAACAGTCCTCCTCCAGGGAATTTCAATCCTTGGCAACATTTTTTATTTGCTGATCATAAATGTACTTTAGATTTCAGCATTGTTATTTTATGTAATAATGTCAAGGACAAACATTCTGAAGCATGTCTAATAACACTGAGATCCATTTTCTTTCCTCTACAATTCAGCACCCTATTAAACTTGAAGATAACTGAATAATTCTTTAACTTGGTAGGGGGGTATTAGAGTTTTTCAAAATGTTTTGTTTTTGTTTTCTAATTGTCCTCATTTTTCTTAATTTGAGAGTGTCTGTGCCCAGAATAACATGAGGTATAAGAGAAGAGTTTATTGGAAGAAAATAATTCTACTTTTTTTGTGATATCCTATTATTGATGAAGCAAAAAACAAAAATAATGATTCTTGTATGAAAATAATGGAATAAATGAAAAAAGTTGTAGCAATTTAGAAGAGGTAACCTATATGTTATATTCTTATATTAAATGTTTTTGTGATGTGAATCATATTTTAAAATCACTTATAAGAGCTACCTGTCTACTTTGGCCAAATGTGTGTTCACTGCTATGCTTCTTTGTAACAAATCAGTAGACTACAATATTTCCAATAAAATCTTATGCATTCTCTTTCTAATCATTGCATCCAAATAGCAGGCCTTTAAAAGATATTTTGTTAAAAAGAATAAGTCAATGCTATATTATGGAATCTTTGGAGGGATATTTTAATTGCTCATGTGTTTTATTTTATTTTGAAGTATTTTTAAATATGTGGTGGATATTATCCATTTCCTCTCATTTATGTTGCCAATACTTTCTTCCTTTTCAACATTATAACTTTCTTTATTTTGCCTTACAATTTTTAAAATTATTTTAACACCTTGAAACATTTTAGAGTCCTAAATTGGGATTTACATTTCATTTCATGGAAACTAGCTCCCCACAGACAACTTTAAAAACAAAACAAAATACAATTTTGTATGCATTTTCAAGTATCACTGTTGTATGCAAAATCTGAAGACAGACATTGGTGTTAGATTTCCTGAGACTGAGTATCAGTTCCACTGCTTACTCATCCTGTGGTCATTCAAGTTGCTTAACATCTCTATTCTTCATTGTCCTTGTCAGGAAAAGGAAGAAAATAACAATTTTATAAATTATTAAAAATAAATCAGCAGCCGAGACCGGTTTGGCTCAGTGGATAGAGCGTCGGCCTGCGGACTGAAGAGTCCCAGGTTCGATTCCAGTCGGGGGCATGTACCTTGGTTGCAGGCACATCTCCAGTTTCGGGGGTGCAGGAGGTGGCTGATCGATGTCTCTCTCATCGATGCTTCTGACTTTCTATCCTTCTCCCTTCCTCTCTGTAAGAAATCAATAAAATATATTTTAAATAAATAAATAAATAAATAAATAAATAAATAAATAAATAAATCAGCAAATATATAGAAGAAACTTTGAAGAATAATTTGTGCATAGTGATCATACAATATGCCAAATACTTTTCCTATTTTATTTGAATTTTTATAAAGTTTAAGAGAATTGTAAAGTTATGTGTATATTTTTAAAAACTTTCAATTTTCTTAACCCATTAGTTTAAATTATCCATCATTTCACCAAAGATTTAAAATCTTTTTAAAATATATATTTTAAAAAAAAAAAACTGTTTTAAAATTGACATTTAAACAAAGGAAATGAGGGAAAAAGAAACATCTATCAATTGTCTCTCACACATGTCTGAACCAAAGATTGAACCCCCGCCCTGGGTCTGTTGATTGATCAGGAATCTAACCCACCACGTTTTGGTGTATAGGATGACGCTCTAAACAACACCAGTCAGGGCAAAAGTGTCCTTTATCAAATATAAAATCTCATCTACCTGTGGGTCTATTTCTGCATTCTTGATTTTATTCTATTGATCATTTATTGACATGTCATTCATGTACAGTTTTAATTACTTTAACCATAATGAATGTTAATACCTAAATGTGCAAGTCACTCAACCTTTTCCAATCCCCTTCTTTTTCTTTCTCTCCTCCTTTTTCCCCATACCAAAATTAGATCAGTTTCTTAATCTTTCCTTCAAGAAAAAATAAAAAAATAAAAAATAAAAAAAACTTAACAGAATTTCAACAGAAAGTGATGGAATTTATAAACAAATTTAGAGAGAAATATCAATGTTATAATACTGACTCATTCAAAACAACCCTGTTTCATGTCTTCTTTTGTATATTCTAGTAAAAACGTCATAATATTCTAAAATATTTTCTGGCATGTTTATTTTTATTTTCTAAACATATTTTTATTAATTTCAGAGAGGAAGATAAAGAGAGATATAGTGAGATAGGAACATCAATGATGAGAGAATCATTGATCAGCTGCCTCCCACATGCCCCATACCGGGGATCGAGCCCATAACCCCTGGTACGTGCCCAGTCCAGGAATCAAAACATGACCTCCTACTCCAGTGGTCGGCTAACTCATTAGTCAACAGAGTGGCAAACCACGGCTCACAAGCTGCCTGTGGCTCGCGAGCCACAATTTGCCAACCACTAGTTGATGCTCAAACACTGAGCCAGGCCAGCAGGGTAACTTTGGCACATTTTAAAAATAAATCTATACTTTTAATTGCTATTTTAATGAGCTACATTAAGATATAAAATGAATGATTTAAGTAAACTGATTCCTAAAATTAAAGTAAACATAAAGCCTCTATTGACCATTACCCAAAATTCATGACACCCTCATAGATAAAAACACTATGCTCATTGTAGTAAAAATATACCCCTACCCACCTCATCCATACACTGAAGTATTTTTCAAATGTGTGGCACTATAATGCAACTATTATTCTACAACTTACTTTTTCACTCAATTAATTGTTTAACTCATTTATTAATCCTCTTTATTAAGCATTCTTTATTCAAATTAATTATTAGGGAAGTTAATCTTGTTGGCAACTATATCTACTCAAATCACAGTTGATGTGTTGATATCAGTTATGTACCTGTTGATCTAGATCCAGACCTAGGATTTACCTCTAGTCATTTAGAGTGTCACACAACCTGCCTCAAGTACTAAGAACCATTGGTGTGCAGTTAAGTCTACACTGAGATTACAGAAAGAAGCACTTGTCTTTTCTGTCATATATTTCAATCTGAGAGGAAGTAGGTAGGACCTGTTAGCAATTCTCTTCCTAATCAGTCACTTGATATTTGATAACGCATGCCATATTGAAGAGAGAACTAGAAATGGATCAAGTTGAGGTACTTTTTAAACTTTAGGCATATGAAGAGGAATATCATCCTACCTGTTTACAATAGTTTTAACCAAAGTGTACAAAAATGTATAAGAGGACAGTGAGTTATATTTACTTAAAAAAACTGAGAAGAGCCTGTCCAGTTTGGCTCAGTGGACAGAGCATCGGCCTGCAGCCTCAAGGGTCCCAGGTTTGATTCCAATCAAAGGCATGTATCTTGGTGGGCACATACCCTGTATGGAGTGTGCAGGAGGCAGCTGATCAATGTTGCTCTTTCATTAATGTTTCTAATTCTCTATCTCTCTTCCTCTCTGTAAAAAAAAAAAATCAATAAAATGTATTTTTTTTAAAAAAGAAGAGAAGCAGCATGATGCTATTTCTATATGAGCATGCACCTAACCATAATTTTGTTAGTGTAGAACAGTGCTCGGCAAACCTCAGTTTGCTGCTCTTTTGACTAATGAGTTTGCCAACCACTGGTGTAGAAGATCTCATGAAAGAAAAGTAGAAATGATTGCATTTGGAATCTCTAGGTCTTAGTAGATTGTGTATCATCTGTATTTTCTTGCACTTAGTTCTTAACAGTAATTCTTAACATTGCACACATTTGATAAGTGGAAATTACTTTTAAGTCCTATGTCTAAAATAAATGCAAAACTCAGCACAAATTCCAAAGTTTTATTAAGATAATAAGATGAAATGAAGCTTATAATATTGTCAAAGCTAAAAAACATCATTCTAGTTGCAAGATAAAAAATAAAATATGATTTTGTAAATTGAAATTTAAGTCAAGAAACCTATTATTATTGTGGTTATTGTTACTGTTAATCATAGGTGATAGATAACCTTATGTAACTAATTTTACTGGAATGCAAATGAAAGTATGATGATAGACCACTAGAATGAATACATGCACTACTCAAAAGTTTTTGTTGTCCATCCCCTCAAAAAAGAGTGAACTTTCTATAAATTCATGACAAGAAGTAATTTTAAAACTTGAAGCAAGTCATCTGCCCTTCATAAAAACTGGGAGAAAGGGCACATCTTCCTTGATGATTACATTTCAAAGGGATGGCTCCCAGGTCCTTGATAGAAATATTCTTGGGTTAGGAACTGGTAAGGACATTTTTAAGATTTACATGCTAGAGGCCCTGAGGAAGAACACGTTTTCTAAAATAAATACTCTAAAGCATGGGGGCTCAGCAGCTGAGAGTTGAGAACAAGCCATTCTTCTAAAGTTCAGTTTAGCTGATGGAACAGTTAGGCCTTTGTGGGCAGCTGGAAACATCCAACCGCTTTCACAAGCATCTCAGACAAAGGTCTTAGCACAATTTGTTCTACTGGGGAAAAAAAAATTGCTTCTAGTTATTTTTCTAAATATACCACAATTTACAGAAGTTCACAGAACATGATTATCTTAGTTATTAGAGAAAGTTTCATGAATGTATCAGCAAGTACACTAGGAAATGTGTTATTACTGTTAAGAGCTCAGACTGTTCCTGTTTTGAATTTAAATTCTGTCACTTGACAATATGCTAGCTTAGAAAATTTAGAGCGCATATAGAGATTTGATATATTTTAAATAAAATTGCCTGATTTGTCGCACTTTTTGACAGGATTAAATTAGATAAAATTTGAGTAATATATTACCTAGCATGCAATACATTTTAACTTTCAACACATTTTTATTTCAATGATCACTGATGATTTTTCCAAAAAAAATTTTGGAAATGATAAAGGTGAATTATCTTTAATGCCTATGAAAAAGTCAAAGTACTCCAGATATTTTAAATTCTACCTCCTTCCAAAGTCACCAGAAACAAAAGTGACTTCTCTTTAAGCATCTAGTAAAATAACAGCACTTTCAATTTTTTGCAACTGAAGGTGAATTCATGTTCTTGTAAATCTGAAATTCACCACAGATAGACTGACTTTCTCAAAAAACTATTTACCAACAGATATTTTTTCAGGACTTAAAAGTCCATATATACAATAAAATACATTTATTGTTACTCTCTCTGGTCTATGTTTTGGTACCCATCTGGACAAATACGAGTTTCTCCTCATAATAGCACATAGTCTGTTGAAGTGATTCTTATCCATAGGTGCATATTTAGATTACCTGAAAAGAAATTCTCACATCTGATTGATCAAATCAAAATTTTATTTAAAAAAATGTGTCATCAGTATTTTGTTATTCTTAAAAGAGTTTCCAGGAAGATTTTATTTATGGGAGGTCAGAGCTAAGAACTATTGATATAGTGGATGGGTTGGGAGAATACACAAAGGAGAAAAAGGATAGAGTCTTTTGCATATTTTCCATAATTTGATATATTAGGACTAGCTAAAGTACATATTTACAAAACTAGGCTTTTTCTTAATAAAATGTCCCATAAAATAACAAGTAATTCATTGAAAATAATAAAAGTATAACATGCTAATCAGATCAGACATCCTTCTGGATGACCTTCGGGATGAAGCCCTGATCCTGGGTGCCAGAGGGAAGCCAGGAAGGAAGGCCTACTCTTTCTTGCAGAAATTTCGTGCTTCAGGTCTGTAGTATTAAATACTTAATAAGTATCTTCAAATTCACTTGTAATTTTAAGGAATGATACTTTAGAAAATTATATTTCAGATTTATACATGCTATTTATTTTTAAAGTTGAGATAGAAAATGTCTGTCCTACTCCTGTTATTTGATAAAATGCCAAATAAAGACATGCAATTATTTATTTCCTCATTTGGGACTTTAATAATCTTTGAGTTGTGTATTCAGTTATTTAGAAACTCTTCTAAACATTCTTTCATTTTTTATTTTTTCTAATATGCTTAGACATAATCTTAGTTCTAAGGCATTCTAGGACATTTAATACATCCTAACTACTGATAAAAAGATTTGAAATCATAAAAAGAAAGACTGACTGGTATAAAAGAAAAAAGGTATATAAATACCTATTGATCATTTTCAATTGTTATGTCAATAATAAGACATAACTGTCATCATAAATTGTCAGTATTTTCACAATTAATCATTCATTCTTTGTGCTCCAGATATTCCAGAAAAATTAATATCCTAAATAATTTTATTTGATTTGGTAAAGTATAATTAAGTCTTACTTGATCCCTATTCCCAAAGCTCCTTACTGGTTATTTCAAACTTGAAACTTATAGAACTAGCCAACATATTTCATACAAATTTAATATAATTTAATTTGTTCATTCTATCAATGTATTCAATGTCTAATATTTTTTTAAGTTATATCTTTTTTGAAATTACTTAGCATAGTTAGAGGGTGTTTTACTGTAAGTTCTTTGTGTCTTTCTGAATAATAATACCATATAACCAAATAAAGTCAGTGAAGTGTATACAATCATATTATCTAATGCTGTTTGTTATGCTTTAACACGTGTTTCCTGGAGCTAAAGAAAAATGAGTCCTCATCATAGGAGTAATAAACACAGGCAATTATGCATAATTATGGAGATTAAGTTCCAATTAAGGCTCAATTTCAATAATAACCTATCCACAAATCTTTTCAAGTTTTTAGTGACATGACAGAAGATCAAAGTAACTCAAGATATTAACCTTATTCACGTTAAAGATAAAATTAGTTTGATTAGGGAGTTCTGCATGTATTTCAGTATTCTAGCAGCTCACCATGGTCAAGAACATATCTCTATTTGCTCATATTTGCACAATTATCTGTGGTAACATTTCAGAACGGAAAAGTTTTTATATTCCAAAACTACAATCAACACTTGGAAATATGCAAAAGAATCACTTGTCCTATTGGTTTTATCTATAAAAGGATCTTTTAAATGGCAGTTGAAATGTTGCCTAACAAGCTTTAGAAGATTTTCTGCTTAAGCTTTGTATTGTTCTTTCAGAACAACAATAAAGTATATTTATCAAAGGGATCACTTTGTAAGTTATACAAGTGCGTAACCACTATGTTATACACCTGAAACCAATGTAATATTGTCTTTCAACTATAATTGAAAACCTAAAGGAGAATGTTTCCATAATATGCATTCCTTTTATGATTTTACTCTCATTGCATTTAGAATTTCCTCTTTATCATTTATGTTTAGAAATCGTAATAAAATAGGTTTGGATGTGGATTTTAAAAGAAAATGTAATGTACATTCATTAAGAAGAAAGAAAAATAATTTTTTGTTTGCTTTAAACAACAACAATAAAAACTCACAAAGCTAAATATTGCTGCCATTTCCATGGAAAATCTATTGTTGGAAATAATAAAATTATATCATTAAATACAATATGTTCTAATCTAAATTATTTTATAAATATTATATATCTATTCTACTATATCTTTTTTATATAAATACTATTTTGGTCAGTGCAGAAATTAAAGTTTAATAAATTAACTTTTGAATGCTTTCTATGGATCAGACACTGAGATAAACTTCTCTGCACACTTCCCTATTAAATAATAGCTAGTACCTAGGCAGTGTGGCTGAGTGGTTGAGCATGGACCTATAAACCAGGAGGTTACAGTTTGGTTCCTAGTCCGGGACATGCTCTGGTTGCAGGCTCTATCCTCCAGTGGAGAGTGTGCAGGAGAGAGCTCATCAATGTTTCTCTCTCCTCATTGATGTTTCTATCTCTCTCCCTCTCCCTTTCTGTCTAAAATCAATAAAAGTATATTTAAAAATATATTATAATAGCTAATATTATTACTTTTTACAAGTGAAGAAGTCATGGCTCATGGAGTTTAAATAATTTGACTGCCATAGTTGTGAAGTAGTATAGCTGGGGTTTTAACCTATGTAATAGTCTTGTATACTTAACAAATTGGCCTGTTTAGAATAAGCAACCATACTGATTTAAATGAAAATATCTAAAATATCTAAATAATTTGTTATCATACTATTCTTTAAGTAGAGAACATGTTTTTTCACTCTCTTTTATCAATCAAATTTGCATATGTGTAGTGACTAGAAGCATATAGGACAAAAGAAAATGAAAATCTATATAATAAAAGCCTAAGGCACTGTTACGGTGGAACAACCAGAATGACCTGTTCACCTATGATGCACACTGACCACCAGGGAGAAGATGCTCAGTGCAGGAGCTGCCCCCTAATGATCAGTGCACTCCCATGGGGAGCACTGCTCAGCTAGAAGCAGGGCTTATGGCTGGAAAGTGTTGTGGTGGGAGCCTCTCCTGCCTCCATAGCAGCATTAATGAGCAGTGAACCAAGCGCTAAGGAGCAAGGAATCATGGATTGCAAGAGGGATGTCTGACTGCCGGCAGTTGGACTTCCCCCAAGAGATCCTGGGCTATGAGAGGGTGCAGGTAGGCCTGAGGGGACCCCTTCTCCAGTGCACCAATTTTGTGCACCATGCCTTTACTTATTAAATAAAAGAATTGGAAGGAATCACAATTCTATTTTCACCTATACACTTTCAGAGAAGTGTCTTTGTCCATAGTCTGACTTTCATTTAATAAGAAAAATGTAAGTATATTGTTCCAGTTATTTAAACAATTATCCTTTTTCCTTAATATCAGTGCATTGGAAATTAGCAAGAGGTGGAAAATCATATCTTCTACCTTACTGATAATTACTTAAATTTTATTTTTAAATAACAGTTCATATTCAATATTATTTTATATTAGTTTCAGGTATACATCATAGTATTTAGATAATCATATACTTTACAAACTGTCTCTCTCCTATTCTCATGTACACACCTGACAACATACATAGTTATTACAATATTAGAGGCCACATGCATAAAAATTCATGCAAGAGTAGGCCTTCCTTCTCCCAGTTGCCAGCACAAGCTTCCTGCTGGCACCCAGGACCCAGGCTTCCCTCCTCCAGCTGCTGGCCGGTACCCAGGACCTGGGCTGGTTTCCCTCTGGCCCCTGTTTCATCGGGAAGGATGTTCGGAATGACATCCGGAAGTCATCTGGTTTAATTAGCATATTACTCTTTTCTTATTATAGATTATTGACTATATTTCCTATGCTGTACTCTACATGGTGGACTATTTTGTAACTACAATTTGTATTTTTTAATCTTTTCATCTATATCATCTAATCCCTTGACCCCCAACCCCTCTGGAAACCATCACTCTGTATCTCTGAGTCTGTTTCAATTTTGTTTCTTCATTTGTTTTGTTCTTTAGATTCAATATGTTAGTGAAATCATACTATATGGATTTGTTTAAACTGTGGAGAGATGTAGAAAAATAGTGTTTGCTACATATAGCACCAAGAAGATCCTGAAAATTAAATGTTAACATAGAAAAAATAATTAATGAACAATATTATAACATGGAATCTAACAAACACTGCCCAAATAACATAAAATCAATTACAGTCAAATCTCTGTTTTCGAACATCCCATCTCAAACAATTTGGTTCTTGACCAAGTTGTTCATGGAAAAAAATACCTTGATTGTCCAATAAAAATGTCTGTTTTTTACCTGACAACCTTTTCATGCTCTTGCCTTTATGATCAATCATGTGTCTCTCACGTGACAAAAGAAATGTTCAAGTATGAGTTGGTTTACAGCTAACATCTAAGGAAATTGTGTGGAGAATATTTTCATGTGTATTTGCTTTTGGGGTTCTGGAATGGATTTGTTCAATTTATCTTACTTCTAATGGTTAAAAATGAGTTGGTTTCGAACAGCCTTCTGGAAAGAATTAAGTTGGAGAACCAATAGCCTAACTATTTTCAAGCAAATTTCAAGAATAAACACATTATGTATAGGATATAGTAAGATATCAGACAGAATAAATGTTCCAGTGATAACTGAAATAAAAAGTGAAAAAATTCAGTTTCAATAAATTTCCCAATTACCTACTCAAAATAAAGAAATAGTGTGCTATGGACTGAATGTTTGTGTCTTTCACACCATTAATTAATATATTGAAGCCCAACCTCCAATATGATACCATTAGGAAATAATTAGGGTTGAAAGAAAAAAAAAAGGCTAGTGTTATTACATTGAATGTAGTTTTCTCATTTTCCTAGCACCATTTATTGAAGAGGCTTTCTTTTACAGTTTTGAGGTTCCTCAAAATATTAAAAATATAATTATCGTATGACCCGGAAACCCTTCTTCTTGATATCTACCTTAAAATTCACAAACATTTATTCACAAAGATATATGCACACCTATGTTCACTGCAGCATTGGCCAAGACATGGAAACAATTCAAGTGTCCTTCAAAAGATAATTGGATAAAGAAGATATGGTACAAATATACAATGGAATACTACTCATCCATAAGAAAAAAGTACTTACTGCCACTACAGCAATATTGATAAACCTTGAGAATATCATGCTAAGTGAAATAAGTCATAAAAAGCTAAGATCCATATAATTTAACTCACGTGAGATATAAAACTAAAACTTATAGACACAAACAATAGTATGGTGGTTATCAGACAGAAGGGGGTAGGTGGGTGTAGTAAAGAGTAAAAGGAGCCAAGTAGACCCAAAAAGTAGTGACAGAAGATTATTTGATTTTGAGTGATGGGCACACAATGCAATATAGATCATACATCAAGGAAATGTATACTTGAAATCTATATAATTATAAACCAATATCACCCAAATTAATTTATTTTTTAAATGCCAAAAAGAGAGAAAGAGGTGAAAAAGAGGAAGAGATATCTTTCTTTCTCCAGGAAAGCATAGAGAAAGGCTGTGTGAGCAAATGCAGCAAGAAGACTGCCAAGTACAACTCAAGCAGAGAGTTTTCACCAGAGAGTGACCCTGCTCAATCATTGCTCTTGGACTATCAAGGTCTTCCTGAACTATCCTATCTAATCAAAGAGTAATATGCATATTTAATGTCACTCCAACAAACAAGATGGCTGCCCCCTTATGGTCAAGAATAGCTGCCCCCATGTGGACACAAGATGGCTGCCACAAGATGGATGGCAGGGGATGGCAGTTGTGGGTAATCAGGCCTGCAGGGAAGGGCAGTTAAGGGTGACTGGGCCAGCAGAGGAGGGCAGTTGGAGGTGACCAGGCCTCCAGGGGATGACAGTTGGATGGACCCAGGTCTGCAGGGGAGGGCAGTTAGGGGCAATCAGGCTGGCAGGGGAACAGTTAGGCATTGATCAGGCTGTCAGGGGAGTGATTAGGGGGTAATCAGGTTTTCAGGCAGAAGCAGTTAGGGACATTCAGGCAGGGAGGCAGGTGAACAGTTGGGAGCCAGTAGTCCTGGCTTATGAGAGAGATGTCCAACTGCCCATTTAGGCCCAATCCCACCTGGATCTGGCCTAAACAGGTAGTCAGACATCCCTCGAGGTGTTCCAGATTAGAGAGAGTGCAGGTTTAGTTGAGGGATACCCTCCCTGCCCCCCCCCCTGCAATACAAATTTCATGCACTGGGTCTCTAGTGCAGCGGTTCTCAACCTGTGGGTCGCGACCCCTTTGGGGGTCGAACGACCCTTTCCAGGGGTTGCCTAAGACCATCGAAAAATGCAGGTATTTACATCATGATGCATAACAGTAGCAAAATTTCATGGTTGTGGGTCACCACCACATGAGGAACTGTATGCAAGGGTCACGGCCTTAGTAAGGTTGAGAACCACTGCTCTAGTGTGAAGTAAATGACCACTGTTTAATTCAACAATTCTATGGTATTTATTTTTGGCAATGTATGCAAAATAAGACAGGGTGGTACAGTAAATTTCAAGACTTCAAATTTTTAAAAGTGCATTTACTCTTTCAAAAATATTTTTATTGAATTTACTGGCATGACATTGGTTAATAAAATTATATAGGTTTCAGGTATACAATTCTAAAATACATTACCTGTATATTGCATTGCATATTTATTATCCAAAATCAAGTCTTCTACTATTACCATTAACCCAACTTTAACCTCTTCTGCTGCCTCCCACTCTTCTTTCCCTCTAACAATCATCATACTGTTGTCAGTGTTCATGAGTCTTTTTTATTTAATTCCTTCACTCATTTCACCCAGCCTCCAACTCTCTCCTTTCTGACAGCTGTCAGCCTGTTCTCTGTACCCATGAGTCTGTCTCCACTTTGTTTATTTTGTTTGTAAGATTCCCCATTAAATGAAATCACATAGAACTTGCCTTTCTCTGACCGGCTTATTTGAATTAGCATGATATTCTCCAGGTGCACCCATGCTGTCACAAAAGATAAAATTTCCTTTTTCACTGCCAAATAGTATTCTGTTTCGTAAATAAACCACAGGTATTATTATTATTATTATTATTCATCCAACTATTGATGGACACTTGGGCTGCTTTCACTAGACCACCTTCTAATATTATACATAAGAATAAACTTAAAATGGATTAAAGACTTAACAGACTCAAAACTATAAAAATCATAGAAGAAAACATAGACAGTAAAGTTTTGGGCATTTTTGGTAGCAATATTTTCCTGATATGTTGCCTCAGGCAAGGGAAACAAAAGAAAAAAATAAACAGGTAAAACTTCATCAAACTAGAAAGTAAATTTATTTTGCTCTTATATTAAATTAATAGTAAGGCAATATATAAAATGTATGGAAAAATTTTTCCTTCAGAATTATGGGAGGAATAGTCAAATTTTTTTTATCTTCAATTTTCCCTAGTAAGAAGATTGATGACATTCTTATTTTTTTTATATTTATACTAGAGGCCCATTGCATGAAGAGTTTCATGCAATAAGCCTTCCTGCCCTTGGCTTCAAGCACATGTTTTCCTTTGGAACACGGGACCTAAGCCTTTGCTCTGGCCAGAGTCTGCCTTCTTCTTTGCTGCAGACTCAGTCTGATATCTGCCATCTTTGTCTGCAGTCTTGTCTTCACTGTGACACTAAACTCCTGTAGATCCTCCCAGTCATCCCTCTCCTTGCAGGCATCCTGGCCCACTTGGCCACTCTGTACCTGGAGCAACTGGGAAGCCACCATCTTTGGCCTTATAATTTGCATATTCACTCTGATTGGCTGTGGGCTTAGTGGAGATATGGTCAATTTACATGTTTGTCTATTATTAGGTAAGATGAAAATATTAGTTATGATTAGTTTTTCTTTTGAGAAACTTGCTAAATTTTGTACTTACATCACTATTCTGGTTCTTAATGATTTACCATCTTATGAATTTATTTCAAACAAGTTTGCTATAAACCAGTGATGACTTCTTTTATTCTGGAAAATATTGCACATATTAGAAGAATTATTTTCTTTCTGTTTATTTTTTTTTCCAAAAAGGAAACATACTGTAGAGCATATATCTATGAAAAATGCATTTCTTTGGTTTTATAGAGCATCTTTTTTTAAAATATATTTTATTGATTTTTTACAGAGAGGAAGGGAGAGAGATAGAAAGTCAGAAACATCGATGAGAGAGACATCAATCAGCCGCCTCCTGCATGCCCCATAGTGGAGATGTGTCTGCAAGCAAGGTATATGCCCCCAACCGGAATCAAACCTGGGACCTTTCAGTCCACAAGCCAATGCTCTACCCACTGAGCCAAACCGGTCTCAGCTTTATAGAGCATCTTACAAACTTATCTCTTACTAGTAAAATGTAAGTCTAATGTGATCACCTTGACTTTGCTATATGCCTTCAGAAAACTTACATTTTAAAATATTATCAAAGAAAAATAAGACAACCTTGACTAAAATAATACATGGAGAGACTAGCTAACAATTACTTCATTTAATAAACATTCAGGGAGAATCAAGGGGCTAGGTTACCAGACGGTAGAAAGTAGACTGTTCAACACCAAGGAAATTCATAGTATGATATCAAGCAAATCCCCACTGACAATTGCAGCTGATAAGTAGCATCTCAGTGGTACATACATTGTTCTGAACTCACAGAGGCAGACAGTATTTTAGGATGACCAATGACTGTGGTTAATACAGGCTTTTTGTGAGGAATTGATATTTCAATTTCAAAATGTGATTTGGTTTTTGAAAATGAAAGAAGCTGGAGTTGGAAATGGGGTGCTTAGATCTTTCATTCAGAATGAAAATTCTTTTTGCCATTAACTTTAAAGACTTACCTGATTTACTGTTCTTTTTTTCGAGTCCACTTCTGTAACAAAGAATAGAACTGTCATTAGGGAGAAGAGTGGTTGTTTTGGTTTGCTTTGTTTGCCATTTCCCTCTAGATAAGCAGGACTTAACAACCTGAAGCAGAACTGAGTTAAGTGCAGATGTTCAAGTCTCTTGCTGGTTAAGATAAACTTATGGCAATTTATGGTTCTATTAAGGTTATTTAGCACACATTTACTAATTACTTTGTGCATTTGTGTCAATATATTAATTAATGGAGGTTAAACATGAACAGCTTTGGTTTCCTACATATCAATAAAAGTTAATTAATACTGTGTTTTTTTTAATTGAAAATTCATCAAAAGTCCAAAAGAAGAGTCTTATTGACCATCTAGATGAATATATTGTGCAACTGGTAATAAATTACAGCATTCCCTACATTGTTCATTTATAGAAGCCTCAGGATATGTCTGTTTCAATACAAGATCATCAACAAAGGGCACAATTCTCTGATAACCAACCTCTGACAATGCATCACATCGAATGTGTGCCAGGTGCAGACTCTGGGCCTGGCCGCTGTATATCTCAGCAGATGCTCTGTCAGTGTGTAGTGAATTACAACATTTCCATTTTAGTCCTTTTCCTGATCTTTCACTAAAGATCAAGGAACACTTCTTTGGAAACAGAAATCAATTACATCGGGAACCTTTATTCAGTACTTTTATATGTAAAATTTTCCCACCCATAATTTGTTGTTGTTTAAAAATCCTCTTTGATAAGCACTGTTATTGATTCTACAGTTAAACTTTATTTGCAAAAGTACGTAAGACATAATAGATTTTTACAAATTAAGAGAAATAAATTTTACAATGTGTATTGCAGTATTTCTCAAAGGGAGGAAAAAATTTTGGAGCATGTTATTGATTTATTGAAGTCCGTATGATAGTGCAATAGACATTGAAGGATCTATTATTTTAATATGTAAAGAAGTATAGAATATATAGATTAGTTATGACTGGAAAAGTATTTTATAATGTAGCATCAAGAAAATAGACTTATTTAAGACATTTAATACATCTTTGATGCACCCCTTGCTATTTAAAATCCAGCAATATTTTAAGTAAGTGAATTACATTTATAAAGTAAAAAGGGCTAAATTAAGTCTTCTTTAAGATTACTTGTTCAAGAAATTACATTTCTCAAGGCATGAGGCAGAGCATACAAATACGTTGTTTGTTATAGACTTTCATTACTAGTGTTAGAATACTGTATCTAATGTTGAAAAATACATTCAATAAACTCAAATTCATTTAGATATTTGTTATTTATTTTTAAATATTGCAAGACAGTAATATGTCTTAGACTAGAGAAGATTTAGCAAATGTTCTGTGTAATAATCTTTGAGTGCTCTGCTTTCTCATATTACCAGTTCCTCCTCATCATGGGCTTATTTAAAGCCAGAAGGTCAGAGCAGCATGGTCTCCCAGGCCTGTAGTTACTGCTTGTCATTCTGACAAGTCAATAAAAAATGTGAGCTTGAAACGTGATATCATCAACCACATATTCTAAATTATATAGCAAGAAATAGTTATTTCAGAATCCAGGACACCAAATGTGTATTTATTGTAGCATAATTTTACCAGACAAATACTGAACTATTATTTTCTCATAATACCATGGCTTAAGATAGTTGATTCAGTGTTTTTGTACACTATGTTGTAAAGTAAATATCAGCATGAATATACCCCTTTTTTATAAACATTTGTCTTAACAATATCTATTATTTGAATGTAGGTCAGTCTAGTGCAAATCATAAAGAAGTAAAAATATGTTTTCAATAGTTTACATTTAATAGTTCTATTGCTTATTTTTACACATCTTTTTGTCCTTCAGCATCCAGTGCTATTATAATATCTAGTCTATCTGACATTCACTAAAACTGAACTAAGAAAGCACTTATATGAATGTTTAATAAAATATATAATTTTTGGTACAATTTCAATAAAATGAATAAAAGAATTGACATTGAGCAGTTTCCTGTATTACTTACAATGTAATCCCTAATTTGTAAAACTCAACATATGATTATTAAATTTTGAGGATTCTAATATTTTGAATGATAGGTGTAATGATTATGACTATATTTTAAGTCAAAGAATCATCTCTTAAAATCTCTCCTTTTTAAAAAAGCTGAAATGAAGCTGGATGAATAACACCTTGATGCTCAAATATTAGACTGAATTTCAGTGTCTTTCCTAAAAAGGATGTTTTGGAATTTTTCATATGTGAGAAGGCTTTGGAGTAACCTGGAGTTTATAATGTTTGTGAATCTTGAGAACTCTGTACTAACTTTACACTAAGCTGGAAATGGGACTCATTAAAACTATGAGACAAAGTCAAAACAGAAATGAAAATACATTACAAAAATATAACATATTTCTCACAATCTATATTTTTCTGGCAGAACTGGAATATAGTGAATCTATATTTCAAGATTTTAGAAAAGGACTGTTTTTTTTTGAGAGGATTATTATCACAATATTTATAGATTAATGTATGATTTTAAATAGTATATCCTGCAAAAAGTCCCATTTTCTTTTTCAAAATAGCCTCAAATCATTTAAAACATAAAAGTTTTAGAATCAGGCTGAATGTTAAGAACATTAAGACTGAATGTTAAGATTATTGATCATTATTATTTATTTGTATTTATACTGTGATAGCATACTAGACCTATAATTTCCCCCAGCTATTGTGAGGAATTGCTTTAGTTAATTAATTAGTTTATAACATGATATTATTTGTATTGAAACTGAAAACTGTTTTCCTTTTAGTTCTATGAAAAAAGGCAGTGTCAAATATACACAAAGTAAGTCAACTTGTGACAATCCTAGGTACTTTTTTAAATATATTTTTTTATTGATTTCAGAGAGGAATAGAGAAGGAGAGAGAGATAGAAACATTAATGATGAGAGAGAATCATTGACCGACTGCCTCCTGCACGACCCCTAATGGGGATTGAGCCCACAACTCCGGGTATGTGACCTGACTGGGAATTGAACTGTGATCTCCTGGCTCATAGTTCTGCACTCAAACACTGAGTCACTCTGGCCAGGCCAATGCTAGGTACTTTATTAGGTAGTACAGCTCCAGATGCTTCAAGCATTTTTTTTTATCATTTCTATAAAGTGAATAAAAGTAATATTCAATGAAGATGAAGGGGGAACTTTAAATAGTATGTTAGGTTCCAAATAATGCACATGATTACTTCTTAGAAATTGAACCAAAGTTCATCATTCAAATAACTCTCAACAATTTAACTCTGTTTAGAAGAATGTGTATATCGCATGTCAAATTAGAGTACATAGGAATTATTCCTTAGGCAAGCCAGAATTTAGTTCACTAGGCTTTGGAGTGAATCCAGATAGCTGGCAAAAGACTGTAAATAAATACACATTAAATAATAGTCCACTGCAATAGCAATGTTAAATTAAACTTGACATTCTTAACAAAAAGATTCATTATTGGTATACTTTTGAGAAATTTGATTTGTTTCCATAGCTCTCTTCTCTTGGTTTTCTGCACAGCTGGTATAAAACAAAATGTTTCTCGCGCCTTAACCTATTATTCATAATTAATACTTATGAAAATACAAATATTTAAAAATCTCTATAATTTAATGAATTTAGTAAGATCGCTGGAAACATTATTATACAGCTATTAGCCATTTTTAAAAAATCCATTAACTTGTATTATGTTATATTGTATTTCTCTTAGCATACCCATCTTTATGTAATTATGTCAAAATGCCATTAAAATATTTATCTAAATTTACCTCTATAGCAGTGGTTCTCAACCTGTGGGTCGCGACCCCTTTGGGGGTCGAACAACACTTTCACAGGGGTCGCCTAAGACCATTGGAAAACACAGATACGATTCATAACAGCTGCAAAATTACAGTTATGAAGTAGCAACAAAAATAATTTTATGGTTGTGGGTCACCACAACATGAGGAACTGTATTAAAGGGTTGCAGCATTAGAAAGGTTGAGAACCACTGCTCTATAGGTTATGCTTGCATTTTAGCTTCTTTAAATTATTTCTAAACTAGAGATTTAATGCACCAAATTCTTGCACAGGAAGCGAGGTGTGTGTGTGGGGGGAAAACCCGGCTTGCAACCTCTCCAATCCGGGAACCCTCAAAGGATATCTGACTGCCAGTTTAGGCTAAATGCCCTGTGGGAATAGGGCTTACCCTGGCAGTTGGGTATCCCTCTCATTATATGGGACTGCAGGCTCCTAATGGCTTGTCTTTCTGCCTACCTGGTCACCTCTAACCCCTCTGCCTGCCTGCCTCATTGCCCCTAACCACTTGCCTACCTGCCTGATCACCCTCAACTTCCTCTGCCTTGGCCCCTGCCACCACAGCTTCATCTGGAATGATGTCCGGAATGATGTCTGAAGGGTCATTCAGCTGTCTGGTCTAATTAGCATATTACACTTTTTTTATTATTATTATTATAGAAAGAAGATGCTGTTTGAAAACCTGTAAGGAATTATTATGGATTCACATAGTAGTTATTTTTGTGATCTGTGGAAAATGCCAATCCCTGCATCTGATGTACTAAGATGACAAATACAAATACTACAAGCAGCCAGGTGTGAATGATAATTCAGTTTCAGGATATCTGCTTGAACTATTGAGACAAAGACTTTTTCTAGATATTTTCTCCATTTACCACTGACTGTTCATTCCTTTTCCTTCTTAATTCAATTCCTATATAATAAAGAGTTAATATATTAATTAGACAGGGCATTGGAATGACCTACGAAATGACCTTCTGGAACAACCAGTGGGTGGGGCCACAGAGCCATGAGGCATTCAGGGCTGCAAGGGACAAAGCAGCCTGGGTGTGTGAGGACTGAGCTCCTTGCATGAATTTCAAGGCCTCTACTTATAATGATAAAGAAAAGAAAGCATTTTTCTTCCCTACCAATATAATTTTCAATTATTTTATGCCTACTTGTGGGGAAGCATGGGACTTGGTTGGAAAGTCTGTAAGGAGAACTCTCTAAAAAGTCAGGGTCTTATAGGGGGACCGTGCTGAAGGTTACAGACACTGTTTGACTATTCCAGACAAATCCCGTGCTTCCCCACACCTACTATCTATGAGTAAATAACATACTTGTCTACATATTCAATGCATATCTGTGTGTATACCAGTTTAAGATAATATATCTACATCATTACCTACATATATATATATGTATATTAATATAATCCAAATTGTCTTCAGACTTAGAATTAATAATTTATTTTATAAAAAGCACATATGATTCAGATTTTACATGTACTTATCTAGAAATATTTAATTTTTCACATAGATAAATATAAAAGGAGAAAAATTACAAAAAGGGACAGAAAAATAGGTATATATAATAAACAGTTCTGCATGTTATTCAAAGAAATATTATTAACATTACCTTTTGTAGCCCATGTATTTGAAAGAAAAGTTAAATTAAAATACGATACACATTGAGGGGAGAGAAAATGGCGGTGAAGTAGCCAGATGCGTCTAGAGCTTTGTCGCTGGGCAGAGGGAGAGAGAGAACGGCTGAGAGTCACACTGGGAGTGTTTGTTGGCAAGTTAAGAGTCAGTTATCCTCCAGGAGAAGGTGGGGGACTGCTGGATGGGGGCTCTCATGCCCAGGCAGAACCACTGCCACGGGGATTTTGTCTGCCAGAGCCACCAGCACTGAACACGGAGACCGCGCCATCTTGCAGAGGGAGGTGGATGTCTGTGGCGGTCTGAAGCCTGTGGCTGGGGCACCCATTGAGCAGCCAGGGACCCGGGGACCCAGAACTCCGCTCTCCAACCAGCACAGACACGCGGCGGAATCGGAAATCCACAGAGCACACGAAAAGTTTGTGCCTTTCAATCAACGTAGGAGAGAGAACTACATAACCAGACACCCGGAGAAGAAAGACCATGGGCAGAAAAAGAAACAGCCCACATAAGACAGAAAGGCAGGTTTCACCAGGAAAGGAAGTAAACGAAATAGAAGCAGAAATAAGCCTGCCAGAGAAAGAGTTCAGAGAAATTATCATAAGGTGGATGAAAAGAATGGAAGACAAAATCGACAGTCCGAGTAAGAGCCAAGAGGAAAGGAAGAAAACCCAAGAGGAGATGAAGAAGCAGCAAGAAGAAATGCAGAAGAACCTAAAGGAGGTGCATAATAAACAAGAAGAAATGAAAAATTACATCACTGCTATAAAGAACTCAATAGAAAGCATCAAAAATAGACTAGAAGAAGCAGAGTGAGCTAGAAGAACAGTAGGAAAAAATACCCAAGTACAGCAGCTTCTAGAAAAAAAAGTTAAAAAGCAAGAGGAGAGCCTAAGGGAACTTTGGGATAACATGAAACAAAACAACATCCGCATAATTGGGGTTCCAGACTGAGTGGAAACTGAACAAGGATTAGAGAACCTCTTTGAAGAAATAATGAAAGAAAATTTCCCCAATATAGGAAAGGAAAAACCCACACAAATCCAAGAAGCTCACAGAGTCCCAAGCAAAATGAACCCCAACAAACCGACACCAAGGCACATTATAATTAAATTGGCAAACACTGACGACAAAGTAAGAATCTTAAAAGCAGCCAGAGAGAAACAGAAAGCTACCTACAAAAGAACCCCCATAAGACTAGCTACTGACTTCTCAACAGAAACTCATCAGGCCAGAAGGGAATGGAATAAAATATACAAAGTCATGCAAAGGAAGGGTCTGAATCCAAGAATACTGTACCCTACAAGACTCTCAATCAAAATTGAAGGGGAAATCAAAAGCTTCACAGACAAAAAAGGACTAAGGGAATATATTACCACCAAACCAGCAATGCAAGAAAGGTTAAAGGGTCTGCCTTAATAAAAAGAAAGAGGAAGCGCAGAAGGAACTCGGGGGTAAGGACTAAAAATGGCAACTTATCAATACTAACTTTAAATGTAAATGGATTAAATGCTCCAATGAAAAAACATAGGGTAACTGACTGGATAAGAAAACATGATCTATATATCTGCTGTCTGCAAGAAACCCACCTCAGGAAAAGAGATGCACACAGATTGAGGGTGAAGGGATGGAAGATGGTATTTCAGGAAAATGGAAATGAAAAAAAAGCTAGGATTGCAATACTAATATCTGACAAGTTAGATGTCAAAGTGAAGGACATTACAAGAGTTAAAGAAGGCCACTTCATAATACTAAAGGGAACAATCCAACGAGAAGAAATAACTCTGGAAAACATATATGCACCCAATATAGGAGCACCTAAATACATAAAAAAAAACTCTTGCAGGACATTAAGGGAGAGAATGACAGCAATACAGTCATAGTAGGATATTTTAATACCCCACTGTCACCATTGGACAAATCCTCTAAACAAAAAATCAGGAAAGAAACATCAATCCTAAATGACTCACTAGACCAGATGGAATGAATTGACATCTTCAGAAGATTTCACCCCAAAGCCACAGAATATACATTCTTCTCCAGTGCACAAGGGTCATTTTCAAAGATAGATCATATGTTGGGTCATAAGAAAAGTCTCTTCAAATTCAAGAAGATACAAATCTTATCAAGCATTTTCTCAGACCACAGTTGCGTAAAACTGGAAATCAACTATAATAAAAACAATAGAAAGAAATCAAACACATGAAGACTAAACAGCATGCTATTAAACAACGACTGGGTAAGCAGAGAGATAAAGGATGAAATAAAAAGCATCATGGCAACAAATGACAATGACAACACAACAATACAAAATTTATGAGACAGAGTGAAAGCAGTCTTGAGAGGGAAGTTCATAGCCCTACGAGCCTACTGCAAAAAACAGGAAACAATGGTAAAAAATTACCTAACCCTACAACTCAAAAAGCTAGAACAAGAGCAACAAGAAAAGCCCAGTGTACTCAGAAGGAAGGAAATAGTGAAGATCAGAGCGGAGATAAACAACTTGGAGACCAAATAAACAATTCAAATGATCAACAAAACCAAGAGCTGGTTCTTTGAAAGGATAAACAAGATTGATGGACCTCTAGCCAGGCTCACCAAGAAGCAAAGAGAGAAGACCCAAATAAACAAAATCAGAAATGAAAGAGGAGAAATAACAACAGACCCTGTGGAAATACAAAGGATTATTAAAAAATACTATGAACAACTGTTTTCCAACAAATTGGACAACCTGCAAGAAATGGGCATTTTCCTAGAAAAATATAACCTTCAAAACTTAATGAGGAGGAAGCCAGATATCTCAATAGTCCAAAAACTGTGGAAGAAATTGAAGCAGTCATCAAAAAGCTTCCAGCAAATAAAAGCCCGGAACCGGATGGCTACACAGGAGAGTTTTACCAAACATTGAAGGAAGAATTAAAACCTATCCTCCTCAGACTATTCAAAAACATTCAAGAAGAAGGAACACTTCCCAACATTTTCTATAAAATCAGCATCACCCTAATACCAAAACCAGATAAAGACAACACAATGAAAGAGATTTATAGGCCAATAATAGATGCCAAAATCCTCAACAAAATTTTAGCAAATCGGATCCAGCAGTACATCAGAAAGATCATACACCATCACCAAGCAGGATTCATCCCAGGAATGCAGGGATGGTACAATATCTGCAAATCAATAAATGTGATACATCACATAAAAAAATTGAGAGATAAAAATCACATTGTCATATCAATTGATGCAGAAAAAGCATTTGACAAAATCCAACACCCTTTCTTGATAAAAAGTCTCAGCAAACTGGGAATAGAAGGAGCATACCTCAATATCATAAGAGCCATATATGATAAACCCACAGTTAACATCATACTCAACGGGCAAAAACTAAAACCATTTCCCCTAAGAACAGGAACAAGACAGGGATGCCCACTCTCACCTATCCTGTTCGACATAGTATTGGAAGTATTAGCCATTGCAATTAGACAAGAAGAAGAAATAAAAGGCATCCAAATTGGAAAAGAAGAAATAAAGCTGTCCTTATTTGCAGATGACATGATACTGTACATAAAAACCCGAAGGACTCCATCCCAAAATTAATTGACTTAATAAATGAATTTGGCAATGTAGCAGGATACAAAGATAATGCCAATAAATCTGTGGCATTTCTGTACACTAATAGTGAAATTACAGAAAGAGAGACTCAAAAAGCAATCCCATTTACCATCTCACCAATAACATTAAGATACCTAGGAATAAACCTAACTAAAGAGGTAAAAGACCTATATGCAGAAAACTACAGGACACTGAAAAAAGAGATAGAGGAAGATTTTAACAGATGGAAGAGCATACCATGCTCATGGATTGGGAGAATCAACATCATTAAAATGTCCATACTACCCAAAGCAATCTACAGATTCAATGCACTACCCATTAAAATACCAATGACATATTTCACAGACCTACAAAGAATTCTTCATAGATTCGGCTAGAACAAAAAAAGACCACAAATAGTTACAGCAATTCTGAGAAAGAAGAATAAAGTAGTTGGGATCTCAATACCAGATTTCAAGCTATACTACAAAGCAACTGTTCTCAAAACAGCCTGGTACTGGCACAAGAACAGACATATAGACCAATGGAATAGAATAGAGAACCCAGATATCCACTATGCTCAACTAATATTTGACAAAGGAGGCATGAACATTCAATGGAGCCAAGATAGCCTCTTCAATAAATGGTGCTGGGAAAGTTGGACAGATACATGCAAAAAAATGAAACTGGACCACCAACTTACACCAAATACAAAAATAAACTCAAAATGGATACTGGACTTAAACATTAGATGGGAAACCATAAAAATACTAGAGGAATCCACAGGCAGCACAATCTCAGACATATGCCGAAAGAACTTCTTCACTGATATTGCTCCAAAGGCAATGGAAGCTAAAGAAAATATAAACAAATGGGACTACATCAAAATAAAAAGCTTTTGCACAGCAAAAGAAACCATCAACAAAACAACAAGAAAGATCACTGTATGGGAGAACATATTTGCAAATGTTATCACTGATAAAGGTTTAATCTGCAAAATCTACAGCCAACTTATACAACTTAATAAAAGGAAGATAAACAATCTAATAAAAAAAAATGGGCAATGGACCTAAATAGAACCTTTTCGAAAGACGACAGAAGGAAGGCCAAGAGACACATGAAAACATGTTCAAAGTCACTGATCACCTGAGAGATGCAAATCAAAACGACAATGTGATACCATCTTACACCTGTCAGAATGGCAATCATCAACAAATCAATAAATGACAAGTGTTGGCGAGGATGCAGAGAAAAAGGAACCCTTGTGCACTGTTGGTGGGAATGCAGACTGGTGCAGCCACTGTGGAGAACAGTATAGAGTTTCCTCAAAAAACTAAAAAGGCATCTCCCATTTGACCCTGTAATCTCACTCTTAGGAATTTATCCTAAGAAATTACAAACACCAATCAGAAAGGATTTATGCAGCCCTATGTTCATAGCAGCGCAATTTACAATAGCTACAATTTGGAAACAGCCTAGGTGCCCGTCAGCAGATGAGTGGATCAGAAAACCATGGTACATCTACACAATGGAATTCTATGCTGCCATTAAAAAGAAGGAATTCTTACCATTTGCAGCAACCTGGATGGAACTGGAGAAACTTATGCTTAGTGAAATAAGCCTGTCAATGAAGGAGAAGCATCACATGATGTCACTCATTTATGGATAATAAAGAACATTATAAACTGATGCACAAACGGATAGATACAGAGACAGTAAAGCTTCAAACAGACTGTGAAATTAGAGCAGGAAGATTAAAGTTAGGTGAGCTAGATAAGAGATTATTCAAAGGACTTGTAAGCATGCATATAAGCATAACCAATGAACATAGACACTGGGGGGTTGGGTTATGCCTGGGTGGGAGGGGGGGCAATGGGGAGATATGTATAAAAAATCAATAAAAAAAAAGAAAATGCCAAAAAAAAAAAAATAAATACGATATACATTAATTCAACCATATAAGTATTCAGTTTCATAATATAGAAACTGAAGAATGAAGACATTTTAAAAACATAACAGTACTATCAAGTGTCTCATAACAGTATTTTACAGTAGAAAATAATTGAAATAAGTTGCTTCTATTTTAAGTGATCCACAGTAATATTTTAAAGAAACATCTTTTTTTGTCTAATAGGAACATGTTAGTTATACCAATGCAAAAAACTTTAAATGCAGAATTAGCAACTATAATCCAATATGTCATTAAAATTAACATGTTATGAAATAAATAGTAATTTTTCTAACACCCAGGTGTTCAATATATTTTCTTTTATTATTATTTTCCCCCAATTGCCTTCTCCACCCCCCAGTACATGCCCTCACCCATTCCCCCTTCCCCCCTCATCCGCCTTCCCCCATTACCCTGTATCCACTGGCTATGCCTACACACACATGCATACAAGTCCTTCCATTGATCTCCTAAAAGCCCCTCCTCCCAACTTCCCACTGTAGCAGGACAGTCTGTTCATTGCTGCTTTGTCTCTGTGTCTGCTTCTCCCCCTCCACCCCTTGTTTCTTGTCTTTAAAGACATCTTGCCCCTTTAGGCTAGAAATAAACCCACTAGAGCAAAAGAAGAATGATTGAGTCCCAATTTCAATGTCAGACAGTTCCTTATGTGTACATGTCATCAATGGTATCTGGATACTGTACAGATGGTGGCGATGCCAGTCCGATCCTTTCTGGTTCGGTCCTGGGCATCCTGTAGCGATGCTCAGCTGCTAACTGCTCACATGGCAAGGGCTCCTCAACATCTTCCATCTCTGGACTGTTTCTCCTCTTGCCTTCGTGTTTGGCACGGACCTGTCAGTTCCTCTCTGTTGCAGGAGTCCACTTGGTCTTGGAGTTGTTTTCTGAAAGTATATAAACATATTCTCGACCAAGAGTTAATAAAGGAATCTTTTCTATAAAATTGACTTGGGGTTCTTTTTATTTTTGCCTACCCGCTTTTCCTTTGGTTTATTTTGACACCATGTGTGTTTTTCATGGGTGTCTTGCTGTTAATATTACAAATGGAAATTAATTTTTTAAAGTGAAAATTTTCTAGATGTAATTTACTTATTGGATATTTTTCCTTACATGGTATTATCCTACACCACTTTTTTTTTCATTAATGGAGAATTTGGTAAAAAATTTTAATACAATTTTGATAACTTTAAATTTTAACTTTTTACACACAAATATGCCTGTTTTCTGTTCATTACATATTAAGCAATTTTACCATGAGATGAGCTATCAATAGAAATTTTTTAATATACTTAATTTCTTTTTATTTCTCTACTCATGACTTTTTATTTTATTATTATTTTTAATTTTTATTTTATATTTTTAATTAAATCTTTATTATTCAGATTATTACATTTGTTTCTCTTTTTTTTCCCCTCCATAGTACCCATCCACCCAGCTCCAACTCCTCCCTCTCCCATTGATCTCATCCATAGGTGTATGATTTTTGTCGAGTCTCTCCCTGTAAACCCCTCACCCCTTTCCCCCTGAGAATTAGCAGTCCACTCCCTTTCTGTGCTCCTGATTCTATTATATTCACCAGTTTATCTGTTGATCAAATTTTTACTTCACTTAATTTTTAGATTCACTTGTTGATAGATATGTATTTGTTGTTCATAATTTTTTCTCTTTTACCTTTTTCTTCTTCCTCTTCTAAAAGAGTACCTTTCAGCATTTCATATAATACTGGTTTGGAGTTGATGAACTCCTTTAGCTTTTTCTTATCTGTGAAGCTCTTTATCTTCCCTTCAATTCTGAATGTTAGCTTTGCTGGATAGATTATTCTTGGTTGTAGGTTCTTGCTATTCATCACGTTGAATATTTCTTGCCACTCCCATCTGGCCTGCATCGTTTCTGTTGAGAAATCAGCTGACAGTCGTATGGGTCCTCCCTTGTAGGTAATGAACTGTTTTTCTCTTGCTACTTTTAATATTCTCTCTTTGTCTTTTGCTCTTAGTATTTTAATTATGATGTGTCTTGGTGTGGTCCTCTTTGGATTCCTTTTATATGGGGTTCTGAGAGCTTCCTGGACTTGCAAGTCTATTTCTTTTACCAGATGTGGGAAGTTTTCAGTCATTATTTCTTTAAATAGGTTTTCAGTATCTTGCTCTCTCTCTTCTTCTGGCACCCCCACAATTCTGATGTTGGTACGCTTGAAGCTGTCCCAGAGTCTCCTTACATTATGATCACATTTTTGGATTCTTTTCTCTTCTTGCTTTTCCAGTTGAGTGTTTTTTGCTTCTTTATATTTCAAATTTTTGACTTGATTCTTGCCTTTCTCTCGTCTGCTGTTAGGACTCTGTATAATATTTTTTATTTCAGTCCGTGTATGTTTAATTATTATTTGGTCCTTTATCATCTTTAGTTGGACCTTTTCCATCTCTAGTTGGCTCTTTTGCATCTCTAGTTGGTCCTTTTTCATCTCCTCTTGGCTCTCGCTAAGTTTATCCAACTTTTCTAGCATATTCTTGAAAAATTTTATAAGCGTGGTTTTGAACTCTTTATCCAGTCATTTCTTTTCCTCCATTTCTTTTGTTTGTGATCCTTTCCCTTGTCTCAGCATTTTCACTATGTCGGGGAAACTTCTGTGTTGAATTCAGCCTTATGATACCAGACTTGCAAATCCGCAGAAGCCTCTGTTGAGCTTGGGAGGGCTGGAGTCTCAGGGCTTAAGGGACCACCTTGCCTTCCAGTTGGCCCCGCTCTCCACGGCCCCTGAGTCTCACCTGACTGGGTAATCACTGGAGCGGTCCTTGTGCGCGCCCACCCGTAGTGCCTCTAGACCGCTGCCTTTCTGGCTCCCCTGTGCTCCAGGACCACAGGAGTCTAGGTCCCCAGGGTTTCGCCCGAAACAGGGGCCCAGTGGACTCAGAAGTGACACAGTTGGGAGGGTTTGTCTCCCGCCCACTCGCGAAAACCAGCGGCACAATCAGCAATCCGTCCTCCGCAGCGCCGTGCGCGTGCGAGACCAGACCTCCGATCTTTTGTGACTCCCCTAAATTTCGCTGCACCTCTCCCTTTTCACAGTCCAAACTCCCCCCATATGAGTTTCAGCTGGATCTGGGGTTTAGTGTCGTAAGATATGGGGTTCAATGCCACTGGGAGTCTCCGTTTCCCTCCAGCCAGAGGAAGCCAGCCAGGTACTCCGGCACCCGCTCTCTCAGCACGTGTGTCTCCGTACCTCAGCTTTTTGCAGCTCCTCTGGGTTTCTGTGAGCCCCTCTCTTTCCTTCTAGCTGTAGAACTTACACTCAGCCAGCTTTCCTGTGGTTCTGGATTATGTCCATTCTGTCTTTTAGTTGTAGTTTTGAAATTGTTGTGCGAGGCAGCAGTGTAGGTGTTTTCCTATGCCGCCATCTTGGATTCTAGAAATTTTAATTAATACTTTAGAAACAGCTTTTTGTCCAGTACACTTACATTTTCTTGTGTGTTCCCTTATTTCAGTTTGCCAATTTAAATTAATCTGATAGCTTGATAACTCTTTCACGTCAAATTTAATACTCTACCAACAATCTTAGATTACCCTGTATATATTAGTGGAGAAGTTTATTTGCATTGAGTTGGCACTGAGCATTCCTAGGGCTGGGCTGAATTTAGATATAGGGCAGCTGCTGTTGGCATGTTTCTGTCTGTTACCTGGATCCTTATCTGAGCTGGGCCACATCTCTGTCTGTTACCTGGGTCCTGATCTGTGCTGAGCATGGGAAGTTAGGTAGCCATGAGGTCAGGAGACTGCCCTCAGAAGGGGTGAAGGTTCAGACCCCTGCAAGGTTGGTGGGGGTTGAGGGTCTCTGCCCCACCTCTGTTGATCCCCAAGTTCTCTCCTGATTCAATATTAATAGACAATATAAAATGTCATAATATTAATAGATGTAAAAAGAAATAACTTAATCTCTCCAAAGATGTAGAAAAATAATTTGATAAAATAAGATACAGATTCTGATTATAACATTATATGTAATCAACATTACAAGTAAATAACCTCTAAATAGAACAAAATCATATAATATCTATACTAATAAAAGGTTAATATGCTAATTAGACCAGACATTTTCTAGACATTTTTTGGACGTCCTTCCGGACAAAGCTACAGTGGCAGAGGCTGAGGCAGAGGTGGTTAGGGTGATCAGGCCGTCGGGGGGGAACAGTTGGGGGCAAACAGGCTGACAGGGAGAAGCAGTAAGTGGGGGATCAGACCGGCAGGGGAAGGCAGTTAGGAAGCAATCGGATTGGCAAGAAAAGTGATTAGGTGTGATCAGACTGGCAGGTGAGCAGTTAGGGGCATCAGACTGGCAGGCAGAGGTGGTTAGAGGCAATCTAACAGGCAGGCAGGCAAGTGGTCCTGGGTTGCGAGAAAGAAGTCCAACTGAGGGAGGCCCTATAAGACCAGGCCTAAATCAGCAATTGGATATCCTCCAAGGGGTCTGGATTGGAAAGGGTGCAGGCTGGGCTGAGGGACACCCCACATGCACAAAGTTTGTGTACTGTGCCTCTAGTATAATATAAATGGGATACCAGAGAATCATAAACAAGGAAAACCAAAGCATAATTAAAATACTATTTGCATTTTGTATGACTATATATCTAGGACCAAAGAAGTACTTATAAAATTATTACAATAACTAGTTAATTTAGTAACATAATAGATTATAGATTTTGCTTATAAAAATAAGAGCCATCATACAAATGAATTAAAAATAACTAACTAACTAAATAAATAAATAAATACAGTGAATGCTATGGAAAAAAAACTTGATATATTAGAGAAAATGAAGAATAACATATTGAATTTAAAGCTCAATTGAAAAACTCCAAAATGCAAGTGATAAAAATTCAAAACACTAATAAATGACATTGGATTAGACCTGAGTAAATGATTAGGCACAATATAGTCTTGCATTAAAATTAAATATCTTAAATATGTAACTTTTTTCTATGTGAATTTGTAAATCAAGTGCAGTAAAAATAAAAATACCATTAGATATTATTATTTCTAAGCTAGAACAGCTATTTATAATATTTATTTAAAAATTGACTGAGGTTAGGGAAGGAAAAAAGAACTTTTTATTAATGGTTTTGGGATAACTAAAGAATAATATTTTTTTCAAAAAAGTAAGTTTCTTAGAAATTGTAATTTCCAAATGGAACAGATATACTACTTTTCAAAAAGTTATAAATTTATAACAGACAATATAACACAATCTCTCTATAATATTGGAGGGGAGAAAACTTTATAATTATCTCTTAAAATCACAAAACAAGAAAATTTATGAAAAATTGGTTTCAGCCAGCTGGTGTGATTCAGTGGGTAGAGTGCACCAGGAAGTAATGATGGTTCATTTCCTAGTCAAGACACATGCCTGAGTTTTAAGCTCAATGGGGCATGCTGGAAGCAGCCAATCAATCTTTCTCCTCATTGATGATTTTTATCTCTCCATCACCCTTCCTCTCTCTTTAAAAAGGAAAAAAAATCAATAAAATATATTTTAGAAAAGATGCAAATGGTGATAGATTAAATGAAACTATACTGATACTCTCTCAGAACAAAACTGGAATTACAACTAAAATATAGGGAAAAAAATCTGGAATAAGCTGAAGACTAGCTGAACAGAACCCTTATAACCACGCTCATAAAGTGGAGACAACATAACGATAGGTAGCAAGTATGGAAGTACAAGAGGGATGGCCTGCCTCCCATAGGTTGTAGCTAAAGTTCTAGAGGGATATCTTATGTGTGGGGGCTTCCCATTGAGAAGGGTGGAGACTAAACACCAAGATTGTTTCCCCACCCCAGAGCACCAGGAATGAGAAAGCTACCCACATAACATCTGGTTGTGAAAAGCACAAGGGTTTCTATTTGCCAGGAAGAAATGGGTGGAAGTGCAGGCAAACTTTTAAAGAACCAATGCACAAAATTTTGTGTGCAACCACTCACTTTGGACTCCATCCGAGAGAGAGCAGAATGGACCAGAGTTGTATAAGGAGAATCCAGTTTGGGGTGCTCTAGGGTTGTAAGTTTGAAGCCAGCTGCCCCAGTTTCCTATGCTGAGTCATTCCTCCATACTGCAGAAGATATCTTTCACAGGAAAGCAGCTTTTGCCAGGAAGGAGGACAATTGTGCCACCCTGTTGGAAAAACCTCTGAAGTATCATCTTGCTGTGGTCTGAGGATCATTAAGAGACAGAATAATAATCAGATGGCAGGCAGAGGTGGAAGTCTGGTTGCTTTGAGACTTTACCTGATCTGCTTCTGGACTCGGACTAGGAAAGACCTTGGTTCACTTCTTGGTCCTTTCCAAAGGCACCCAGCCCCAGCAAAGGAAGTCACAAGGTGAAGGTTGCTGATAGCTTCAAATAAGGTACTCAGGGCCAGTCACAGTGTCTGACATTGTCCTGAACAAGAAATCCTCCAAAAGACTGAGAATTGGAGCAGATCTATCTAATACATGGAAACAAACCCTAACAGGCAACCAAAATGAGAAGAAAAAATAAGCCCCAAATGAAAGAACAAGATAATTCAACAGAAGAGCTAAGTGAAATGAAGATAAATTTATCAGGTAGAGAGTTCAAAATAATGCTTATATGGATGCTGAACAGAAAAGAATAACATAGAAATAAAAAAGACATCAGAGGAATACAAGCAGATTAGTTGAAGTTGAGATAAGTGAATTCGAAGACAGGGATAGAACCAGCAAGTTTGGATCAATGAACAGAGCATCGGCCTGTAGACTGAAGGGTCCCAGATTTGATTCTGGTCAAGAGAACATGTCTTGGTTTCAGTCTAGATCCCTGGTCCTGGTCGGGTCTCAGGTGGAAGCCAACCAATAGATGTGTTTCTCTTTCATCAAAGTTTCTCTTACTGAGTCACTCCCCCTCTCTTCTATTCTCTCTAAAAATCAATAGGATAATATCTTCTGGTAAAGATTAAGAACAACAACAACAACTAAAAGACAAGGTAAAAATGGAAGCACTCAAACAGAGAATTAAAAAGAGAAAAGAAGAGGACAGCTTAATAGAGCTATGGGATAACATGACATATAACAATATTCTCATCATAGAAGTACCAGAAGGTGAAGAATGTGATCAAAGATAGAAAACCTATTTGAAGAAATAATGGCAGAAAATTTCCATAATCAGGTGGAGGAAAAGTCACATAAGTTCAAGAGGTACAGAAACTATGAATTCAGATGGGAGAGAAACCAAGATGGTAGTATAGGTAAATACCTAAACTCCTGCTTCAAACAACAATTTCAAAAACACAGCTAAAAGAAAGAATGGATATCATCCAGAACAAGAGGGAAGCTTGCTGAGTGAAAATTATGCAACTAGAAGGGAAGAGAGAGGCTCATGGAGACTCAGAGGAGCTGCAAAAAGCTGAGGTATAGAGACATGAGTGTGGAGAGAATGAGTGGCAGAGTGCCTGGTTAGCTTCCTCTAGCGGGAGGGAGACAGAAACACCCAACTGCAATGAGCCCCAGTTCCAACTGCACTAGACCCAAGTTCCTGGTGAGACTCAAATGAGGGAGTCTCAACTGTTGGAAAAAGGGAGGAGTGCATGGAAACTTAGGGGAGCTACAAAAACAGAGGTCTGGAACTGCACATGTGAGTGTTTACAGGAAGGACTGGCTGCTGATTGTGCCACTGGCTTTCTCTAGTGAGAGGAAGATAGAACCTCCCAACTGTACTGAACTCTAATTCCAACTGCACTGAACCCCAGTTTCAGGTGAGACCCTGGGGACCCAGACTCGTATGGGTCCCCAGAGTGCATGGAAACTCAGGGGAGCATGAAAGGTAGAGGTCTGGAGGCATGCCTACAAGAGCATGCAGAGAGGGCTTCAGTGATTTTAGAAGGACACTGAGAACCAGGAACCTCATTGGGCAGGGCTGACAGGAAGCCAAGGCTGTCTGCTCAGCCCTGAAACTCTGCCCCATCCAAGCTGAGCACAGAGATTTTTACAATTTTGCAAGACTTGTCTCATAATGCTGACTCCAACATAGAAATTCTCCAGTGAAGACACAGTTAATCCTCACAGCCAATTGGCCTGGAGGTCAATTTCCCCCAGTGATACCAACAACAATCAAGACTTAACTATAACAAAGCTCTACACACAGTCCACAAAGGGGTACACCAAGAGAGTCCACCTCAGGTAACTGGGCAGGTGGAGCTACTGGGCCATATAGGACACATAGCACACAAAGCTACTCTACCAACTCAGGGAAGCAGTGAAAATGCGAAGACAAAGGAACAGATCATCTATGAAAGAAATGGAGGAAAACAAATGACTGTATATAGAGTTCAAAACCATGGTTATAAAGTTTTTCAAGAATTTTCTAGAAAAGGTCAATAAATTTAATGAGACCCATGAGGAGATGAAAAAGGACCAACTAGAAATTAAACATACACTGACTGAAATAAGAAATATTATATAGAGACCTAACAGCAGACTAGAGAAATGCAAGAATCAAGTCAAAGATTTGAGATACAAAGAAGCAGAAAACACTCAACTGGAAAAGCAAAAAGAAAAAAGAATTAAAAAATGTAAAGCTAGTGCAAGGAGCCTCTGGAACAACTTCAAGCATACCAATATCTGAATTATGGGGGTGCCAGAAGAAGACAGAGAGCAAGATACTATTTGAAGAAATAATGACCAAAAACTTCCCTACCCGGTAAAAAAAAAAAAAATAGATTTACAAGTACAGGAAGTGCACAGAACCCCAAACAAAAGAAATACAAAGAGGATCACACAAAGACACATCATAATTAAAGTGAAAGTGAAAAGAGCAAAGGACAAAGGGAGAATCTTAAAAGAAGCAAGAAAAAAACAGTTAATTATCTACAAGGGATTACCCATATGATTGTCCACTAATTTCTCAACAGAATTTATGCAGGCTGCCCTAACCAGTTTGGCTCAGTGGACAGAGCGTCAGCCTGCAGACTCAAGGGTCCCAGGTTCAATTCCGGTCAAGGGCATGTACCTTGGTTGTGGGCACATCCCCAGTAGGGGGTGTGCAGGAAGTGGTTGATCAATGTCTCTCTCTCATCGATGTTTCTAACTCTCTATCCCTCTCCCTTTCTCTCTGTAAAAAAAAATATATATATATATTATTTTTTTTTAAAGAATCTATGCAGGGTATAAGGGAGTGGTGAGAAATATTCAAAGTGATGAATAGCAAGAACCTACAATCAAGAATACTCTACCCAGCAAAGCTATCATTCAGAATTGAAGAGCAGATAAAGAGCTTCACAGACAAGAAAAAATTAGAAGAGTTCATCAATACCAAACCAGTATTATATGAACTGCTGAAAGGTAGTCTTTAAGAAGAGGAAAAATCAAAAGGTAAAGATAAAAATTATGAACAACAAATACATATCTATCAACAAGTGAATCTAAAATCAAGTGAATTAAAAATCAAATGAACAGAATAAATTGATGAATATAATATAATCAGGAGCATAGAAAGGCAGTGGCTTGACAGTTCTCAGGGGGAAAGGGGTGAGGTGGGTGTGGAAAGAGACTGGACAAAAATCGTACACCTATGGATGAGGACAATGGGGAGTAGGTAAAGGCAGAGGGTGAGGTGGGAACTGGGTGGAGGGGAACTATGAGGGGGAAAAGGAGGAACAATTGTAATAATCTGAACAATAAAGATTTATTAAATTACAAAAAAAAGAAAGCATGAACTCAAAGAGTCTATCCCCAGACACATCATAATTAAAAACAAAGAGAGAATCTTAAAGGCAACAAAAGAAAAGTAATTTGTTATCTACAAAGGAGTTCCCATAAGGCTGTTAATAACATGCATTATTCAAGGTAATGAAAAGCAAGGATATGAATTCACGACTACTATATGCAACAAGGCTATCATTCAAAATAGATGGTGAAATAAAGGGCTTCCCAGACAGAAAAAAAGGCTAATGGAGTTTATCACCACCAAACTAGCATTGCAAGAAATGCTAAAGGGACTGCTGTAATAATAAAAAATATATAGAGAGAGAAACATAGGTATAAAAAAATAAACTGGCAATCAATAAGTACTTATCAATAATTACCTTAAATGTAAATGCATTAAATACTCCAATCAAAATACACTGTCACTCAGTAGCTGAGAATTGATCTATGAGTCAGAGGTCATGATTTGATTCCTGGGCACAGTCCCTGATTGTGAGCTCCATCCCCACTGTGAGATGTGCAGAAGGCAGCCAATCAATGATTTTCCCTCATCATTGATGTTATTATATATCTCTTGTTCTCCTTTCTTCTCTGAAATCAATAAAAAGATATTTAAAAAAAGACATATGGTAGCTGAATGGATAAGAATATATACTACTATAAGAGACTGACCTCAGAACAAAAGACCTAAGCCTGGTGAGAGTGAAGGGTTAGAAAAAATTTTCATTCAAATGGAAATTAAAAAAAAAAAGCTGGAGTAGCAATACTTTTATCTAACTAAATAGACATCAAATGAAGGCTATAACAAGAGAAAATAAAGACCATTACATAAAAATAAATGGATCTTATCAAACAAGAGCATATAATCCTGATAAGCATATATTTACCCAATATTGTAGCAGCTAAACATATAGAAAAAGACTGGAAGACTTAAAAGGAGAGATCAAAAGCAGTGCAATGATAGCAGGGTACTGTAACACCACGCTGACTTCACAGGATAGCTCTTTAAGGAAAAAATCAACAAGGAAACATTAACTCTAAATGACACACAAGATAAGATGGATAATTAATATTTACAGAACATTTTACCCCAAAGTTGCAGATATACATTTTTCTTATGCACACATGCGACATTCTCAAAGATAGATCACATGTTAGGACACATAAAAAGTCTCTACCGGTTCAAGATGATTGAAATTATATCAAGCATCTTCTCAGATCACAATGGCATAAAATTAGAAAACACTCAGTAAAAATACTCAAAAAATGGAAGCTTATAGCATGTTATTAAGCAACAAATGGATTACTAATGAGATCAGAAAAGAAATAAAAAACTTCCTGGAAATAAATGAAAATGAACCCACAACAACCCAAAATCTATGGGACACACTAAAGCACTCCTGAGAGCAAAGTTCATAGCACTACAGGCCACCTCTAGAAACAAGAAACAAATTTAATAATCTATCTATCCCTACAACTTAAATAATTAGAAAGAAAACAACAAGAAAAGCCCAGAGTAAGTAGAAGGAATGAAATAATAAAGATCAGAACATAAATAAATTACATAGAAACTAAAAAAACAACACAAAAGATCAATGAAACCAAGAGCTGGTTCTTTGAAAAGATAAACAATATTGATAAACCTTTAGCCAGACTCATCAAGAAACAAAGGGAAAGGATCCAAATATGTAGAATCCTAAACAAAAGTGGTGAAGTAATAACAGATACCACATATACATAAAGATTTGTAAGGTAATACTATGTACAACTATACCCCAACAAGCTGGACAATGTGGACAAAATAAAATAAAATAAAATAAAAAGTAGAAAAACACATTTTACCAAAACTGAATCAGGAAGAATCAGGAAACCTGAATAGGCCAAAAATAACTGATGAAATTGAAGCAATAATAATAATAATAATAATAATAATAATAAATTATAATTATAAAACTTTCAGCAAACACAAAACCTTGGTCAGTCAGCCTCACTGCGGAGTTTTACCAAACATTCAAAGAAGAATTAACATCTATTTTCTTCAAACTCTACCAAAAATTCTAACAGGAAGGAACAATTCCAAGCTCTTCTTATAAAGACATTGTAATGCTAATTTTAAAACCAAATAAATACACCAAAAGAAAGAGAATTATAGGCCAATATCCATGATGACCATAGATGCTAAAATCCTCAACAAAATATTAGCAAATCAGATCCAGCAATATATTAAAAAGATCATACACCATGACCAAGTGGAATTTATTCCAGGGATGTTAAATTTGATATAACATATATAGGGGTTGAAAGACAAAAATCACATGTTCATATCTATAGACACAGAAAAAGCATTCAACAAAATCCAGTACCCAATTTGATAAACACTCTTAGCGTAACTGGAATAGAGACATCTCACCTAAACATAATAAAGGTCATATATTACGAACCTACAGCCAGCATCATACTAGTGGGCAAAAACTAAAATAATTTCCTCTAAGAACAAGAACAGGATATGGATGTTTATTGTCAGACCTGTAAGAATGGTTACCATTAGCACATTAACAAATGACAGGTACTAGTGAAGATGTGGAGAAAAGGGAATCCTAGAACACTGCTGGTGGGAGTGCAGACTGGTACAGTCACTATGAAAAACAGTATTGAGTTTCCTCAAAAAATAAAATAAGGAACTTTCATTTGACCCAGTGGTTCTATATTTAGGCATATAACCCAAGAAACCTAAACACCAATCAGAAAATATATGCACCCCTATCTATGTTCATTGCAGTGCAATTTATAATAGCTAAGATGTGGAAACACCTCAAGTGCCCATCAAAAGATGTGTAGATATATTAACCCATGGAATACTATGCAATAGCAAAAAAAAAAAAGATTAGTTATTAGTTATTACTTACCCTTTGAGACAGCATGGAAGGACTTGGAGAATATTATGCTAAGTAAAATAAGCCAGTCAGAGAAATCCAAGTATCACATGATTATATTCATATGTAGAACCTAAAGAACAAAATAAACTGATAAACAAAACAGATTCAGAGACATGGAATAGACTGTGGATTCTCAGAGGGAAGGCAGTGTTAGGGGTTGCATGGGAAGGGATTTACCAAAGAACTTATATGCATACTAGTGTCGTGGGGCATGGATCCATGCACACTGAAAGGGAATTGATTAGAAGAAATATTTTAATATCACTATTCATCCTTTCTCTAAAATAGAAATGTCAGAGATGAAAGAAAATCAGTAAAATGTATATAAAAATAATATATAAATTGATTAATAAATAAACAATAACAACAAAGACATGACATAAAAACAATGAAAACATGATATAGAAACATCATTGATACAGTGACTGATAAATTGATTAAACTTACTCTAATATCTCCAGGTATACCACATTAAAGTAAAAACACTTTCAGAGTGCTTGACTAATTTCCCTTTTGATGAAGTATTTACAACTTTAACTTTAACATCACAACTCTTTGAACTTGAAAGAAAGCAACATGTAACTGATCATGTCTGAAACCGGGTTCAGGTAGAAATTTTCCTTCTCATCTAGAGTTTGTCCTTGTAATTTATTAATAGTTATTGCAAATGCAGCACACAGGAGACTGTCTTTAAATTAATTTAAATGGGAGGCCAGTGTCAGATGGGGGGAAATATCATGCATGTGCAAGTCAACATTTATTTTTTAACTAGAGGCCCAGTGCATGAATTTGTGCACCAGTGGGGTCCCTCAACTTGGCCTGTAGGATTGGGCCAAAACCAGCTCTCTGACATCCCCCTAGGGGTGCTGGGTTGCCAGAGGGTGCAGGTCAGGCTGAGGGACCTCACTGGTGCACAATCGGGCGGAGGAGGGACACGAGAGGTTGGTCAGTGTGAGAAATGCTCCATGGTGTGTCTGGCCCATCTCGCTCACTCCCAATTGGCCAGATGCCAGCAGCAAACTAACCTATCAGTCGGAGCATCTGCCCTTGTAATCAGTGCTTGTTATAATGAATGGTTGATCGGTTGACTAACTCCCCCCTGGTGATCAGTGCATGTCATAGTGAGCAGTTGAGCAGCCTTAGCATATCATTAGCATATTATGCATTGATTGGTTGAATGGAAGACCAGGTGACCAGACACTTAGCATATTAGTAATATTTTATTATATAGGATCCCCAGTATGCATCATGTGTACTGTCCAATCAGTGGTCAGATAGTTGGACTGATGGATGGTCAGTCACATAGCCTTTTATATATATATATATATACTAGAGGTTCAGTTCACAACATCACAACATTGGTATATATATATATATATACATATATATATATTAGAGGTTCAGTTCACAACATTGGTGCATTGGGGGGTCTCTCAGCCCTGCCTGCACCCTTTTGCATTCCAGGAGTCCTGCAGGGATCAGGACTAAGTCACCAGCAGTCAGACATCCCTCTCACAGTCTGCAGCTCTTGCAGTCCAAAACCCTTTGCTCCTTATCACCTGCTTTCAATGGAAGTGGGAGAGGCTCCTGCCACTGCTGCTGAGCTCACCAGCAGTGATCCCAGCTTCTGCCTGAGCAGTGCTCTCCCTGTGGGAGTGCACTGACACCAAGGGAGCAGCTCCTGCATTGAGCATCTGCCCCCAGTGGTCAGTTCACATCATAGCGACCTGTCATTCTGCCGTTCAGTTGATTTGCATATTAGGGTTTTATTATATAGGATATAGATATGCATAAACCATAGATACATAGATAGTGTTGTAAAGGCCTGGGGCGGGGGCAGGTGTGGGCTCGAAAGGGTCAATAGGGACATCTATAATACTTTTCAGCAATAATATATATATATATTTTTTTTAATAATATTTTTAAAAAGTTGGTTTCATTTAAAAAATATTTAAATCACATAAGTTCATAATTGGGAGGGATCGTTTACACCTTTCTGTTATGAAAGCCAAGTCTTTATTCTGAATTTCACATATTATGGCTTCAGTCTGCTTTTTCCTAGTGATCTGAACTCTAGAATAATCAAACAGTTAATAATAGTATGTTTTTACTTATTGAAGTTCATCAGATAATTGAAAAGGAATGACTACAAATGACAGAAGAGATTGAGAGTACTGGGTGAGCTAATGGAAAATTACTAGCTAAAGGACTTAAGTGGCAGGTTGTTCAATGTGATTAGGCCATCTATATTAGCTAATTGGTGCTAAAAGAAGGTAGGCTGGAAGATAGAGTTGCTATTTTTCTGGATGAATATATTTCAAATGAATGGCTCCCAGGTCCCTGAGAAAGATATTCCAGAGTTGTAGAAGATGTGCATCCCAATAGGACAGAGAAAGAATTTGCAATTGCAAGTTGTCTATAGTAAATGCTTTTAAGAAAAGGGAAGGTGGTCAGGAATCTGTAGTGAGGAGGAAACCTGTATAATTTAGTTTAGGTGAGGGGAATGTTGAAGACATCTTGATCACTGAGTAAAGTAAAGTTTAAAGCTATTGATACCTCTGTATTAGTTTAACATTTAGCTTTAAGTTTTATTTCACCCTGATTACCCTATGATAAGAACAGTTTCTTTTACTAGTATATCTTTTTGATACGTTTAAACAATTCCACTCAACATTTTTCTACTCCATGCCTTAATTTCTGTTGATAATACTATCTTCATAGTATGTTTTTCTTCACTACTTAGTCCAGGTATATAAATTTGGTATTTAATTTTAAAAATTTTATTACTATTATAAAATAGTAATATGTGTCCTGTCAAACACATACTTTCAAAAATTATTGCTACTTGAATATTTTTGTTTTAAAATCAAAGTAAACATTGTAAGTATTCGTCTATATTCAAATATTCAAACATACTATGAACAAATTTCAAAAAGTAAAAGAAAAATCATGACCTGAGTCTCTGATCAGAAATGCAGGCTTTAGAAATTTCAACTGTCTTTATAAAATTTGAGCACATTAATATAGAATTGACTTTGACTTCATTAATTTGTCAACAGATATTAATAATCATTTTTTATGTGGCAAGGACTTTTTAAAATTTAAATTCTTTATTGTTGAAAGTATTACATATGTCTCCTTTTTAAAGCACTTTTTAAAAAAATATATTTTTATTGATTTTATAAAGACAGGATGGGAGAGGAAGAGAGAGATAGAAACATCAACAAGAAAGAGGCATCAATTCCCCTAGGGATTGATCTACAACCCAGCATGTGTCCCAATACCTCCTAGTACATGGGGCGATGCTCAACCAACTGAGTCACACCAGCCACACATTTTTAATGCTGGGGATGTAATCCAGTGAAGAAAATATACAAAATGTTAATGATTGGATGAATGAATAAATAAATAAGCTATTTATTTACTTAGTAAAATGTAATTTATTAAGAAATCATGGAGAAAATCCAAGATGGCGGCATAGGTGAGCATCTAAACTGCTGCCTCGCACAAGAATTTTAAAACTACAACTAAAAGACAGAATTGACATCATCCAGAACTACAGGAAAGCTGGTTGAGTGGAAATTCTACAACTAGAAGGAAAGAGAGGGGCTCATGAGACCCAGAGGAGCTGCAAAAAGTTGAGGTACTGAGACGCGTGCATGGAGAGAGCAGGCGCTGGATTGCCTGGCTGGCTTCCTCTGGTAGGAAGGAGATGGGAGACTTCCAACTACACTGAACCCCTTATTCTACAGCATTGAACCCCAGGTCCGGCTGAAACTCATATGGAGGGAGTTTGGACTCTGAAAAGGGAAAAGTGCACAGAAAATTAGGGGAGCCGCAACAGGTCAGAGGTCTCTGGGCACGCACTCCGCTGTGTGCAGAGGATAAACTGATGATTGTGCCGCTGGCTTGGGGACAGGAGGACAGCCTACAGATTGTGCCACTTCTAACTCCACTGAACCCCAGTTTTGGATGAGACCCTGGGGACCCAGACTCATACAATCCCGGAATGCAGGGGAGTCGGAAAGGCAGCGGTCTAGAGACACTGGGAGTGTGCACAGGGACTGCTCCGGTGATTACCCAGAGTCAAGGGCAGTGTAGAGTGGGGCCAACTGGAAGGCAAGGTGGTCCATCAAGCCCTGAGACTCCACTTCCCAAGCTCAACAGAGAGGCTTTTGCAGTTTTGCAAGTCTTGTATCATAAAGCTGAATCCAACACAGAAGTTCTCCAGCATAGTGAAAATGCGGAGACAAAGGAAGAGATCACGAACAATAGAAATGGAGGAAAACAAATGACTGGATATAGAGTTGAAAACCACACTTATAAGGTTTTTCAAGAATTTCCTAGAAAAGTTGGATAAATTTAGCGAGACCCAAGAGGAGATGAAAGAGGACCAACTAGAGATGGAAAAGGACTAACTAGAAATTAAACATACACTGTCTGAAATAAAAATATTATATAGAGACCTAATAGCAGACTAGAGGAGGCAAGAATCAAGTCAAAAATTTGAAATATAAAGAATCAGAAAACACACAACTGGAAAAGAAAAAAGAATCCAAAAATGTGAAGATAACATAAGGAGCCTCTGTGACAACTTCAAGTGTACCAACATCAGAATTGTGGAGGTACCAGAAGAAGAGAAAGAGCAAGATACTGAAAACCTATTTCAAGAAATAATGACTGAAAAGTTTGCACATCTGGTGAAAGAAATAGACTTACAAGTCCAGGAAGCACACAGAAACCCAAATAAAAGAAATCCAAAGAGGATCACAACAAGACACATTGTAATTAAAATACCAAGAGCAAAAGGCAAAGAGAGATTATTGAAAGCAGCAAGAGAAAGACAGTTAATTACCTACAAGGGAGCATCCATCTGATTGTCAGCTGATTTCTCAACAGAAACTATGCAGGCCAAATGTGAGTGGCAACAAATATTCAAAGTGATGAATAGCAAGAACCTACAACCAAGAATACTCTATCCAGCAAAGCCATCATTCAGAATTGAAGGGCAGATAAAGACCTACACAGATAAGAAAAAGCTAAAGGAGTTCATCACCACCAAACCAGTATTATATAAAATGCTGAATGGTACTCTTTAAGAAGAGGAAGAAGAAAAAGGTAAAAGATAAAAAATTATGAACAACAAATACATATCTATCAACAAGTGAATCTAAAAATAAAGTGAATTAAAAATTTGATGAACAGAATAAACTGGTGAATATAAGAGAATTTGGAGCACAGGAAGGGAGTGGACTGCTAATTCTCAGGGGGAAAGGGGTGAGGGGGGTGTAGGGAGAGACTGGACAAAAATCACACACCTATGAATGAGGTCAATGCAGGGGGAGGTAAGGGTAGAGGGAGGGGTGGCAGCTTATGGGGGAGAGCTATGGAGGGGGAAATAAGAGAAACAAATATAATAATCTGAACAATAAAAATTTAATTAAAAAATAAAAGAAATCACAAAGCAAGTCTGGTGGTTCCACCACAGTTAAAAATTAAAAGGAAAATGGAGATAGAGCACCAGAAAGGGAACATTGACATTTTCAACAGTTTAGTGGTGGGATCTTTTGATATAATCCTGTGGCTATTTGGATGTAGGGTCTTACAGGGAAACAAAAAATAATACTAGTACAGAATCTCAGAGATAGGTGAGCTAGATCCATAAAAAAAGAGACTAAAATGTGTGGTGCAGGGTGAACTAGAGGGAGAGCAATAAGGAATGATGTCCCAATGATAACAGAGGGCCAGACTATATCAGCCTGTGGAGGGAATAGAAAACCTTCGACTTTTTATCTTAGTGAGGTAGGATCACTGGAGCTGAGTTGTGATTTAAAGTTTAATGTATATTAAAAAGATAATTCTGGCTTTCCAAAAGGGAGAAAAGTTACAGGGTTTTTGCAATAATTCAAGTGGAACAGTTAGTGGCTTTGCTTATAGTGTCACAGCAGTGAGAAGTGGTAGGGTTTTAGATTTGGAGGTAAATAAATTATAGGATCTGAGATAAATTCCAGAATGACTCCAAGGATTTGAGCTCCAGCATCTATAAAAAAGGAGTTGACATTTATTTAAGTGGGGGTGAAGTCTACAGTGGGGAGGCACTTTGAGGGAATTTTAGATAAGTTAATATTGGATACCTAATAGAAATCTAAGTGGAGACAGTAAGCTGATGATGATATTAAACAAATAGTAAGATATTTCTCCAGCAAAATTGAGTGTAATTAGGAACAACAAAAATTGCAATTCTGGACATGCAATCTAATGGTGAACCATGCACAAGTCCTGGGAGACAAAGGAAAGGAAACATTTCTTTTAATAGAGGATAAGATGAAGTTAGGAGGTCTATTACTAACAAAAAGTCTTCTTGTTGGGTTCTGCTATAGACATAGGGCACAAGAGCTCCCCTTCTGGCTTTCTAACTTTAAATGAGGTTTCTGTTTATTAATATTTATGCTGTTACCTCCTGGCAAGGCATACATATTTGGTAGTCTTAGCATATGGATGGTGTTTAAAACCAAGAAGCTATCAATGTATAATAAATGCTATTTTTCTTATCTTCAATATTTACCTATCTTATAAGGAATTTATTAAACAATATTAACAGATGCAATATTAATAATGTAAATGGTAATTATAAATTTCAGTGCTTTATAGTTTTACTTTACCAACATTGGAATAATCAAGTTAGTTGTAATTATACTTCATTTAAACTTTACTGAAGTTATAAAATTGAGAAAGGTTAATTGATTTGTGATCTTGTTATTGGTGATTTGCCATGTCCTCATCTATGATCCATGTTTTGTGTATTCTAGAAAAATTTCTGTTTGTTATGGTGTTTATTTGTTAAAACAAAGTTGCAACTTTCAAGCTCCTTACACATTGAACTAGAATCTAGAAGTTTTTCCTTGTATTTTGCTTTATTCTTGTTAGACCCTCCACTACAATGTTGAACTAGTTTGAGTGGACATCTTTGCCTAGTTTCCAGTTAGGGATAAAATAATTGAGTCTTTGCTATTAAATATAATGTTATCTTTAGATTTTTTTCAAAGATGTCTTTTACCTGCCAGGTGTGGTACCAATTGTTATGATAAATGCATGTTAAATTACACCAAAAATAATTATGGCGTATATAAAAATATTATAGGTTTTCATTTTTTTAAATTTAATCTAGTAATATGGAGAAATATATTTACTTATTTTTAAATGTGAAATGAATTTTGATTCCTGTGAAAGACATTTTATGTCATTAGAACTAACAGGTAAATGAATAAATAAAATATCAAGAAAACAGAAACCATAAATTTAAAATGATAATATAACTAAATGTTTACACAGTTAAACTTAAACATATATGTAAATTAAAACAAGTGAAATTAAATATATTCTTTAAAGAAATACCCTAATAATAAAGCAAAACCTATTTTGATGCTTGATAGAAGAGTACCACCTAAAATGGAGTTACTTAGAAAATACACATGTGAAGATACACATAAGTAAACCCAAATTTAAAAGTTTGGATCATAATTTTAATATCATATCACACAAGGTAGAATTTGAACTAAAAATTACTACAGGAGGCTAAAAAATATACCTTTTAATGCAAAAGGCTATGGTTGTTGCCCATAAAGTTACAAGAGTTGTTCAAGGCTCTGCATCAATGACAGCAACAATTTATTTAAAGTATATACCTCATAAAAAGAAAGGAGAAATATGTAGGCATACACTTAGAATATATTCATACCTTTACCTCAAATCTACAATGACCTGCCTATTTTTAGATGTTGAGGAAAATATTTGGAATATGCTTAAAATGTTAGCATATTTTATTTCTGTTTTTAAATTTATTTTTATTGCTGAGAGTATTACAGATGTCACCCACTTTTTTTCCATTTTTCCCTCTCCATCCAAATCCCACCCCATCCCGGGCCTTCACCACACCATTGTCTGTGTCCGTGGGCTATACATTTATACATATATGTTCTTTAGTTAATCTCTTTCAACCCCCTCCTCTTCCCTCTGAGATCTGTCAGTACTAGTATGTTTCTTTTAGAAGTGAACTGATGCATTAATCTACAATATCCTCAATATAGAATGTATATAAAAGTCATTAAATAAGAAATCCTTCCAAAATACAAACCTGATATCTATATCTGATGTGCATTTTGTATAAAGAAAAAGGGGTCAAATATGTGGATTTACTCTGAATGAACTGAAGAGGCTATTAGCTTGGCTAAATGATCTGGTGCTTAGAAAGAAAAAGATGGGGGAATTTATAAGTGCAGGTCTTAGAAAATGCATGTAACCGGGTCTGCCAGAAAGGTTATAGCATTAAAGAGATTTGTGTTTCAATGAAATGCTTACTAATACTGACAAGGTCCTTAATAATGTGCTGGAAAAGATGACATACTCTATGAAAGTCAGTCAGCCTCTTTCCAACTAACCTAGCATATGTTCAACAAGCTCATGAACCTTGTAACTATGGCAGCAGTTATGAAGTTATTTATATGCACTCAACCACATGAGTTTTGCCTGTCCAAGGCTGAAGTAATTCCTACTATACAAAAGCAAACATCGATTTGATACCCAGGATGGCAAAGCTCAGATTCTCATTGTACTTCTTGTCCTATGAAGTTTGAAGAATAAAATTCTCAGGCTAAATGATTTTTTAGCAAAAATGTGGGAGTTTATTGCAAGTATATACAAACTTCCCCATGGGAGGGTCCACAAATAGAAACCCCTTGAGGAGTTCCCAATGGGAAAAACATCTCTTTCTATCTCTAAAGTTGGAGGGGAGGGGAGAGAAATACTCCTTTGAATTTCTTTGTCTACTGGTTTATAAATGCTAGAAGCTTCTTTGTGTGAACATGACACTTTCTAATTGGACCCTTCCTTATTTTATGTCCCCTGTGTTTCACTAACTGGTCACTTTCCCCTTATTCCCTATTGGTATCAGTTTCAAAGTTTTAAAGCTCACCCAGTGCCCCTTTCTTTCTCCCATTATCTTGTAACAGTCATCTGCCCTTTGTGTGTGTAAGGTAAACAATCTGGCAGCTTTTAACTGTCTCTACCCCTCATGTATGAATTCCTTTTCCATGGACCCTTCCTTAAAACTGCCTCTTCTATCTCTAAACTCCTTCCAAATTGAGTTCAAATCAAAATGATACCAAATTTATTGGGAGCAATAGATGGCTATCATTCAAAATGAAAAGAGAGAATTAGATTAGACATAGGTGTGTACCTTAAAATGCTTTGATTACCATGCCATCTGTTGACTTAGTAAAAACTTATCTTTATGATGACTATAAGACAGGCATGTGTTGTTACCTCACTAAAGGGGTTCCTTTGCTTGCAAGCATCAAAGATCAAAAAGATACAATTAGGAGTTTGCAGCAAAGAAAATAAAAGTTTACCTAAGGAAATGGCACCTAGCCCAGAGGCACAGGTGAGCTAGTGTCTAAGACCTGGCTTCCAAATGGCCTTCATTATATATGAGAAAGATTTATTAATCATGATGATGGAGTTGGTTCATGGACTTTTCTGGTTGACTGGAACCAGAGTACAGAATAATTGATTGTATCAGGTCCTGATGTCAGTTACAATGGAGTTTCATCTAGTTGCATGGGGGTGGCTGGGCTTTCAGCGGTCTGGGGCTAAAGATGTTTTCTTTAGTTTAACAAAAACTTTGTTCTCTCTTTTTTATTTTATTTTTTTTACTTATTGACTCTATGATAAAAACAAAACAAACACGAACAAACAAAAAATCCTCTGTTTTCTTAATCACAAGATGTGAGACTTTTTCTTAAGACAGTTTGCTGTCAACCAGAACTTACTGTCTTAAAGGCTTCAAAGGTAGAAGAGAAAGTAAAAAAGAAGGCAAGTTGAATCATGATACCATTAGACTGTATAATTCCAGTTTGAATCAAAAAGTAGGAAAGGAGGACAAAAACATGGTGGCAGAGTAGACCCACATGTCCCAAGCCTTGTCCCAGAGCAGACAGAGAGAATGGCTGAGGGTCACAGGGTGAGTGTTTGTTGGCGAGTTAAGAGACAGCTATACACCAGGAGAAGGTTGGGGACTGCAGGATGGGGCTCTCCTGACTGGGCAGCCCCCACTGCTGCTGAGTTTCATACCAGAGCCACCAGCTAGGACACAGAGACCACACCATCCTAAAGGGGAAAGTGGATGTTATCAGAAGCCTGAAAAACTACAACTACTGCACCCACCAAACAACTGCAAACCCCAAGGAATGGGTCCCCAGTTGGAGCAAACATGTGGATTCAGACGAGCTCTACATTCCACCATGGAAAGGTTAGATTTTGCCTTGGATAAGGTGAGGTCTCTGGTCCTGCAGGACAGAAAAATGTGCACACTGTGGGAGCTGGAGATTAAGGGGAAGTCTGCACCTATAGTAATCCATGGCTGTTGGGGCTGGTGTAATCCGTGAATGTGGAAGGGGGTCCTCAGAGCTCTCAACAGAGGGGATCTCTAAAAAGCAACCCATATTGATCTGTCACAGAAGGACAGCCTGAGAGTTTTAAAAGTGTGCCAGCTATATGGATATGTGGGGGAAAGGAGGACTGCGCAGACTTGCATGCTGTACTGGAGTTCACGCACTTTTGCTCTTTCTTCTTCAGATCCTTACTTCTGATTGTTAAGCCAGATACATAGGATCACCCAGTTGGGGACACCCTGGGAGACTGCAGGGGAAAGTTGTTTTTCTGGAGCCTGGGGATCAGAGTGGGGAGTGACTATTGGAGAACCAGCTCTGGGGCAAACCACTCCCACAAACCAGTATTGAGTGCCACAGAGAAAGCAGGATCTAAGCACAGGCTAGCGTGGCCAATCCAGAAACACTGCCACCCAGGGGATGAATCACAAATTGACTCTTGTGTAATCACAAATAAATGAATAAAGAAATTAAAGCACACTGCCTTCTTAAAAATCAGGACTGGCTTATAATACTGAGGGGCAGTGGAATGCAGGGAACTGAAATACTGTTCTGACTAGGAAACAGGTGTGCCAAACAGAACAATGAAAGGAAATGAATGACCTTTAAGATTGCACATACTATTTTTTTCATCTTTTACTTCAGAAACTCTTTTTTTCCAACACTTGATTTTATCTTTTTATTAATTACATTTTTATTTTCAATTAGTATTATTACTACTACTATTTTTACCTTTTTGGTAAAAAAAAGTGTCATTTTATTTTCTCTTTATTTTACTTTAGAATTAGAGTTCTACATTCTATTTTAATAGTTCCTTTAGCATCATTTAACTCTATCTCAACTCTACCTTTATAACATTACTCTCTTCCTAACATTTACCCTTTTGTTGCCCTGTTTCTCTTACCCTTTTCCGGTTTTAAATTTTCCCTATTCTTTCTTTTTACCCCCTGTTAAAATTTCACCCGATTTATATATCTAACTTCCAATGCCCTGCTCTAAGTCCATACACACCTCTCTCTTCTCTGTCTTCACTATTCAAAAAAAAAATGTTTTTTTCTCTGTCCTTTTGTTGTTGTTTGCTTGAATGTTCATATCAATTTTTTATACTTTTTTGTGAGATTATTTTGCTTATTCTGTTTTTTTTTGTTTTTTTGCTTTGTTTTTGTTTGTTTTTTGCTTCTGTTTTCCCTGACCTCACTTGATTTCAGTTGCTTGTAGTTTATATTAATCTCCAGATACTTGTTGGTGGCATTTATTGGGATTAGTGACTGTTCTATTTGAGTTTTCTTGCCATATATATAGTTTGTTCTCCTCTTTCTTATTCTCTTTCTTTTCTCTCTTACTTTTTTTTCCCTTCTAATTTCATTTTGGCACTCCATTATTTTTTTATTTTATTTCTTTTTCTTTTCTCTCTTCTTTCTCTCCTATCCCTTAATTTTACTCTCTGGTGGTCACCTTTAATTGTGGTTATTAATATCATGAATACATTATCTGTTCAGTGCCTTGTGCATTGTACTTGGTTGTGTTGTATTGTGTGCCTTGAAATCAATGCAAAAGAGAGAGAGCTACATAACCAGACACTCAGAGAAGAGAGACCAGAGGGAGACAAAGAAACAGTTTGCATATGAAAGAAAAGCAGGGATCACCAGAAATGGAGGCAAGTAATCTGCCAGAGAGAGAAGTCAGAGAAATAGTCATAAGGTGGCTTAAAGGAATAGAAGACAAATTCAATAATCTAAGTAAGAACCAAAAGGAAATGAAGAAGAAGCAAGAAAAAATGAAAAATGACATTGCTGCTGTAAAGAACTCAATAGAAAGCATCAAGAGTGGAATAGAAGAAAGAGAGAACTGCATCAGTGAGCTAGAAGACAAGGTAGGAAAAAATACCCAAGTAGAACAGCTTCTAGGAAAAAAAAATTAAAAATCAGGAGGAGAGCCTAAGGGAACTTTGGGACAACACAAAATGAAACAATGTCCACATATTAGGGGTTCCAGAAGGAGCAGGAACTGACAAGGAATAGAAAATCTGTTTGCAAAATAATGACATAAAACATCCCTGATATAGGGAAAAAAAACCGCACACAAATCCACAAAGCTCTCAGAGTCCTAAGCAAAATGAATCCCAAAAGCCAATGCCAAGGCACATAATAATTAAATTGGCAAACACCAACAACAAAGTAAGAATCTTAAAAGCAGCCAGAGAGAGACAGAAAATTACCTACAAAGGAACACCCATCAGACTAGTGACTGATTTCTCAACAAAAACTCATCAGGCCAGAGGGAATGGAATTAAATATACAAAGTCATGCAAAGGAAGGGTCTGAATACAATAATACTGTATACAGCCAGGCTATCAATCAAAAGTGAAGGTGAAATCAGGAGCTTCACAGACAAAAAAGAACTATGGGAATTTATTACCACCAAACCAGCAATGAAACAAATGTTAAAGGGTCTGTTGTAAAAAAAAAAAAAAAGTAATAGGAAGCAAAGAAGGAACACAGGGTTAAAAAAAATGGTCACAAATAAGTAACTATCAATAATAACTTTAAATGTAAATGGATTAAATGACCCAATTAAAATACATACAGGAATGGATTGGATAAGAAAACATGACCCATATGTCTGTTGTCTATAAGAAATCCACCTCAGAAAAAAAGATGCAAACAGACTGAGGGTGAAGGGATGGAAAGAGGTTTTTCAGATTAATGGAAATGAAAAAAGCTGGGGTAACAATACTTATATGAGACAAATTCTATCTCAAAGTTAAGGACATAACAAAAGATAAGGAATGCTACTTTGTAATACTAAATATAGCAATCCAACAAGGAGAAATAACTCTCATAAACATATACATACACAATACAGGAGCACCCATATACATAATAAACTCCTGGAGGATATTAAGGGAGAGACTGACAGCAATACAATCATAGTAGGAGACTTGAATACCCCACTATCACTATTGAACTAATCCTCTAAACAAAAAATCAGCAAAGAAAAATCAACCATAAATGAATCACTATATAAGATGGAATTAATTGACATCTTCAGAATATTTGACCCCAAAGCCACAGGATATACATTCTTCTCAAGTGCACATGGGTAATTTTCAAAGATCGACCATATGTTGGGTCATAGGCAATGTCTCTTTAAATTCAAGAAGATAGAAATCATATCAAGCATCTTCTTAGATCACAATGGCATAAAACTGGAAATCAACTACAATAGAAACAATACAAATAAATCAAACACAAGAAGACTAAACAGCATGCTATTAAACAATGACTGGGTTACCAGAGAGATTAAGGAAGAAATTTTAAAAAAAATCATGGCATCAAATGACAATTAAAACACAATAATCCAAAATCTATGGGACACAGCAAAAGCTGTGTTTTAAGAGGGAATTTCATAACTCTACAAGCCTACTGCAAAAAACAAGAAACAATGGTAATAAATTACCTAACCTTACAACTCAAAGAGTAAGAAAAAGAGCAACAAAAAAAAGCCCAGTGTAAGCAAAAGGAAGAAAACAATAAGGATCAGAGAGGATATAAATGACATGGAGACCAAAGAAATATTACAAAAGATCAACAAAACCAAGAGTTGGTTCTTTGAAAAGATAAGCAAGACTCACCAAGAAGCAAAGAGAGAAATTCCAAATAAACAAAATCAGAAATGAAAGAGTGAAATAACAACAGACCCCACCGAAACACAAGGGATTGTTAAAAAAAAATACTATGAACAACCCTATTGCAGCAAACTGGACAACCTGGAGGAAATGCACATATTCCTAGAAAAATATAACCTTCCAAAACTCAATCAGGAAGAATCTAAACATCTCAATAGGCCAAAAACTATGGAAGAAGTTGAAGCAGTCATCAAAATGCTTCTAACAAAAGCCTGGGGCCAGACAGCTTCATAGGGTTGTTTACTAGACATTCAAGGAAGAAATACAACCTATCCTCCCCAGACTATTCCAAAAAATTCAAGAAGGAACACTTCCAAGCTCTTTCTATGAAGCCAGCATCACCATAATACCAAAACCAGATAAAGGCAACACAATGAAAGAGAATTACAGGCCAATATCCCTCATGAGCATAGATGCCAAAATCCTCAACAAAATTCTAGCAAATCTTATCCAGCAGTACATCAGAAACATCATACACCATGACCAAATAGGATTTATCCCAGGAATGCAAGGATGGTACAATATCCACAAATCAATAAACATGATACATCACATAAACAAATTGAGAGATAAAAATCACATAGTCGACAACATCACTTTGGGTCAGTTGATAGAGCGTCAGCCTGTGGAATGAATGGGCCCATGTTGGACTCTGGTCAAGGGCATGTATCTTGGTAGTGGGCATGTCCCCAGTTGGGGGGGGGGCATGCAGGAGGCAGCTGATCCATGTCTCTCTTTCATTGATGTTTCTGACTCTCTGTACTTTTCCCTTCCTCTCTGTAAAATATTAATAAAATATATTTAAAAAAATATCAGCAGCATACTTCAAAGACCTACAAAGAACTCTCCAAAAATTCATCTAGAATAAAAAAAGACTCCAAATAGGCACAGCAACCCTGAGAAAGAAGAATAAAGTTGGTGGGATTTCAATATCAGATTTCAAGCTGTATTGCAAAGCCACTGCTCTCAAAACAGTATGTTACTGGCACAAGAACAGACATGTGGACAAATGGGATAGAATAGAGAATCCAAATATTAACCCAAACCACTATGCTCAATTCATATTTAGCAAAGGAGGCATGAACATACAATGGAGTCAAGACAGTTTCTTCAATAAATAATGTTGGGAAAATTGGACAAGTACATGCAAAAAAAGGAAAGTAGACCACCAACATATACCCTTCACAAAAATAAATTCAAAATGGATACAGGACTTAAACATAAAATGGGAAACCATAAAAATATTAGAGGAATTCACGGGCAGCAAAATCTCAGACATATGCCGAAGGAACTTCTTCATTGATACTGCTCCTAGGGCAATGGAAGCTAAAGAGAAAATAAACAAATGAGACTACATCAGAATAAAAAGCTTTTGCATAGCAAAAAAAAAAAAAAATCGACAAAACAACAAGAAAGCCCACTGTATGGGAGAACGTATTTGCAAATGTTATCACTGATAAAGGTTTAATCTCCAACATCTACTGGCAACTTATACAACTTAATAAAAGGAAGATTAATGATCCAATAATAAAATGAGCAATGGACCTAAATACAATATTTTTTAAATAAAAGCCAAGAGACACATGAAAATATGCTCAAAGTCACTAATTATCTGAGAGATGCAAATCAAAACGACTGTGCGATAGCATCTAACACCTGTCAGATTGGCTATCATCAACAAATCAACATACAACAAGTGTTGGCAAAGCTTCGGAGAAAAATGGAACCCTCATGCACTGCTGGTGGGAATGAAGACTGGTGCAGCCACTGTGGAGAATAGTATGGAGTTTCCTCAAAAAACTAAAAATGGAACTCCCATTTGACCCAGTAATCCCACTCCTAGGAATATATCCTAAGAAACTAGAAATACCAATCAGAAAGGATATATGCACTCCTATGTTCATAGCAGCACAATTTACCATACCTAAAATTTTGAAACTGCCTGGGTCCCTGTCAGCAGATGAGTGGATCAGAAAACTATGGTACATCTACACCATGGAATACTATGCCATAAAAAAGAAGGAATTCTTACCATTTGCAGCAACCTGGATGGAACTGGAGAGGATTATGCTAAGTGAAATAAGCCAGTCAATAAAAGAAAAATAGCACATGATCTCACTCTTTTATGATAATAAACAAAATTGTAAACCAATGAACCAAAAGATAGATACAGAGGCAATAAAGCCTCAAACAGACTGTCAAATTACAGTGGGAAGTTTCAGGAGAGGTGGGGTAGATAAGAGATCAACTGAAGGACTTGTATGCATGCATATAAGCATAATAAATGGATGTAAGACACTGGGGTGGGAGGGGATGTGTGGGAGTTGGGTGGAGAAGGCAATGATAAGATATGTACACATGTAATACAATAATTTAAGAATGGAAAAAAAAGAAGTCGGAAAAGGGAATGGATCATGTTAAAGAAAGAGCTTTTCTGAAAGGTTACACGTGGAATAATTTCTCCTTCACAGTTCTCAGAAGGAACAACCCTGCTCAACCTTGACCTTGAACTCACCCTCAGAATTCTGAGACTGTTATTGAAGCCACTCACTTTTTGGTACTTTGTTACAGAATCCTTAGAAAACTCATACTATAGGCAAAGGAATGATGTATAATTGTTCTTTTAGGTTTGTGAATAGAAAGGTATTTAGGAGTGCTGAATAGTAGGTTATCATCTGTTGATAATGACCATAATTCCTGCCTTTATAAGCTAATGCCCACACTACAGGACTGAAAAGCTCTCTTGCTTAAAAATGTTCAGTTTAAGTGCCCTCATTAAAGACACTTGCGCAAAGAATTATAAAGTGAAATAGAAGCCAGTTATGCCCCTGCAGCAGGGTAACCTAGCACATTGACTTTGGCAGAAGGTAGATGTGGTTTTGCTGGCAGCCTCCTGGCATTCTCTTCAAACCCCCTCGTTGTGGGCTGCAGACTCATCATATCTGAAGTGATTCTTAGTGATAGCTGCATTTTTTTTTTATTTCTTACACAGGACTCATGGATTCATTGGCTATCAGACCTCAACATTCTGACATTAAGACTCTAATTCCCTAGGTTTTACCCCTTAAAGATTAAAATACCTAAACTAAGTTCATATTCTCTCAAACTTTATTTTTAAAAATAGAATTTAGAAATAGGAATCTTCATATCATCAAAATATGATTTAAAAAGTTTATACAGTATACTTATGAAAGCAAAATTGTATGACTTTTAGAATGAAAGTCTATTTTTATTCTCCAAAGAAAAATGCTAATTGAGGCTCTGTTTCCTCTAGCTTTACATTGTACTATTACTTTTATGAAATGATACATATAATAAGGCATTGATGTGTCTTGTCAACTATGGGTTAATAGTTCAAAGAGCTCCAAGAATTAAGCTCACTGGAAGTCTCTTCCTCTAAAGTAATGCTGACTTATAAGTGAGAAAAGTTGAAAGAAGTACCCTGATTGGTTAGAAGAAAATGTACATGTTGGATTATTTCATGTGAAACAGAGACTGCTGTCAAACTGAATTTATGCCCTAGAAAAGTATGCTAAGTTTTCTATCAGAATACAGACATTTATAATAGAAGCAAAGTGAATCTAGAGCATAGTTTTTAGATGATAACGACTCCTCTTGGGAATTACAGCTACTTGGTTAAGTCTGGTATCTCTCAGTGCCTTGGGGGTGTCATTATTTTATGACAAACATAGCACTCATCATTTTTTTTAAATATATTATTAGTATAGCATGATGCCATTATTATATTTTAAGTTTTAAATTTCCACATTGTAGAATTCTGTCTGTTTACACAGTTTAGAATGGTTTCCAAACCCTTTAGTCCTGGTATAACTGCTGGAAATTTCATAGTCTGAGCAATAGCAGTATTCCATTAGCCACAAATCTCAGTCCTAGCTGCAATGTTTTCCAAGAACTGCATGAAGATAAGGTTCAATTTTGGGGGGGGAGGGGAAGGGGGTTGTATTCTGTTTGAATCCTTAAATGATACATATACTCAGAATTAGGAATAGCTTCTATTAAAAACACATTTCCAAATAATTACAAATTGATAATGCCAGGACATGGCAGATTAAATCTGGATGCTGTGTTTGTCCAGACATCCATTAAGGCCATATTCTCTCACAAGCAATTTTGCTCAATTGTCTTTAGGAATTTTTTATATAAGGTATTAATGGGTTTGCAAATTTATAATTAAGGCTAATTTGTTTGAATCCCTACCGCAGAGTTACCTGCCAGAATAGTATGCTTACTGATGTTGTAAACTTAAAATAAATAGGAAGGTTACTACTTCAAAAAATGTGAAGATCAAGCAAGTATAGTACACCAATTCTCTCCTAATGAATGGCAGCTATAAAACCTAAACAGAGCACATGGGAAAGCACACGTGATAACTGTAAAGTAAATAGTAGCAGGAAGATTGGTAAGATCAGAATTTGAAATATCATGGAAGAGCAGTGAGTTTTATATGTGTTTCCTTGGCTGTTTCTCATTCTGATCTCCAGGCAACTCAAATGCTAGAATTGGATATCAGCACCATCAAAGAGAACCTGAAAATGCTTCTAGGTTAGGCTTATGGCACAGAAAACGATTCATTAGGCAAGGGCAATGGCAGCCTGTAGGGCATAAACTGAATTATGGGAAAATAACTTTTCAGTTAAAAAAGCTGCCTTACCAATATTTAGGATAAACCTCTTTGATGGTTTTATCTCTGTCTTGTGCCAATTGTTTTAGAATGTGGGTGCAGTAAAAAAATGCACATTGATGGGAAAGGATATGTAAAAAAATTCCATTTTTTTAGATAAAAGATCTAACAGAGGAGCTAGATAGTACCAAGGAGATGAAATCAAGGGAAGCCCTAAAGAAAGTAAACTCTTGGTTTAACCCCAGTAGATCATGTGTATGGATCTAATCCTATACAAACACTTAAATTTATTGGAATGACATTGATTAATAAAATTAGATAGGTTTCATATATAAAATTTTATGATACATCATATCTATATTGCAGTGTGTTTACCACCCAAAGTCAAATTCCCTTTTGTTACCATAAATTGGACACCCTCTATCTCTAGTAACCACCATAATATTATCTGTTTCTATGAGTTTTTGTTTATTTTTGTCCTGTTTGTTCATTTGTTATTTTAAATTTTATATCCCACACATGAGTGAAATCATATGGTTCTTAACTTTTTCTGATTGACTTATTTCACTTAGCATGATATAGTCAAGATCCATCCCTGCTGTCGCAAATGGCTGTTTTTCATAATATTTTTAGAGCTGAGTAATAGTCTGTTATATATTTATAACACATCTTTATCCTATCATCTGTTGAAAGATACTTTGGTTGTCTCCATGTCTTGGCCATGATGAATAATGCTGCTATGAATACAGGGATACATATATCGTTATGAACAAATATTTTCAAATTTTTCAGACAGACACCCAAATACTGAGTAAAGAGGTAGGCCACTGCTCAGGTCCTAAGGGTGACTACTGTCTGGTGCACTTGGCAGCAGGTCAGAAAAGCTCTGCAAGCTCTTTGGAAGGTGAACTAACATTAAAACTAAAACTCACAGAAGCCTGGACAGAATGAGTCAGCCAATCCAGCCTGCTAAATTGATTGCCTGCTAAAACAAAAATATGAATATTTTCAACAGAAATTAAATAAGACTCTTTTTTACATATCATACAATTTGAAAGTGTTCATGATATTGGTCTTTCTCTAACTGGTCTATTTCAATTAGCATAACACTCTTTAGATCCATCCATCTGTTGTTAAAGGTAAGATTCTTGTCTTTTTTAAAATATATTTTTATTTATTTCAGAAAGGAAAGGAGAGGAAAAGAGAGAGAAATATCAATGATGAGAGATATTGCCTCATTGATATATACTGCCCCCTGCACACCCCCTAGTAGGGATCAAGTTTGCAACCTAGGCATGTGGCCTGACAGGGACTAAAACTGTGACCTCTTGGTTAGTTTTTTTGAACAGTTATTATATTTGGATTTTTCTATTTACTTCTATCTGTATACTAGTATATAAAAAGCCAGCAACCAGAATGCTGAAACGACCAGAACAACCAGTCACTATGATGCCCACTGTGGCCAGCAAACTGACCTGATCTCCGGGTGGGGCTGGCTGGCTAACCTCTCTTAGCCCCTCATCCCAGCCAGCCCTGCCCCTGTTCAGCCTCTCCCATCCCAATTGGTCTACAGCCCCTCCCACAGCAAGCTCTGCCCCTGATCGACCCCTCACCTAAATATGGGAATATGAGGCGGGGCCACTGGCCAGCCTCCTACAGCCTCTCCCCCCACCTGGCCCCAACCCATTTTGGCCCCCCAACTCTGATCAGGGGTAGGGCAAACCAACCAACTGCCTGCAGCCCCTCCCCCCAGCTGGCCTTGCCCCCAATAGGTCCCCACCACCCTGGTGTCCCTTGGTTCTGCCCCCCAGCCAGTTCTACCCCCAATCACACCCCCACAGAAATCACAGGTGGGGTTGTTGGCCAATCTCCCACAGCCCCTACCCCAGCCACTGACCCCAGATCAACCCCTCCACCCCATTCAGGGGGGGGGGCACCAGTCAATCACCTGTGACCCCTACCCACCACCCACCCTGAGTAGCCCATCTCTGATCAGGTCCTGATTGGGGCAGGCTAGCTGGACCAACCTTCTGCCATTCCTCCTCCCAATAGGCCCAGCTCTGATCGACCTCAAGTGGGGCATGAATTTGTGCACTAGGCCTCCAGTGTTTGTGTGTGTGTGGGTGTGTGTGTGTATAACAAAGGCTGATTCTTTTAATAAAATCAATAAACTTCTAGCAATAGAGACTACAAAAGAACCCCACAAAGATAGACAATGTCAAAAATGAAAGTGGGGATATTACTACAGACCCCACAAGATTAAAATGTTGCAAAGAATACTTTATGCACATACATTTGACAATTTATGTAAAATCAACCAGTTACTCTCTTTGCTTGTATTCAACTTCATACTAAAATTAAAGTTATTAAAATAAAAACAATAAAAGCTATAATGATTAAAATAGAAGAATAAACTGGCCCTACTTACAGGTAACAATGTTATCTGCAAAGAAAATTCTGAAAATATACAAAGAAACTCCCAGAACAAGTGAGTGAGTTTAACAGGCTTATAGAAAATAAACTCAATATACAAAAGTGATCATATGCTACCAATGACTTAGATATCCAACCTAAAAATACCATTTGAAATATATTTAAAAGTTTAAAATTTCTAAAATTAAAAGATAATTACATATAGGGCAATGAAAAAAAAAACCTAATTTAATAGATACACATTCTGAGTTTATTGGGTCAAAGATTCAACACAGTAAAAATGTCAAGTTTCCCAAGTTGATTTACAATATTTATAAAAATTCCAACAGGATTTTATATGTATAGCTAACCTGATTCTACAATTTCAACAGAAATGCATCAATAATAGAAAGCGAAACATTTTTAAAATACAATAATATAACTGGAAGAATAAGACTGCTTAAATTGATAGCAATATAATGTTACAGTAATCAAAGACACTGTGGTATTTGATGACCTGGAGACACATAGATGAACAGAATAACAAAGATTTATAAACTTGTGTCACACAAAAATTACAAATTGATTTATGACTAGGGTATGAAGACAAAAGACTAGGAGGGTGGTCATCTTTAAAAAAATGATATTAAAACAAGTAGACATCAATTCTTATAAGTCTGAACCTTGATAGACTTCTTATAGTTTAACAATAATCAACTAATAGACATGAAGTAAAGCATAAAATGATAAAAAAAATTTATAACATTCAAGAGTAATTTTCATTATCTAGAGTCAGGAAGAATTTATAAGCATAATGCCAATATATAAACTATCAAACTTTCTATCATTCAAATTTAATCAAATATTAAAATACTTTTTTCTTCTGAAAGGCTCTTTACACAGAATGAAAGAAAAAGCTATGTATAGACTGGAAGAAATAATTTGCATTTACATATCTAGCAAAAGTTATACATCAAAATTAATAAAGAACAATAAAAAATTAATAGTAAAATATAAGCAAGCCAGTGGAAAAAAGTGAGGGGTAGAGGCAAAAGACTTGAAGAAACATTTAACCAAAGAAGATATGTATATATGTGGAAGACAAATAAAGGCAAACAGGACAGGAAAATATGTGGGTGGCAAATAAATGTATTTCCCCTTAAGTGAAATAAATTAATGATTAGATCTTATTATACAGTTGCTAGAAATGGCTTAACAAGTAAGAATTATGATAATATCAAAGCCTAGTGAGGATGCATAGCAAACAGTACTCACTGGAAAACAATTATACAGTTACTCTGGAAAACAATTTGGCAGGTTTTTTTGTGTGTGTTTTTAAAATAAAGTGACCCATGTGTATACCATATTATTAGTAATCTTATGTGTCAAATTTACCCTAGAAAAGTGAAGTTATAGCCATGCAAAGAATGTGTATGCAAGTGTTTATGGAGATACTATGTTAAATAACTGAAAAATCACAAACATCCTTCACATAGTGAATGGATGAAAAAAAATTGCTTTGTCTCTACACAAGGGAATCAGTATTTTTGTTTAGATGCACCAAGTCACTTGGCTTGCCAACAGCAGGTTCTACTAATGTGCACAACAATTTGAAATAATCTTAAAATATCAGTAAAATAAATCTTAAAAAGTTACTTATTGTCTGATTCCAATTATATGACTTTCTCAAAAAGAAAAACACACACATATGATAATAAGCAGATCAATACCTGACATGTATTAGAAGTGGGACCAATGTGTAACTACAAAGAGATTAAAGAGGAAGACTTGGTGATGGCACTGTTTTCTATCTTTATAATTGATGAATGTGTGCACCTTGAAAGGAACTGTGGGCCACAAGACTGCACTGGGCTCAGGGCCAAACTCTGTGCCCTAGCCTGGCCCTTCATGCCATGGCCCCCTGCCAGCAGCCCTGCTCCTGCCACCACCACTACCATGGTTAGATGGTGTTGGCCCCGCTTGCACCTGCTGATGGTGTGGAGTGATTGGAGCTGGCGCCAGCAGCTGGTGCAAGTGGGGCCAGCACCATCAGTGGGTGTGAGTGGGGCTGTTGAAGGTAGCAGCTATGAGACGTAGTTGCCAACCCCCATCTTCCCTCAGGAGCAGAGGGAAGTAGAGAAGCCCTCAGGGATGATCGGGGCTGGCAACCACTGCTCACATCTGCTGCCAGTGCTAAGCATTTGGAGTGGTGCTGGGCACCAACAGTGGGTATAAGCAGAGCTAGCAGGTCAGCACAGACAACAGGTGTGAGCACCAGGCAGCATCACAGCATATGGGAACAAAGGATTTTCAGTAACCACCAGAGACTGGCCCTATTGCCGGCAACCAACGCCCCACCTTGATCTGGTTTCTCCTCTTACCTGCTCCACCATCCTGCTGTGGCCAACACCCACCATGTTCTGAGCTCTGCAGCCTGCTGCCAATGCCTGCCATGTTCCATGCATGCCTTCTGGTGGTCAGTGTGCATCATAGCGACTGGTTGTTCAGTCTATTTGCATATTAGGGTGTTACATATATATAGATGGTATTTACTGAATATAAACACATATGTAAAAACTCATAAAACTGTACCTTAAAACAAAGTAATTTTACCATGTTAGTTTAAAAAGTAAAATAATATTGTTGATTATACTGTGATGTGATGGTATAATTTTATAAATAAGGCTGTGGTGGGAACCTCTTTCCTCATCCCGCATGGTTCAGGGTTGCCGGCTCAGGGTTCGGGTTCTGAAGGAGGCCGCACGCAAATGAAATGAGAGACTAGAAAACATTAATTTGGCAATATTGGGGGGCTAGGTGGGAGCCTTCCTTTAGTGGAAAGGACTGCCATTTGCTCTGGCCTTTTTCTCCCTTTTATTAAGGCTTTGGGACACACCCCTAGCCTTTAGGCAGGAAATAACAGAAATTAACATGATACAAACAGATAGTTTCAACTAAACAATGAGTAATCAGCTCTGACCTTTCAGAGCAATTAAGGTTGACCAGCCTTCTGGCTTCCCTTTACATCCATTTAGTGAAAACAATATTTGGTTTCCGACATCTCCCCCATTTTCTTTTCCTCTAAAAAATCTTGCACTTACAGACTAGAAATAAATATTAAGAACGAAAAATAAGACAAGCAACAATGGCTATGCTAAGAGGTAAATGAGTAAGTCTATAGTATTTTTCTTTCTGGACCAACAGTCCTTTGAGTCCCAGTTTCAATGTCCAACAGTTTTTTGAGTGTACATGTTAGCAATGATATTTCAGTTCTGGATGGTGGAAAAATGGTGGGAATGCAGGTCCGACCCTCTCTGGTTTGGTCCTGGGCCAACTGCATCGATGCACAGCTGCTAACTGTTAGGATGGCAAGGTGTCCTCAGCATCTTCCATCTTTGGACTACTTCTCTCCTCTTCCTAGCTGGAGCATTCTCTGTTGTAGGAATTCACATGGTCTTGGAGCTGTTTTTCTGAAAACATATAAACATTTTCAACCAAAAGTTAATAAAGGAATTTTTTCTATAAATTTGACTTTGGATCCTTTTTATTTTTGCCCAAATGATTTTCCTTTGACTTATTTTAATACTATGTATGTTTTTCATGGGTGTCTTGCTGTTAAGTAAAAAATTTTTTAGATGTAATTTGCTTACAGGATGCTTTTTCCTTACATAATATTACTGTACTATTCCCACTTTTTTGATGTAATTATGAGGCTTTTGGAAAATTTTTAAAATGCAAATATGACTGCTTTATGTTTATTGCATGTTGAGTAATTTTACCATGCAATGAACTACCAATAGAAATTTAAGTTTATACTTTAGGAACAACTGTTTTCCAGTACAATTAAATTTTCTTGAATATTCACCTATTTCAATTAACCAATTAAATTAATTTGAAAATTTAACTACTATTTTATTATTAAATTTAATATTCTAACAACAATCTTAGTTTTATCCTGTAAATATTAGTGGAAAGGATTATTTGCATTCTTGAGTAGGCCCTGAGCATTCCTGGTGTTAAGTTGGATTTAGAATATAGGGCAACTGTCAGCCAAGTCTGTCTGTTGCTGGGTCCCGATCTGAGCTGCACCAAATCTTTCTCTGTCATCTGTGTCCCAAACAGAGCTGGGCCAAGTCTCTGTCATGTCACCTGGGTCCCGATTGGAGCTGGGTGTGGGAAGTGAAGCAGCCATGGGGCAGGAGACCTCCCTCAGAAGGGGCAAAGGTTCAAGCCCCTGCAATGTTGGGGGGTGAGGATCAACCTCTGTTGATCCCCAAGTTTTCTCCTGATGACCCATCTGCGACTGTGCCTGTCTTAGGTCAGGAACTACCATACGGTACCAACCCACCTTACCCGTCATTGGAAAGCAGGGGGGCATAAGGCCCAGTTCCTGCCTTAGGTGGTGGTCGGTGTAACGTATAAGCTCCAGTTGCCCATCTCTGGCTAACCAGCCATCCTCCGGGGCCAAGCAGGTTGATGTGAGGTTCAGTTCCATCTCCTTGGTAGCCGATGCCCTTGTGGCCTCCACGCCCAGTACCTGCCTTGGGATCCCCTCACCTGCTGGCAGGGTCCCAGCACTGATCACATATCTTGGGGAACCCAGGTTTCTTCTCCAGGGAGGGCCCAGCTCACACCACTGGGTGAGAGACAGATTCATGGTACCAGCCAACACGAGGCTTCAACCTCAGCATGAACAGAAAGCTCAGGCGACAGCTGTGGAAGGGTCCCTTTTTGCAAAAAGAGCAAGAAAAACCAATATAGAATGCTCAAGTGACTTCTCACTGGCTTAATTCCTTTTATGTTATTTATTTTTTTAAATTGCTACCAAATATTCAGAGAATTAGAATGTAAGTTTGTTTGGGATATTTGTCAAAAAATTTATAATGACATTGTAGAATAATATTATGTAAGGAAATTCTTTTGTCCTAGGCCATGGCAATTCAATTTTAAAATGGCTATCAATTTCTTTTTTGTATAGACAAGGTCTTAGTTACTTTATTAGAATACTTAATCAAATTGCTTACAAAAATATTGGCTCTTCATTTAACTGAAAACTTTGATTTTTATTTAAAAAGCTAATTTATTAATTAAAGTAGGTATCTCAATTTTAAAGCAAAAGAAATTTAGTAAATGTTTATGTCTGATTCACAAGCCACAAATGTTGCCCCGCCTCTAGCTTAAGAATACAGGTGGCTACAGGCTTTTTGTCATTTTAAATTCTAATGTTGGAATTTCAAGAAATTTTTACTTACTTAATTTTGCCCTTCTTAGAGACTACAAGAAACAGGGGAATCAGTACACCTAAGGGTTCTTACCCATGAAGGGTCAGGAATATAAGTCAAAAATACTTCCCCGTGTGCCCCAGGTAATATTACTGTACAGCTGGTAACTGTTGGTATTGCAAGAAATACGTTCTTAGGTGTCTGTACTGTCCTCTTTACCATGCTCCCGGTGGCATAGGAACACAAATTCCTGTAGGAATAGCTTGCAGAGCAATATCAGGAGTCAAAGTGACTGCTATAGTGCTGTTAAGATCCAGGCCTGCGCTTCCTAGAGTTGCTGGGATGAGGGAATCCACTGTGGGCTTTGCAGGGCAGGTTTCTCCTATTAATAACGGGGCTGTGGGGCACCCCTCTGGCCTTTTCCCGGTGATTGACTATACCCTTTATCTTGATTTAGAGGCTGCCCATTTCTATGAAATTTTGATTTACACTGTCTGGTCCAATGGTTACCTCTCTGACATCTAGGACACTGCGAGGCTGGATCTCTCAGAGGCTGAATGTTTATGCCTCTGCCTAGAGTGCTACCTTGTGTCCTTCTTAGAGGCCAAAACCTTTACAACGTTTAAAATATACTTATTAATTCTCATTTGATAAAGCTTTCCATGAAATTTCAAGTATATTAGATAGGTTAAATTTAAGATGTCCTTTAAAAAGAGAACAAATTTCTTGTATTACTCTGGGCCCATGGAGCTTTACACGAATCATCTCTATTAAAGCCTTGAAATTTTAACATGGAAAAAAACATCAAATATATATATTCATATATGATTTAAAGATTATAATATTTTTATAACTATCTTAAGATATCAATTATATTTATAAACTGTCAGTTGGAAATCACAGAATTAATCTTTTTTTATTAGACCAATCAACAACGTATTTTGAATTCCTAATTATTAGAGAAATTTTATTTTATTTTCTCCAAATTTAATTTGCATTTAGCTGAAAATCTTGATTAATAATACAAAATCTTCTCCTTTTGGTTCCTTTACGCCATTTTTCTTAAAAAATAAAGACCAGTTCTGGGTTTTTCTTTTTCTCCAGGTTTTGCGGAGAGATTCCAGCTTAAAACACTGTCTAATATGTCCAAAAAGGTGGACAATTGCACTCATTTCTTTTTAAGCTGGGCTTCTCTCCTTACTATCACAGAAATTCCAGACACATCTCTAAATTTTTAAAACTTTTTCATGGCGAGAAAGGAGACTTTAGATTAGTATACTGGGAGAGTGGACTTTCATATTGGATTGCCACAGTGTCTCTCTTCCTTCCATCCTGCTTACTTCAGGGGAAAGCATCAGTAACAGATCTGGCCGAATTTATTTTCATGCTTAAAAGATAAAGGCAGATCTTACATTTTTTCTTTCTTTTTTGCTTTCCAAAGTAATAACTAGCACCTAATTTGGCCAAGATTAGCATTTCCCTGCGATTTCTCTTATAATTTTTAAATGAAACCTTCAGTAATCTCATTGCAGGAGAGCAGACAGCCCTGCCCTCTCCTAGCACCTTTGAATTTCTCCAGACCAGAGGTGGTTTCAGCAGTGGAGTTTCACTTTATTACAGATTTCAGATTCCAAATACAAACTAAGACTTTAATTTGAACAGGAAACCACATTATTTAAGCATGTAAACCAAAAGTCTATAATAAAGTTTACTTTATATTTTTAACCTAATTCTTCCCCATTAGCCTGGCTGCAAAAGACGTTCCCACCCTACTTACAGATCGCACTCTGTAGTTAATCCATGGGCTTTACATACGTTGAATTCCCCTCACCTTTTCCTAGATGAATCTTCCCTCACCATTTTCCTTGGTGAATTTTCCTTCCTTCACTCTTAGGCGAATAATAATACCTTCTCCTCCAGATGTCCCTCGGTCAGGCGCCAGATGTGGGCACCTTTTTCCGCAGCCCCACATTGGGCGCCAGATGTGGGAACCTCTTTCCTCGTCCCGCGTGGTTCAGGGTTCCAGGGTCAGGGTTCGGGTTCTGAAGGAGGCCGCACACAAACTAAATGAGAGACTAGAAAACATTATTTTGGCGATATTGGGGGGCCAGGTGGGAGCCTTCCTCTAGTGGAAAGGACTGTCATTTGTTCTGGCCTCCTTCTCCCTTTTATTAAGGCTTTGGGACACACCCCTAGCCTTTAGGCAGGAAATAACAGAAATTAACATGATACAAACAGATAGTTTCAACTAAACAATGAGTAATCAGCTCTGACCTTTCAGAGCAATTAAGGTTGACCAGCCTTCTGGCTTCCTGTTTACATCCATTTAGTGAGAACAATATTTGGTTTCTGACAGCTGTGAATTTCCAAATTCATATTTCAGCTACAAACTCTCTTCTGAGCCACATAACTAAATTCAAGCTAATTACCTATTTGACGTCTCTGGAGATCATGGGAATCTGGTATTGCATATTTATTCAAATAAAACATGGAAACTCCCACCACACTATCTACATAAAGCATGTCAAACTCATGGCCCATGGACCATATGTGGCCTACAAAGAATATTTTTGCAGCCCAGCCAATACAGCAATATGTATAAAACGTTTCAATAAAAATGTCAGCCCTAGCCAATTTGGCTCAGTGAATAGAGTGTTGACCTGTGGACTGAAGGGTCCTAGGTTCAATTCTGGTCAAGGGCCTATACCTTTGTTGTGGGCACATCCCCAGTAGGAGGTGTGCAGGAGGCAGCTGATTGATGTTTCTTGCTCATCAATGTTTCTAACTATCTATTCCTATCTCTTTCTCTCTGTAAAAAATCAATGAAATATATATTTTTTAAATGTCATAACTCAGTTTTTACAATATCCTGTTATACTCAGTTATTAATAATGAACTATAACATTCACTAATGACTGATTACCATAATCATGTTGCATTCATTCTCTTACTTGCCTTTCATGCAGGCACCCCATTTCTTTCCACCTATAATAGCAGCGAATATTTTAGCAGAGGATTGCAATGTCATTAGTCTTGTACTGACTACTTTGGTATGCACAACAGAAAATATTTTATTTTAGGAGAACAAAAAAGTAAGTTTATTTGCACTATGCTTTTAATTTGTGCAGTTATTCAGTATTTGCAAAGTTAATGTTCAAGAAAAATATTAATATTTATTAAAATGTTCTATTATTTTATGTTAACAGTTAGTCATTTATTTCAGCCCTTTGTATTCAGCATCTCTCTATCAAAATAAACCTATATATCTATGAAAATTGAAGCTTTTTTTTGCAATCCACATAAACTTAAACCTGGTTTATTTGGCCCATGTTAGCCTTAGAGTTTGACATGATTAATCTATACTCTGTAGTTAAGAACTTGCTTTATTTTTCTCCAGTTCAGAAAAGAGCAATACCACCTGCCTAATTTTACTTTGGAGAAAGAGAAACATTGTTAGCTGAAGCAGCCTCTACCTGTTTGTTTCATGTTAATTTCTGTTTTGTTATTTCCTGCCTAAGGGCTAGGGGTGTGTCCCAAAGCCTTAATAAAAGAGAGAAAAAGGCCAGAGCAAGTGGCAGTCCTTTCCACTAGAGGAAGGTTCCCGCCTGGCCCCCCAATATCGCCAAATTAATATTTTCTAGTCTCTCATTTTGTTTGCGTGTGGCCTCCTTCAAAACCCGAACCCTGGACCTGGAACCCTGAACCACAGGGGACTTGGAAAGGGACTCCAACATCTAGGGCCCAACAGGGATGCGGAAAGAGGTACCCACATCTGTTGCCTGACCGCAGGAAGTCTGGAGGAGAAGGTATTATTCACCTAAGAGCGAAGGAAGGAAAATTCACCAAGGAAAATAGTGAGGGAAGATTCATCTAGGAAAAGGTGAGGGGAATTCAATATACGCAAAGCCCATGGATTAACTGCAGAGTCAAGATCGGTAAGTAAGGTGGGATCCTCTTTTGCAGCCAGGCTAATAGGGAAGAATTAGGTTATAAATATAAAGTAAACTTTATTATAGACTTTTGGTTTGCATGCTTAAATAATGTGGTTTCTTGCTCAAATTAATATCTTAGTTTGCATTTGGAATCTGAAATCTGTAATAAGTGAAACTCCACTGCTGAAACCGCCTCTGGTGTGGAGAAATTCAAAGGTGGCAGGAGACGGCAAGGCTCTCTGCTCTCCTGCAATGAGATTACTGAAGGTTTCATTTAAAAATTATAAGAGAACTCACAGGGAAATGCAAATCTTGGCCAAATTAGGTGCTAGTTATTTGGAAAGCGAAAAAGAAAGAAAAAATTTAAGATCTGTCTTTATCTTTTAAGCATGAAAAGAAATTTGGCCAGATTTGTTACTGATGCTTTCCCCAATGAAGTAAGCAGGATGTGGAGGAAGAGAGACACTGTGGCAATCCAGTATGAAAGTCCATTCTCCCAGTATACTAATCTAAAGTCTTCTTTCTCGCCATGAAAAAGTTTTAAAAATTTAGAGATGTGTCTGGAATTTCTGTATTGGTGAGGAGAGAAGCCCGGCTTAAAAAGAAATGAGTGCAATTGTCCACCTTTTTGGACATATTAGACAGTATTTTAAGCTGGAATCTCTCCGCAAAACCTGGAGAAAAAGAAAAACCCAGAACTGGTCTTTATTTTTTAAGAAAAATGGCATAAAGGAACCAAAAGCAGAAGATTTTGTGTTATTAATCAAGGTTTTCAGCTAAATGCAAATTAAATTGGAAGAAAATAAAATAAAATTTCTCTAATAATTAGGAATTCAAAATACGTTGTTGATTGGTCTAATAAAAAAAGATTAATTCTGTGATTTCCAACTGACAGTTTAAAAATATAATTGATATCTTAAGATAATTATAAAAAATATTATAATCTTTAAATCATATATGAATAGATATATTTGATGGTTTTTTTCCATGTTAAAATTTCAAGGCTTTAACAGAGATGATTCCTGTAAAGCTCCATGGACCCAGAGTAAAACAAGAAATTTGTTCTCTCTTCTTAAAGCAAATCTTTTTAAATTTAACCAATCTAATATACAGTGGTACCTCGAGATACGAGTGCCTTAATATACGAGATTTTTGAGATATGAGCCCTCGAGCGAGCAATTTTTTTTTGCTTTGAAATATGAGCAACATTTGAGATAGGAGTAATTGCGAGCATCGGCCAGCTGCACACGTCGACCCACCAGATTACCACGACTCGAGTGTCTCATAGTTTCCCATGCCTCAAGGTTACAGAACGAATTAAACTCTTATCTCGAGGTACCACTGTATTTGAACTTGCATGGAAAACGTTATCAAATAAGAAATAACTATATTTTATTTTCTTATTTTTTTAAATTAAATCTTTATTATTCAGATTATTACATTTGTTTTTCTCTTTTCCCCTCCATAGCACCCCTCCACCCAGCTCCCACCCTTCCCTCTGCCCTTATCTCCCTCCCATTGACCTCATCCATAGGTGTATGATTTTTGTCCAGTGTCTTCTTGTACACCCCTCACCCCTTTCCCCCTGAGAATTAGCAGTCCACTCCTTTTCTGCGCTCCTGATTCTATTATGTTCACCAGTTTATTCTGTTGATCAAATTTTTAATTCACTTAATTTTTAGATTCACTTGTTGATATATATGTATTTGTTGTTCATAATTTTTTGTCTTTTATCTTTTTCTTCTTCCTCTTCAAAAAGAGTACCTTTCAGCATTTCATATAATACTGGTTTGGAGTTGATGAACTCCTTTAGCTTTTTCTTCTCTGTGAAGCTCTTTATCTGCCCTTCAATTTTGAATGTTAGCTTTGCTGCATAGATTATTCTTGGTTGTAGGTTCTTGCTATTCATCACGTTGAATATTTCTTGCCACTCCCATCTGGCCTGCATAGTTTCTGTTGAGAAATCAGCTGACAATCGTATGGGTGCTCCCTTGTAGGTAATGAACTGTTTTTCTCTTGCTGCTTTTAATGTTCTCTCTTTGTCTTTTGCTCTTGGTATTTTAATTATGATGTGTCTTGGTGTAGTCCTCTTTGGATTCCTTTTATATGAGGTTCTGTGTGCTTCCTGAACTTGCAAGTCTATTTCTTTTACCAGATGTGGGAAGTTTTCAGTCATTATTTCTTTAAATAGGTTTTCAGTATCTTGCTCTCTCTCTTCTTCTGGCACCCCCACAATTCTGATGTTGGTACGCTTGAGGCTCTCCCAGAGGCTGCTTACATTATCTTCCAATTTTTGGATTCTTTTCTCTTCTTGCTTTTCCAGTTGAGTGGTTTCTGCTTCTTTATATTTCAAATTTTTGACTTGATTCTTGCCTTTCTCTAATCTGCTGTTAGGACTCTGTATAATACTTTTTATTTCAGTCAGTGTATTTTTAATTTCTACTTGGTCCTTTTTCATTTCTAGTTGGACTTTTTCCATCTCTAGTTGAATCTTTTGCATCTCTAGGAGGTCCTTTTTCATCTCCTCTTGGCTCTAGCTAATTTTACCCAACTTTTCTAGTATATTCTTGAAAAACCTTATAAGCGTGGTTTTGAACTCTATATCCAGTTGTTTCTTTTCCTCCATTTCTTTTGTTTGTGATCCTTTCCCTTGTCTCAGCATTTTCACTATGCAGGAAGAAATTCTGTGTTGGATTCAGCCTTAGGATACCAGACTTGCAAAACCGAAGAAGCCTCTCTTTTGAGCTTGGGATGGGTGGAGTTTCAGGGTTAAGGGACTGCCTGGCCTTCCATTTGGCCCCGCCCTACACGGCCCCTGAGTCTCACGTGACTGGGTAATGGCTGGAGCGGTCCTTTTGGGCGCACACCCACAGTGCCTCTAGACAGCTGCCTTTCCAGCTACCCTGCACTCCAGGACCACACAAGTCTAGGTTCCCAGGGTTTTACCCGAAACAGGGGCTTAGTGGAGTCAGAAGTGGCACAGTTGGGAGGGTCTGTCTCCTGCCCACCCGGGAAATCCAGCAGCACAATCAGCAATCTGTCCTGTGCGCCGTGCCGTGTGTGCCACCAGGCTTCTGATCTTTTGCGACTCCCCTAAATTTCCGTCCACCTCTCCCTTTTCAGAGTCCAAACTCCCCCCATATGAATTTCAGCTGAATCTGGGGTTTAGTGTCATAAGATAAGGGGTTCGATGCTTTTGAGAGTCTCCGTTTTCCTCCTGCCAGAGAAAACTAGCCAGGTACTCTGGCACCCGCTCTCTCCGTACCTGAGCTTTTTGCAGCTCCTCTGGGTCTCCGTGAGCCCCTCTCTTTCCCTCTAGCTGTAGAATTTCCATTCAGCCAGCTTTCCTGTGGTTCTGGATGATGTCCATTCTGTCTTTTAGTTATAGTTTTGAAATTGTTGTGCGAGGCAGCAGTGTAGGTGTTTACCTATGCCGCCATCATGTATTCTCCCCGAGAAATAACTATATTTTAAATGTTGTGAAAGTTTTGGCCTCTAAGAAGGACAAAAGGTAGCACTCTAGGGAGAGGCATAAATACTCAGCCTCTGAGAGATCCAGTCTCTCGGTGTCCTAGATACCAGAGAGGAAACCATTGGGCCAGACAGTATAAATCAAAGTTTAATAGAAATGGGTAGCCTCTAAGTCAAGATACAGGGTATGATCAACTGCCAGGAAACAGACAGAGGGGTGCTCCCTCAGCCCCATCATTAATAGGGTAAACCTGTCCTGCAAGGCCCACAGTGGATTCCCTCATCCAAACAACTCCAGGAAGTCCAGGCCTGGATCTTAACAGCACTATAGTAGTCACTTTGACTCCTGATATTGCTCTGCAAGCTATTCCTACAGGAATTTGGGCTCCTATGTCACCAGGAGCATGGTAAAGAGGACGGTACAGACACCTAAGAATGTATTTCTTGCAATACCAACAGTTACCAGCTGTATCGTAATATTACCTGGGACACATGGGGAAGTATTTTTGACTTATATTCCTGACCCTTCATGGGTAAGTAACCTTAGGTGTGCTGATTCCCCTGCCTCTTGTAGTCTCTGAGAAGGGAAAAATAAAGTAACTAAATATTTCTTAAAATTCCAACATTAGAATTTTAAATGACAAAATGCCCGTAGCCGCCTGTAATTCTTAAGCTAGAGGCAGGGCAACATTTGTGGCTTGTGAATCAGACATAAACATTTACTAAATTTGCTTTGCCTTTTAAATTGGGATACCTACTTTAATTAATAAATTAGCTTTTTAAATAAAAATCAAGGTTTTCAGCTAAAAAAGCCAATGTTTTTGTAAGCAATTTGATTAAATATTCTAATAAAGTAACTAAGACCTTGTCTATACAAAAAATAAATTGATAGCCAGTTTAAAACTGAATTGCCATGGCCTAGAACAAAAGAATTTCCTTACATAATATTATTCTACAATGTCATTATAATTTTTTTGACAAATATCCCAAACAAACTTACAACCAAATTCTCTGAATATTTGGTAGAAATTTTAAAAATAACATGAAAGGAATTAAGCCAGTGAGAAGGCACTTAAGCATTCTATATTGGCTTTTTCTTGCTCTTTTTACCAAAAGGGACCCTCCCACAGCTGTTGCCTGAGCTTTCTGTTCATGCTGAGGTTGAAGCCTCATGTTGGCTGGTACCATGAATCTGTCTCTCATCCATTGGTGTGAGCTGGGCCCTCCCTAGAGAAGAAACCTGGGTTCCCCAAGATATGTGATCAGTGCTGGAACCCTGCCAGCAGGTGATGGAATCCCAAGGCAGGTACTGGGTGTGGAGGCCACAAGGGCATCGGCTACCAAGGATATGGAACTGAACCTCACATCAACCTGCATGGCCCCAGAGGATGGCTGGTTAGCCAGTGATGCGTAAGATTCCTCAGAGGAGGAACAACCTAAGACAGGCACAGTCACAGAGGGGCCATCAGGAGAAAATGTGGGGATCAACAGAGGTGAGGCATAGATCGTCACCTCCCCCCCTCAACATTGCAGGGGCTTGAACGTTTGCCCCTTCTGAGGGAGGTATCCTGGCCCATGGCTGCTTCACTTCCCACGCCCAGCTCTGATCGGGACCCAGGTGACAAGACAGAGACTTGCCCCAACTCCGTTTGGGACACAGATGACAGACAAAGATTTGGTGCAGCTCAGATTGGGACCCAGCAACAAACCGACTTGGCCGACAGCTGACCTATATTCTAAATCCAACCTAACATCAGGAATGCTCAGGGCTTACTCAAGAATGCAAATAATCCTTTCCACTAATATTTACAGGATAAAACTAAGATTGTTGTTAGAATATCAATTTTCAAATTAATTTAATTGGTTAATTGAAATAAGTGAATATTCAAGAAAATTTAATTGTACTGGAAAAAAGTTGTTCCTAAAGTATTAACAAAAATTTCTATTGGTAGTTCATTGCATGGTAAAATTACTTAACATGCAATATACATAAAACAGTCATATTTGCATTTTAAAAATTTTCCAAAAGCCTCATAATTACATCAAAAAAGTGGGGATAGTACAGTAATATTATGTAAGGAAAAGCATCCTGTAAGCAAATTACATCTAGAATTTTTTCTTTTTTTACTTAACAGCAGTCACCCATGAAAAACATACATAGTATTAAAATAAGCCAAAGGAAAATCAATTGGGCAAAAATAAAAAGGACCCAAAGTCAAATTTATAGAAAAAATTACTTTACTAACATTTGGTCTAGAATGTTTATATATTTTCAGTAAAACAGCTCCAAGACCATGTGAATTCCTACAACAGAGAATGCTCCAGCTATGAAGAAGAGAGGAGAAACAGTCCAGAGATGGAAGATGCTGACGACACCTTGCCATCCTAACAGTCAGCATCTGTGCATAGATGCAGGTTGCCCAGGACCAAACCAGAGAAGGTCAGACCTGCATTGCCACCATTTGTCCACCATCCAGAACTGAAATATCATTGCTAACATGTACACTCAAAAAACTGTTGGACATTGAAACTGGGACTCAAAGGACTGTTGGTCCAGAAAGAAAGATACTATAGACTTACTCATTTACCTCTTAGCATAGCCATTGTTGCTTGTCTTATTTTTTGTTCTTAATATTTATTTCTAGTCTGCAGATGCAAGATTTTTTAGAGGAAAGAAAATGGGGGAGATGCTGGAAACCAAACATTGTTCTCACTAAATGGATGTGAACAGGAGACCAGAAGGCTGGTCAACCTTAATTGCTCTGAAAGGTCAGAGCTAATTACTCACTGTTTAGTTGAAACATAGTTAGCTGAAGCATCCTCTACCTGTTTGTTTCATGTTAATTTCTGTTTTCTTATTTCCTGCCTAAAGGCTAGGGGGTGTGTCCCAAAGCCTTAATAAAAGGGAGAAAAAGGCCAGAAAAAGGAAGTGGCAGTCCTTTCCACTAGAGGAAGGCTCCTGCCTGGCCCCCCAATATTAGTGGCCAGTCATTTCTATTAGAACAAGAATCAAAGTCTATTTTGCCACAGGTCCAGGTTCAGTGTCTGAAATATTTTGCATATAATGGGCCTTTGTATAAAATTAATTAACTGGTGCATTTTAAACATCTATTTTCATACCAGATTATTAATATTGTATTTCTTTGGACGAGATGAGAATATGGAATATTTTGTTATTTAGCTAATATAATTTTGTTGAGCACTAGTTGATATTAAAATAAATTGATACATATATTTAAATGTGTTAAGATTATTGCAAATAACAAAATTGCTGAGATGAGAGTCCATACAAATTTGCATTGAAGAAATGGTTTTATGCCAGCAGTATCTTTAAAAAAATAAATATAACCATGTTATTATGTGAAAATACTTTCAAAATGAAACAATTTATGAATAAATACATCTTCAGTATAATTTTATATACCCTTGTTTTTTTATTTTGTTTTGTTTTGTTTTGTTTGTTTATTATAACATGTTATCGTGACATATAAGAATGGCTTACTTTTTTTTTTAAGTTCAAACCAGAGAATTAACTTACTCATACTTTAGTCAAGAAGAGATTGCAATAATGAAAATTTTATGTTTTAGGTAACATAAAATCTAACTCAAACTACATTAAATAAGTGGGAGCAATTCAAAAGTTATAGAAACATTTAGAATTGAGGCCTTCAAATAGAAAATTTTAAAAACTTTCCAGACGTCTGGATTGTTCTGTGTGGTTCAGATTATCTCTTACTGCACTTTCCCACTGTGAGTTTTATCCAATAATTGAGCCTTATCACAAAGTATGAACCAACACAGTGGTGTTATCTCTTTGCTCGTCCTTAAGAAGAAAGAGAATGAGAGAGGGAAAGAAGAAGAAAGAAGGGAGAGTTGAAGAAGAATAGGGGGAGGGAGAAGGAAAAAATGGAGGGAAAGAGGGAGAGAGAGGGAGAGGGATTCTTTCCAGTCAATTGGAAAGAAAAAAAGAAAGGAAGGGAGGGGAGAGAGAGAGAAGGAGAAAAAGAAAGGAAGGAAGGAAGGAAGGAAGGAAGGAAGGAAGGAAGGAAGGAAGGAAAGAAGGAAGGAAGGAAAGAAAACAATACCAATTTCTGTTCACTGTGATGGACTGAATTAAGACAGGCATTCTTATCTAACCAATCACTGTGCTCCAGAGGATCTATTGGACTGACTAGGTGACAGGTTTATGGATTAATATTATTTATTATAGGCTAATGAGGGTCTGTATTAGATCTGAGATGGGGTTAATTTTATTAAAACTATGATTGACATACAATGTGGGTGTTATTTCAAAGAAAAGTAAACAGACAAACAATACCTGAATGCTCTAGAAATAATGAAGTAAATATGTCATAGATCAAGCTGCATATAATGTATCACATGGCAATCATTAAAATATTTGATAAATTAGTTAATGAAATATCACTTGCAAAATCCTTGTTTGTTTATATTTAATAGAGATATTTTCAACACAGCTATCTATTTTAAATAAATAGAGCTGTCATTATGATATCAACAATATCACCCAAATACATTTGATTTTAAAAAATTCATCAGTTTAGTCCCTCAAACACACACACCCACAAAGATTTCTGTTTATTACTAAAAAATGTAAATTTTCTTTTAAAAATTTTAAATAGAATTATATATTTGTCATATTTTAAAAACTACTATAGACATAAATTATATATATTATATAAATTATACATGTTTTTTGATAAAAGTGGCTTTTTACATCTCCACAAATACACAAATTATAGCATGTCTATTATATCATTATTATGGTATTATTTTTATGTACTATTTTACATCACATAAAAAGAATTACATTGTAGACATTCCAGGCTTAATAAACTTTACATATTGCATACATAGAAAATAATACGAAGAAAAACTCTATCTGATAAAGAGGGAATATGCAAATTGACCATCACTCTGTCACAAAGATTGCAGCATCGATAGCCACAAGATAGTGGCACTCAGTCTCTCAGCCCCTCAAAAGTCCCCTAGTCTCAGGGAGGTGGCCACTAAGAGCGGGCAGTATGAGAATTCCACTCTGGTAGTAGAGGGCCTTTGGGCAGCAGGCACAGAGTGGCTTGGCTGAGGTGAACTCTTGTGTCATCAACCCGGCAACAAGGCAAGTGTTCCACTCCTGGTCACAAATGGGCCTCTGTCTGGGGAGGGCAGTTGAGAGTGATCAGGCCAGTGGGGGGCAGTTTGGGGTAAGCAGGCTGGCAGGCAGAGTGGTTAGGGGTGATCAGGCAGACAGGCAGGTGAGTGGTTAGGAACCAGTAGTCCAAGATTGAGAGACAGATGTCCTAATGCTGGTTTAGGCCTGATCCCACAGGGATATCTCCCAGCAGTTGGGCATCCCCCAAAGGGTCCAAGTTTAGAGATGGTGCAGGCTGGGCTGAGGGACAATCCTCCCATGCATGAATTTCATGCACCAGGCCACTAGTATATATATATATATATAATAAAAAGTATAAATTACTCTGATTTTGCTAAAGTAGGCTTTTCATAAAAGGAGAATCCCTTGCACAAATAATTCTATCTACTAAATCCAATTAACTCTGTAGAGAAATTTTATTGTCTATTTTTTATTGAGTTTAATAGGTTGATGCTGGTTAATAAAATTACATAGGTTTTGTAACCTCCTCCCCCCCAAAAAAAAACCAAACAAGAATGGAGATTCAGTGCCTGATGCACTGAAAGTCAGATTCCTGAAACAGATGCTAATGCAAAAGAAAATAGATTTTATTCAGGAGACACACAATCTGGGAGAATGACAGATTCCTGTCTCAAAGACCAATCTCATCTCCCTTTATTTCAAACATCATCTCCTTCTCCTGCTTAAACCTGTGGTTCTTATAGAGATAGGGAGGGAAGTTTTTTTTTTCCTTTTTATCTCTAGCCAATTATCTTTCTAGCTTTTGGCACACAAGACCTTATTCATTCATCTTTCTAGCTTTTGCTTCACTCGATGCAAAAACCTCCCCTGCTTCCTTCTTGGCCAATAGGGTGACTCCCTGGTGCTGTAAATGATTGTGTACAGTAACAAATCCCCCCTACAAAATCTGTACCCTTGTCATCTTACAAGGGCAAACGGATGAAGATCTTATCTATAGTTTTTTCCTGCTGTCAAAGGGTGTTGTCTCACCTATCCTGGTGGTCCAGAGATTCTTACTATCTACTAAAATAAGTGTGGAGTCATAAATGAAGGTAAGCTTTTATGTGAAGGAGGAGCATTGCTGTCTTCAAAAGCAGCATTCATGGTGTCTGGAGGATGGTACTGCTAAACAAGCAAAGCTGGTAGACTGTTCCATATTTCAAGAGATGGTGTTGCCGATGGGTTTTCAAAGTAAGACTCATTGTGCAGACAAATAATCAAGTGTGTGGTGAGGGATATGCAGGTGTCACTTGAAAGACTGCCTCCTGCACACCCCCTACTAGGGATCAAGTTTGCAACCTAGGCATGTGCTCCAACAGGCACTCAAACTGTGACCTCTTGTTTAGTTTTTTTGAACAGTTATTGTATTTGGATTTTTCTATTTACTACTATATTTATACTAGTATATAAAAAGTCAGCGACCAGAATGCTGAAATGAACAGAATAACTGGTCACTATGATGTCCACTGTGAGTTGAGGGGTACTTCCCAGGGTCTGGATTAGTACCCCAGGTCTAATCCCTTGCCTTTCATGAATGTATAAGTTGAAAGGTTTCTGTATATTGGAAAATCCTAGTGCAGTAGCCAACACCAGGTTTTTCCTTTAACATATCAAATGCTTCCTGACAATTTCTTTCTATTCAAGAGGCTTAGAGTCTACTCCTTTCAAATAATTATCAATGGTTTTATTATAAGGCCAAAGTTTGGAATCCAAATTCAGCAAAACCATAAGAATCCACAAAGCTGCCTCCATTTTTCTGGGATATTTATGGTAGTGATGGTTTGTTTAGGGTTAGATATCAAGTTCTAAGTCCTTTATTTCAGTTGAAATCCCAGGTATGCCACCTCCTGTTTGCAAATCTGGGCCTTGTGATGTGATATTTTATATCCTATTTTGCCAAATGATTCAAGTGATAATGTTGAGCAAACAATCTTCATAAGTATCGCTAGCTATTATTAAGTCATATAATATTATAAAAGAATTCCCAATTTCAATTGAATGTCCAAAATATGATCAAGGAATTCTTAATTCCTTGTGGCAACATAGTTCAACAGAATTGGAGTGTCTCTTTCATTTCTGAGTCCCACCATTCAAAGGCAAATAATAGTTGAGCTTGTTAATCTATTGGGAGACAGAAATAAAAAAGCATCCTTCAAGTTTAGAACTGAAAACCATTTCTGTCCCTGGGCACTGTGGTCAACAAAGTATAAAGGTTGAGCACCATAGGATGACTGCCCTGGACAACATCATTTTTGGCTCTAAGACTCTGTAGAAATAGATATTCATCAGAATGAGGCTTTTTGACTGGAAAAATGGAAGTGTTATACACTAGCATGACCAAATTTATCCTTATTTTAAGAATTTCTACAATACTAGTTTAATTCCCCTGATATTCCATTTGTAAGGGGGCATTGTTTCTTCTGTGGGCTCTGTACTCCTTTTTAAAGTTTGATTTTTAAAGCTAGATATGAATGGTCCTACCTGGGGTTCTGTTGGCCCCCACTTTCTCAATCAATATTAACCTGCTTGTAGATCTCTGATGGGAAAAATGCAACTCAGGGTGTAGGGTGTTCTGGGCAAGTCAGGATCCCCTGGAACTAAGAGCATGTTCCAAAGATACTTCTAAATATAATTGCTGCTTCTTAGTGGGAAAAGTTATTTGTTTGTGCTATTTACAAAATAAATATAAGCCCAATAATGGAATGGGGTAGTCTGGCAAACAAACAACAACAAAAAAAAGCTGAAATTTTAGAGGTTGAATGGCTATTTTTGTAATAGTACAAACACTCCAATAACCATCATTGTAGCTGAATTTTTCTTGGTTGGCTTTGTATTTAGCATTGAGTGTGTAACTCCTGGATCTATGAGGAATGCAGTTAACCTTTCGCCACTGCCAATTAATTGTACCTGGATTTTCTATTAGGAAATAGTAATAGGCTAAGAGATGCCTAGGAGAGGCCCTGGTATTCCTCAATCATCATCAATTCATCATTTTTTTCTAACATTTCTCAGAGAAGGTTTCTATTTCATTTTATTTATTTGTTTGTTTGTTTGTTTGTTTGTTTTAGTTCCAAGCAGTTCCTTTTCCAATGGCCCCCCTCTTTCTGATAGGTACATTGATGGGTACCCAGTAGGTCCTTTCCTTTTCCTTTCGGGTCTCGCCTCTCCAGGTTTCCCCTCAATCTTTCTAAGAAAATGGCAGTCTGCTTTAATGTCCTTGTTTCCTGGGCATGGTAAACTTTAAAGGCTATGCCCAGCATCTGGGATGGATTCATTCCCAATGACTGATATCTGAGGAACTTTGCCCAATAAAAGTCATGTTTACTATCTGGGCATTTTCTGGTGCCTGCAGGTCATTATCAATGTGCTTTTGAAAGGTTCTATAGATCATTTATAAAAATTCAGAAGAATCTTCACCTGGTTTCTATTAAACAACACATATCCTATTCAGGCTCTTTTGTTTAGGCACATCTCAGAAAGCCCTTCCAATATGCACCTTTTGTAATGTTGTAGGAAGGCTAGGTTTCCACTAATCAGGTCCTAGGTGGGTTCTGTCAAGGAATTCCCCCAGATGAATTGGGAGTCCCACTGGGACTAGCTCCTTTCATCTGCCATCAGCAAGATATTAAGGAGAGTCTGTACCTCTCCCCAATTTGGATAGTGAGTGGCAAAAATAGACGTGATCAGATCTGCCCATTTTCTGAGGATTCTTCCTTTATGAAGGGTTGGAATTCTTCTAATTCAGCAATTCTGAAGTGGAAAATGGAGTATGAGTTGGCCTTCCTGATTCTTCCTGATTTAATCTGCCTATAAGGTATTGCCTAAAAGTAAATCATTCTGTATGGATAGGGATGCTCCCTAGCCAAATTGGGTGCCCTGTTGGGTTTTTGAGGAGGAGGCAATTCCTTCATCATACAAGGATTGTTGCTCCTCTGGGCCTTATCTCAGGGATACCTAGCAAGAGGGTTAGAGTGTGAGAAAATTCTCCTGCTGCTAATTCTGTGTCCCTAGGTTCAGGGCATAAAAGGAAATCATTTCATTTCCTTTTCCTTCTTGTGTCTTATTATCAGGGAGGAGTTTGGACTCCAATTCTTTTCTCTGCATCATTAGATCATCCCCTTTCTTTGCTGAATCCTTATTGTGTAACGCTATAAGCACCTGGACATAAGAGATTTCATCCCATTTCCCTGACCATTAGCCAAACAGTTCTAACTATATGATGGCATAGTAATTGACGAAATCATTTAGTGGTCACTCTTCCTCATTGTCTAATGTATACATAGTCTAAGCAGTGTTATAGTAAAAAAACAATGCCTGCCGAGACCAGTTTGGCTCAGTGGATAGAGCGTTGGCCTGTGGACTGAAAGGTCCTAAGTTTCATTCCAGTCGGGGGCATATACCTTGGGTGCGGGCACATCTCCAGTGTGGGGAGTGCAGGAGGCGATATCTCTCTCTCATCGATGTTTCTGACTTTCTATCCCTCTCCCTTCCTCTCTGTAAAAAATCAATAAAATATATTTTTTAAAAAATTTGTTCTTAGTCATTGGATCATAGTCATACATGGGCCACCCTGCTGAAACTCATCCTGATGGGTTAATTTTAGGAGTTGAATAGAACAACTCCTGGTGGCATGAAAGTACAAACCCAAAACCATAGCAAGACCCCATAAAAAGTAGAAACATGTAAGCAAATCTTGTATACATAATTCTATTATTCCAATCAAGTGCTCACAAACAAGTATCAGTGTCTTATCTACTGGCAACTGATAACACAAGAGGTCCTTAATGGACCCAAATGGCAAAGTCCAAGTGGCACAAAGCCCAAGTGACAAGGATAGAGGGCTTCCAATGTAATGACAGTTCAACCTACCCAGTCTTTAAGTTTGTCTGCTCCCCAAAAACCAAGTGTTTCAGGTGGATGATGCATTTAGAAAGAAACAGGGACATTTCCTGAGAAAAGTTCTAGACAAATGCTGGGCAATCCCCAGAGTCCTGCTCTCCCAGGTTGACCTGTCACAGGCAGTGGGGAGCCTAGCAAGAGCCCTTCAGGGTCCTGCTGAGGTCCATGTTGTCCCACCAGTTTCCAAAAACTGTAAATGCACAACAACAACGACAAAAAGTTTCAGGGCCCTGCTGTAACTAAAGTCAATTGTGTGAGGCAAGTGCTTTTGCAAAAGAAAAAAGGTTTCATACAGGAGTCACATGACCTGGGAGAATGACAGACTCCCTTCTCAAAGATCACTCTCATTTCCTTTCATCTCAAAGATCATCTCTTCCTGCTCAAACTCAAGGCTTCTTCTGAGGATAGGGACAAGAGGGCCTTTTTATTTAACTGTCTTGTTAAGGGCCCTATACATTCATCTTTCTAGCTTTTGGCATGCCCAGTGTCAGAATCTTCCTTGCCATCATCCTGGCAAGTGGGGAAGACTCCCCAGTTCTCTGACTGACTCTCTATGGTAACAGTTTTAGGTACAATTCTACAATACATCATCTATATATTGTATTTTTTGTTTACCACCCCAAGTCAAGTGTCCTTCCACCACCATTTATCTCCTCTATACCTTCTTCTCTCTCCCCAACTCTCCTTTCTGTCTGGCAATCACCATACTAGATCTAATTAATTACCTAGAAAGAATGTATTATACTTTTATATAGAAGAAAGACTACCCTTAACAATGATTTGCATGATGCAAACAAAGATGATGTTTCCAAGATTCTATTCAAAACAATGAGCGATCTATTCAATACATATTAAACTGGGCGTTTTATAGAATTAATCATTCTATACTTTGGATGGCTATTCCTTCTTTTTTACTAAAAACTGGGAGTGTGCTGGAGCAGCTGTTTTCCTTAAAAGTTTGTAGCTATTGCCTTCACACACAATCTAGTTTTGTTGCTATAGCAATCGCCACAGGGAAAGAAAAATAAAAGGAAGAAAATTAATCTGCCTTACAGTTTAGGTTCCTAGAGTTCACCCCTTATGTGGTAAGTGCAATAATTAAGTCTTGTTTACTGTGTTTTCTTTAAAACCTTTTATGTACCTGATGATATCATCACTGCCTGATTGATTTTTCAGGTAAGGAAAACAACCACGATTAATTGCCCTAATATCCATTCAAGGGCAACACATATATTTTAAGCTGCAGAAAATTGTTTTTCTTTCTCCCCCAGTTTTAAACAGCTGGAGATTCTGAATTGCCTTTTTATTTCGTTTTCTGTATTATAAGAAAACACATTCTCAGGGAGGGGAAAAATGTTGTAATCCACAGGTTGAGATTTTGGATGTGGAGTTTGAAATGGGACAGAACAAAAGGATTTGTTCTTAAATTAATGCAACTTGCCCCCTGATGCAAAATAACAGCAGGGAAATAAAATACGTTTTCATATCAAGAAGCAGTATTTAAAGGAAGATGTAGTCTAGATTGGACTTAATATATTAAATTCTAAGAGCAAGTATTTTTTAAAGTGTTATTTTTCCTCAGATTTTTAGGCAATAGAGTCGGTAGATATATTAATGATCTCTAAGGTACTCTATAAAACTGCAACAGAAGCACAAAAGAAGAAAATTATTTTAAAATGTGTTAGTCTTTGTAGCTGTTGTCAATCTAATATAAATATATATATGTAAGTGTTCACATGTCACATAATGGTCATGAAGTTCTACTCATTAATGAAATGAAATAATAATTTCGGTCCTTAGGAAAATAATCAACTTTAAGTAGACAATTCCAATGCATACTAACATTTACTGTAATTACCTCAATAAAATGATATTTTAATCTTCCTATTGTTTTACTTGTTCCAATTACCAATTTCCTTGTTTTTTTCCTTGAAATTCCTATTTTTTGAATTTCAAGAAATTCCAATTCATAATTTTTGGCCACTATACTGTTAAATTTACATTCCTTTCATAAAAGCAAAAATAGTCTTTCTCATTCCCTAAACAAAATGGAGAACATTACCTATCTAATCTCAGAAAATTCACTATATTGCAAGTAGGAAATATATAACTATGCCCATTCGTATCTCCTTTTCTTTATTTTACAGTTTCTTTAGAAGACATTATTTATTCCTATTATTCTTAACTCCTTCCTTCTCAGAAATCTATTACAGATACCTGCAATTTTTTATATTTCCCCTTTCAATTTTAATTTCATTTAACTACCTACCTCCAACTTATTTTTTTTTCTTATCAAGCACATGTATAATATAAAATTTTGCTACTAAGTCCCAGAAGAAAGGTGTATGCTCCAGGTTTTTTGTCTTTCCTTAACATTGTTAGATATGCTCATTATATAATACAGAATAATTTTTGTGTTAAGTTATAAATTAATCATTATTTAAAAATCCCTGTAAACATTTAGGACTACCTCTTTAATTTGGCTAGTTATCCAGGTTAAGTTAAAGTTTATCTAAATAGCTTGTGTTTTCTCTCTCTTTCTTCGAAATTCATTCTTAACTAGAGGTCATTTGCACCTATCATTTTTACCCAACTCTTGCTTCTCCTTGTATATTCTCCTTCTTTCATATCATTCCTCAATATTAACCCTTCAAGTAAGGAGACACTTTTTATAATATTGGATTGAGAAAGAGCTACATAAATACATAAAATGAAACCCAGTCTCTGAAATATCAGAAAATAACTAGGACAGCATATAGAGGGACTACTTTAATTTTTCCTTATTTAAAAATCATGATAACAAACAGAACTTAACTTTCAAACCAGCACACTTTTGAAAGTGACAGAGATTATTTTTATAATAATGTTAAGGTAACAAGTTAACACCAGAAGTGTGATTGTCCTATAATTCTGGACCTGTTTTAATTTATTTCTAGTACTATATATTCTCTCATGTGCTCCACATTTTCTTAGTCAATAATATTTGTACTAGAGTCTCTAGTCTTATCACTATTCTTATAACAATTGTTTTTTACTTGTGTTTTTCAAAGTTCAGTTAGTTCAATATTTTAATTCAGATGTAGAAAAGAGTTTCAAATAGCAAAGATACTTGTATCATGGTGTTTACTATACAATCTCAATAACCTTGTTTGCACCTTACTATAGAAGTCACTGTCTATAACCACTGTGCAAGTAAGTAAACACAGAAGCTGTTAGACTGAAATGATTCTAGCAACCTAAAAAGCAAATTGAAGACTAAGCTAGTATAAAGTCCTACAAATGCTCCAAGGTAAAAGAATCCAATCATAAACAACCAACTAGGTTTTTCCCAAATAAGGCAACTGCTGGCTATAGCCAATCAAATACTCTCCTTGCTTTGCTTCTTTGTAACTATAGAAACATTTCCCCTAGACCCTGTCCCTGAGTAGTCATAACCACTTTAGATTTGAAGCTGCCCAATGCCAATCTATATTGATGCAAGTAAACTCTTGAAAATGTTAATATACCTCAGTTTCTCTTTCAACTCAACATACCTGAGATACAAGATCATTTCATAGAGGATGCAATAGCTTTTTAAAAAAAATAGTCTGCAGTATTCTAAATTGAAATATGAAATAAGAAAGTTCCAATTAATTTCTTTGATTATCATTCTGTTCAGGGCATATTTGCCAATAAATTATTTCTTACATCAAGAGTTTTCAAGACATGTAGACAAAAAAAAAAGAAGGCTTTCCAATATTTGTATATTAAGTTTACATGTCTTTTCAGTAGCATCATAGATACTGGTTTCCCTGTAAGTAAATTGCATCACAGGCATAGCTAGTAGCTTCACATTGGCAAACAATACACTCCCATCCACATATAGGCCCTCAAAGAGAGATACTCAGATATTTACTTACCTATATGTAAATGATTGTAAAATTTAGATACATGTATTAATATCTCTGAACTTATATGAAAACATTTTTGAAAAGTGAGCAAATATTGTTAACATAATGTTAGAAATAACATAGTTAAATTAAATAAATTCACCTCATTTCTTGATAATTCAGGGTTTGTTTTTTCAAAACTTAATAATTAGCATTATGAAAAATCCAAATTTTGTACAGTGACATGCTCTCAAGTTTTCATTTTTGGTTGAAACAAATAGGACAATCAAATAAAATACAATAGATTTATTTTTCTCTCTACTTATATTGATAGTCTTACATGATTTAAAATTGCATAAGATTAGTAGAATAATATTATTATTTTAATTTGTGAGAACTAATAAATGTACACAGTGTAAATACTAAAGTTGGCATTTTTTATAATGCTTATTAAAGTAATATGTGTTTAGCAAATTAAATTACTTACAAATATTAAGATATTTTATTATAACATGAACGATTTTGTTATCTTTTACTTAAAAACAAAGTAGTATGAAGTTCTGTTTTAAGAGAAACAATTCATATAAAAATAGAAGAGGATTACATTTTGGCTAAAGAAAGTAGTACAGTAACTTATGAGACATTTAAATATATGACAGGTTAATGTTTGTGCTTACTACATTAGTCATAAAATGTTATTTTGAAACATATATGGAGTATAATAAATTTCCAATTTTATAATAAAATATTGCTAATAAAATAAATACCTGAATCTGATGGTCACTCACACATTTTTTTAAAAATGTCTTTATTGATTAAGGTATTACATATGTGTCCTTATTCCCCTATTACCCCCCCACACACACACACACACTCATTCCCTCACTCCCCTGTTATCTGTGTCCATTGGTTAGGCCCATATGCATGCATGTAAGTCCTTTGGTTGATCGCACCCCCTACCCTCACCCTCCCATACCTTCCCTCTAAGGCAGTGGTTCTCAACCTTCCTAATGCCACGTTCCTTTAATGCAGTTCCTCACGTTGTGGTGATCCACAACCATAAAATTTTTACAATCCCCATTAAAATACCAATGGCATAGTTCACAGACCTACAGAGAGCTCTCCAAAAATTCATCTGGAATAAAAAATATCCTGAATAGCCACACCAATCCTGAGAAAGAACAAAATATGTGAGATCTCAATACCATATTGCAAAAACACTGTTCTCAAAACAGCCTGGTACTGGCACAAGAACAGACATATAGATCATTGGAATAGAATAGAGAACCCAGAAATTGACCCAATCCACTATGCCCAATTAATATTCTATAAAGGAGGCATGAACATAAATGGAGTCAAGACAGTCTCTTCAACAAATGGTGTTGGGAAAATCAGACAGATACATGCAAAGAAATGAAACTAGACCACCAACTTACACCATACACAAAAATAAACTCAAAATGGATATAGGACTTAAACATAAAATGGGATACCATTAAAATACTAGAGGAATCCACAGGCAGCAAATCTTATGGTTGGGGCTCACCACAACATGAGGAACTGCATTAAAGGGACGTGGCATTAAGAAGGTTGAGAACCACTGTTCTAAGGTTGATCGTCTGATCAATGTTTCTCTGTCTCTTGAACTATTTTTGTTCATCAGTTTATGTTGTTCACTATAGTCCACAAATGAGTGAGATTATGTGATACTTATCTTTTTCCGACTGGCTTATTTCACTTAGCATAATGCTCTCCAGTTCCATCTATGTTGTTGCAAATGGTCGGAATTCCTTCTTTTTTAGCGCAGCATAGTATTCCATCGTGTAGATGTACCACAGTTTTTTAATGCTCTCATCTGCTGATAGGCATTCATGCTGTTTCCAAATCTTAGCTATGGTAAATTGTGCTGCTATGAACATAAGGGTGCATATATCCTTTCAGATTGACATTTCTAGCTTCTTGAGATATATTCCTAGAAGTGCTATTACTGGGTCAAATGGGAGTTCCATTTTTAGTATTTTGAGGAAAATCCATACTGTTCTCCAGTATAGCTGCACCAGTCTGCATTCCCACCAGCAGTGAAGAAGGGTTCCTTTTTCTCCACATCCTTGCCAACTTTTGCAATTTATTGATTTGTTGGTGATAGCCTTTCTAACAGGTGTGAGATGGTACCACATTGTTGTTTTGATTTGCATCTCTACAATAATTAGTGATTTTGAACATGCTTTCATATGTCTCTTGGCCATCCTTCTCTCTTTTGAAAAGTTTCTATTTAGGTCCCTTGCCATGTTTTGATTGTATTGTTTAATCTTCCTTTTGTTGAGTTGTATGACTTCCCTGAAAATGTTGGAGATTAAATCTTTATCAGTGATAACATTGGCAAATAGTTCCTCCCATATAGTGGTCTTTCTTGTTGTTTTGTTGATGGTTTCTTTTGCTGTGCAAAAGCTCTTATTTTGATGTAGTCCCATTTGTTTATTTTTTTCTTTATTTTACCTTGTCCTAGGAGCAGTATCATTGAAGATGTTCCTTTGGCATATGTCTGAGATTTTGCTGCCTGTGGATTCCTCTAGTATTTTAATGGTATCCCATTTTATGTTTAAGTCCTATATCCATTTTGAGTTTATTTTTGTGTATGGTATAAGTTGGTGGTCTAGTTTCATTTCTTTGCATGTATCTGTCTGATTTTCCCAACACCATTTGTTGAAGAGACTGTCTTGACTCCATTTATGTTCATGCCTCCTTTATAGAATATTAATTGGGCATAGTGGATTGGGTCAATTTCTGGGTTCTCTATTCTATTCCAATGATCTATGTGTCTGGTCTTGTGCCAGTACCAGGCTGTTTTGACAACAGTGTTTTTGCATTATATGATATTGGGATCCCACATATTTTGTTCTTTCTCAGGATTGGTGTGGCTGTTCAGGATATTTTTTATTCCAGATGAATTTTTGGAGAGCTCTCTGTAGGTCTGTGAACTATGCCATTGGTATTTTAATGGGGATTGTATTGAATCTATAGATTGCTTTGGTAGAATGGACATTTTGATTATGTTTATTCTACCAATTCATGAACACGGTATGTTCTTCCATCTGTTTATGTCTTCCTCTATCTCTTTTTTTCAGTGTCCTGTAGTTTTTTGCATATAGGTCTTTTATCACTTTAGTTAAGTTTATTCCTAGGTATCTTAATTATTTTGGTACAATGGTAAATGGGGTTGCTTTTTTAGTCTCTCTTTCTGTAAGTTCACTATTGGTGTATAGAGATGCCATAGATTTCTTGGAATTAATTTTGTATCCTACTACCTTGCCAAATTCATTTATTAAGTCTAATAATTTTTTAATGGAGTCTTTAAGGTTTTCTAGGTACAGTATGATGTCTTCTGCGAATAAGGACAGTTTTACTTCTTCTTTTCCAATTTGGATGCCTTTTATTTCTTCTTCTTATCTGATAAAAATGGCTAGTACTTCCAGTACAATGTTGAACAGGAGTGGTGAGAGTGGGCATCCCTGTCTTGTTCCTGTTCTTAGGGAATTGAGTGTGATGCTGACTGTGGGTTTATCATATATGGCTTTTATTATATTTTGGTGTGATCTTTCTATTCCCACCTTGCTGAGAGTTTTTATCAAGAAAGGGTGTTGGATTTTCTCAAATGCTTTTTCTGAATCAATTGATATGACTATATGATTTTTCCCCTCAATTTGTTTATGTGATGTATCATACTTATTAATTTACAGATATTGTACCATCCTTGCATCCCTGGTGTAAATCCTGCTTGATCATGGTGTATGATCTTTCTTTATATTTTTTTTTATTTTTAAAATATATTTTTATTGATTTCAGAGGGGAAGGGAGAGGGGAGAGAAAGATAGAAACATCAATGATGGGAGAGAATCATTGATCAGCTGCCTCCTGAAACACCCCAGACTGAGGACTGACCTCAAAACCTGGGCATGTGCTTGACCAGAATCGAACTTGGGACCCTTCAGTCCACAGGCCAATACTCTATTTACTGAGCCAAACCAGGTAGGGCAAAACAATTTTAGATTTCTAGAAATTTTGTGAAGATAGCACATTTTCCATATACCTCATGCCCAATTTCCCTTTATTATCATCTTAACTTAGTATGGTTCATTTATTACAAATTATGAATCAATATCAATACATTAATTAAAGTCTATAATTTATTTAGATTTCTTTAGGTTTTTTTTAAATTTAATAAATCTTTATTGTTCAGATTTTTACAATTGTTCCTTTTTCCCCCCATAGCTCCCTTCCATCCAGCTCGCATCCCTCTGCCCTTACCTCCCCCCCGCAATTGTCCTAATCCACAGGTATACAATTTTTGTCCAGTCTCTTCCTCCACCGCTCTTACCCCTTCCACTCCCTTTCTATGCCCCTGATTCTATTATATTTACCAGTTTATTCTGTTCATCAGATTTTTAATTAACATGTTAAATTTACTTGTTGCTAGATATGTATTTGTTGTTCATAATTTTTATCTTTACCTTTTTCTTCTTCTCCCTCTTCTTAAAGAGTACCTTTCTGCATTTTACATAATACTAGTTTGGTGTTGATGAATTCCTTTAGTTTTTTCTTATCTGTTAAGCTCTTTATCTGACCTTCAATTCTGAATGATAGCTTTGCTGGGTAGAGAAATCTTGGTTGTAGCTTCTTACTATTCATCACCTTGAATATTTCTTACCACTCTCATTTGGCCAGCATAGTCTCTGTTGAGAAATCAGCTGACAATTATTTGGGTGCTCCCTTGTAGGTAATTCACTGTTTTTCTCTTACTGCTTTTAGTATTCTCTCTTTATCTTTTGCTCTTGGTATTTTAATTATGATGTGTCTTTGTGTGGTCCTCTTTAGATTCCTTTTGTTTGGAGTTCTGTGTGCTTCCTGGACTTGAAAGTCTACTTCTTTCACCAGGTGGGGGAAGTTTTCAGTCATTATTTCTTCAAATAGGTTTTCAGTATCTTGCTCTCTCTCTTCTTCTGGGAACCCTATAATTCTGATGTTAGTATGGCTGAGGTTATCCCGGAGACTCCTTACAATATCTTCACATTTTTGGATTCTTTATTTCTTTTTGCTTTTCCATTTGAGTGTTTTCTGCTTCTTTGTATTTCAAATATTTGACTTGATTCTTGTGTCCCTCTAGTTTTCTGTTAGGTTTCTGTATAACATTTTTTATTTCAGTCAGTGTATTTTTAGTGTCTAGTTGGTCCTTTTTCATTTCCTCTTGGGTCACACTAAATTTATTCATCTTTTCTAAGAAATTCTTGAAAAATCTTATATCTGTGGTTTTGAACTCTATATCCAGTTGTTTGTTTTCCTCCATTTCTTTCATTTATAATGTGTTCCTTTGTCTCCACATTTTTGCTGCTTCCCTGAGTTGGTAGAGTATCTTTTAGTGCTAGTGTTCCTGTATGGCCCAATAGTTCCCAGAGGTGGACTCTCTTAGTGCACACCTTTGTGGACTGTGTGTACAGCCTTGTTGTAGTTAAGTCTTGATTGTTGTTGGTATCACTGGGGGAATTGAGCTCCAAGCCAATTGTTTGTGAGGATCAGCTGTGTCTACGCTGGGAGAACTTCTATACTGGAGTCAGCCTTGTGATACAAGACTTGCAAAATTGCAAAAGCCTCTGTGCTCAGCTTGGATGGGGTGGGGTCTCAGGGCTGAGTAGACAGGCTTGGCTTCTCTTCAGCCCTGCCCTATGTGGTTTCTGCGTGTCAGTGTCCCTCTATAATCACTGCAATCTTCTCTGCTCACACTAGAGCTTGAGTGCATCCAGACATCTGCCTTTCTCAGCTTCCCTGAGTTTCCATGTGCTCCAGGGAAATTCCCAAAGTCTTGCCCGAAATTGGGGTTCAGTCCAGTCAGAACTAGAGTTTAGTGTAGTCAGGAGGTTCTGTCTTCCTCATGCTAGAGAAAGTCAGCAGCACAAACAGCAGTCAGTCCTCTTTGAGAGCTCCTCCAGATCTCTGCCTTCCGTGGCTTCTCTAAGTTTCTGTGCACTTCTCCCTTTTTCTGATAGTCCAGACTCTCCCTGTATAAGTCTCGCCCAGAAATGGGGCTCAGTAAAGTCAGAACTGGGGTACAGTGCACTTGGGAGTTTCCATCTCTCTCCCACTAGAGGAAGCCAGCCAGGCACTCTGCCGCCTGTCTTCTCCATGTGCATGTTTCCGTACCTCCTTTTCCAGCTCCTCTGAGTCTCCATGAGCCCCTCTCTTTCCTTCTATTGGTAGAATTTCCACTCAGCCAGCTTTTCTGTGGTTCTGGATGATATCTGTTTTGTCTTTTAGCTGTAGCTTTGAAATTGTTGTGTGAGGCAGCAGTTTAGGTGTTCACCGATGCTGCCATCTTGGTTTTCCCCCATGATCTTTTTGATGTACTGATGGATCCAGTTTGCTAGGATTTTGTTGAGGATTTTGGCATTAATGTTCATGAGAGATATTGGCCTTTGGTCACTCACATCTTTAATAGCTAATGTTTGACACCTATTATGTTTAATTTAAATCTGAAAATATGAATTCACTGTACTTTACAAAAGCATTAGAAACAAATATCAACACTTGCTTACATGGGGGCAATCAGGGGATTGTGCAGATTGCTTGTATCCACAATGTGGTTAGAATAATATTAATTAATTCCATAGAAAATATATATTCATTAGCATCATGAAAGCACTTCTTAATTCCCCAAACACCTTGCTATAATTTATAATTAGTAACTAAATTTGTTACAGCCAAATGTGAAACCCTTTAGGAATTAAAAATAAATAAATTAGCATTAGTCACCAAATGTAAAACCAAATTTTTTTCTTATCATACAGTATAGGCAACTGCTAACATTCATAATAACTTTAATTATGTTTATATTAGTAAATTTATGATTACTCTCCTACTAGTGAATTATAATTATATATGAGTTAGAGATTAAAAGATAATTCATTATATGAAAATATCCCAATCTGCATATCTATATATGTACATGTTAATTTTCTGATGAAAACCTTGGGAATTAACTTCTTATATGCAGAACATCATTTTAAAAAAGATATAAGTGGAAGAAGCATAGAAGGAGGAATAAAGTCTATGCTTTCATTTTTAATGTATCTAATATTATAAATCTACACTGTAAGGTTTATTATACTTTCCCACCTGAGTAAATTTAAAAATTTGACTATTTTATGTATTTTATTAGAAGAAGAGAAGTGAACTGGCTAAAAGCCAATCTTTAAATTACACTAAAATTTTTTAAAAAGGGGAGAAAGGGAAGAAAACCAATAGCAAAGCAATATGTTGAACACCTTAGCATATCTGTGAATTTTAAAAATAATAAAAATTTGAACATGCTAAATACAAGCATATGAAGGTCAAAGGAAATGAAATATTAGGTATACCTACTTTTAATCTTTGGCTAGAAAGACTTTTAATAACTGACATAAAAAAACAGAAACTATAGGTATGGGGTCAGGTGGGTACTTAAATTAGCAGAGAGACCACAATGTAAATTACATGATTTTCTAGCTGCTTAGCTGTACACCTGAAACTAATACAGAATAATACTGAGTGTAAACTGTACTTGAAAAAAATATATACATAGATGCATTTCCTACCAGAAAAAAAAGAACACATAATTTTTAAAGACAAATATTGATCAAATGAGAAGCAAATAAATATTGAAAATGTATGTAAGTTAAAAAGAATAACAACACAAATGTATTTAAAACTAGAGGCCCAATGTGCAAAATCCATACATGGATAGGATCCCCAGGACTGGCCGCTGCTGCTGGAGGCTTCCCTCTGTGTAGCAACTGGCTGGGTGATTTGGGGGGCCCTCACTGGCACCCACCTTGGCTGACCCGGGGCTGGAGGAAGCTCTTGCATGAAGCATCTGCCCCCTGGTGGTCAGTGCACATCGTAGTGACCTGTGACTCAGCCAGGCATTCTCCTGTTTAGTTGCTTTGCATATTAGGCTTTTATGATATAGGATGGCAATAACTATCCTGGAGAAAATATTGAAATAAGTTGTCAACAAGAGTTTAAATTACATCTTATTCATTAGTTGTCATATAAGAGCATGTTTATATTTTTTCATAAACATATCCAATATAAATAGTATGTATCTACATATTTATGAACATATGCCTACATTAAAATAGACAAAATCAGAAATTTACACAATTAATAAAAACAAATATATATGCCCAATAAACAAATAAAATATTATTTTCATATATACATCTATATATATATATATACACATATATATATATACATATATATATATATATATATATATATACTGTTCATTGCATGTCAATTGCTACAATAATGTTGCTAAAAATTTTAGATATTACAAGTTAATTCTAAGGTGATTTGCTTCATGAAAAATGACATCAAATGTTATCTGTGATGTAAAAGGGATGGAAAATATAATTGTAAAATAAGTGTAAATTCAGACTTAACATCACAAATGTGTGGTTTAAAAAAAGTACATATGTTAAATACTTGGATATTCAGTTTGGATGAGTAGTTTTTGGATTGAAATGTTCTAAACTGTATACATTATTTGTAAGGAAAGATAAAGCTATTGTTTAAATTTAGGCTTAAAATTAAATCTATACAATAAAATTTTATTTGCAACCACTAGAGTGGTGGTTAGGGGAGGAAATTAATGAGGGAACAATCTAACAGTATTAGAAAATAAGGTAAAACAATAATTCAAAAATACATCTGGAAATGAAAGACAAGCTTAGAACTAGTTGAAATTTTTTTAAAAAAGGAAAGATGGTAGAAATAAAATATTACATCAATAAATTTCTCCAGGTTAAAGTATCAGTCTGATAATAAAGTCATAACTGAACAAAAATATTTTCAAACAGAAAAAATAAATAAATAAACCAACCTCTACTTCCCCACAGGTAATTGAAAATTAAGAAATGAAAACCCAGCCAGTGTGGCTCAGTGGTTGAGCATTGACCTATGAACCAGGAGGTCATGGTTCAATACCTGTTAAGGGTATATGACTGGGTTGTGAGCTTGGTACCCAGAGTGGGGCATGCAAAAGGCAGCTGATCAATGTTTCTCTATCATCATTGACATTTCTCTCTCTCTTCTTCTCTGAAATCAATAAAAAATATATTTTAAAAATAAAGGAAAAACATGTAATACAATTCAACTAAATGTGTAACAATAGTATCATTACATGACAACGTATATCATAATGCAAACAATGTTATTATAGCTGTAGATGGTCAATAAAATGTTTATTACTGAAAAACATCAAACTGAAATATTTTTAAATTAACCAAGTATTAAATTATAGAAGTGCATGGTTATATAAATGAGAGTGAATATAATACAGTAACACACAAGAACATTTATTATTTGACATATAAATACAATCTATTTTAACATTTTTTATTATATTAAGGTGATCACTATTGATAGTTTCCTGTCCTTAAACTAAGCCAGATATATAAGGCATTGGATAAAGAAACATAGGATTGGTGTTTCTAGTTTCTTAGGATATATTCCTAAGAGTGGGATTACTGAATGGAACTGGAGAGCATTATGCTAAGTGAAATAAGCCCATCAATGAAGGAGAAACACCACATGATCTCACTCATTTGTGTATAATAAAGAACATTATAAACTGATGAATAAAAAGTTAGATACAGATGCTGTAAAGCATCAAACAGACTGTCAAATTACAGCAGGAAGGTTAGGGAGAGATGGGGTAAATAAGAGATCAACCAAAAGACTTGTATGCATGCATATAAGCATAACCAATGAACACAAGACACTGGGTGGTTAGGATATGCCTAGGAGGGGAGGGGGCAATGGGAAGATATGCATACATGTAATACATTAATAAAAAAAATTGGGGAAAAAATAAATAGGAATCATTTAATAGTAGTGCATCAATTAATACTTCTGGTGATAATTAAAATAGGTGAAAAGAAAGATAGAAAATATAACTGATAAAATTTAGTTTATCTTACTGATAATGATTCTTCACAAAATGAGGATAATAATATATACTTTTCAACTAAATTGTTGCATCTATTAATAAGAAGTACTAGGAATACACTATCTTGAAACTCCTTTTCATATATAATTTGCTATTGCCCTATATGACATTCACTATGAAATTAATATAACTGAATGATAAGATATACAATTAGAAAATATTAAGGCAAAATAGTTATATGAAAATTATGTAATTGAATATGAAAAAAAATAAGTCAACAAAAATATTTTAAAGACAATCTGAGAATCTCACTGGAATATATAATAAAAATTAAAAAAAACACTTTAGATCAGAGTATGATAATGTGTAATTATATGTAACCAAGTATATCTTGCCTAAAAATAATGAAAACTATAATTCCAGGTCCTAGAACACTAACTACATCATATTATTAAGTTAATTGGTCAATACTAGTTGAACAAATGATTGATATGAACCTGCACTCCACTTCCAGCATGCACAAACCTACTTCTGGCTCCTCCAGAGCTATAAATGAGAAAAAATGCAGCTAGAACCTCTCACTGAGGTACATTTTCCAGTTCCAGTTCAGTTCAAAAGTATCCATCTCTATGCTTCTTAAGTATGTAACTCTCTTCTCTTACTTGGGTATTTTGTGAAGTCTTCAAACACGTTTCACAGCTAATTGTACGCTACAACATTCTGTAATTTTAATCATGTCATGTCATATTCATCTCTCAAAACACCCCAAATACTAAGCTCAGGTTGAAGAGTAAAGAAAATACTGTAAGAATCAGAGGAACTAGGAGCAGTTGTCCAAAGCAGTCCTGTCATGACAAGCATCTACAAGACACTTGGTGATAGACATGGGATAGAACCCAGGTTCCCATTTCACTTAAACTCTGGTTCCTTAAACTCTAATTAAATGACAAAATACCATTTTGTTATTTGAATTAATTACTGGAGTTAGTTACGATTGATAATTCTATGTTAATAGTCACCTATTGATCTTTGTTTTTTCCTGTTTTTTTTAAAAGAAAAAAAATCCAGTCACATAGAAATATAAATTATAATTACAACTAGGAAAGTAATGCAGTTTTAATACTTTACAATATCTTTAATCAGTACTATCTTTTAAGTATGTTATCTTTGAGTCCTAGTCAGTGAATCAACTTATGTAATGCTATTTACTCTCTGATCATGAAGTTTTTCTCTTCAGTAGAGTAATAAAATTTCTAATTAAGAATACCTCCAGCTTGAGAGAAAGACAATAATGAAATTTACTCCTTAGATACTTTATGCATAAAATATACCTTAAGACTCTGGAAAATGACATGCTTCCTTCAGTCTACCAGGTTATTTAGTATTGTATGTTAAACATTTTTTTTCTCACTTTGTGACATATTTTTATTTTAAATAATTTTGATTGGTTAGTTTTATTAGGTGGCTTTGTCACCTGTTAAATCTACCTGCTGTGTTTCCAATTAACATTTATTTATTTATTTTCTTTATTGATTGAGGTATTACATATGTGTCCTTATTCTCCCCTTACCACCACCCCCCACCTCTCCACTCATGCCCTCACCCCCCTGATGTGAGTCTCCATTGGTTAGGCTTCATGCATACAAGTCCTTTGGTAGATCTCTCCCCCTTATCCGGGCCCTCCCCTACCTTTCTTCTGAGGTTTGATGCTCTGACATTTAGCATATTAGGCTTTTATTGCATAGGATATATATATATATATATATATATATATATATATATATATATATATATTATAATTTCACCAACATTAGCACATATAACCATTCTCATTTCAAATGCTCATATTCTATTCAAATAACTTTTTCCCCTTAGATTCTTTTTTATTAATGTGTGACATGTATACATAAATAGGTAGATCAAAAAGTATTCATTGTTTTATTAATCTTGTGTGTTTTATTGTTCAAAAATTACTTTTACTTTTTAGACATTTAGATTTGCTTTTAGATATTCACATTTCTTTTACTTTTCGAAAAGGAGATTTAAAGACAAGTATTCCAGGGTGGCTTGTTCTTGTTTTAACCTAGGGGGTTTTATAACAATTATGTAAACTAGTTACCCTCCTGCTCTTTATTCTGCTATGACTGCCAGAGCCATTGTTACCTTTGGTATTTTTTTTTACTTCTATAAAAAGAGCCTCTGAATACCAAATTCCATATCCACTCATTTGTTCAAACCTTTCCCAAAGCCAGAAATATGACTATGAAATATAACTTTTAGTCTTATCATTGTTATATTTATTCTATCACAATAATTGAAAATCAGTTATGATTTTCTAGAAAACCTTAACTCACTGTAATTTTCTCTAGAATCTTTTTGCAGTGGAGATCCAGTGGAGTTTTACCCTCTGCTTCTATTCCTGGAACCCAATAAATGTCTCTTCCTTTCTGACTTCCTGAACCCACCCTGACTTTCCCCATGCTCACAGTTGCTCATGCAAAGTACTCTTTTATTTTGCTCTATGTTGCAACATCTTTGCTCAACAGAAGAGTTAATGCTGGGTATCTAGATAGATAGATGATAGATAGATAGATGATAGATAGATAGATAGATAGATAGATAGATAGATAGATAGATAGGGCCAGTGTCCATGACGACAGTGACAGCCAAAGGACCAGTCATGATGAGGTGCATTGAGCACCTCTCAATCCCTCACCCCACAGCCTATGAGTGGAGTGGGGTGGGACTGGGGACTGGTGAGCAGGTTGAACAGCTGACCGCTTGGTCCTTGCCCCTGGCCTGCAGACTCTGATGGATCAGCGAATGTGAACAGGTGAATCGTGGGTGGCGGGAGGACCAGGCTGGGGATCACTAGCTCATCCCTGTCTGCTCAGGGGCTCAGACCTGCGGGAAAGCAGGTGCTGGCGATTTCACCTCCATGTGTGTAGGCCAGGCTGGCTACTGACAGAATACGCTGCCCTCTCTGGGCACCATGTAGCTTCCATCAATGCCTCAAGCCCCAGCAGCAGTGGCAGCGGCAACAGCAGCAATGCCTATGTGAGCACCCCTGAGTGGGCAGCACGTTCCATCAGCGGCTGGCCTGGCACATGCGCATGGAGGTGAAGTCACTGGCACCTGCTTTCCTGCAGGTCTGAGCCCCCAAGCAGCCAGCCAGGAATGAGCTGGTGATCCCAATGGCCTGACAGCCTGGTGGCAGAGGCGGCATTCAGCCTGGGGATTGGCTAATGGGCAAAAGATGGCCCTGATCACATGAGGCTACACAATTTTGTGCACTGGGCCTCTAGTATATACAGGATAAGACAATGCTGGATATTATGGGCTGCATTATGCCCCTCTCCCCACCAAATTTCATATGTTGGAGTTCCAAGTCCCACTACTTCAGCATGTTTAAACAGTTAATTAATTTAAAATGAGGACATTTAATGCAAAATGACTAGTGTCCTATAAACAGAGGAAATGCAGTCACAGGAGATAAAAAACTATCTGAAAGCCAAGCAGAAAGACATCAGAAGAAACCAACCCTGTCAATACTTTGAATTTGGACCTCTTTCCTCCAAAATTGTGAGATCTGCCCCACCCTCGGGTAGCAGGGCTCTAATTGAACAAGCCATATCTCATGTTGTCATCTCACTCCTCCAACTCCTTCTCATCTTTCTCCTCCTGTACTGTTGTGGGGGCAGAACCAGCAGCAGGAGCTGCAGAACCTGGAGGTGGGGGTGGGGTGAAGAAGGCCACAGTTGGCCAGCTTGCTAATAGCCTGGTCAATGACATCGATGTTTTTCTCTTCAGCTTATCTTGTTGAGCTGGTCCTCTCTCTTCTGCCTTGATGCCTATGCTGTCCAAGATCTCCTTGATGTCCTTGGTGCTTGAGAAGGCATTGACCTGGAGGGCAGTGAGCAGAGAGGAGGCAGCATAACACATCTGGAGGGCAAAGGCGGTGGAGAAGCTTTAGGCATGGGACTTCAGAATAGGTAGTGAAAGTACTCAGTATCTGGTACCTTGTTAGGGCAATTCTAGCACACTTATGACATTGGGAGAAGGGAAACAGGATCCTTTCACAGTAACAGTCCCTGCCTCTCTCTTTATTAAAGTACCACAATATAAATGGTAGCACATATGTTGGTCCTATAATAAACACTCACCAGAGTATAAACCTCTACAGTAGCTAGCAACCTGTTAATGATTCTTACCAATTACCTCACAAACTGAACATGTGAAAAGAGATCAAAGTGAAAATAAAGAACTTGAAGTTTCCTCACTCAATTTTCAATTGTCTGTCTCTTGACTTTATCACCAATAATTAGTTCTCTTGTGAATTAAGAATAGCAATGGCCCTTAAAATGCTAGTACTTTTGCAATGCAGGATGATAAACTAGTGGTTTAAGTATATTCATTGAAATGTGACCACATCTGTGCATCCTCATGACACCTGGGAAACAAACAAAAACTCTTTGTATGTAGCTACTTATATGTGTTATGTTTGTGATGTTCTTCTGCTACTTTTCACAGGTGTCTTGTAAATGTCCCATTCTAGGGGAGTCATGCAGGCTGGGAAAGGGGAATGGAGAAAAGAAAATTAGGCCCACAGGAACATTGGTTCTGATATTTAAAATTGAGTCTACAACTTGAAAAGTCCAATAATTCTTACTGTCACATTACCCTAGGTGAGAAAAGTTATTATAGTTTATTTACTGAATTGATGGGCAAAAAATAAGGTCTCATTGCTTCAATTAAATGTGTGGCAAGTTTAATTCTTAGCTGTTTTTCCCCCTTTTCATGATAAATAACAAGTAGTATTATGTTAGAAATCCTAAAACTGAACAGTAATCAAATATGTTATAAGGAGTTCAGGAATTCATGCCAGTCATATTGGTTTAAAATAAAGAAGCAAAAATAAAGCAGAGACAAAGACAGAAATAAAGATAAATTCAGTTCTATAAATATAAACAAAATATCTCATACGTGTAATAAAATATTAAATAGACTATTAAGAGAACACTAATATAAACAGATGATTATTATGACACATTGTAACATGTTATTTGAGAGAGAATACATGCTTATATATTTTAGAAAATTAGATGTGTTTTGAAGGCATGCTAAAAGATGTGTGTTTTTTATAATTATTTGATACTAGCATTTTTAAATATATCTAAAATTATATACATATTAAGGGTGTTATGTTGCTGATTTTTGAAATAGAAACCAAATAAAAATAAATTGTTTGTTTAAATGACAGTAGGCAAAAAATATTTTTTAAATATATTTTATTGATTTTTTTACAGAGAGGAAGGGAGAGAGATAGAAAGTCAGAAACATTGATGAGAGAGAGACATCGATCAGCCGCCTCCTGCACGCCCCACAGTGGAGATGTGCCCGCAAGCAAGGTACATGCCCTTGACCGAAATCGAACCTGGGACCTTTCAGTCCGCAAGCCGACGCTCTATCCACTGAGCCAAACCGGTCTCAGGGGCAAAAAATATTTTAATAAATAAAATTAGTTAAAAAATCTAGATATGTGTCAGGTAAAACAAATATTAATATTAATGATTATATTTAATATATCAAAAGAGACAAAAATAAGAATAAAAACAAATATATACCAATTAGCTTTATTTGACAGGTATTTATTTATTATTTTTAATATAGTTTTATTAATTTCAAAGAGGAAGAGAGGGAGAAAGAAACATCAATGATGAGAGAAAATCATTGATTAGCTGCCTCCTGCATGCCCTCTACTGCGGAGGGGGTCAATAACAGGGGTATATGCCCTGACCAGAAAGCCACCAGGAATCGGACAGTAATTTCCTAGTTCATAGATCAACTCTCAAGCATTGAGCCACTGTGGCTGGGCTTGACAGATATTTAGATATTACTAATTACTTTTGAGCAGTTACCTCAATTACTTCTCAGGACCCAAACTGAGGTAAGTCATTATAGTTATCAGTTATTTCTTTTTAGATGAGAAAGAAGAGACAAAGATAAAATATCTTGCCCAATATCACACAGAAAATATCAGAAGTAGGAATAAAACATCACCTTTTGCCTTATCATTTATGCTACATTTCCCTATCAGTAATGACAAAGATAGTATGCATATATATATATATATATATATATATATATATAAGTACATGTATATACATATATGTGTATATACATAGAGATAGATCTACATATACATATGCAACATTATATATAGAAAAAGCATGTTGTATATATAGAGATATATACATTTTTAGCATGTATGTAAATATGTCTTTCCATTATTGGTCATTTATATTCATACCTGTTTTTTTTAATTGACAATACATTTAACTTAGGTATGAAAGCCAATCTTGGTATTTGGTATTTGAAATACATATTTTCCTTATTTTCATGTAATTCCTTAAAGCATTATTTCCAGGCAGAAAATATTTCATTAGTTGTTGTTGTGTTTTTAATTCCAATATTTCCTCACAGATTTTCTAATGCAAGATACATGAACTAAAAACTATAGCTCGACAAAATTTCATTGTCTCCATTGATTTCTCCTAAAATTGGATATATGACTTTTATAATCTCTTCTGATATTAACCTATATCAGTGGAAAGTATCATTTTGACTATATATCTTTGCAAACCTTCATTTAAGAAAAAAAAGGATAATTTACAATGTGAACAATGAATTATTTTATAAAACTTTATCATCTTGTTGAAAGTCCAGAGGCATTTATCTTTTATTAAATATCAGATCAATTATTCCATAGAAAAATATTAATATCTGTTAATAATTTAGGAAGTGTTTATCAGAAATCTATTTACTATTTACCAGCTATAAATGAACTTGCTTTCCATTTACCATGATAATAACCATTCAACAATACAGGTCCTGTAAAATAACATTGTTATTAAAAATATATATTTTTTGATTTCAGAGAGAAAGTGAGAAGGTAAGAGGGATAGAAACATCAGTGATGAGGTAGAATCATTGATCAGCTGCCTCCTGCTGATTCAGCCTCTTACTGAGGATTGAGCCTGCAACCCAGGCATGTGCCCTGTCAGGGAATGGAACCATGTCCTCCAGGTTCATAGGTCAACATTCAACCACTGAGCAACACTGTTCAGGCTCAAATGACAATTCTTAACCCCTGTTGTTGTACTGTGGAAGTAGCTTATAATACCACATAAAATATAAAAGTTGATAAAATAATACTTGAGTATTGGGAAAACATTATCCATGCAGGCCTCTGACTTTTTAATCTCTTATAGTAATAGCATTCACTGTGATTAGCCAAGGATGGTACCAGAATATAAATATTTTGGAAAAGACCCACATCTCTCTGACTTTCAATGTAATGTAGTATTACATGATATCATTAAGATAAAAATATTTAAATTAATAGAAATAGCATTAACCTTAGGTTTTCCATATATATCTTATTTGAACTCTTTATAAGTTTTTATGTTCAACAAGCATTGCAAAAATGCAATTGAATGGTTTTTCTCAGTCAGTTCAGTCTCCATTTCTATTAGTTGGTATCTGAACAGTACTATTCTCATTGGCCCCACTGATAGGTGTGACCTTGTTACACTCTGCCTCTTCAGTTCTCTGATTATTATATGCTCCTATCCGAGATGCATTTAATGTCAAGCATTTAATGTAAATATTCTCTGCCTTATTCATCACGCTGCTCTATCTAAAACATTTGTGGCTCCAGTTTCAATGGTAATTAGTTTTATTCATTTGTTTATATATTTTCTATGAACTGCATAAATACAGAGACTATCATTCCATCTTATTTTATCTTGTTATGTCAGCATCTATTTAAATTCTTGAAAAATATTAGGATTTCAATTTGATATGCACCTGATTAAATTCATGTGTGTGGTGGTTAAACTAAATTAATTAAATAGTATATGATAAAGATATACCTTGAGTCTAAATATTGTTCATTTTTAAGTTCAGATGTAAATGGGCATGAGAAACACATTATGTAATGGACCATCAGCAGTTACTTGAAGTTTGATGAGCTCTTATGTTTTCATTATTCAGTAAATATTGAGCAAAAATACATATTATGCAAATAAAGCAACTAAAGTTTTATGTCATAACTAGAGGGCCACTGATCAGAGGAAGGCGAAACCCCTATCACACCTCTGCTGCTGCCTACTATCTTATAAGTAGGTCCTCAGATTATCTTGGAGATCCATTCCTATGGTGCAATGTAACATGATTTTTGCCATAAGTTGGAACCCACCTACATAAGCACCTACGTCACTCACATGGAGCACAAACACAGCAGTAACAAAGTGAAACAGTAAAAAAAAAGAAAAGAAAAGAAAGATAACTATTCCTGACCTTTACTTGTGATAAATAAATAACAAAAAACTTAAAGCACATATGTACATATGTTGAAATGATGGAACTGTTTTTTAATAAATAAATGGAAGATGGAGATGTAACCACAAAACAACCTATGTCCAGTCTGACATAACCAAGGACTGTCTGTATTTAAAAAATTATAATTGCAAATTGATGGAACTGTGGAATGACCGGTTGCTATAATACGCACTGACCACCAGAGGTAGATACTAAATGCAGGAGCTGCCCCAACCCACAGGCACCAGTCCAGCCAATGTGGGGACCAGCTGGGGCCCCACGATCACCCCGCCTGTCACCCCACAGATTGGCCCTGATCATTGTCCAGGCCTACATACCCTACCCATGCACAAATTTCATGCATTGAGACTCTAGTTTTTTTTGTTGTTTGTTTGTTTTTAAACATATATTTTATTGATTTTTCACAGAGAGGAAGAGAGAGGGATAGAAAGAGACATCGATGAGAGAGAAACATTGATCAGCCACCTCCTGCACGCCCCCTACTGGGGATGTGCCCGCAACCAATGTACATGCCCTTGACCGGAATCAAACCTGGGACCTTTCAGTCCACAGGCCGAGGCTCTATCCACTGAGCCAAATTGGTTTCGGAGGGACTCTAGTTTTTAATAAGCAAGAATGCCTTGCTGATAGATAATGATATGAAATCAATCAAATCCCAGAATTTTACTAAAGCTCTTTTAACTATCAATAAACATCCATTTTATTAAATTTATTCTAATGTTTTTCCCAAAGTGAATAAAATAAATGTAAGCAATCCCAATAATTGGATAAATAGGAATAAAAGTAAAGAATGCTGCTGCTGATAATAATATATGGACAAATTTGTCATAATGGGGGGTTAAACATATTCATAATATATATTATTTTTTATTTTATGGTAATTATAAGAAAAAAATTATATGCAGAAAGTTACATGTTTAAACAAGGAGTTATACCTTAGAGATTAGAAACATCAATCTGTGAACACAGTCACTTGGTCCCTGATCTTTTTCTACTTTCTCTGTACTCTCATCATGACAAAACACTAGATGAAGAAAAGAGTATTTTTAATCATAATTTTAACGTTGTGAAAAGACATTTGAGTATTTTAACACAAATAGCAAGTTAAAAGAATGCACTAGACTACTGAACATTTGTAGTAAAGGAAAACTAACATTAAATCAAATGTTCAAAATAATGGTATATCACCCTCAAAGTAACAGACATATGTATGAATCATAATGCAGTTTGGATTTACTGATGACAGGTATTACTTTTCTAGTCAATAATATGATTTTGCAGTGAGCCATGGTTTATTTCCTTTGCTATATTTTTTAGGGTACTATTATAATTTCTGAAGATAAAAATCATTGCAATTTTTAATTTTTTTCTGATGAAAGTATTAATTAACTTGATTGTGATAATCATTTCATAATGTAGAAATATAGTAAGTCATCAGGTTGTGCACTTTAAATATGTACAATTTTATTTGTCAATTATTCTTCAATAAAGCTGAAAAAAATTAAGAACAAATTTTCTTCTGAGGAAAAGTTCATTATTACATATTCCATTTTAGATTATTCAATCTATATAACTATACTCTAACTTTTAGAATTTCTAATTTTGAAGTTTGTTTTTGTATATTAAATACTAAAACATTAAAACATCATGAGATTCACTTTTTATAAAGTCAAAATGATCATGGAGAAGCAAGCCTCCATGTAATGATCATTAATGCACTTGTAAGTCATAGATTGTCTTGAAAGTATTATATTCTAATATTCTCTTGTTGCCTAACTGAAAGGTATTGCTCAGTAATATGTGTGCATTTAAAATATAATTTATAAAAGAATTTTACCTTGTGTATATTTTTGAAATAGAAATATATCAATACCATTCCAGTTTATTCTATTTTCATTCTCCACTTGGAACATGACAATATTTTCCTAATAGATGCATCTATGCCTTTTAATGCATCAAACCTTTTAATTTTACACAAAATATAAGGCTTTTACATAACTATGATCATGTTATTTCTAAGTTTTCACTGAATTAGTTAGTTCCCTTTGCTCTCCCATTAAAACTCAAAGCCCAATGTGCTCTATAATGTCATGAATAAGCCTATTGCTTGCCTATCCAGCCTCATCTCCCCAGCCTTTGCCTGCCTTTAACTGCTCCAGTTGGCAGGAGTTCTATTAGTTATTTGGGTAAATAGCATTACTTTCCTCACATTTTTTGTATTCTAGGAAGATATCCCAATTACTCTTTCAAACTAAAGAAATATCAGCATGCCTGCCTATTAGTAGGTACATTTTCTCTCACCTTTGGAAAGAATATGTGAGCATCTGTGAGATGTGTAGTTTATAGACCACAAAATGACTGCTATTTTTCAAAGAGCCTTCTAACCTAACAAGGATATAATTGGTTTAAAAGAAAACTATGTGAGTCATTTTTATTTTATCAGAAAAAACTTTAAAATGAAAAATAAAAAATGTAATCTCAGATTCTTTTAAGTATAAACTTTATGTTTGTAAGATGTATTCATTTTTCAAATATTGCTAGAATTTCACCATAAGGTGAATATGAATGGAAGTCAAAATATGTTTGAGCTAATCTAAGATATGATAAAATTACCAAATAGGGAGAAGCAAATTCATAAATTATTTTAAAAACTAGATTTGCTGCCGAAACCGTTTTGGCTCTGTGGATAGAGCATCGGTCTGCGGACTGAAAGGTCCCAGGTTCGATTCAGGTCAAGGGCATGTACCTTGGTTGCGGGCACATCTCCAGTAGGGGGCGTGCAAGGGGCAGCTGATCCATGTCTCTCTCATCGATGTTTCTAACTCTCTATCCCTCTCCCTTCCTCTCTGTAAAAAATCAATAAAATATATTTTTTTAAAAATAGATTTGCTAACATCTAAAACTTAAGACATCAAAATAATTAAATGGTATTTTTCAGGTTAAAATACAATCCTCACATATAAGTAATGCTGTGACCAAAATTTATGTGTCCCCCCAGATTTATAAGTAACCTCAATGTGATGTATTTGGAAGTGAGATCTTAGGAAGATAATTAGGTATGAAGGTAGAGCCATTGTTAATGGGATTAGTGATGTCATGAAGTAGACCCCAGAGATATCCTGTGTTCCCTTAAACCTCTTGAAGACACAGTGAAAACACTGAAATGTGTATGAAGCAGAATGTGAGACCTCACCAGATATTGAATGTACCAGTGCCTTGATCTTAGACTTCTCTGCCTCCAGAATTATGATAAATAAATGTGTGTTGTTGTTGTTTTTTCTTATAAGTCATCTAGTTTATGGTATCTTGGTATAGTAGTCTGAAAGAAATAAGAGAAACAATATTCTTAAAAAGTCATAGTATGTGCAAATATTCATACACAATTGTACAACAATAAAACTGGGCACTAAAGTAACAGTATATAATAGAAATTCCTGTAAAAAACAGGTACTTACATGTAACTGGTATGATTTTTAATTCAAAACACATACTAAGATAACTGAAATAAGAATGTTGAGTTTTATATAAACTAAACCAACCCACTTAATGCATTATATTATACTAGAGGCCCATTGCATGAAATTTGTGCACTGAGATGGAGGTTTCCAATAGCCCAGCCTACCCCCTCTCACACTCCGGGAGCCCTTGACCAGAATCAAACCTGGGACCTTTCAGTCTGCAGGCCGACACTCTATCCACTGAGCCAAACCGGTTTCGGCATCATTATTATTTTAAAGTCTCTAGATGACAGACATAATTATTGATTTTGCTTAAGGGTATATCACTCCTACAAGTACAGCAATATTACACCCCTTCTCACAATTTATTTTTTTAATAATGCTTACCAAATATATGTTAATTTCTATTTAAATCATGATAATTTTTAGAATTATTAAAATATGAAAAGACACATTTCTGAACCTGAGAAATGGGATTTGTATAATTAGAAATATTTTTTTCAATGATCTCATAGGTGACAATTAAAACTAGTCACATTTTGGAATTTCATATGGTATGATTTCTATAGTATAAATATATTAAAAAGTGGAATAAAGAATACATTTATGAAAATTATTCTGTCCGTGTGTTTCAATATTAACACAATACATAATATGAAGCATTTAAAAATATATACTTATGAGAAATAGCAAATTTGGTATAGTGAGTGATCAATGGTGTGCATGAGTTTGAAAAAACATTTCATGTCTTTCCATCATAAGATGAATACTTTGCATATGATTTTCAAAGCATCCTATTATTTTTAGGTTACCATATGTTTGATTTACAATATAAGACTTCTCAAAACATTCTGGTAGTTAGAGAAGTGTAGAACTTATTAAATTAATATTAATTTTATTAATTTTAATCTTTATTTTTATGTAAGCAAGTTTATAAACAGTAAATATAAGATTCTATAACTCTCTTCTTCTTTCTATTATTGCTACTTTTAAATTAATTTTCCTGACTTCGATGTAACTTAAATTGAATAATCATGTTCAATAATAGTTTCCATTTGTTTTTCTAAATTTTCCTTCTGCAATGTGGAATTTAATCATAACAGTTCTGCCAAAAAATGCAATTGCAGAGTCATGGCTTGACGTACTTTTCAAATAAAACTCTTCTATAACACCTTTTCAAAACTAACTCTGTGGGTTTTAAGGTTGGAACATTTACCAGAAGAGAAGTTTCCGGTGCCTAAAGAAATATTTGAAGTAGGACAGATTTAAACACTATAATGCCAGAGTAACTAAACTGAAGTTACCTTAACATTCTGACTTTTTCTTTTATTGGTCTGAAGAGAAGGGCAATGGAAATTGCCTTTAAAAGTAGAGAGTGGCTGAAACTTATCAGGTATATCTTGTATTAAAATGATCTACTATACTGCCAAGAAACTGGCATCCTGGAATTGCTGTTCAGATTTGTTGTAGTTAATAATCCTGAGTGTGATAGGGTCATCTTAGAAACATATTAACTGTACTGCACTATTAAATGTCTTTAAATGAAATGTGTGTTATTATGAATTAATATGAGGCTGTGAACATGTAGGGGTAATTTGGTTTCTTTCACTATAATTTATATGTATGCATAGAGATAACTTAATTCACAAGAGATGTGCAAGCAATTTATTTCCAATTTTTGACATAAAACTGGACAATAATTTATATGACTACTAATGAGATGCTGCAGCTAAAGCAAATAGACATTGAATGATACAGAACTTTGGTCACTGTACTTATCTATGGTTTGGGACCCTTGGACATCAAGTTATCCCCATGCATGTGTGAGGATACATATACAATACACACACACACACACACACACACACACACACACACACAAACAGAAAACACATTCTCTTGCCATGCTTTTAAATAGAAATTGAATATTTGGTGTTGGCTCTTTTTACTTAATTTGGATAGCTACCATATTTCAAGGGAAAATGTATTACATTATCAGGTGCTGAAATAAATAAATAATGATACAATAAATAAACAACAAATTTTATTTCAAAAAAGGTATGATTTTTCTTATTCTGAAGGTGTAAAATTTTACTCATAATATTGCAAAATATATTTTTCTTGTGAGATTTCACATTTTCCTTCTATAGACATGATTATGGGTTATTTCTATTTTCTTTACTTTCAATGATTAATTTATGAATTATTGTAATGAGCAAATGAGAATATGGATTTAATATATAATCAAATATATTTGAAAATTGTATTCCAATTTTGCACATAATTAGTTATACAAAACAAGTATAAATAGAATATAATTGTCTAAATATCAGATATTATATTTATTGTATTACTGTTGCTTTTACTTGTGATAATTTGCTGCAATTATTATTTTTATTCATATATCTAACCTGAAATTACACTAAAAACCCAGCCCAGTTTTTGAATTATAGTTAGCATAACTCTTTATTCATCCACAAACTTATTTCTTAGTAACTTAGATTGGCCTTCCAATATGGGTTGTGATTTTTTTTTCCCTTTACATGATACAATCTGTTTGTATTTGATTAAATAATGCAATACCTGAATTCTGGTGCTGGTAAAGATGGCATAAACTAACTAGAGCCCTGTTTCCTCCCAAATTGTTCAATATAAACAATTTCAGGCAGATTTTAAAGGAGATCAAAACCTGAGGAAAGTCCTGTAAGGAAGTGAGGGTTTCAGCTGTTTTCCTCCAGCTTTGACACAAAGATGGGCTGAGTCCTGAATGCTGAGCAGGCATGAACAGCCAAATGCCCAGGAGACACTATCTTTCTTCATTTAAAGCACTGGAAACACTGACTCCTGTCAGCCAGGTTATAAAAGAAGAGTCTCTTTTACCTGTTTGTTTGTTTAACCTTGTATGACAGACAGCCCTAGTCAGGGTTCTATACTTTTGGAATATCAGTGACAGGGCTGTCACCAAACACCCCAAGTGAAAGCCCAAGTCTCTACCCGAAGGACCCAGAAAAAATGACTCCATTGGTCCAAAAGGAAGAGAGAAATCATCATTTTTTTCTCAGTAAATATTGCACTAAAGTATAGGCATAGCATTGCTATTTACCACAGCATTTTAAGAATTGAGTATATTAATACTAATACCAAAAACACAATTCAGAAAAAAAATTTTTTTTCTTTATTCCTTTATAGATAGACTAGAGGCCCAGTGCATGAAATTCATGCATGGGGAGAGAGGTCCCTCAGCCTGACCTGTACCCTCTCCAATATGGGATTCCTCTTGCAATCTGGAACCTCTGGCTCTTAAATGCTCACCTGCCTGTCTGCCTGATACTCCTAACTGCTCCACTGCTGGCCTGATGGCTCTAACTGCTCTCCCCTTCTGGTCTGATCCCCCTAATTGCCTATCTGTTCTCCCCTCCTGGCCTGATTGCCCTAACTGCCTATCTGTGCTTTCCTCTTTGCCTGATCACCCTAACTGCCTAACTTTTCTCCTCTCCTTGCCTTATCAATCTAACCACAGGGATCAGGCCTTTCCCAGCAGTCGGACATCCCCTGAGGAGTCTCAGATTAGGCAGAGTGCAGGCCAGGCTGAAGGACACCCCCTTGTGCATGAATTTTGTATATTGATCCACTAGTCCAATATAATAAAAGCCTATGTGGTCACGATGCCCTCATGCCATAATGAGCGATCACCAGGAGACTGCATGCCCAGCAGGTGCACACTAGTGGGTGGGGCGACATGTATGTGGATGGGCATGCGATTGACCCTGCATGCATAGCCCTGAAGCAGGTCCTTCAGCTCCACACCGTGAGAATGAAGATCTTGTGGCTCCACGCAGTGATGCTGGGAGTCTCACAACTCCATGTAGCACGAAGCCGGGACCCCTAGCTCTGACCTACCTCTTTGGGGCAATCCATCGAGGAGTACCAGATGGGTGGACAGGATCTACTACTTTGGGGCAATTGACTGTGGGGCTCCAGCACTGTAAGAGGGCACAAGCCAGGCTGGGTGACACCCCTTCCCTGGGGTACACAAATTTTTTGCACTGGGCATCTAGTTTATGATATATCAACCCTGAAATCTATAACTAGTGGGGAAGCATGGAACTTAGTTAAAAAGTCTGTAAGAAGATTCTCTGAAAAGTCAGAGGCCTTTGGGGTCCTTATTGAAGGTGATAGACCTTGCCTTGACTTTTTCAAACAATCTGAGCTCCAGGTGTTTTACTAGAATCTTTATGTTTAGACATCAAAATGTCCTTGTTTTAAGAACACTACAAACACATGTGTTTTTTCAAGGATGCTTACCCTTGTGTTTAGATGCTGATTGTGTCTAGAGGTTGATTTTAGTTCAAACAGTTCTTAAAATAAAATCCTAAGGAGGCAGACAAACAAGACTGTTTATTTCTGATAGCAAAGCATTCCTTTAGCCTCTTTTTCACAGAAACATGTGTCAGAGTAATCATTCATCTGTCTCTCAGGGTCTGCCAGTCAGTCCTGACAATAAATCTACCAGACATAAGTCCCTTGTCCCCTATCTTTATTTTAAAAATTTTATTAAATCAAAATCAAATCTTAGACTGCTCTATGCCTGAACACAAATAGTTGCATATAAGTAGTTGAAGTTAAATATAAAGCCACTGTAATGACCACATTTTGAATTTATAATAACAAATCTAAGTTGGATCCCTTATGTTTAACAAGGATTTCCTTAGCCCCTTTACTATCTTAATACATTTCTTTATTATCCCACTCTTCCAGGTATTTTTAAGGAATTATCTTTTTTTCTTAGATCTCTACCAAGTTGTTCTGCATTCTGACTTTCCACTGATAACCATGACACCTATTTTACTTAGAAATGAAATAAATATAACACAGCATTTGCAGGTCCCATTCACTATATTTATCTACTTGCATTTGAGCCCACATGACTTCTCTCTTGTGACTATATTATTCAAAATTATCTATAGTTTTAGAAAAATCTTTATCATCATGCATATATAACATTTTTAACTTTCTTTTTATTTTATTTATTTTTTGTAATATATTTGTATTGATTTTTTTACAGAGAGGAAGGGAGAGAGATAGAGAGTTAGAAACATTGATCAGCCGCCTCCTGCATGACCCCTACTGGGGATGTGCCCATAACCAAGGTACATGCCTGTGACTGGAATCAAACCTGGGACCTTTCAGTCCACAAGCCGACGCTCTATCCACTGAGCCAAACCGGTTTCAGCTTTACTTTATTTTTAATTTTTAATTTTTTAATATATTTTATTGATTTTTTACAGAGAGGAAGGGAGAGGGATAGAAAGTCAGAAACATCAATGAGAGAGAGACATTCATCAGCCGCCTCCTGCACACCCTACAGTGGAGATGTGCCTACAACCAAGGTACATGCCCTTGACCACATTCGAACCAGGGACCTTTCAGTCCGCAAGCCTACACTCTATCCACTGAGCCAAACCGGTCTCGGCTTTACTTTATTTTTAATATTATAAAATATGTTGCTATTCCTTTTCTCCTTGATTCACTTTCTCCCTCCCCCTTCTTCCTTCCCTCTGTCCATCATCACACTGTTGTTTGTATTTATGGCTTATCATATACTAGAGGCCCAGTGCACAGATTCATGCATGGGTACAATTTGGCTAGCCCACACCAAAAGGGACAGATTGGGCTGGGCCGGGTGAAAGGAGGGGACATGAGAGGTTGACTGGCTGGCACCACCCCCAATTAGGGTGGGGGGGCAATCAGGGCAGGCCATCCCAGGGGAGGTGGACCAGCCCTGTCCCCTGGTCAAACTCTTGGTAGAATCCTGGTCAAACTCCCAGTCAAGGGGATAATTTGCATGTTAGACTTTTATTATATAGTGTGTTCTTTGGCTAATCCCTTCATCTTCTTTCACCCAGTCTTCCTCTCTCCCCTCTCCCCTCTGACAGCTGACAGTCTGTTTCATGTACCCTTTCCTCTGTTTCTATTTTGTTGGTCAGTTTATTTTGTTCATTAGAATCCACACTATGAAACTCAAAGACTTTACTTAGACAATTCTCCAGTTTGTCTTCTGCAACATCATTTTATTTACTCTACTGGCACTTTTCACTGTCATTTAATTAATGACATAAAGAGTTTTTTTTTTAAAAATTGATTTTTACTCTTATTGAAGTATGATTAACAAAAAAAATGAATATATATAGGTTGTACAATATGTTTCTTTAAAGTATAAAACATGATGATTTATGTACATATGAGAGGCCCAGTGCACCAGTGAGGTTCCTTGGTCTGGCTGTGGGGGTCAGGCTGAAAGTGGCTCTCCAACATCCTCCAAGGGGTCCCAGATTGCTAGAGGGTAGCTCTTGTGTGACACGCCTCAGAATTAGGGTCCCTCCTCTCTGATTTCAGGTGCATCACCCAAGAACCACAGCTGCCAAGTCATCACAGCTCAGCAGCTCCTATATTGATTGTCTTTCCCCTGGTGGTCATTATACATCATAGCTACCAGTTGGACTATCAGATGGTCAAATGGTTGGGCTTTTATATATATAGATACCCTGTAAAGTAATTACCACAGTCAAGTTCATTAACATATCTATCACCTCATAGTCACTTGGTGTGTGTGTGGTGAGAACACTTAAGATCTACTCTCAGCAAATTTCAAGAATATAATATATCAATGGTAGTCACCCTGTTGTACATTAGAACTCTAAAAATTACTCATCTTAAAATTGAATGTACCTTTTCACCAACATCTCCTCATTTTTCCCATCTACATGGCAACCACTCATCTACCTTCTGGTTTTATGAGTTTGACTTTTTTAGATTTCACATATAAGTGAGATTATGTGGTATTTGTCATTCTGTGCCTAGTTTATCTCACTTGTCATAGTGTCCTCCAGGTTCATCTGGTTGTCATAAATTGTGATTGAATAACATTCCAGATAGATAGATTATAGATGGATAGATAGATGATAGATAGATTGCAATTGTTTTCTCATCAATGCAAAAAGAAAGGAAACAATCAAAAATCTTCTTAAAGGTGCTTTCAAACTGCATATCCTCTATTTTCCTCTGTTTTTTTTTAATCAGTTAAAATGAGGCCAGCATTTTCAGCACTGTGCTGATTCTGTTAGTTAAGACATTAGTGACATTACTACTATTAAAGCAAGAGTCAATTCTCAGTTTTCATTATTCTTTACTTATCAGCTGTCTTTCAATACAGTGAAATATAGTATTGTTACTTCTCTGATAAATTATAGAAATAACTTTGTCATCTTATAATTATTCAGTTCTTGTTCTTATCAGCTGCAATACACAGTCACTTTACTACCATAAACATTGATAATGTGATTCAGCAAGGGACAAATCAATATTATTTAAATTATTCTTGAAATATCTGTTAAAAGCATTATATGTTGTGAATATACATAAATATTACTTTGTGTGGTGGTAGCTTATTGATTTTGTACTCAAGACATTGTTGCTGCAAAATGTTTTGGAAGGAAAATATATTAAAATTAGCACTTGTTATTGGAAAAATATTCAATACTTATCAATTTACCATTCAATAAATAAAAGATTTTTTAAAATCCAATGAAACAAAACAGATTATTACCTCACTCATGCTCTTGTGTATTTTTAAATTAATAATCTTGTGTCTTTGAAAAAACACAAATTTAATGTGACATGACAAATGATACATAGTCTTAATTGACAAAATTTTTTATTACTTTAATTTAAGTTTAGCATATTCCCTGATATTATAGTGACTATATTAGTGCATTACAAGTCTTTATAGAATGATAATATTATTGAAAAGCATCATCAGCCCCATAGTATGGCTCAGTGGTTGAGCATCAACCCACGCACTAGGAGATCATTGGTTCCATAACTGTCAGGGCACATGCATAGGTTATGGGTTTGATCTTCAGTAGGGGGTACTTAGGAGTCAGCTAATGGATGTTCCTCTATTATCATCAATGTTTCTATCTCTCCCTTTCTCTGAAATCAATAAAAACATATTTTTAAAAATAGCATCAGCATAGTTTACTTATGCAGCTGGTAATCTTTTCAGAGACTTCAGATAATAGTGTATTATCTGATTGCTTTATAATATCACTATAGGCCTGGTGCATAAAATTAGTTCACAAGGGAGTTGTGTTCCTCATCCCAACCTGAACCCTCTCCAATCTGGGCCCCCTCAAGGGGCCTAGTATATTATCTGAATGCTTTATAATATCACTATAGGCCTGGTAGGATAGGGCCTAAACGGGCAGTAGGACATCCCTCTCATAATCCAGGACGGCTGGCTCCCAACTGCTCACCTGCCTGCCTTCCTGATTGCCCCTAACTGTTTCTGCTTGCCAGTCTGATTATTCCCTAATCACTCCCCTGACAGCCTGATTGATGCCTAATTGCTCTACTGATAGCCTGTTTGCCTTTAACTGCCCTCCCCTGCAGGCCTGAGTCACCCCCAACTGCACTTCCTCTATAGGGTTCACCATGCCCCCTAGTGACTCCTATAGAAGAACATCTATTAGCTGACTCCTAAGTACCCCCTACTGAAGATCAAGCTCATAACCTAGGCATGTACCTGACAATTATGGAAACTCTTCTATCATCCTGGTCACCCCTAAATACCCTCCCTGCAGGCTTGATCACCTCAAACTGCCCTCCCTTGCAGGCCTAGTCCTTCTCAACTGCCTTCCCCTGCCAGGCTTGATCCCTCCCAATTTACCTCCCCACTGGCCATCTTGTGGTGACCATCTTGTGTCCACATGAAGGCAGCCATCTTTGACCACATGGGGGTAGCCATATTGCATGTTGGAATGATGGTCAATTTGCATATTACTTTTTTATTAGATAGTATAGAGGCCTGATGCATGGGTGGGAGCCAGCTGATTTGCCTTGAAGAGTGTCCCAGATCAGGGTGAGGTTCTCTTGGGGTGTGAGGTGGCCTGGGCGAGGGGCCTGTGGTGGTTTGCCAGCCAGCCATGCCACTGGTGACCCAAGTGGAGGCCCTGGTATCTGGGATTTATTTACCTTCTATGATTGAAACTTTATTACCTTGAGCATAGCCAAGCCTCCTGCTTGCCCCATGCTGCAGCCATTTTTATTGGGATTTATTTATCTTCTATAATTTAAATATTGTATAGGAGGCCAAGACAGGCCAGGGCTGCAGAAGCTTGGCATTCTCCATCACCAGAGGCAACCTAAGCCTACTGCTCTCTCCAGTTCTGTGGCTGCCACCATTTTTGTTGGAATTTGTTTATCTTCTGTAATTGAAACTTTGTGGCCTTGAGTGGAGGCTTAGGCCAGCCAGGGTGTGCAGAAAGCTTGGCTTCATCCATTGCCAGGGAAATCCAAGCCACCTGCTCACTCTGTGGCTGCAGCCATCTTGGTTGGGTTAATTTGCATACTCATTCCTGATTGGCTGGTGGAGTGTGGCTTGTAGGTATAGTAGTGATGTTTAATTTGCATATTACTCTTTTATTAGATAAGATACTTAATGGTTAAAGAAAAAAGCTTCCAGAATTCATGTTTATAAAATCATGATTTTTATTATTTTTATTTTATTTTGACCTTTGTACAATATTATCTGTATGAATATAATAGAGGCCCAATGAAACAAAATTTGTGCACTGGGGGAGAGGTCCTACCCCCTCTCAGAGACTTGGAGCCCTCAGGGGATATTCTACTGATGAAGTAGGCCTACGGGAGGTGACCGGTCTCACCAGGGGATGGAGCCAGCCTCATCACGCTGCTGCTTCAACCACTGCCATCCACTGCAGCTGCTAAGGTGTTTTCATCAACATGGACTCCAGTCCCTTAACCATAAAAAAATGACAACATTCCTTTGGCATTTTCAAGATATTTCTTTCATAAGATGTGACATTTCTTTCTTTTTTTTATCCTTACCTGAGGATATGTTTCCATTAGCTTTTAGACAGAATGGAAGAGTATGAAAAAGACAGAGAGAAACAGCAATGTGAGAGGGACACTTTGATTGGTTGCCTCATGTTTGAGCTCTGACCTGGGTCCCAGCCAGGGAGGAACCTGCAACCTAGATACATGCCTTGATCAGAATTGAACCTACACCCTACAATCAGCAGGCTGAGGCATTATCTAGTGAGCCAAACCTGCTAGGGAGGATATGACCTCCAGCAGCGGACCTTCTTTTTTTTCCTCCAGAAGTGTGGTGGAAAAATCCTAGATCAACTTTTTGGATTCTTTTTACCCAAGTTACCAAGAACATTACCAGTGGCGTACAGGGAGCTTAGCCAATAAGTGGTCAGAAAAAGGTGTTTCCTCTGCAGGCTCTGCTCGGATCCTGCTCAAGACTCTGCTGCCCAACCCCCAGCCGCTTGGCACCCAGGCTGTAGGCCACCCCAACAATTCAGGACCTAAACATGGGTCTATAGGCTCAGAGAAGCCTGGGTCCCCAGGATGTTCCCAGGACCCAGGACACTGGGCATCTGCATATGCAAATTAACCCACTATCTTTGTCTAGTTAATTTGCATACTCCTGATTGGCTAGAGGGCATTGCAGATGTATTTACATCATTCTCTTTTATTAGTGTAGATATGTGTATATATATTCTGCCAAGAATATATAATATGTAAAAATTACATATGGAAATTTCAATATATTCTATGGCTATTTCACAGTACACATTCCTTGATTTTGTTGTTGTTATTCCTCTCCATAAGATATTTTTTCCATTGATTTTAGAGGGAGTGAAAGGGAGAGAGATGGAAAGATAGAGAAACATTGATGTGAGAGAAACACATTGATTGCTTGTCTTCTTTATGCACCCCAAGGCCAGGAATTGAACCTGAAATCCTTTGGTCTGTGGGCTGCCACTCCAACCACTGAGAACACTGGCCAAGCCTTCTTGATTTTAATGTAAAATAATTAATAAATTATGGATGATTTTAAAATAACCAAGCTAGTGGAAAAAATACTATATAACTCTTATAATCTATGGAACTTTGTTTAACAATATATAATTATTAGAGTATTTCACCAAATGCACTTAGAGAGAATGCATACCCTTAATTTTATTTTATTCTTTGTAATCAAAATATATGATGCAAAAATGTGCCACATGCCCTAACAGGTTTTGCTCAGTGGACAGAGCATCAGCCTGCAGACTGAAGGGTCCCGGGTTTGATTCTAGTCAAGGGCATGTATCTTGGTTTTTGCACATCCCTAGCTGATCAAAGTTTCTCTCTCATCAATGTTTCTAGTTCTCTATCCCTCTCCCTTCCTCTTTGTAAAAAAATCTATAAAATATATATTTTTTAAAATGTGCCACAAAATAAGGCCAAAAAATGGGGATATATACTTAATAAAGGTAATAAGAGAAAATAAATATATAGGAAATTATATATATATATATATATATAACTTGTATATAAATAACATTATTTGATAATGCATTTAATAATATACAAAACTGTGTAATATCATAAAAATATAAGACAATAAGTATAAAAATAGGAATATAATGAAAAATGAAATTGAAGATCCTAGATATAGAAAATATGCATTGATATGCATAGATTTTTAAACCGTAAGAAAGAATTAAGTAAACAACCCATGAAGTTCTCCAATTTCATTAGCAAAAAAAGGAAAAGGGTATTCCATATTATAAGTGTAATTAGAAATATTATTATATATTCAGAATAAACTAAAGATAGAAGAGTTTAATTTATGATATTCTGTAAAAGTATTGATGAATTAATAGTTTTCACACATATTTTTATAGCTACTATATATCTTTTCATACTGTTGAGTGTTTTTACCATCATTACTCTGAACTCTGTTTCAGATAAATTTATTATCTTTTTGAACCCAAAGGTTATTAATTATACAATAATATATTTTATCCTGTCCTGAATAAAGTATTACAAAATAATACATTTTTATGTTCTGTTACCATTTCAAAAAACAGCAGTATTCTCTATCAGTTGATCATTTCAAGGCAACTGTGTTAAAAATATATACCTTGTCATTTTGTGATGGGTTGGTCTTCAACATAAGTCATGATCTCTTTTTAAAAAGTATGTTTTTATTGATTTTAGAGAGAAGAAGGAAGAGAAACATTGATTGGATGCCTTCTGCATACCCCCTATCGGAGATTGAGCCCCCAACCTGGGCGTATACCCTCCTGACTGGAAATGAAACCTGTGATCTTTAGGTGCATGGGATGACCTTCAACCAATTGAACCACACAGGCCAGGATCAAGGCATGTCTTTGATGAGTTTAATTTCTTATTATTTCTGTCCATTTATGAATACCTTTAAATATTATTTTGTTCTTAGAGTATCTAGTTTTGTTTCTTCCCTTTATTTCAAATTTGAGGATTTAAATAAAATGGTTCTCCTTTACATATCACTCTAATTAGTTGTTTATTTGTATGTTTAATACACACCTCTGTTGTACATGTTCATCACTTTTTTCTGTTCTCTAATTAATTTAATCTTGCTTTTTATTAGTTATTTTTGGTGATAATTAGAATGTTTTGACTGGAAATAAAATATGCTTCAAAAGTTTTTAGACTCTAAGGAAAATATACTATATCTCCTAAGAATACAAATAATTAGTGACATTCATGTTGATTCACTTATTCAAAGATTTAATTTTTAAAAATTATTTACATTCTGCTAATATAAGCAGTGCCTTCATTCCCCCAGATAGTAGAAAAATGTTAAGGATGGCTTCAAACATCACAAACAGAATCAAGGGCATTCTGACAAAGAAAATAAATTGTATTTTCCTATGACTATTTTGTTAGCATTTTATTGACCAGATTTGCCACATATCCATTCTACAATAAATACATAGCAAAAGGGATGAAACAATTCCATATGCATTTTATCCTTAAAATTAATAGTGTAATAAATTTTTTGAAGCCAGAGTTCCTTGAGGAAGAGAGAAATAGCTCAAGCATCTGCTGTTATGGTAAAGAATTCATGTTCTGTATGTAACCAATTATATCGAAAGTATTTTTCCCAATAATTATTTTCTTATTGTGTTTCTTAAATCTATTGCTCAATTAATTACATGTCATCACCATCACTATTTGTTATTACTAAAGAAAAAAACAGTGTTCATTTTCTAGTGAGTAAAATTGTTTTTTCTAAGTGTAAATTTCAATAGTGTTATAATTATTTCAAAATAAACTACATTAATGACTAGAACTATATAAAATTTAATTTTAAATATTGTGAATATTTATAGATATACATATATTAAAATATAGATGTGTAAATACTTCCATATACTTATATATACATATGTACTAAATTATGAATATATACCTATATTTATAAAATATTTTTATAGCCTCGTTGGCATTTCATTTCTTATGATTTGCAATGTGTTGTTCTGTTTACTACTTCATAAATTTAACAGGTCAATTTAATTTCTAATTTTTTGAATTATTCTAGATTTTGTGATGTAATGTAAGTGTGGCCTATGTTAGGTACATCTTAGGAGTGATTGAAATACAGGGCTCATTTTTCCTTTCCCAAAAACACTGATGTACTATGCAAATTCCACTAAAGTGGTGATTGAAATGAATAAGTCCTTTCTATCCTATTGAGTCCCCAAGCTATGTTATACCTTAACTCCAGTAAAATCCACTCTGTGTGCTCTTTAGCATAGATAAGTATTATTCTAAATCAATGGGCAATTGGACTATTCAAAGGCAGAAACTCAGCACTCTCCTAGCTTTGCAGATCTCTGAAAACACCATTTTATTTCACTCTTGGTACAAGGTGTTATCTTTAGGATCTCCAAAATGGTTAGTAACAATTATAACAATTCTCAGTTATAATTTTATTACAATTGGGGCCACAAAATATTCTGGATATTCTACTATTCCACTCTGGAGCTTGATAAAACTTGATCATAACTTAAGAATAATGAGTTTTCTCACAATTGACCTCACATCAATGCACACCTATCTGATCTAGGCTGCTACCTAAGAAGAATTTGCTTTAATTCTTGTTGGCCACCTTACCCTCAGGTAGAATCAGGATGCAAATTCTCTCTGCCCTCAAGGTAATACTCTAGGAGGATTCCTCTGACTCTGTCCCTCATACTCAGGCCAAATAAAATTGAAACCAGTGCCCATGTACTTATGTGCTACTTTGTCTGAAACTAATTTACTTTTCCAACATTTAAGGATACTGTTTTTTAACCATAGTAATCACAATATTATATTCTGCTTTTTTACCTGTATTTTTTTTTAACTTAGATAATGACCTTTGAAGCTAAAATATGTAGCACATCTGTCCTTTGGTCTTTTCTGACAACACTATCCTTGGAAAAACTAGTTTCATGTATCATACATATGTATAAAACTACCTTGTTCAGAAAGAAGAGTGGGGGAAATAAGATAAAAAAGAGATAAAGAAAATATCATGTAATAATTCCATAACAACATGTTTTGTGTTAAATATCAAAGCCCAATGTTTTTGGGGAAATATTTTAATTGTCAATACTATATCCTGAATAAAATCTCAAGAACCAAAAGAAGGGTCCTAGCAGTATTGGCTCAGTGGATCGAATGACAGCCTGTGAACTGAAGGGTTCCAGGTTTGATTCTGATCAAGGGTATATGCCTTTGTTGCAGGCTCAATCCCCAACACCACTTGGGGCCTGTGTGGGATTCAACTAATTGATGTGTCTCTCTCACATTGAAGTTTCTTTCTCTCTATCTCTCCTCCTCCCTTCCACTCTCTCTAAAAAATCAATTGGAAAAAAAAAAGAATAAAGAAAGAATACCCTTCAAAATGTTTAGGAGGAAAGAGAGATTTTGAAAGGGAAGTGAGTATGTCTGTAGACAGTTTCGTATCTGTACTGTGTTTCTACAGCTGATCTTGTGGCTGGATTTTGGAGTAGTAAAATCCTGACCTAATTTTAGAATAAGAGAAACTTGTTCTATAGTATTTTTCAAGGAGACATAGATTTTTAGTTTCAGAGAAGATATTGCTAAAGAGTAAACCCAAGAACTGATACAAAGGATAAAGTCATTACAGAATCAATGAGTTATTCATATTGTGATGAAGATCAAGACCAGAATCTAACTATATGAGAACCAGAATTCAGGTAACATTGAAAGGTCAGCATAGAAAAGTTTATATACCATAGTTAATGTCTAAATAGAGGCTGTGAAACTTTGAATAGTAGTTTATAGTGAATGTTGTTAATTAAACAAAGTTAGGCTATAATAAAGAATAAAAATAATTTATTTGAGCAAAGGATTGCAACCTGGGAGGCACCTATTCTTGGAACAATCTGAAATGTATTCTGGTTGCAACCTGAAAGGCAGGGTTTATAAAGGCACAAACCACAAGTGTTGTTCCATTTGTCTTCTATGCAAAGGAAGGATGATGGAAAGCTTAACAGATTTAGGTTAGGTCTATTATGCCAAGGAAGCATGCTCATCAGTAAAATGGATTGTCTCCTTTCAAGGTGCAGAATACAAATGATCTGGTCTTCATGGTAAGGGACAAGCAAAGTCCAGGAGGTTGCTGATGGTTAGTTTAAAAATTCAAAAGTTCAGGGGTAGGAGTTGCATGAGGCAAACCTTTTTTCTGACTTCCCAGCTTCTTTATAGTTTTCTTGGCATAAAATAAATGATTCCATTTTAGAAGATTCCACTCACACTGTGCTCATGAAATCCACCTTCATGCCTGAAAACTGTTTAGAATTCTAACTGAATCCATGTCTCAACCCAATAATGACAGCCTCCGGATACCACTCATTCCATGGCTCAAAAAATCAATAATTAACAACAAATTTACATGGCCTGACTTGAAAAATGTATGTTTTTATAACCAAATTCTCAATTTCCTAAAAAGTGCTTTTTCCCCCAAAGTCTGTAAAAATTGCCTTCCAGGACTCATACTGAAACAGTCTCTATAATATTTATAGTGAAGAACTTTAACATTTTTGAGGCTAAGTGTGACAATAAATAGGAAAATGTATCAGAGTTCAGTTTTTGGTATTCATCCTTGAATCAGTCATTTAATCCTAAGGCTTCACTTGCTAGGGAAAAGCCAATAATTTATAAATAAACTTTAGTTTGAACTCAGCTATTTCCATCCACAAAAATTCACCATCTGGAGGCATTTGATTTGCTTCCTCAAAGGCTTATCTCCTACATACTCACAACTTGTCCCTGAGCTGCTGCTCTGAGGTCTTCTCTGATTTGCCTTCAGTAAAATTGCTATTATTTCCTTGAATGTCATTTAAATTTTCTTCATAACATTTATACCCTACTACTACTCTTTGTTTGTTATTGTTTTTTACCCTCACTTTAATATAACTTCCATAAGAATGACTTTGTGTTTTATATATCTTAATAACCACAACATTCAATGGTTACTCAATAAATATTTTTAAGTCATTGATCTCTCCTTGAGTATTTCACTTGCTTCTTAGGATATGGGTGTTCCAAAAAAGAATCTGAAACATTTTTCTGTATGAATAAATAGATGGTTCTTCTCTGGATTTTCTCACTTCAGTAGAGTAACAGTTCCTAGAAGTAAATGAAGCCAGAAAGCAGGCAATTTATCTCAATATCTCTATCTTCCTACATATATACCCAAATCCAACTTCTAGAAATCTACTTCTTAGTCTCCATCTGCTTGCACAAACTGTTGCTAAATCATCCACTAATTTATAATTGGCCTGGTAACTAAAGCAATATTGATATGCTGCACAGTGTATTTTACTCTATCCCACTTAAAACACTTCATGTGGAGTACAAAATTATGTATCTATCTGGTCACATGATATGGTCTTAGCTATTTTATGTAAACTTATTTTGTGACAACAGCTTTCTTTTGTCTATGATCCACCCATTTAAAATTTATTTTTGTCTGTGTCCATAGCTTATCCATATATGCATATAAGTTCAGTGCAGTGAAGGCCTGGGAAAGGGTGGGTACAGGGGGTAGAGGATCAATGGGTAGAAAAGGGAGACATTTGTAATACTTTCAACAATAAAAATAAATTAAAATCTACACTAATAAAAGAGAAAGATGCAAATTGGCCATATCTTTGTGATACCCACCAGCCAATCAGAAGTGAATATGCAAATGAATGCAATGAAGATAGAGTGTTAATTTGCATACACAGGCACCAAGCTAAGAAGGGCAGCAGACACTTGCATTGTCACATGGCGATGGTGCAGGCATTCCACACCACCCCAGCAGCTCAGGGCCTCTGGCAACATGGGAAGGCGGAAAGGCAACTCTGGCCAGAACAAAGGTGGTGCTGTCAGCCAGGGGAAGGAAGGCTCATTCTTGTACGAATCTCCATGCATCAGGCATCTAGTAAATAAATAAATATCATTTATCTTTGGTCTTTGAAATTGATGTTCTCATCTAGTTCTCAACCTACATATATGTGATATGACTAAAATGTCTATGTCCTCTTACCACCAAACTTTGATTATTCAATCTGAGTTGCCCACTGGGTTTCAGCTTAAAAGGCACTTTCTCTTTGCACAATTGAATCCGATTCCGTATATTTTCTTTTCTTTTTAAATTTATCTTTGTTTTTAAAAGTATTATAGATGTCTTTATTTTTTCCCTTGATATTTTATTTAATCTGTTTTCACATTTCAATAAGACACACAAATTTTCTGCCTTTTTTTTTTCTAAGCTATCCTGAGTATTAAGTATAGTATATGGAAAATGCTGAATGGGTTTTTATATTGTTTCTACTAATCAAAACAAACTGTGTGGTGGGAGCTCTAAAGTATTCAACAATAACAACAACATTTATTAAATACAATTTATTACTCTCCATAGTCACTTCAGTTTTTTGGTATTAAGATTTCTTAAATTTATCAATCTGTTTTCTAGAATAATATACTTATTCAGTCATCTGAATTAACATAATTACGTTAGATAAAATACGTTGGAAATTAAGTGAATTATTACTTGTTATACATGATGGGGTATTTAGAGAATAATAAACTATACCTTTTATGCTACTTAGGAAAAAAATAGAATGCTTAACCAGAGATATGAAGCTTTTTTAAGAAAAATAATTGTTTACTAGTTGAACAGAGAAGACATCAACATTTACATATGTAATAAAATATTTCAAGAAAAAAACATTTTAATACATTTTTGGCAGTAATATAAATACATGAAAGAATAAAACTATCAACAAAATTCACAATGAGGCATGTGATCACAAGGACTCTAAAGGAGAACAGAGTTGAGAATACATTACAAAAATATTGTAACACAGTTCTGGCCAGGTGGATCAGCCGATTGAAATGAAGTCCCATTTACCAAAAACTTTGGGTTCGATTCCCTATGAGGGATCATACCTAAATTGCTAGTTCAAGTCAGTCCGGGGTGAGCCTGAGAAGCAACTGATCTCTCTCTCTCTCTCCCTCTCTCTTCTTTTCTCTCTCTTTCACCAATAAAAACATATTTGGATGAGGAATTTAAAAATAAATAAAATAAAAAAATATTTTAACACAAAATGAAATGCTTACAATTTTCAACAATAAATTTAATAGTATGTGGTGATTGTGTCAAACCAAAGATATAAATAACTATTGATAATGATCATAAAAATGTCTTTTATCTGCAAAAAGCACAAATATGACATATTGCTTTATTAATATAGGACTGAGAAATAAAAGAAGTAACACTAAAGTGATTTTAGAGAAAGATCTGTGACTTTCATATTTCAGACAATTTCACAACTTCAGTTTCACATGAAATATGCTGATTCACAAATAATTTATAGTATTCAGAATGCTACAATAGCAGGTCTTTCCAGACATTGTAAATCTCAAGGGAAAGATTTTGAGACCTAACAAGGATAGCTTGAAAATATCATTTACAGGGTGCTGTCATAACTCCACAACTCAGAAAAGAAGTATGATAGTTTCCACAGTCATCTTTTTATTTTACTAATCATATTATGTCTAATTCAATTATGATTTTAGAACTTATTACACTCTGACATGTATTGTGATTACATTTATATATACTAGAGGCCCAGTGCATGCATAAAATTCGTGGGTGGGTAGGGTCCCTAGGCCTGGCCAACAATCAGGGCCAATCTGAGGGGCAACCAGTGGGGCAATTGGGGTGAGGGTGGGGGGCACTGGCACCCAACTTGGCTGGCCTGGGCCTTGCGGGCTAGGTGCAACTCTTGCATTGAACATCTGCATTCTGTTGGTCAGTACATGTTACAGTGACCAATCATTCTCACATCTGGTCAATTTGCATATTAGGCTTTTATTATATAGGATATGTGTTTCATTCTGAATTAATTGTGAGCAACATTAAGGAATTTAATTGCAAATTACTCATTTATCAAGTCATGTCACAGAGTATTTTTATATGAAAAAAATGCAATATCTTTTATCTATCCTATATAATAAAAACCTAATATTCTAAGTGTCCAACTGTTTATTCGACTATTCCTCCAATCACTATGATGTGCACTGACCACCAGGGGATAGACCAGTAGGTTAGTTTGCTACTGAGGTCCAGCCAATCAGGACTGGGCAAGATGGGCCAGACATGTTCTGGAGCCTTCCCATAGTCCCTCCCAGGCCCCAATTGTGCACCAGTAGAGTCCCTTAGTCTCCTTACACCCTCTTCATAATCTGGGACCCCTCAGGGGATGTCAGAAACTGGCTTTGGCCTAGTACCACAGGCCAGGCCAAGGAACCCCACAGATGCACAAATCCATGCACCAGGCCTCTTGTTTAAATAATAAGAAAGAAGTGTAGACTTAATGAGATTCCAAGGTATAATTGTTAGAAGATTTTGTATTTGAAATAATGCCATAAATACAGAACCATTTCCTTTCTTTTGAATCCAGTGAAACTGAGGGAAATATGAACCAGTAATTCCATCTTAAAGGAAAGTTGTGTAAACTGTCATTCAGAACATAAGAATAAAAAGAAAGAGGTCAAACTTAATGAAAAAATGTAGTGCAGAAGGTGAGATGATGCAAGACAGATACTTTGCACTTGAGGAACAATGAAATGTTAGGAGGATAATAATTCTTCAAAATAGGTATATACATCCTAAAAGACAAAATCAAAGGTTCATTATGTGAACAGGTAGATCAGAATGAATGAATTAGAATACAGTGGTACCTCGAGATACGAGTTTAATTCGTTCCTTAACCTTGCTCGTATATCAAGTTGCTCATATCTCAAAGCAAATTTCCCCATTGAAATCAATTGAAATGCCGTTAATCCGTTCCAGCCCCCAAAACGCCACCCCAGTTGTTCTTGTTACGTGTTTTTGAATAGGAAAATGTATTTATAAATGACAAATATTGTATAAAAACATAATAAAAGAGAATGTAAAGGAATAAACTGGTTTTATAAACTGGTTTTACCTACTCGTTACACGCTTAATGCTACACTTTATCCCTAAATTGAATGTAACTTAACTAATCTTCACTGAACTTAATTGCTACTGGTCTTTGCATTTTAGGCTGATTTAAAAAAAAAAACGTGTCCAATGAGGTTTGCCTCTTCCTCCCTTTCAGAATGTTTCTGAAATGGATGAGGCAAGTTTCATTGAACAGCTCCGATGCACGACCAGTAGCAACTTTTTCGGGGTGTTTCTTTTCCACGAAGTGTGACACCCTCTTCCACATTCCTAAGATCTCCTTTATCTCACTTGTAGAGATCTCCTCCACCTCTGGCTCCTCCTCGAAACCAATTTCTTGGAGAACCTTCGCATGTTGCTGAGACTGCAACTCTTGTAACTCCTCCGTGGTGAGTTCCAAACAGTGCTCCTCGATGAGCTCATTCACATCTCTCTCATCCACCTCCAAGCCCATGGATTTTCCCAGAGACACTATCTCCTCCTCCACTGGTACCTCGGGTTTGAATCCTTCTAAGGTCCTTTCACTTACGGCCTCAGGCCACAGCTTCTTCCATGCAGAGGTCAAAGTCCTCATTGTAACACCCAGCCAGGCCTGATGAATAATTCTGAGGCATATCATGATGTTAAAGTGGTTCTTCCAGAACTCTCGAAGGGTGAGGTTTGTGTTTTCCATCACCTCAAAGCAGCGCCAGAACAGGTGATGATGCACAGCTTTTTAAAATTAGAAATCACCTCCTGATCCATGGGCTGCAGGATAGGAGTGGTGTTGGGAGGTAGGTAGACAACCTTTATAAACTTAAACTCTTCGAGGAGTTCATCTTCGAAGTTCGGTGGGTGAGCAGGAGCATTGTTGAGGACTAGGAGGGCTTGCATGGTTAGGTTGTTTTCCTGTAGATATTTCTTAACAGAAGGGCCGAAAACCAGGTTTACCCACTCCACAAAGAACTGCCTGGTGACCCATGCCTTCGGGTTTGCCCTCCACATAACTTGCAGTTTATCTTTTAAAATCTTATGTGACTTAAAGACTTTGGGGTTTTCTGAATGGTATATGAGCAGAGGCTTGATCTTGCAGTCGCCACTCGCATTGGCGCACAGTGCGAGAGTTAGCCTATCCTTCATGGGTTTGTGGCCTGGCATGGCCTTCTCCTCTGCCATTATATAACTCCTATTCAGCATCTTCTTCCAGAAAAACCCTGTATTGTCACAGTTGAAGACCTGCTGGGGGAATGTATCCTTTGGCTTCTATCAGTTCGGAAAAAGTTTTGAGGTAATCCTCAGCTGCCTTCACATCCGAACCTGCTGCCTCACCATGCCTGAAGATGGAGTGAATGCCAGACCTTTTCCTGAAGTTATCAAACCAGCCTCTACTGGCTTTAAATGTGTCTTTTGATGCTTCGTTCGTGGAAGTGCGCGGGGTCTGCTCCAGCAAATCACCGTAAATCGCTCTCGCCTTCTCGCATATGATGCCCTGTGTTAATGTATCTCCTTTAAGCTGCTTCTCCGTCACCCACACCATCAGTAGATTCTCCATCTTTTCATGGAGAGAGCTATGGAGCTTAGAAATTATTGTAACGCCCTTAGCTGGCGTTATACCCTTGATCGACTCCTTCTGTTTAAGCACAGTGCATATCGTTGAAGTACTACGCCCGTACTGCCTCACATACCTTGCTCATATTTTTCTATGATTTCACGCTTTAATTCAATAGACATCATCCTCTTCTGAGCACTGACCTTTCCACTCGCTTTCTTTGGACCCATGGTTATAAAAAGAAATGTGATAAAGTATGTAAATGCACAAAAGATGCTTCGACAAGGAGGTAAACAAGCACTCTGAGGCGTGGGAAACTATGAGACGCTTGAGTCGCAGTAAACTGGTGGGTTGTGTGCAGCCGGCTGATCCAAGCAATTACTCGTATCTCAAATGTTGCTCGTATTTCAAAGCAAAAAAATCGCTTGCTCGGATATACAAAGATTATCCATGTGACAGAGAGTGATAACTGTAGATGGAAAACTCTCTTGCTGATATTTGTCATTGATAGTAAAATGCTAATTAAATACAAGGAGAGAGAGAGAGAGAGAGAGAGAGAGAGAGAGAGAAAAAAAAAAAAAAGAAAAAGAAGAAGAAGAAGAAGAAGAAGAAGAAAAAGATGAGGAAGAAGAAGAAGAAGAAGAAGAAGAAGAGGAAGAAGAAGAAGAAGAAGAAGAAGAAGAAGAAGAAGAAGAAGACAAAGAAGAAGACGAAGAAGACAAAGGAGAAGAAGAAGAAGAAGAAGAAGAAGAAGAAGAAGAAGAAGAAGAAGAAGAAGAAGAAGAAGAAGAAGAAGAAGAAGAAGAAGAAGAAGAAGAAGAAGAAGGAGAAGGAGGAGGAGGAGGAGGGGAAGAATGATGCAGGTGGAGGAGGAGGAAGTCAGGAGGCAAGGATAAAGGGAAAGAGAAAGACAACCTCACAGACACACTTTTATTCCTAGAGATCACCTGTGTATTCCAGAGTATTGTCCTGGATCTTCCTAGACTATACCAGTTTGCAAATAACTTGTTTAGTAAGAAATCCCCTTTTTTGAATATAAATGATTGGCATTGAAAATATAAGGAATCTAAAATAGACGTAAAATTAAGAAGGACATTTACAATAAGTAAATTTACTTAAATAATTTGTATCATTTTTAAAAGTTACCATAGCTTTGGTAAAAATTTGACCAAAATTTTTCCATTAAATAATAGAACAACTATTGCATTTTTGAATTTAGGTATTACTTATAATATATAAGAAATAAGGTCACAGTGTGAAGTGAAAAATCATCTACTACTGGTAAGTAACAAAAAGGATTAGAAAATTGAAGTTGTATTAAAAATAATAACAAAAAAGGAGAGTCATGTAGGCATAAAAATAATCTTAGAGAATATGGAAAAAGTTAATTGAAAAAAAAAAAGAATTATAACGCCAGGTATTCATCATGGGCTGGCTTACACTTAGCTCTGCACAGTCTCCATTTGGAAACTTAAATTAGTTAAGCATTTAAGTCATTTCATGAAATTAAAGCTTTTGATTAAATTGGAAACAGAAAACAATAAAATTAAGGAAAACAGGAGGATGGTTTCAGTAAGTATTAAAAACATATAATAAATCTACAGGTTTTATAAATAATATTAAAAAAGATATTTGAATAATAATGTAAAGCAGCAACTAGAAAATACAATTGGTAATATTATCAGGTTAAAAAAGTGGGAATTAATAAATCAAGAGTTCAATATGTGTTAATAATAAGATATACAATGGAACTTAAAAATGTTTTGTTCAGTTTTTTTATTTAATAAAATAGGTGTAAATAAAAGGGAAAAATTAGGAAATACATTTCACAATGAATATATAAGCCAAGTATACAAAATACTAAATAAAAAAATGAGAAAAGGTGGCTTATATCCTCATCCAGTTAAGATATTTTAAATCCTAAATTGAATAAATGTTAATTTTTCTATATTTTACCATTTACTTTTTATATAAATTCTAAGTTTTTGTTTCTGAATTTTTGTCTTAACTTTTGTTTTATTGGTTGTGAATAAATTTTAGCTATTATTCCTTTTTTTTTGGTAAAATTGTATTCTAGTTTTTTTTTTCTTTAAATGTTTCTAAGTGATTTTTTTTTTTTAATGTACAATGAGGCATAGTCTGAGGAGTATTTTGAACCAAAATTAACCTCAAGGCACACCATATTTATTAAGAGAGCCCCAAGGTAATAAAAAAGAAAGTCACAGAAACAAATAGATTTCTCATTTATGATTCCTTTGGAACATATTAAAATTTTAGGTAATGTTTAGCTAATTGTGTTCAATTCAATGTCTTTGTTATTTTAAGATTAATTACCAAAGCAATGAAAATAAGGTCATGCTACAGAGAATAAAGTTGTTGGTTTTCCAGATTAACTAAACTGACTATGTATGTATGTGTGTATGTATGTATGTATCTTTGTTGTTGAATCTTCGATCAATTACTATCTTCAAAAGGTGGAAATAACTCTTAATCTTTCTCTAGTCTCAATTCTTTTTATCTTTCTTATTAGCTATTATCATAATTAAATGACCCAGTAAATATTTGATTCTAGAGAATAATATAATATGGCTTTTAAAATGTGAGATAATTGACTTGTTTTTATATTCAATTTTGAAATGGTAATATTTTCTTTTATACTATTCTATTTTTAAATTACTATACTATGGCTCAATACTCCCACAATAAGAAGCTATCTCACAATTCTTTACCCACTATTAAAGATTTTGGTAATCTATTTGAGAGGTCAGGGTGAGACATTATGTTCACCATGGTCCCAGAGATATTCCTGATATGCACTATGATTAAATGTGCCTACTTACCAAATTCTCACCTCTGATGACACAAGGAGAAAGCAGTGTTCTCAAGAAATCCCAGAGGTTAAATGTTCTTTATTCTTCTTGATAGTATTAGCAGTCCCACAGGAAAGATGAAGGTTTATCATCCTCTAAAAAACAATTCACAAAAAGGGTATTGGCTGGATAAATGGTAAAAATAATATTATTGTAGACTGACTATTCTATAGAAAATTGAAAGACTTTCTTTTTAAAATATATATTTTTATTATTGATTTCAGAGAGGAAGGAAGAGAGATAAATGTCAATAATAGAGAAAATCATGGATTGGCTGCCTCCTGCACATCCCCACTGGGGTTCTAGCCCAAAGCCTGGACATGTGCCCTGACTGGGAATCAAACCATTACCTTCTCATTCATAGGTAGATTTCAACCACTGAGCCACACTGGCTGGAATGGAAAACTTGCTATGCTTACAGGCTTTGAGCTGAATTCTTTCAGAAATATTAAATTTATACAAAACTTTTACATCATTTGCTCATGAAATTATTGTTTCAAATTATTAAATTTATTTAAAATAAAATTATAAGTAAAATTAATGGGCAAACTTCTGATGGTAAACTCCATTTTAGGCCAGAAGTCCATGAAATAAGATTATAAGTGTAATTACTAGTAGATGATAAATAATAATAATAATAATAATAATAATAATTGTTTTCTGAGATTATATATTTTTAATACATCCTTGCAAGAGCCAGTGTCCATCTGGTTAAAAAACGGGCTAAGTCCCCCTAACTGGTTTGGCTCAGTGGATAGAGCCCTGGCCTGCAGAGGGGTCCCAGGTCTGATTCCAGTCAAGGGTATGTACCTGGGCTGCAGGTACTTTTTCAGTAGGGGGTATGTAAAAGGCAGCTGGTCAATGTTTCTCTCTCATCAATGTTTCTAACTCTCTATCCTTCTCCCTTCCTCTCTGTAAAAAAATCAATAAAACATATATTTTTTTTAAAAAAATGGGCTAAGTCTTAGACACTTTGGCTCAGTGGTTCAATTCCAGTCAAGAGCACATGTTCAGGTTGTGGGCTCCATTCCCAGCAGGAAGCGTGCAGGAGGCAACTGATAGATGATTATCATCATTGATGTTTCTATCTCTCTCTCCCTTTTCCTTTCCTCTCTGAAATCAATAAAAATATATTAAAACAAATAAATGGTCCAGTAGCCACATTTAAAAAGTGGGGAAAAAAGTGTGAAATTTATTTAAATTTTTAAAAAAATGAGCTAAAGCCTTTTCTAGTTGTCTCCCTCCTCCTACTGTCTAGATGAGGTGGTGCCTTGGGGGTTTCCCCAGATTGCTGGCTCATATCCACAGTTCTTTGCTCCTATATCCTCTTCCCTATTCCCTACATTCTGTTCGCCCTGGAGAATGTCAGTAACTTTTTCCATTAAAAGTTGATTATGTCACAGATGGACCACAGAGGCCTACTTCCTACATCCTATGCATCTCTTCCATCTTGCTGTTTCTGAGTTATGTCCTTTTATAATGAGCTAGTAATCTAGTGAGTAAAAAGTTCTCTGAGTTCTGTGAGTGCTCTAGCAAATTAATTGAACCCAAGAGGGTGTTATTGAAAACTGATTTATAACCATTCAGTAAGAAGTATAGGTAATGATTTGGACTTGTAATTGGCTTCTGAGTTGGAGTGCCCACTGGAACCTCCAATTTATAGCCTGTGAATCAAAAGCACATGTGAAACCTGGAATTGCAACTGGCACCAGAGGGAAGGGCAGTCTTGTGGACCTGAGCCCTTAAACTGTGGAATCTGATGCTATTTCTAGGCAGATAGAGTCATAATTAAGTTGAAGTATAGATGACCCAGTTGATGTACCCAGCATTGCTTATTAGAATGGGGAAATTCACACACACACACTCACTCACACACACACACACACACACACACACACACACACACACACACATTGCCATTGGACCTCAGAACCCAAAATAATAAGGCATTTTCTTTCTTTCAGCATCTAACTATATTTTCAAATAAAATCCTCTAAAATAAGTAAAAGGAAATATATCCTGTACAAAATATACATCTGAGACAAAGTCATAGCAGGGATAATACCATATTGACAATCAATTAAAATAGCAATTTAATACTTACCTTGCTTCTCTCAAGCAAAATTATAAACTATTATATTACAGTTTATTCACTTTACCTTAAGGTTCTCACAATTGTTGCCAAAACTACTTAAATCATTTGTTCTACAATGTTATTTTCATCATCTTTGCACAAAACAGTAAAATGCCCAACATACATGGAAAATTAGGGAGGAAGGGAAAGGGAGAGAAAGATAGAAACATCAATGATGAGAGATAATCATTGATCAGTAGCCTCCTACATGCCCGCTACTGGGAATCAAGCTTGCAATCCAGGCATGTGCCCTTGATCAGAATCAAACCCAGGACCCTTCAGTCCACAGGCCGACACTCTATCCACTGAGCCAAACCAGCTAGGGTGAAAGATTAATTCCAATACTACTTCATTGTTTTGTGTCGCACAATGAGGAAGTAAAATAAGCATCACGATTCCTAGAAAAATATCATGAATACATTAGAGATTTTTCATATTTTTCAAGCAGGTGCATAAGCTTAATCACCTTATTGAATATTAAACCTATAAATAACCCTATCTAATAAAACAGTAATTTTTTAAATTTTGTAAAGTGATCTTACCTCTGTCATACCCACCAACCATGCCCACCAGCCACACCCACCAGCCAATCAGAGAGAATATGCAAGATGGCTACTGCCACAGAGAGAGCAGGAGAGACATGGGTTGCCCCTAGTGATGGTGAAAGCCAAACTTTCTGCACACCCTTTCTGGCCCAATCCTCCGTTTAAGGCAACAAAGTTTCAATGGCTGACACCATGAAGCTAGCAGAAGGCTTGGCTCCACTCCAGGTTACAAAGTTTCAATAAATAAATCCTAGATACCAGGGCCTCCACTTGGGTCTCTGGGGGGTGTGGATGGCCTGCAAACCATCACAGGCCCCTCGCCCAGCAACTCCACACCCCAAGGGAACCCCCACCCTGTTCCAGCACACCCTTCAGGGCAAACCAGCTGGCCCCCACCCATGCACCAAGCCTCTATGCTATCTAATAAGAGTAATAATGAACATTGACCATCACTCCAATACACAAGATGACTGCCCCCATGTGGTCAAAGATCCTGCCCCTATGTGGCCACCACAAGATTGCCAGCAGGGGAGGGCAGTTGGGAGGGACCAGGTCTGCAAAGGAGGGCAGTTGTGGGTGACCAAGCTTGCAGAGGAGGGAAGTTAGGGGTGACCAGGCCCACAAGGGAGGGCAGTTAGGAGCAAATAAGCTGGCAGGGGAGCAGTTAGGCATCAATCAGGGTGGCAGGGGAGTGGTTAAGGGGTGATTAGGCTGGCAGGTAGAAGCGGTTAGGGGCAATCAGGAAAGCAGGCAGGTGAGCTGTTGGGAGCTAGCAGTCCTGGATTGTGGGAGGGATGACTGAATGCCCGTTTAGGCCTGACTCTATCTGGATCGGGCCTAACCAGGAAGTCGGACATCCCTCAAGGGGTCCCAGATTGGAGAGGAAGCAGTCTGGGCTGAAGGACAACCCTCCCTCCCCCCATGCTGGAATTTCATGGTCCTAGCCTCTAGCATATACATAAACTTCAAGGGATAACTGAGTCATTTAACTGATGTAGAACTCAAAATAAATATGAAAGGGAGGTGGAGGCTTCCCTGGAAAGATTTTTAAGGATGTGGAAATTAAGGGTTGGAGAGGATAAAAGTACAAAACTCAACAGGTTTTATCTGTCACATGATATAACCTCTAATCCAATGGACCCAGGCACAAATCTAAACTTACATGTACTAAAGAAAAAGAGATATCAGTGCTGACAATACAGTACTGATATCATTAATTTTAATACTATGTATTCCTAAAGAATTGTAAGGTACATAATTTTATCCCATGGAGCCAAGTTAGAGCTAACTGTGATGTGGTCCTCTTGATGAGGAGCATAAGACATTTTAGGGGCTAGCAATCTGAATTTGTTCTAGTAACCTACTTCCTACTGACCTCTCGTGCTAGCCAGTAATTAACTCCTTTTGTGAAAGAATGTAGGAGACTAGCAGCCAGACTCTGTAGCTAAATTAATCAATGTTTCTAACGCACATTCCTGAAGTCACTGTCCCTTCTTTAATTATCTGGTCCTGAAAAAGCTATTTACCTAAATACTTCCAATTTACAAGGGGCCCTAAACCAAGGATGTAACAGCTTAACCAGAAAGAGGTCACTGGTGTCAACCAGGATGGATAGTAGATACAATCTAAGTTAACCATTCTAACTGATTCTCAAGATGTGTGTGTGTTGGGGGTGGGAGTGGGGGTGAGGGGAGAAATGGTGGGAGCTGTGAGAGTCCACCACAGAAGCTGATAGTTAGGAAACAGGGAAACTCAGAATTATATAAAGAGAAAATTTAATTGTCTAAGGGGTTCAGGATCTGGATCTTAGGGTCCCCTGAACCAGCAGTACTGCTTTGAATAAAGGCTCTTTCCGGAACCTCAGTGTATCCAACTGTCTCTTCCACACCAATTCCATAAATTCAATATTCCATAACACTATTACTAAGTGTCAATGTCATCACCATAACATTGTTTTGTGTGTAGTGTCAAGAAGTGTTAGTAAGGCTATTGTAGTGCTGGCCCCTTGGGAAATGTTTCTTTGCAACTTAAAATTGAAACAGGTGATAAATGGAGTGAGAAGAAACATTAGTCCTCTGAACTTTGCTCATGGTAGATTGTTACTTGTTGATTAATATATAGTTATTTTCTTTTCATGCAGTTCTAAAGTTGAAATCAGCACATTTCAGTTTATTGCTTATATTCATTAGATTGTTTGTAGACCTTAGAGTCTCACTTTTATGCGGTAATCTCATATTCCATTCCTATGACCTAGAGTAAACTTTAGCACATTATCCTGGATCCTGGCAAAATTGTCTAAAGCAGCTCTAGTTCTTAAGCACTGAGAAGAAATCCCCTGGGCTACAGTTGGTGTTGTTGCTCTCTTACTGCCAAAGATTCATGAGTTCAATTTATTTTTTTATATCTGTGTATTTTTAAATTCTATTCAAATTTATCATTGGATTTTAAAGGTTTTAGAATATTATACATTTTATTATGGGAATTGGAAAGGTCATTCAGTGAACTTAATCCACTGAATGGCCATAAATAAAAGACACAAACTCACCTTTACCTTCTAATTTGTTTAAATATCCTTAGTAACCTTTATTAATTTTTTTGAAATTTTAATTAATACCATTCATGGCCTGTTTTCATTTGATGTTTCTGGCGTAATGTGCTATTTTTCTCTCTGGAAACTAGACCAGAATTATGGGTGAGACATGGTAAGCCTTACAGACACCTGGTATATTTTGGCATATGACTGCTACCTATTACATAACATATAAATATTTGTTTTAATCTAATTTTAACCAAGATATTTTAGGTAAGTGACTATAATTTAAACATGTATGAAGTAATAGCAGAATTTGCAGACTTACTTATTTAATAAAAAAACATTTTAGTAGTAAAAATGTTCATATTGTAAAGATTTGAAATCCTGAAATAGATCTAAGTGACTTTTACACAATGTTATTGATATTAGGAAAAACAAAGAAAAGGTGGCCCAAAAGGGTGGGAAAGACATAAGAGACAATGATGATGGGTTAAAAACCCAGAGATGCAGAGAAGAAAAAATCTTAGCAACCCTAAAGAAGGACATAAAGATATAGCCTAAAACAGATAGCAACAACAAAGAAATATCATCTAATTAGCCCCAGAGGTATAGACAGCTAAGTCGGATATATAACACAAATGGTAGAAAATATGATCCACAGGGATGAAACCTACATAGGATGTAGGCTTCTAACGAAGCAATTTTGTCTTTGACTCTGGGCATTCTTTCCCCTCCAAATTTCAAGTTTTCAGAGAAAAGGCTATTTATATAAGTTGCATAAAACTTTCACAATACATTATGAGGAAAACCAAGTAAAGAAGCAAGATTGATTCATTGATTCAACACTTTATTCCACTACCATATTTAAGCAATAACTATCTCTACCTCAACTATAATTAGTTTCTTCCTGTAAAAGATGTTCAGCAATTTGCTTTTATGCAGAGCATATTAGTGTGTGGGAACCTCTTTCCAAGTCCCGCATGGTTCAGGGTTTCCGGTTCAGTGTTCGGGTTCTGAAGGAGGCCTCACGCAAACAAAATGAGAGACCAGAAAACATTAATTTGGCGATATTGGGGGGCCAGGCGGGAGCCTTCCTCTAGTGGAAAGGACTGCCACCTTCCTTTGGCCTTGCCATCCCTTTTATTTAGGTTTTATTTAGATACACCCTTTGCCCTAAAGCAGGCAATTCCAGTAACAAGTAGATTATCTTTATCAGTCAGGATTAAAATTATTATTTCATAGGGAAGTTCATTGTCTCAATTAGATAGGGAGTGGCTGATTTTGACCTTTCAAAGCTTCAAGGTTGACCAGCCTTCTAGCCTCCTGTTTACATCCATTTAGTGAGAACAATGTTTGGTTTCCGACATTAGTGTGCTTTCAAAATTTTTTTCAAACATTAGTTTGAAATCTTATCAGATTTATTAAGAATATTTTTTACATATTTCTTCTTTCTAAGCAGCAACTGGTCACTAGAATTTACAATTCTATCTGTAAATCTAGCTCCTTTTTGTCAGAGATTATGATATATTTTTATAATTCTGTGCTCTCTAAATTAACAGTTAAATGCCTTTACAAAATAAGTACTTTCTAAGACTATATTTGTCCATCAAAAAATTTAATTCAGTATAATTCCAGTGTTAAGTGTTTTGGAGAAATTCATTTTTTTTTTTCACTTTAAATTGCTTACACCTTATGTTGGGCATAAATGCCAAATCATGAAAACCTCCTCCTACATAGAAAAGAAGATAGTATAAGGAGTCATTCTTGTCTAAGGTCGTTGGAACTAAATTACCCCTGACAATGCTTATGCTGCAGTGGTAATTACCACATAATATCTAGTGAAATTATATATTGAAAACAATTTTCTACTGTTTTGATTCTCATCTGGAATCACTGCTAATTGCTTAAGTAGTAGCAAGGAATGATTAAAGAAAAGAAACAAAACACAAAAAAATAGATTGTATTCATTTAAGGACACAGAGATGGTTCAAATCCTGAGAAAAAAAAACAGAAATTCACTGTTATCTTGAAATTTTACATCATAAAATTAGGTGTATATGAATATCAAAATGATGATTTCAGAATGTACATAATATGAGATGTGCAAATTGTATTATTAAGTGAAATATCCTATCTAATAAAAGAGTAATATGTAAATTGACTGTACCTCTACTATACAGACAGCAGGCTTGAGTTTCCCTGGCAATGGAGGAAGCCAAGCTTCCTGCACACCCTGGCTGGCCCAGGCCTCCACACAAGGCCACACAGTTTCAATTATAGAAGATAAATAAAACCCAGATACCAGGGCCTCTGTTTGGGTCGCCTGGGGATGTGGCTGGCCTACAAACCACCACTGTCCCTTCATCCAGGCTGCCCAGTTCCCTAAGGGAAACCCTACCCTGATCCAGGACACCCTTCAGGGCAAACCAGCTGGCCCCCACCCATGCACCAGGCCTCTATTCTATCTAATAAAAGAGTGATATGCAAATTGACCATCACTTCAACACACAAGATGGCTGCCCCCAGGTGGTCAAAGATGGCTGCACCCATGTGGACACAAGATAGCTGCCACAAGATGGCCAGCAGGGGAAGGTAGTTGGGAGGTACAAGGCAAGCAGGGGAGGGCAGTTAGGGGTGATCAAGCCTGCAGGGTAGGACAGTTAGGGGTGACCAGACCTATAGGGGAAGGCAGTTGGGGTGACCAGGCTTCCAGGGGAGGGCATTTAGGGGCTATCAGGCTGGCAGGGGAGTAGTTAAGCATCAATCAGGCTGGCAGGGGACTGGTTAGGAGGTGATTAGGCTGGCAGGCAGAAGTGGTTAGAGGCAATCAGGAAGGCAGACAGGTGAGCAGTTGGGAGCCACCAGTCCTGGCTTGTGAGAGGGACCCCAGATTGGAGAGGATGCAGGCCAGGCTGAGGAACAACCCCCTCTCTCCTCCCCATGCAGGAATTTCATGGAACATCTTTCTATAGTTTCTAATAATATTTGGGCAAGGAATAATATCTTCAAAGGATATAGTAGGTTTTATTTGTTAATTATTTTGTTATACTGCTTGAAAATGTTTCCTTATGTGTTTTTTTTTTAATTTTACATCAGACAACTTATTTTTTATTTTTTAAAAAGCCACATGATATGTAAAATGGAAAGATGGTTTCATTCCATCTATATCGGTTTATATATAAAAATGCTAAAAAATTGCCGAACTGGTTTGGATCAGTGGATAGAACATTGGCCTGTGGACTGAAAGGTCCTGGGTTCAATTCTGATCAAGGGCGTGTATCCTGGTTTCGGGCACATCTCTAGTAGGGGGCATGCAGGAGGCAGCTAATTGATGTTTCTCTCTCATTGATGTTTCTGACTCTCTATTCCTCTCCCTTTCTCTCTGCAAAAAATCAATAAAATATATTTTAAAAAAATAAAATAAATAAAAATGCTAGAAAATCTATTCAAACTATTAGTCATCAGAGACTTTTAGAATAACTGGTTTCATAATTACCATGTACATGGTAAGTCAGGATGGTCCATGCATCTACTTTAAAGCTATATCTATACTTTACACTATATAGTATGCATATTTACAATAAAATATGTTAAATTATAGATATAATTTTCCCATTTTTTATGCCATTCAAGCATGTCTATACAAATATATGTTTATATGTATAAATATGTATATGGATAATTATAGTGAGTTTATTTACTAGTATAATTAGTATGAATCTCACTTTTTAAGTTATCCAAAAAATAAAAGTGACACTTTTTGTGAATGATGTCACTACACAAGACCTATAACTTTTTATAGGTTATAATTTGTGGAGTATTCATCATTAATTAATAAGGTCTTAAATAAAAGAGAAATCAACCTAGCATTCTTTGAACACTCTTGTATCAGAAATTAAATTAGATAATTTGTATCTATTAATTCCCTGAACTATCATATAAATATTAATGTTCTGAGGAAAGATAACTCTCATATGTTTAATATATATCTGGAATATGTAAATTATCTTGATGAGTAATTCAAATTGAGATAATTTGTAACTATAAAGAATAAATAGTCTGATAAAGAATCTATGCTTTAGTTTTGTGTGTTGGAGTTGAGGTTCAGAAAAATTTAGTATGTCTTTCTACATATTAATATTAGAGGCCCAGTGCACACATTTTTGTGCAGGTAGGATCTGGCTGGTCCAGGCAAGCTGGGGAAAAAGGCCTCAGGCAATTGGCAAGATGGCCCTGCCCCTGATCAGTGTGTGGGGGTGGGTGTATCATGGGGGAAGGTTAGCTAGGGGGAGGGGCTTCAGGTGGTTGGACAGCCAGCTCCACCCCCTAGTCAAACTCCTGCTCTAACTCCTGGTTGAGGGGACAATTTGCAGATCAGCCTTTTATTATATAGGATATATTAAATCTATTCAAATTATTTTTAGTATTTATAATCTCAAACATTTGGCAATCCTTACTTTGTTTGCTGTTTATAATAACAAAACATATAGGGTCTAAAATAAGTTAGGTACATTTTTAATATTCAAAGCAATAATCAAAAACACATATTTTGTTCTTAGCTTAATTATATATTTTCTATATAAACAATGCACAGAGAACGGTTGTAAAGGTCAAAGTTAGAGGCATATTACATAATTTAAAGTGTATCTCCTTGAAAATAAATAGAAAGATGTCCTTGAAATTATGTATATCTCTTTCTAGAAATGTGTCTTTGGATAAAGATACTGACCACTTTAATTATTAATTTTAACTTCTGTAAAATGAGCCTCTTCTCCTGCTCTCTTTTTAGCGTAAACAACATTCACATAGAACCTGGAACTTACTAAATCCTAAATAATTAGTAACAAGAATAATTATATATATATAATTATTCTTGTTACTAATTACACACACACACACACACACACACAGAGATAGATAGTGAGAGAGAGAGAGAGAGAGAGAGAGAGAGAGAGAGAGAGAGATTTTTAGCATACAGTATATACCTTGCTAAAATTTTTAAATAAGTTTATTGTGGGATATTGGTTAATAGAATTATGTATGTTTCAACCATAATATTCTACCGTACACTGTCTGTATATTGCATTGTGTGTTTATCACCTAAAGTCAAATCATTTTCTTCTCACCACATATTTTACCATTTTCTGCCACTCCAACTCCCTTTTTCTCTGGTGATCATCATACTGCTGTCTGTGTCTATAATTTTGTATCTTGTTAGTTCATTTGTTATTTCACATATATGAGTGAAATTATATGATTTTTAATTTTCCTATCTGATTTATTTAGTTAATAAAATATTTTCAAGATTCTGCTACATTATATCAAATGGCAGTTTCATCTTCTCTTATAGGTCAGAAACAAGGCAAGGATGGCCAATCTCACCAGTTATTCAACATAGTATTAGAAGGCCTAGCCAAAGCAACCAGGCAAAAGAAAGAAATAAAAGTCATCCAAATTGGGAATGAAGAAGTAAAATTGTCACTTTTTGTAGATTACATGATTTGTTATTTAGAAAACCCTAAGGAACTTATCAAAAAAGCTATTAGAAACAACACATAAATATTCATGGTAAGTTGCAGGATTTTAAAAATCCATTGTATTTCTATATGCCAGCAATGACATTTACAAAAATGAAATTAAAAGAATTCCTTTTGCAATTGCAAAAAGAAAAAAAAAATGAGTAAGATACCTAGGAACAAACTTAACAAAAGGTGTTTGGGACCTAAACACTAAGTCTATAAGACATTATTAAAATAAATTGAGGAAGATACAAAGCAATAGGAAGATAATCCATATTCCTGGTTTGAAAGCATCATCATTGTTAAAACATCCATATTATCTCAAGCAATATATAGATTTAATGCAGTCCTGATCAAAATCTCAATAACATTTTAAAAAAATAAATAGAACAAAAAAATCATCAGAATTGTATGGTACCACACAGAAGACACACATAATGCATAACCCATAGACACAGACAATACCTTGGTAGGCCTGGGGGATATGGGATGGAGGAAGCCAATGAGGGTAAAAGGAGGCTGTCTGTAATGCTTTCAACAACAAAGATACATTAAAAAAGAAAAGAAAAGAAAAACCACATAGCCTAATAAATACTGAGAAAAAAATACAAAGCCAAAAGTATCATACTCTCTTAGTTCAGAATATATTAGAAAGTGATAGTAATAAAAACAACATGGAATTGGCAGAAAAACAGACCAACAGAACTAAACTCCCTTTGTATATAGAAAAATAATCTTCAACAAAGGAGTGAAAAAAAAACATACATGGAGAAAAGACAGGTTTTCAATAAATGGTGTTGGGAAAATTGAAAGCCACATGTTAAAGAATGAAACTTGACTTTTATATGTCACTAAGACATATATTTTGTCCCTGTAAATACATTGTTCCTTTTGACCACCTTCACCCATCTCACCCTCCTCCAGTGTTTGATGCATCTATTGACTAACAAAGGCCATAGTTTTATTTTCTAAGAGCAAGGAAGTTTTTAAAATATTTTCAGAAGTGAATGCCATTTACAGATCACTTTTTGCACCTTCAGAAGAATGGTTTTGAATGTGGGACAATAGAAAAGTAGAGATAACAGGGCAAATGTTTCTTTAAGATTCCAGTAATATAACATACTTGCCAGAACTAGGGGATGAAAATAAACATGTAAAAAGATGTAGGAATAAAATTGTATTTTAGATCCATAATTAGTGTTTCATGATATTGAATAAGACACAAGAGAGGGGTGAATTAAATGAGTAATCAATGATGATTTCTATATTTCAGAATTAAAAATAATTTAAGATATGTGTGTATGAACTGGCTGTTTAATGTGATGGACAAAACTGTGTAGTTTCTTGGAAGACAAAAAGGCTACAAAGTTTCAATTATAGAAGATAAATAAACCCCAACAGAAATGATGGCAGCCATGGAGCGAGCAGGAGCCTTGGCTCCCCTCCAGACTACAAAGTTTCAATTATAGAAGATAAGTAAATTCCAGATACCAGGGCCTCCATTTCGGTGACCGGGGGACATGGTCAACCTGCAAACCACCACAAGCCCCTTACCCAGGCCACCCCATACCCCGAGGGAACCCCCACCCTGATCCAGAACACCTTTCAGGGCAAACCAGCTAGTCCTGATCTGTGCGCACCAGGACTCTATCCTATCTAATAAAAGAGTAATATGCAAATTGATTCTCATTCCAACATACAAGATGGTTGCCCCCTTGTGGTCAAAGATGTCTTTCCCCCATGTGAAAACAAGATGGCCACCATAAGATGGCCAGAAGAGGAGGGCAGTTGTGGGTGATTGGGCCAGCAGGGAAGGGCAGTGGGGGATGACTGGGCCAGCAAAGCAGGTCAGTGGAGGGACCAGGCCTTCAGGGGAGGGCAGTTGGGGGTGACCAGACCTGCAGGGGAGGGAAGCTGGGAGCAGGCAGATTGGCAGGGGAGGGCAGTTATGGGCAACCAGCTGGCAAGGAAGGGCAGTTAGGGGTGACTGGATCAGTAGGGAAGTGCAGGTGGGAGCAACCAGGCCTGCAGGGGAGGGCAGTTTGGGGTGAACAGGTTGGCAGGGGAGAGCAGTTAGGAGTGACCTGGTGATTAGGGGAGGGCAGTTTGGGGTGACGTGGCCAGTGGAGGAGGACAGTGGGATGATAAGGCCTTCAGTGGAGGTTAGTTTGGGTGATTTGGCTGGCAGAGGAGGGCAGTGGTAAGACCAGGTCTGCAGAGGAGGGCAGTTGGAGACTACCAGGTCTGCAGAGGAGAATAGTTAGGGGTGACCAGGCCAGCCAGGGAGAGCAGTTAGGTGCAATCTGGCCAACAGGGGAGCAGTTAAATGTTCATCAGGCTGGCAGAGGAGTGATTAGGGAGTGATCAGGTTGGCAGAAAGAAGTGGTTAGCACAATCAGATAGGCAAGCAGGCAGGCAAACAGTTGGGAGCCAGCAGTCCTGGATGTTGAGAGAGATGTCTGACTGCCTATTTAGGGTGGGATTGTACTTAAATAGGCAGTCTGACAACCCTCTGGTGTCAGATTTGAGAGGGTGCAGGTTGGGCTGAGAGACACACCTCCTCACCCCTCATGCACGAATTTTGTGCACCAAGCCTCTAGTCCTATATAATAAAAGAATAACATGCAAATTAACAATCACCCCAATACACAAGATGGCTGCTCTCAGGTGGTCAAAAATGGCTGCCCCATGTGGACACAAGATGGCCACCACAAGATGGCCAGCAGAGGAGGGCAGTTGGCAGGGAACAGGACTGCAAGGGAGGGCATTTAGAAGGGACTAGGCCTGCAGGGAGGGTAGTTGGGGAAACCAGGCCAGCAGAGTAGGGAAATTGGGGACAACCATGCCTGCAGATCAGGGCAGCTGGAGGGGACCCAGGCGTGCAGGAGAGGGCAGTTAGGGGTAACTAGACCTGCAGGGGAGGGCAGTTAGGGGTAAACAGGCTTCCAGGGGGGCAGTTAGAAATCAATCAGGCTGGCAAGGGAATGCTTAGGGGGTGATCAGACTGGCAGGCAGAAGCAGTTAGGGGCAATCAGGAAGGCTGGCAGGTGAGCAGTTGGGAGCCAGCAGTCCTGGATTGTGAGAGGGATGTCCAACTGCCCATTGGGAATGGGCCTAAACAGATAGTCAGACATCCCTCGAAGGGTCCCCAATTGGAGACCGTGCAGGCTGTGCTGAGGGACACCCCGCCCTTATGCACCGGGCCTCTAGTGTATGTGTATAGATAGATAGATGGTAGGTAGATAGATAGATAGATAGATAGATAGATAGATAGATAAATAGATGATAATAATAAGGTCTATTTTTAGTAGTTTTAACTTTTGAATAGCAACTTTAGTGAAATATAATATATATTTACATTCTATAACATTCATCCTTTTAAAATATAACATCAGATTTTATTACATTTACAGAGTTGGGGAAACAACTAATTTCAGGTATTTTTATTATCCCAAAAGGAAACACTATATCACTCAACAGTTTTTCCCAATCACACCTCTTCCTGGTCACATATCTATGGATTTGTGTATTTGCAAATTTCACATAGTAGTAAATAAACCATACCATATGTGTTTTTTTTTCTGACTGGTTTCTTTCACTTACTATAGTATTTTCAAGATTATTTTATATAACATATATTAGTATTTACAAAGCTTGTTTCTGAAAGATACAATGCAGGATTAAAAGTATTTCACTAGATCCTGAATATTTTAGAAACATTTTTTTTTTCAGTCTCCTCTCATAGTGGAATTTCACATTCCTTTTCTGTTGTATTTTAAATAGATCAGAGGAAATTAAAGAGAGAGAAGAAAAATAACTAAACAAAGTTAGAATAAAAAGAAAGAATTCAGCTTCTATTTATGTTCTTTCTACCTGTAAGTTCTGAAAAACTGTATGTTTACTTAATTAAACTAGAATAGCATTCATTCTCTGATGAATTTAAGCAGGTTGAGAGAAATGACAGAAAGCTCTGTATATATCACTGATATCTAGTGACCTTCACACTTAAAAATGCTAGGATTTAATGGCCTAAAACATATGTAACAAGTCTTGAAACTTTAAGGAAAATCTACAGTTAGTGGTAAGCATATTTCTACTGTAGTACAAATTTCTAAGGATACTTAGAAAAGTCTCCATCTCTATCTTAATTAACATTTTGAGTAGAATAAGACAAAGTAGCATGTTCCATTCATCTTAAAATTGTCTTCTGTGACTAACTACTGTAAATTGTTGTTAGCAGGGTAATAGGCCTCTCCTAGTATATAAGAATGGTTCTTGTGACTCAGTTTAGTATTGTCAATTTTTTAATTTCTAAAAATTGTCCAGACTTGTACTCCAATTATTTATTATTTCCTTTTCTGTTGTAAATTGCTAATGCAGAGACCCCTAGATAATATATCATATCACAAGACACAGCTGTTAGTGTATTTTTAAAAATCCCATGTCTTCCTCGCTCTGACCCTAGTTTTCTGTTTCTTTTCTTTTTCTTTTTTCTTTTTTCTTTTTTTTTTTCACAAAGCAACTAGGTCTTTAAAAAATATTAATGTTCCATCTGGATGTTGCTTCTACTTTAATCTATCACCTAGGTAACAAAAGAAGGTCCAGTATTATTTGATAAGTGTCACAAAAGATTAACTAGTTTAGCTGATAAACAAATATGCTCACATACCTTAAAATAACTTGATTTCAGAGTATCTTAATCTCAAATACAACTTTGTTTTAAGGTTAACAATCCAGCTAATGGACTAAATAACTCATTGAAGCTTCAGCTTGAAAACTGTAACACTTGACCTAAAGCCTTAGAGAAACTTTTAACAGCAAAGGGGACAAATAGGTTTCACAGCAGCTGCTTCTATGATTTCTTAGGGAAGTGAAAAGAAAGACCTATCTTTTTTAAAAGCTCTTCTCCCTCTGTTTTGTAACATTATTTGTTCCTGTTCTCTTTCTGCCCTTTCTTGCTTCCTCCCATTTTTCTTTCTCTTTCCCTCCCCTCCCCTCCCTTCCCCTGCCCCCTTCTCTCCTCTCCTCTCCTCTCTTCTCCTCTCCTTTTTTCTTCTTTCCTTTCCTTTCCTTTCCTTTTTTTAGGCCTAGTCATGTCTTTTTTTATTTATTTTTCAATTGCAGTTGACATACAATATTATATTACTTTCAGGTGTGCAACACAGCAATCAGACATTTATATACTTTATCCATCTGGAACCTTACATAGTTAATACAATATTATTGACTATATTTCCTTCATTACACTTTACATTTCCCTGAATATCTTTCCCATTTTTCTTAATAAAAACAAAGGTACTTTCACTCTTCTCTGACTGTATTCCCTAATTGTTCAATGCTGAAAACAGTTCACTTTTCTCATACCTTTTCATTCAAATTATTTTTAAAATCTATCAAACATTCTACAGTGTTTCCTATATACTGTGTACTGTTCTAGGTGCCTTGGATTAGTCCATAATTCTCAAAGCAATTGTGTGCAAGATATAATATTATTATCTCTGTCTGCCAGATGGGAAGATAAAAACATAGAGTGGCTAAGTAACTTTCCCAATGTCACTTATAGCATCCAAATATATAAAAACCCAGTGTCCATAACATCCAAAAGGACCAAAGGCTTGACTGAATGACAGTCAGTGCTAGGTTGACGTGGTGACCCGGCACTGACTGTCGAGGGGGCTGTGGATCAGGCCCAAAGAGGGGCCTGGAGAGAGAAGCAGGATCTTATCCATAGCCTTTATGGCAGCTGTTGATCAGCCCTTGCCCCTCTCTTTCTCTTGGTCCTCCGCTGGGGCTGCTAATTAGACCCACCTCTCTGATAAGGCCTGTTGATAGGCCCAGAGCCACTGACTGGCATAGAAACCAACCAATCAGAATCTAATCTGAGTGAACTGTAAATGCAGAACCTAAAGTGGGAACTGAGGAGGGATTTTAAGGGCAATAGCTCTTTGGTATAAGGTATAAGACAGTGGTTCAATTTTTTAATGACAAGTTTGGCAGTATAGTGCATATGGCTGGCTATCAGTCCAGATATAGGGATTTTGTATTTTTTTTTCTGCCAAGACCATCTCCTCCTGATGGAAAAGGTTCCCCCCACCCCACCATTTAATCAATCTTATCCTATATAATCTATCCATACTACTAAAAGGGTAATATGCTAATTAAACTGGGTCAACAGGCAACCTTTCAGATCTCTGACTTCCTTCTGGTCAAAGGCATGGTGGTGGAGGCCAAGGCAGAGGCCATTAGGGGTAATCAGGCAGGCAGGTAGAGGCAGTTAGGAGCCAGTGGTCCCAGATTGCAAGAGGGATGTCTGACCAATTGTGGGATTGGGCCTAAAATGGCAGTTAGATATCCTCAAGGGGTCCTCAATTAGAGAAGGAGCAAGCTGGGCTGAGGGAACCCCTCCCTCACCACATGCACAAATTTTATGCACTGGGCCACTAGTGTGGTAATATCAAGATGGAAAGCCAGGCTGTCTGGATCCAGATGATGTACTTTTGCCTATGAGTATATGCTGCCTACCACTAGGGCAAGTGTCTTCCTTCCTATTCCAAATTATACATTCATTGTTGGAGATAGTGCTATCTTGATATTCTTGATATGCTTATCTTAGGAAATATCCCTGTCATTTTACTTTACCAATGCACTATTATTGCCCAGGATTGTTTTTGAATCACTTGGACTTGACCCAAAGCTGATTGTAAATTCAAATACCTGTGTTTGAAACACATACTCCTGTGCCACATCATTTTATTTGCCTGAATTCACTATATTTATACTCAACCCACAGCAACTTTCATAAGAAGTAAGTGCCTAAACTTACTTCTCATTCTAACTTATGTCATCTGCTTCTGTGGTCCAATTTTACCCAATCTTTTGTCAGGTTTGGCAAACTTGGCAGAATATTTTTTTTCTACATCAATAATGTGGATAAATCTTATTCCTACTTTCTTTCTTAATTGTTTATATCTAGGTTTCTGCAAACATCAAGTTAATTACAGGTCAAGTTTATGTTTACATATGTATCCAAAGGTTACATTCATGGTCTACAGTATAATATATACACTTTTTACTGGATGACTCAAAAGTATCTAAAAAATTATCACATTTTAATATTTAATTTTGCTATTTTTATAAACTTAAATGCAGAGTTCTGCATTTAATTGGATACTCTAATCTATGGTAAAAAAAAAAAGTAGATGCCTCTCTTAGAAAATAAATCTAATTTCTTCTATTACTGGTTGTGCTTGAGGTAAAAAAGTCAAATCCTTGAGACTTTTTGTGAAAATTTAATTTCTATGGAAAATATTTTTAAGATTTATGTGTAGATGCCCACATATCTTCCATTAGACTTATACCCATGAATTTTATATTTTTATGCTATTGTTCATAGTCATTTTTACATTTAATTTTCCAATTTGTCATGTTCATAGAAATATATAAATACTATATGTTGATCTTATACCTATAAAACTTGCTTACACTAACTTATTAGCTATAATAAATTATATGTAGACTGTTTTAGACTTTAAACACACAATAATATTGTCTACAAATGACATTATTTTCATTTATTTCTTTAGAATCCTTATAACTTTTCATTTTTTTTTCTTGCCTACAAAACAATGTTGAATAGAAGCAATGTCGTCCTGTGTTATTTATAAGTCTCATGAAAGCTTTTAACAATTTTCCTTTATATACAATGCTTGCTATAGACATATAGAATATTTCCATTAGCAGATTAAGGTACATCCCCTATTCCTAGTGTGCTAAAGTTATTTATCAGAGGTAGAAGTTAAATGTTATCAAATAATTTTTTTGTATTTATTTTCCCATCATTTTCTCTATTGATGCTGTGTATCACATAAGTTGATTTATAAATGTTAAATCAACTTTTCTTTTTTTTAAATATTTTTACATTTTATTGAATTTTTACAGAGAGGAAGGAAGAGGGATAGAGAGTTAGAAACATCAATGACAGAGAGACATCAATCAGCTGCCTTCTGCACGGCCCCTACTGGAGATGTGTCTGCAACCAAGGTACATGCCTTTTGACTGGAATCGTACCTGGGACCTTTCAGACCGCAGGCCGACACTCTATCCACTGAGCAAACGGGTTTCGGCCAACTTTGCATTTCTGAGTTAACTTTCTTTTGCTCATGAAATAATATCCTTTTATGATATTTCCAGATTCAGTTTGTGTCGGAAACCAAACATTGTTCTTACTAAATGGATGTAAACAGGAGGCCAGAAGGCTGGTCAACCTTAACTGCTCTGAAAGGTCAGAGCTAATCACTCACTGTTTAGTTGAAACATTGTTGGCTGAAGCAACTTCTACCTGTTTGTTTCATGTTAATTTCTGTTTTGTTATTTCCTGCCTAAAGGCTAGGGGTGTGTCCCAAAGCCTTAATAAAAGGGAGAAAAAGGCCAGAGCAAGTGGCAGTCCTTTCCACTAGAGGAAGGCTCCCGCCTGGCCCCCCAATATCGCCAAATTAATGTTTTCTAGTCTCTCATTTCGTTTGCGTGTGGCCTCCTTCAGAATCCAAACCCTGAACTGGGAACCCTGAACCACGCGGGATGTGGAAAGAGGTTCCCACAAGTTTGCTTATCTTGTTTAGAATTCTGGTATTTATGTTCATGAATGAGACTGACTTGATACTTGCTTTATGCTGATCTTGGTTTTGGTACTAACATTGTGCTGCACTCATAAAAACATTGAAAGGCAGTCACTTTGTTTTTATTCTTTTGAAGAACCTATGCATTATTTGGAATTATTTGTCTTTAAATATTTAGTAGATTTGTCCATAAGACCAGTTGAATATGAAGTATTTATTAATTAAATGTGTAAGATGATGATTCAACCTAAATATCATAGGATGAAAAAAAAAAAAAAGAGAAAGAGTCCTTCAATCCATCCTCTTTTGTTACTGGAAGACTTATGAGTAGAAAGATTTATGACAGTAAGCAAAATAGGTGGATGATGGACCTCCTGAAGACCAAACTTAGTCCTACTCCATGCATTAGGAACCCAGTATATACTTTTCCTGATAGATTGATCTATGACTGGTATAAATCTGTCAATTTCATAACTAAATTTCCTTTATTGTGTTAAGAATTCAACTTTGCTATTGTGTAAAAAGTGAATTTTATATTAAAGCAACATTTAGACACCACTGAATTACCTACTAGAATAACTAAAATCCAAATATCTAAAGTCACCAACTATTGATGGGGATGTCATTTATGAAAGACAGTTCAGGCATGTTTTTTTTTTTACAAAGTTAGTACAGTATTACACTATTATCCCGAAATCATGATTCCAATGTTTATCCAACTATTTGAAAACTTAAGCCCACACAAAAATCATATGTGGTTGTTTATAGCATTTTTATTCATCATCAACACAAATTGTGGTATCTATTACAATTATACTAAGTGGATATAGAAATTAGTGCATTTACATACTGGAATATTATTTAGTGATAAAATTGAGTCATGAACAGACACATGTATCTTAAACTCATTTTGCTAAGTGAAAGAAGCCAGTCTGAGTGCTTATATAGTAGATTATTCAAATAATATAACATTCTTAAAAAGGCAATTCTATAGAGGAAATAAAACTTAGTAGTTCCAGGGTCTTGACAAAGAGAGATGGGGAGAAAAAGATGAATCATTGAAGCATAGGAAATATGTTTAGGGCAGTGAAATTATACCAAAGGTATTCATAATTGTGGAAACATGAGTCTATGAATATGTCAAAACCCACTGAACTTTACAGCAAAAAAAAAAAACAAAAAAAAAACACAAAAATAAAGCAAACAATCAAACAAAATACATCTTAATGTATTCAAATGTGAAATATCTTTGAACTAGTAAGGGAATACTAATCTGGTATGCAGACTATGACAAGATAATTTAACTGCATTACAAATGTATAAAACAACCTCACAATGAAGGCAGAGGAAAATGTTGCTGATTTGGGTAACTTTGGAAATGAGAAGAGTTGTAAAACTAAAGTCAAAAGAAACTATATGTAAATGTCCTCCTAGGATATAGGCTAAGGAAATGGAAATTACTATAATTTATACTGGGGAGTTGTTTAATGGGTATAAATTTCAGTTATGTTTGATAGATAAATAATGGAGATCTAATGTACAACATAGTGCCTATAGTTAACAATTGTATTGTGCCCTATAAAATTTAGAAGAGGATAAGTCTCATATTAAATGTTCTTATGACATACATGTGAAAAGAATATCCCCAAAATAAAGAAAAAGAAATTCTGTTAAGTACTAAATATGTCTATTACTGATGTTTGCATATATCCCAACTTGTCATCTATGTACACATTAATTATATGCCATAATTTTGCTTCATTATTTCTTAATAAAGTTGTTAAAATAATTAATTAAGAATGCAGAGTACAAAGCCTATGCCATTCATAATCATCCAATAAAGCATGTGTGCAAACAGCTATAATGTAAATTATACACTCTAAATATTAACAATGTATAAGTGCAGTGCAAGTAATCTGACACATTGAAAGTTCATAAAATAAACATAAACACTCTGGATGAATTAATTAGACAAACAATGGAAGAATAAGTAAAATACAGATAACTAAATGTTTGGGATAAGAATGTCATTTAATTATAGGTGAGCAATATGGGCCTATAAAACAAACATATTTTATTAAATCATGTGAAAGCACTTGAAATTTCTAAAAACCTCAAATTCTAAAATAAATCCATAAACATTAGACATTAGGCATTAAGTTCTAGATCAAGTGAAGAATCTCTTTAAAGGAGCATATATTTACCAATGAAATGGAGAAATAAAAAATGATAAAGGTTGTACATATTAGAAAGAGTACGTATAAGACTTCTGGTACAGAGCTTTCAAGAGGGTGTTCACAATATTTCAGAAGTTGACATAATCTGAATAAAGCAATACTCTTGTAAAGTGATTTTATTATAATGTAAGGTGTATATTTGAAACTTTCAAAATAAAAACTTGTGAATGCATTATTAATAACTTTAACAAAAGAAAACTATAAACAAAAGATTGATTTCTTATCAAAATACTATCTCCTTTTCATGCAAAAACACCAAAAATATTGAACAGCAGTAAAGGAAATAAAGAATGAATATGTTACATTAGTAGATTGTCCATTAGTTATATTTTACTACTATCCTTCAATGTGGAACATCAGCTAATTTTTAAGTATCCTGAAATACTTAAAAAAAAATCAGCAAACTCATAGCTGAAATAAAGGAAAGACATGACAAAATACCAATTTAAAGCTAAGATTAAAAGTTTAACATATTTCAATGAGCAACACAAATAATTACATTTTGTTTAGCATAACATCATGGTTTCCAAAGATTATTTGTAGAGTGCAAATGCCAACTACTGTGTCCAGACTAGAACTTCCATTTTCTGATCAATCAGATGATCATAAACTGGTGGTACTGCTATTTTATAGCAGAGAATAAATCTGCTAATTTGACTATTACTCTCTGCAAAGCAGCTGTGATCACAACCTACTGAGCACAGAAAATACTTTCTCCCAGACTCATATAAAACTTACATATGGAAAATTTCCAAAAAGCTAACTATGCTTATTGCATAACTTACTGAGATATATGTTGCATTATGCTGCTATATTCTGCAACTTAGCAAGACTAAATAACATATCCTGGGACTTTTCTACTCATAAAGTATGCTACAAGAATTAAGTACAAGGTATACCTTTTTACAACCAATATAGGTCTTTTGAGCTAAAGTGTCAACATGGGTTAGAAAAAAAAAAACATAGCTAATTGAACACTTTCACAAATGTCATCTCCCTATCTCCCATATAGATTATATATTTTAATTTTATAGACTTTTCTTATTCTTAACAAATTGACAAAAATTAACATAGTTTTCAGATGTTCATATTTAAAATATAGCTCAAGGATATTAAGATTATTTATGGTTTTAAAGGAAACTAGAGTAGGTTGTGGCTGGTAGGAGAGGATTAAAAGAGAGTATGAGTGAGTAAAGGAGTGAAATGGGAATGTGTGAACAAGTGGTGTGTGTGTGTGAGTGTGTGTGTGTGTGTGTGTGTGTGTGTGTGTGTGTGTGTGATAGATCTCAAAAGAGTCTCTAAGGCTGGTGGATTAGACTCTCCTAGACAAAGAGCCCCTGCTACTGTCACAGGTATTCTCCATGCAAGCACGACTCTGGCATGGACAAACAGACTGGCCTTGGACACCACCACAGATCTGTGCAGCGAGCTGCATGCTAGTGGGACCTGGCAAGGGCCGCCAGCCATAGACTCTGAGACCCCTGAAGTGATGTGCAGAGTTCCACACCACCTCTTCTGTGGGCTCTGGGACTAGGCAGTGAGTTGTACACCAGTGAGACATCATAGGCAACTCTTGCCAAGGGACCCAGGACCCTGAGCAATAGCTTGTGAGACAAGGGGTCAGGGGTGACATTCAAGATCCAACTTCATCAGGATAACCCAAATAGCTCAAGGAGGAGGCTTTCCTAAAACACCCAGTTCAGAAAGATCTGAGAGACTACACCACTGATTCCCAAAAAACACCTAAGATATAGGACCAGCCTCAAAAAAGCTGGGTGGCATTGCAGTTTGATCTAATACATGGAAACAAATACAAAGAGAAGCAAAAATGTAGAGACATAAAAACAATCACAAAGGAAAGAAGAAGAGGGATTACCAGAAAAGGAACTAAATGAAATGAAGGCAAGTAATTTGTCAGATAAAGAATTCAAAGTAATGCTTATAAAGGATATTCAAACATCTTACTAAGAATTATAATCCTATCTAATAAAAGAGTAATATGCAAATTGACCATCACTCCAACACAAAAGATGGCTGCCCCTATATCGTCAGAGATGGTGCTCCCATTTGAACACAAGAAGGCCACCACAAGATGGAAAGCAGGGGAGGGTAGTTGGGAAAGATCAGGCCTGCAGGGGAGGGCAGTTAGGCAACAATCAGGCTGGGAATGGAGCGGTTAGGGGTAATCAGGCTGGCAGATAGAAACAGTTAGGGGCAATCAGGAAGGCAGGCAGGTGAGCAGTTGGGAGCCAGAAGTCCTGGATTGTAAGAGGGTGTATGGCTGCCTATGGGGACCAGGTCTAAATGGTCAGTCAGACATCACTCGAGGGGTCCCAGATTGGAGAGGGTGCAGGCAGTGCTCAGGGACAACCCCCCTTACATAAATTTCATGCACATGTCCCCTAGTTCAATTATAATTCTAAGGCACTGAATGAAAACTACAATGACATGGGTAAGAATCAAGAGGAGATGAAGAATGACATAGTTACAATAAAGAAACCCTGGAAGAATTCAACAGTAGACTAGAAGAGCTGAGTACTTAATTGTTGAGTTAGAACACAGGGTAGAAGAAAATCACCCTATCAGAGTAGAAATTGGAAAAATAAATTAAAAAGGAGGACAGTTTAAGGGAGTTTGCAGACAAAATGAAACAAAACAATATCCACATTATAGGAATTTCAGAAGGAGAAGAAGCTGAGTAAGGAATAGAAAACCTGTTTGAAGAAATAATCACAGAAAACTTTTCTGACTTGTGGAAGAAAAAAGTCATACAAGTCTAGAAAGCATGAAGAGTCCCAAACATGATGAACCCAAAAGACCCACAATAAGACACATCAGAATTAAAATGGCAAATGTTGCTGAAACTGGTTTGGCTCAGTGAATAGAGTGTTGGTCTGGGGACTGAGAGGTCTCAGGTTCGATTCCTGTCAAGGGCATGTACCTTGGTTGCGGGCATATCCCGAGTAGGGGGTGTGCAAGAGGCAGCTGATCAATGTCTCTCTCTCATCAATATTTCTAACTCTTTATCCTTCTCCCTTCCTCTCTGTAAAAAATCAATAAAATATATTAAAAATAAATAAATAAATAAATAAATAAATAAATAAATAAATAAAATGACAAACGTTAAAGATAAAGAATCTTAAAGGCTACAAGAGTTATGTATAAGGAATTTCCCATTAGACTATCAGCTGATTTCTCAACACATCTGGTGAGAAGGGAGTGGCATGAAGTTACAAAGTAATGAAAAACAAGGGACAGAAACCAAGAATACTCTATCCAGGAAAGCTATCACTCAAAATTAAATGTGACATCTGGAACTTAAAGACAAAAAATACTAATATATATATTAGAGACCTCGTGCACAAAATTTGTGCATGGGTAGGGTCCAGCAGCCTGGCCAGGGGGAGGGGACATGAATGGTTGGCCGGCCGCCTGCAAACTCCTGGTCAAGGGACAATTTGCATATTATCCTTTTATTATATAGGATCTATATTGAGTGGCCAGATTATTATATCTTCAGAGATCATAATAATCTGGCCACTCAGTGTGTGTTTGTGTGTGCATATATATGTCCTATCTAATAAAAGAGTAATATGCAAATTGACCATACCTCCACTACACCCACCAGCAATGCCTACTAGCCAATCAGAGCAAGTATGCAAATTAACCCAATCAAGATGGCTATGGCCACAGAGAGAGCAGGAGACAAGTTTGGGTTGGCCCTGGCAATGGAGGAAGCCAAACTTTCCGCAAAGCCTGGAAGGCCCATGCCTCCATTTAAGGCAACAAAGTTTCAATGGCTGTGTGAACAGAAGGCTTGGGTCTGCTCCAGCCTACAAAGTTTCAACTGTAGAAGATAAATAAATCCCAGATACCAGGGCCTCTGTTTGGGTCGCTGGGGGGGTGTGGCCTGCCTGCATTCCACCACAGGCTCCTTGCCCAGGCCACCCCACGCCCTAAGGGAACACCCCTGCTGATCTAGGACACCCTTCAGAACACACCATATGGCCCCACCCATGCAGCAGGTCTTTATCCTATCTAATACAAGAGTAATATGCAGATTGACCATTACTCCAACACACAAAATGACTGCCCCATGTGGTCAAAAGATCCTGCCCCCATGTGAACACAAGATGGCCACCACAAGATGGCTAGCAGGGGAGGACAGTTGGCAGGGACCAGGCCTGGAAGAGAGGACAGTTAGGGTGACCAGGCTGGCAGAGGATGGAAGTTGGGGGTGACTGGGCCTGCAGGAAAGGACAGTTGAGGGGGACCCAGGCCTCTAGGGGAGGAAATTTAGGGCTGACCAGGCCTGCAGTTGAGAGCAGTTAGGGGTGACCAGGCCCATAGGGGAGGGCAGTTAGGGACAAACAGGCTGGCAGGGAGCAGTTAGGCATAAATCAGTCTGGTAGGGGGGGTGGTCAGGGGGTGATCAGGCTGGCAGACAGAAGTAGATAGGGGCAATCAGGAAGGCAGACAGATGAGTAATTGGGAGCCAGCAGTCCTAGATTCTGGATGAGGCCTAAACGGGCAGTCAGACATCCCTTAAGGGGTCCCAGATTGGAGAGGGAGCAGGCTGGGCTGAAGGACAATACCCCTTCCCCCTGTGCATGAATTTAATTTACTGGGTCCCTAGTGTGCTAGTGTGTGTGTGTGTGTGTGTGTGTGTGTGTGTGTGTGTGTATAACATTTCATTTATCAATTCACTTGTTAATGGACATTTAAGTTGTTTCCATACCTTAGCTATTGTGAATGCTGCAATGAAAATGGAAGTGCAGACATCTTTTAAGATTTTATTTCCTTTGATATATATGATGCCTTTCATAAATATATAATTTAGAGATGAGCTAAGATGGTTCTCCTCATTGTATTCTGCCTCACTTCCGATACACTGGAAATATGCTTTTATTTTATTTTTTTTCTTATGTACTTCTGTACTTTATCGCTCTTCCTATAAGTACTTTTCTTCTTTGTCTCTGACATATATATATATATTGATCTCACACTAATATTATTTAGTCAAGGCTTTTCTCTCCTCTCATCTAGAGATGGTACTTTGATGTTAAAACTATTTTTCCTTTGTTCTTGTTCCAGTACTTTTTACAATGGATTGCATTTCTTCATCATGTTCTTTTTCTTGCCAGAGTGATTGAATATATGCCATGGACAAAGAGCATGACTTTTTCTTCTTAGACTTTTTCTTAATGTCTTTCACATTGCTTGACACATAATAGTGTACCATAAATATCTAATTAACTATGATTCATTTGGCTTCCTTGTTATTTTCTAACTACATAGCCATTCTGTAAAGTCTGTAAGAAGAAATGAATGAGAAAAGATACATCCAATATGTTTACTAGCCTTTTAAAGATATCACAACACTATGTAGTAAATCAACTCACTGAAGAGTTAATACAATATTCAAAAGTGAACTTTGGCACTATTCATTAGAAAAATAAGATCATAAATGACTTTTGGAAATTCTCTGCCTATGAGAGACGATTATTTCACTTAGAATATTCTATACAACAATTTTAAATTTTATTGATACTTTTGTTAAACAAATTAAAAATGATTTTATAGACTAAATAATAAGTTTTAACATATTATAATGAAATATATTGAGGAAACCTGTCAATGATGTTATAGTTATTTCATCAAAATATTAAAATTTAAATATATATATATATATATATATATATATATATATATAAATTAGATAGATAGTATATATTTGTGTATATATATATATATTTATATACAAATCATGACAACTGATCTTGATTATAAAGGAGTGAAATAATTTAGAAGAATAACTAATATATATTAAAATCTCTTTGAAAAGGAGAATACATTTTATTCAATTATTTAATTTATTCATTAATCATAGTTAATAATACCTACTATATGTCACTTGGCCAAAGCATTGGTGATCATGAAAAAATCAGAAAGAGATTTTGTCTTTGTAAATATAAAGCTTTATTAAGAAAATAAACAAATACATTATAAAAATCACTCAAGTATATTTTTAATAAAGTTGATTTTGAATTGTGAAATCTCCACTTTCTTAAAATGAGCATATAACACAGAGGCAAACACAAGAAATAATTTAATAATGTCTGTCTTTACATTTTGTAAATCTCAATAAATTGTCTAAAGCCACAAAATGTCCTTGAAGTAAACATTTTAAACCAAAGCAGTGTTTTGTTGTTGTTGTTGATGATAATGATAATGGTGGTGGTGTGTGTTTTTTTTTAATAATTTTTTTCTCCTAGTATAAAGTATTTTCTGATCAGATGAAGAAAAACAACGGCACTGCCTACTCCATTGGCTACTTAAGTTATTCCTAATATTGGTTCATAACTTACACCAACCCATATGTTCTCATAAAAAATTTAATATTACTTTTCCAACACATATTATCTTCCCCAACTCATAAATATTGATATTGTGGGGATCCTGCTATTGATGATCTCTAATAATCAAGTAATATGAGTAGCAACTTTACATGTCTCTGCTGCTCACCAACATTTATTAATCCTGATAGTATAGAGAAGCTCACTGAATATAATTTTCATAAAATAAATGTATAGAAATAATTGAAAGGGATATACAAGCTCCTTGAACACAGGTGCATTCACTCATTTGGAATATATTCAGATAATTTAGCTGGCATTTATTTATAATAGATATCTAGTTCTATGCTAAATATCAGGCAAGTTTTAGTGGAAAAAGGAATCTTTGCCTTCATTGGAGTCTGTGTCCTAATGGTATTTGCCCTGTTAAATACTTCATAAAATATTATAACTTTTCACCCATATTTTTGTTTTATTTTCAGTTGGAATCAAATATATAAATTAATTTTTAGGCAATTCTTACAATGTTAAACTACAGTGGGGAATCCATTATCTATAATCTTGTCTGCTTCTGAATATTTTCTTTAGATAAATTATCTTCTCAATATTTAAAAAGGCTGCTTAGATAATGAGATCACTTATGCTTTTTAAAATCCACTCAGTAATCTACCCATTTTCTCAATGAGGTCTTTCTTTTATTTCTTATTTCAAAACTCCTCTGCCATTCTAAAATTTCCCATCTGACCTATCTTTTATTTCATGCAAAGCAGAAGCAATTAGATAAGAACTCCCATTTTCTTCCACCCAAACAATAACTTACCTCCACCAACACCTGTATTTTTTGATATCCCTCTGACAAGTGAAAAAGCTGACTTAGCTTAGTTCTTATACTAATAGTTCTAATATCCAAGATTCTATTACATTAGGCTTGGAAAGTGAAGAAAAGCCTATTTATTATTCATGATCCATGATCTCTCTTTCTTAACCTCTTACTGCCTAAAGGATTTTCCTCATTATATTTCTCTCTTTTACACAAATTTTCTAAAGATTGTCTAAAGCAAACTTCTTTTTCTTTTTCTTTTTTTCTTTTTGGAATAACCCTGATATTTATTGGGTTTACTATGTGTCCAACATTGTACAAAGCACTTGATATAAATTATTCAATCACCACAACCTCTTGAGATAACATGATATTATTAGTCTAATTACGAACTAGGAATCAAAGTTTAATTACAGATGAGGAGTCAAAGAATAAGTAATTTGCCTATGCAAAAACAAATCTCTTTAGTTGAACTGTTTCCTCTAGGTTTGTCAATGAATTCTGAAGATCTTACAGCATTTTTTCTGCATGTATTACCTAACTTCTTTTCTTAATTAACTCTTCAAACTACTGCAATTTGGCTTCCACTTGCATACTACACTAATTTTTTTTCTATAAAAATTGTTTCCAGCTCTGCCTTGCTACAAGTAATGGCAATTCTGGTTTCTTACTTCAAAGTATAAGCATGTATAATAGCTGGAAAGGTAATCAGCACCACATACTGTGGCACCAGTTCTAGGGCATCTAAAGCAAGAGTAGAAAGATCAAAAATAAATGGAAACTAAACTATTTGAAAGCAACAGACAGAAATGTGATTTTATTTTTTTTATTTTTTTTTCTTTTAGTTTTTAACTTTTTTTTTTTCTTCCTGTATGACACATTCAATTTAATGGGATACAGGGTTTATACTTCTTTAAGGAGTAGGTTAAAAACAAATTGAATTACACTGTAAACTCAGAATATTTAAAATTTTTCAATGTTTTTTACTCTGTTATCACAGTGACTTAACAAAGCCTATTGTCTGGAATTATTATTTTCTACCTTAAGTGCCATGAGTTGTAACATTGTCATCAATAATAAAATTATTGTCTGTAGAAAATTTTTCTCTGTAGAGAAATTTCTGTAGAGATTTAATTTTATATGTAGGATGGAAAATTAACATGAGTTGTGAATGATATTTTTAAAAAAAAGTTATATAAAATGAGTTCTTTAATAGTCACACAGTGATTTGGGCCGACCAATTCCTGTATTCTTTATATTGGGGAGGTGAGAATGCCAATCATAATAAAATAAATACTTCTATAATTAATGGATATGGGAATGCAAATATTTTCCCTCAGTGTACATTTGTTCATTCAGTCTCTTAATATCTTTTGTAGAACAAAAGTTTTACAAAGCAATACTTATCATACTTTTCTTTGATAATTTTGCTTTCGGTGTCATGGCAAAGAACTCTTTGCCATAACCCAGGCCAGAAATATATTGTCCTATATTTTCATCTAGAAGTTGAAAAATATCTATGATTATAAAAATTTTGATATAATACATTTTACTTGAATTTTTGTATAAGGTGTAAGGATAAGGTCAGGGTTTTTGCATTTTTGTCTCATTTTAAATTTTCTTTATTATACTAGGTAACATATTCAGTATGTTGTTTCATCATGTTGAGAGTGAACATCATTGTCTTTTTCCTGATCTTAGTGGGAAATCATTATCTTTCATTAATAGAATATTATGGAAGTTCCCTTTTATTTCTAGCTTCCTAAGAACTTTTATTATGAACTAGAGGCCTGGTGCATGAAATTCATGCACTGAGTAGAGGTCCCACAGCCTGGCCTGTGCCTGCTCACAGTTCGGGATCCCTTGAGGGATGTTCAACTGCTGGGAAGTGGGCCTAAACTAGCACACGGACATCCCTCTTGCAGTCAGTCCACCCTTGCTTCTTACCACCCACCTGCTCACTGCTCCTTAGCATTGCTGCAGAGGCAGGAGAGGCTCCCGCCACTGCCACTGCACTCACCAGCCATGTGCCCGGATTTTGGCTGAGTGGTGTTCTCTCTAAGGGAGTGCATTGACCACCAGGGGGCAGCTTCTAGGTTGAATTTCTGCTCCCTGGTGGTCAGTGTGCATCATAGCAGCCAGTCATTCTGGTTGTTCCGCCTTAACAATCTCTTAGGCTTTTATTATATAGACTATGGGGCCAATACATGAATTCATGAACCTTAAAAGAACTGTGGGCCACAAAGCTGCAGTGGGTACAGGGGCAGGTCTCGGCTCATCCTCCACACCCTGGTCCAGCCACTCCTGCCATGGCCTCCAGTCCCTGTCTGCTGGCAGGCCTGCCTCCACCTCCACTGCTCCCACATGCTGATGGCACCAGACCTGCTTGCACATGCTGTCAGCGCGGAGGCTTAGGGCTGGCACAGCAGCAACTGTGAGTGGCAGCTGCTGTCCTTATTGTCCCAAGAGCAGGGAAAGATGGAAGAGCCATCAGGGGCAGTCAGGGACAGCAACTGCTGCTAGCATCCACTGATGGCACCAAATGATCAGGACTGATCCCGGGCACTGGCTGTTGGTGCGAGTGGGGCCAGCACTGGCAGTGGGTGTGAGCAGGGCTGGTGCCAGCAGTGGATGTGATCAGCAGCTCTGGTGCTGGCCATGGGTGCAAGCAGGGCTACACCAGCAGCAGGTGCAAGTGCTGGGCAGGCCCACCCTGTACGAGAGCAAGGAAGTTTCAGTAACCACCAGAAGCTCACCCTGATGACAGTGACCAGTGCCCTGACTTGGTCTGGCACCCCTACTCTCCTGTTCCACCATCCTGCCATGCCTGATGAGCGCCATGTTCCGCGCATGCCCCCTATTGGTCAGCACATGTCATAGGTTTGTTTGGTTGTTCCACTGTTTCATCTATTTGCTTACTAGGGTTTTATATATATAGATAGATGTTAAGTTTTGTTCAATTTTTAAAATATAATTTGAGGTCATTTGGCTTTTTTAGGGGGCTGGATTAAATTTATAGATTTTGGAGTATTATTCCAGGCTTGCACTCCCTTTCTGATTGTGGTGCATTACATAATTTATTTAATGTTGGGTATAAACTGTTAATATTTTCATCTACATTCTTGAGGGATATTGAACTATGATTTTTCTTCATTTATTCTTTCTTATCAAGGTAATTCTGGCCAGATAAAATGAGATTGATAATAGGCCCTGCTCTTACATTTTCTATAAGAGAATCTTGTAAATTTATTCTTAATTATTTATAAACTTTTAATTGAATTAAGCCAATCAAACAAATGTGACCTAGACAATTTTTCAAAACCAATAAATTATTTATTTAATTACTTTAATACATAAGAGTTTAACGTTATTTTACATTGTATAAGCTTTGGATATGTGTGTGTGTGTGTGTGTGTGTGTGTTTAAATTCATTCATTACATCTAAGTTATCACATTTATATTTGGAGTTGTTGTTAGTATTGTCTTTTTAAACTATTAATGATTTCAGAGGCTGTACTTAGACCTTGTCTTTTGTTTCTTATAATGATAATTTCTGTCTTCTCACTTTTTCTTTTCTTTTTGAGACTAGAGGTTCATGAGTTCTATGAATCTTTTCAAAGATACAGCCTTTGGGTTCATTGATTTTTCTCTATTGAAGGGGAAAGATTCAATAATTGTAGTCTTATTTCCATCATTTTTTTTTCTGTTTGATCTAGGATTATTTTATTCTTAGTTTCTAGTTTCTTGAATGAAAAGTTTAAGTTGTTATTTTGAAACTCTCCTTTCCTAGTGTAGAATTTACTGTTCTACATTTCATACTAAGCACTGCTTTAACTGCATCCCTCAAATTTTGGTATGTTTTAATTTTTTCAATTCAAAGTAATTTTTAATTTTCCTTGAGACTTTTTCTGTAAACAATGTAATTTCAAATGATTGGAAATTACTGTTTTTATGTTAGCCTATCTAATAAAGAGGGAATATGCCAATTGACTCTCATGTCATGGCAAAGATGACAGCACCTACAGCCAATAAGGAGGGACAATGCTAATTGACTGCCCTGCATTCAAAGATGGCAGATCCCACAGCCACAAGATGTCTGCACCCAGTCCCTCAGGCCCACTGGGACAGCAGGCATGTCACAAGACTGGGCCCACCCCAGGCAGGCCAAGGTGCAGGCAAGCCTCAGATGTTGGCTGCCCAGTCACTCAGGGCATCCCAAGGCTCAATTAACCAGGGCCAGCCAAGGTTTGCACTGCCAGCAGTGGCAGCAGCAGAGGTGTGGTGGGATGTTGCCTTCCCCTAATCACCAGGTTGCCTCCCACCCCTGAGGGCTCCCAGACTGTGAGTGGGGGAAGGCCAGGCTGAGGGAACCCCTTCCAGTGCATGAATTTTCATGCACCAAGCCTCTAGTTGATTTATAATTTAACTCTTATTTATTTATTTATTTATTTATTTATTTATTTATTCATTATAATTTGTTGTTTTATGACCTAGAATATGATCATCCTTGGTGAATGCTCTATGTCCTCTTGAACAAAATGTGTATTCTCCTATCTTTTAGTGAAGAAAATTACATCTAGTAGGTGACTTCCACTATCTCTAAAAATCAATGGAAAAAATATTTTCAGATGAGAATTAATAACAACAAAAATATACTCATGACAACCTTCTGAATAAAACTATTTACCAGTTATGAAGAAAAAAAGTGGTGGAAAGTTGAGCTTTCCATATTGTTAAATTTTACATAGTTCACTCAGTGTTCTTTTCACATGCAAAGTCATTATTCTGAATGAAAATCTTCTGGTTGTATAGAATATAAATTTAATTCCTAGCAAAACATTTATTACTACAGAATCTGAAATAATATAAGATAATTAGGATGACTCATGAAATGCTCATTGGAAAGATATTATATCAAATTTTGTCTTTAACCTTATGTCCATACACTTTGGAAAAGTAATCATACTATACCTGTTTATGAATCTTCCTTAATATATATATATATATATATATATATATATATATATATATATATAATTTAATTATTCATGTGACTATTTCATAGTATATAATTCAATGGGATTTTGAGGAATATATGTATGTATATATGTATATAATTAATTTATTTTTTTCTTTTGGCTAATGTGAATAGTTTTCTTATGCATATATATGTAGTAATTGTGGTTTGATTATTCTTTTCAATTCTTTTAGATATATATTGAGTAGTGGGACCACTAAAATATATGTTGATTTTATTTTACTTTAGTAAGCAATCACAAAACTGCTTTCCTTAGTGAAGTCACCATTTTATATTTATAGCAGGAATGTATGTTCATTGGTTCCATGAATAGGAAGACAAGGCTATCCTGAAAAATAAAAGAGGCATCAGCCAAACTGAACTCTTATCTATTAGTGATAAAATTGTAACATGAATCTTCTCGAAACTAAAGTTAATTATAATACCTTAAAAACTGGACCCTAGATGGTGAAAAGGGATGCATGTACATTATGCCACATGGTATACCTGGTATATAATCATGGTGATTTAGGTATTCTAATATATGGCTAAAAGCATTAAATATCTTAACACTTTTTATTGGAGTATAAAAAGAATGAATGTCCACAACAATGAGCCTTATAGAACATTTCTTTCTCTCCCCATGAGATGAAAGGTAGGTGAAGTTACACTAAAAATATACATGTATTTCAATTTTTTTTAGTATTCTCTTAATTAACTTCCCAGTCATCTCATCTCAGTTTTGTGTCGTCAGTGATATTAGTTTGCTACAGCCCTGTGCTATCATCTAACTGTGCCATGGGGACTGCTTCTCACACTGCATGGCTACTCAGCCAAGGATAAGCAGAGTGTAAGTTCTGCTATGATCTCCTTCCTTTGGTTGTTACTTTTGATCACTTGTGTTTGCTGACAATATAGAACAATCAAGATATTCTTGCTGACATCCCCATAAATGCTTCTCATATAAATATTTGTATTTTAATGGCAGGGATATTGGTTCATTTTGGTAGATGCCTATTATATTTACCAGGCTAGACATAATATTCAAGGAAACAAGAGGTGGGTCTTCCAACCTCCTGATAAGATACAAATAAGAATTTGATTAGATTAATGTCCCATTTCTGTCAGGTAATTTAGGTACATGTTATGATTAGGATGTGTGACCATCTTTTTAGACATTTCTAATCTATAAAAAAGGCATATTTATTTCATCAGATATATCTCCCTGAACAGAATTCAACACATCATACTAGATTGCCTAAATCCTTAATAAAAAGATAGCAAATTCATTTGATTTGTTAATAAATGAAATGAAAATGCCTGAGTTACTAGACAAAAATGGGGGATTCACTTTCCCACTGGGTACCTCTGGAGGTGGAGTGCTTGCAATAGCTTGAGAAAAGGAATAAGACTCACATGGAAGAATGAGTGGATTTTATTTGCATGACATCAGATCTCTGATTTTCCAAAGTCCCCTTTCCCCTAGTCAGGTCATAGAAGAGTAGCTGGGGTTTCAGTAGAGCTAAAATCAGAGGCAGGCCAAAACCTGTTTGGCTCAGTGGATAGAGTGTCCGCCTGCAGACTGAAGGCTCCCAGGTTCGTTTCTGGTCAAGGACATGTATCTTGGTTGTGGGCACATCCCCAGTAGGGGGCATGCAGGAGGCGGCTAAACAATGTCTCTTTCTCATCGATGTTTCTAGCTTTCTATCCCTCTCCCTTCCTCTAGTGAAAGATCAATAAAATATATATTTCATAAATAAATAAATAAATAAATAAATAAATAAATTAATTAATTAAATAAAATCGGAGTCAGTGTCCAGTTTCCTTTCCACGTTGCAGCCAGGTCCAGCCCAGCATCAGGCTGGCTGCAATCCATTAGTCTACTGTGTGTGGGGGTCTGCATGGCCCTGGGCCACATGAGATAATGCCAGGAAGCCAAGCATGAGCTGGAGCCAAGCATGCCAAGAGGCGCCAAGAGCCTAAGAGGAGAAGAGGAGCTTCTTTGTGGGAATGAAATCTCCCAAACCTTTGTGTGCTTGCTGTGGCCATGCCCATTCTGTCCAACAATCTCTGTCCCAAAGCGTGGTTAACAGGCCAGTATCTTCTCTATGTCATCCCCAAGTTGAATGGGCATGTGTCTCTCTTTCCTTTGTCCAGCTCCCTGTCCCCAGTGTTTTATAGGGAACATGTCTATAATGTCTAGCCTTCCCTTAGCTCCTTTTCTGCTATGGATGACTTGTTAATTACTACAGAATCATTCGGATAGGTTTCTCATCAAATTCAAAGGTTATGCTTGGGATGATCTAACTTTACAGAATTTAGAATGCAAGGGGGCAGGGAAAATCAATTTGACGAATCTTACAGATCTAAGCAGTCACCAACAAAGCAGGAAATCTAGGTGCAATAGAAGATACATTTGAATGCAAACTTTACCTGAAGATTTCATTGAAAACAAAATAAAGAATTATTCTAAATACAAAAAGAAATTGAATAGGCTGACACTCCGCATTGCAGACTTGATTTTTTGATCAAGTTGATTCCCACCAAGCAACTTTATGTCACATGTTCCAGAGTGAATATACTCCAGCAGTTATGTTATTTACAATAATGATATTCATTTGAGAAACACAGGGCAGAAAGATAACTACATATTATTTTTAAACAATTAATTAGTCATTTACTAAATAATCACTTAAAAACATATCATTTGGGGTATTAGAGAAGGAGAATACAGAGTTAAATAAAAGGAAAAACTGAAATATCTACTGTAATGGAGTGGCAGAAATGTTAAATGACTCATTATCCTTTTCTGATATTAATGCAAATTTTGTAAATTTTAAAGATAAAAATATATCTTAATTTGTTTGTTTTAAAGATGACATTTGTATTACCACAATATAAACACAGCATTTTTGTGTGTTTTAGCAGAAATTTTGCACTCTATATCCAAGATTGCACAGGATGTGTCACAAAATATATATAGCTCTAACTTCCCAGATATGCTATCCTAACTTCCTTGCTTTAATGACTATATCACTTTCAAATGGACTTATTAACAGAAATGAGTACACTCTAAGCAGATGGTTGTCAGAAATCTGCTTACTTCAATGAAATAATTGAGAGTTAACAAACATTTGCAGCTTGGTGTGGCAGAAAGCATCACTGCATTAAATTGCCATAAGGAATGAAGCACATAGAACATTTTATGAAGATAACTCATGTTTATGTAGTTTTGATTTCAGTAATATTAAATACATAAAGTGCATGTGCAAATGACTAACCCAAAACTATAAATAATATTCATCAAACAACATTTATAATCACCAAAGCTTACATAAATTCTGCTGAAGAACTCTAAAAATAGGATCAGCTGCAGCCCAAATGGGGAGAGATTAATTGTAGCTTTACTCTGAAAAAATAATAAGCCAAATGTCTGATATTTATGTAAGGTTTCTTTTAAATTTTTCCCCAAAACCTGCTGTATCATAAAATAAACAACTTTGGTACTATCCAAAATATCTTGCTACAATAAAAAGTGTCAGATAAAATGCAGTGTTAATCTTTCTATACTATATTAACATTCTGTGTAGCTAGTAGCATGTCATTGCAGCATATGAAGGAAAGACATTACAATGAAGATAAAGCAGAGCTAGACAAACAACATTTAGTCAGTACAATGTTTAAAGTTAGGAGGTTTTTTTAAGTGCTAAAGAAAACTAAAACTCAACTGAAAAAAACACACAAAGAACAGAGTGCATGACCTTCCTTTATTAAAAAAAAAGATATATTGTCCATTCTGTGATTTTGTGATTTATTCTAGAGTTACTTGCCTGACCCTCAATTTAGTCTATCTCACAAGGATCATATAGATAGATAGATGATAGATAGATGATAGATAGATAGATAGATAGATAGATAGATAATAGTTACATATAGGTACACATACATTTATTTACTTGTTTTTTAGCTAGCATTATCAATATAATAATTTAAAGTTATCTCATTAGACTGAAAGATCCATGGAATTTCTGCATTCATACTTATCCAATTTCTCAAAAAATGCCAGGATAAATTGATAAGTCAGTGGATAACATGGAGGATATTTAAAGCATAAATATTTGAAACATAATTTATGAGATTTATTTCACTACTAGAGACCTGGTACATGAAATTCATGCATTGAGGAAGGTGATGGCGGGGGTGGGGGGCGGTCTTTCAGCCCAGCCTACTCCGTCTCCAATCTGGGACCCCTTGAGGGATGTCCGACTGCCATTTAGGCCCGATACAGTAGGAGTATTGGGCCTAAACAGGAAGTCAGACATCCCTCTCACAATCCAGGACTGTTGACTCCCAACTGCTCACCTGTCTGCCTTCCTGATTTCCCCTAACTACTTCTGCTGCCAGCCTGATCACCCCCTAACCACCCCCCTGCCAGCCTGATTGATGCCTAACTGCTCCGTTGCCAGCCTGTTTGCCTCTAGCTGCCTCCTCTTTGGGCCTGGTCACCCCTAATTTCCCTCCCCTGCAGGCCTGGGTCTCTCCCTACTGCCCTTTCCTACTGGCTTGATCACCCACAACTGCCCTCCCTTGCAGGCCCGATCACCCACAACTGCCCTCTCTTGAAGGCCTGGTTCCTGCCTACTGCCCTCCCCTGCTGGCCATCTTGTGGTGGCCATCTTGTGTTTACCTGGGGGCAGGATCTTTCGGCCACATGGGGGCAGCCATCTTGTATGTTGGAGTGATAGTTAATCTGTATATTACTCTTTTATTAGATAAGATAGAGAGGCCTGGTGCATGGGTGGGAGGCAACTGGTTTGCCTTGAAGGATGTTCTGGATGAGGGTGGCCTGGGGGAGGGGCCTGTGGTGGTTTGCAGGCCAGCCACACCCCCAGGGACCCAAGCAGAGACCCTGGTATCTGGGATTGATTTATCTTCTATAATTGAAACTTTGTAACCTGGAGCAGAGCCAAGCCTTTTGTTTGCTCCATGGATGCAGCCAGTGAAACTTTTTGCCTTATGCAGAGGCAAGGGTATGTGGAAAGCTTGGCTTCCTCCATCACCAGTGGCAACCCAAACCTCCTTCCTGCTTTCTCTGTGGCTGTAGCCATCTTGGTTGGGTTAATTTGCATACTTACTCTGATTGGCTGTTGCACATGGCTTGTGAGTGTAATGGAGGTATGGTCAATTTGCATAGTAATTTTTTATTAGATAGGATAAGAAAAAATCATAAAAATAAATTATTCTACTCAAATTATACTTCAGAATTACTTTGTGTTTTATAATTTATAACAGGAAATTAAACTAAGTCCTTAAAAACAGTATCTGGTAAATAACCTTACACCATTAAAAACAGTATTAGTAGTTTATCTTTTCTATATTTTAAATAGCACAAAGGAATGCAGCTCATATAAAAAGCTGAAGTATCCGTTGGTGATTGATTTCAATATTTATTCCAAAATATCAACAAGAGGATTTTGTCTTGAGAAGGTAGACTGAGGACTTTGTCAAAATCAGTCTGGTATTTTAGCTGATTTTTTTTTTTCAGAATGTTAGAAAATATTTTTTTCAAATTAGTAACTAATACAAAATCCACCTCATCTACCCTCTTGGTATCCATCTTGCATCTTGCATGAGTAAAATGGGTAAAACAGTACTCTACCTCTACTGCCAATCATAGTTAAAGTCCTCTTTACCAAAGAAGTTGTGCAGTCAATGGATGACCATTATCTAGCATTGCCTAGAATGATGATCAAAAGGTCTATGTGATTAGAAATATGACAAAAATATTATCTGATAAAGTTTACAAAATTAAGTAATAAAATTATATTTTGAGTACAAAAAATAAAATTTATTTTTTGTCTTTGAGTTAATTAATTGTACTGTGCTAGAACAGAGATCTACAGAAATAGTTCTTTAATAGCATTTTCTCGGTGCAACTTGACTTGTGTGACATTCAGTGTAATTAACTTACGTTTAAAGCCATTTCAGAAGTTATTTATAGGCAAAGTACTCTGCAATAAATACTTTTTAAGAATGACCAATACATTATTTTAAATATTTTTTTCTTGTTCATTATTTAAGTTGAATAATTCTATTTCTTAGCAAACTACATAAGACAAAAATTTTGAGGAGATAATTTTTGTGGAAGGAAATGAAAGCTGAAAGACCTGGATCTCATCAAGTGCCAAAGAGAGAACAATGTCTTAAGTACAACACTGATTTGACCAGCAAGAGACAGTGTTTATAGGAAGACCATGAAGGTTAACCAAAAGAAGTTAACGGAGGCAAGATTTACTGATCATACACCCCTTTTAAAAATACCTGAGACTAGGTGCTCAAGAAACAAATGGTGCCTCAGTAATTGAGGATGATTTCTAATTGAAAGAACACAATACACTAATTTAAGAGCATTGATTTTTTTTTTCTGCTTCATTTTCTGGACCAATCTTCTCTAGTGCCATGTTGGGGCAATTCCTTCATATTTTGAATGCAGGCTAGAATTGAGTTTACAACTTTTCAGTTTAGCAATAGTAATTATAACATTTAATTTTTTATTTGAATATACATTCTTCTTTTTATTAATAATATTCACATGTCCATTTTATTTATAAAATACAAGTTTTTATCTTGAAAATAAACTCACACTTTCAGTTATAAACAATTTACCCTGCTTTTGAAGGAAATAAATTGTTTAAATCCAATATTTAGTATAGGTTAGATATTTAAAATATTTGCCACAGTAATGGTAATGATTTTCCATTGTAAGTATCTTTCTATTAGAAATATCTGTAGTAGAAGTAGTATGATTTACTAGTTATTTTTGAAGTATAACTGGAACTTGCAGTTAATCTACTTAAGTTAAAATTTAAAAAAATGTTATGGTTACTTTTCATCATTCTCCATTTATGGGTAATAAAAGTAAACAAAAATATACTATGAATAATAAAAGTAAACATAAATAAAAATTAATATAACATTTGAAGCTTTATAGTTTGCCATTTTACACACAATTGGAAATTCATCAGAATAAAGCAAAATCATTAATAAAACATAATACTTACTTTTGAATATTTTAGGCAAATAATATATTAAAAAATAAAGAGATACAGATTAAAATTCTGCCTGGGCATTAAAAAAATTAGATAGAACTGAAACAATTAGAGAACCAGTTAAATATTTTACATAATGAACATATAATTATTTTGGCCATGATAATTTATAATTATTCAATTTAATTTTAATATATATTAAATGTTTGATAATTTCAGTAATTTTCTATTAGTGCCAAATAGTTTATTTAGACTTATTTCTTCCTTGCATGCATTTTTTTATAAAATAGTTACTTCATATTTTACATCTTTTACATCTATTATATTCTTATTTTATCTATTTTTAATAATGTTATTCTTGTATTAGAGGTTTGAATGTTCATCCTTAATTTATCACAATCTATACAATAGTTGATTTAATGTTCTTCTCCGTAATTCCTGGGACATCTTGGACTCTGTTTTAGCGATGTTGCAGTGGCAGTAATAGTCACATTTTCTTACTTCTTTGCAAGTCCAGCATTTTGGCAATGTTATGTTAGATATTTTGGAGGCCAATTATCTTGTCTTCTTTTGAGAGGTTTTGAGTAATTTTATGATATGCAGTCCTATTACCAGTGGATCCTCTTGTTCTTTTCACATATGGTTTTATATTTTGCTCTACTGGCGTATTGCAGTTTTATTTAATTAAAAGGTTTCAGTAATAGGTTGTGAACTCTAATCTAGTGTGTGGCCTTCATTTATTTGGCCTTTAGTTTGTCTGACCTGAATGCCTGAGGTATCAAGAAAGGTCTCTTCACTCTTCACTCAGAGAATACCAATGTCCCCAGCATTGTATGACTCTTGGTACCTCTGTTAGCTATCAGCTTCAGAATATCTTCTTTTTGCCAGTGTGAGTCTTGACTTGAACATTCAAAATCCAGATCTCAGGTAAGAAACCATATGAAACTTTGACACAGATTTCCATCAGCCCACCTTTGTATTTCTCTCTACTCTGACGATCTGTCCTCAGAATTCCACTGGTCAAAATGTTACCAACAAGAATGAGCATTCTTGTCTTTTTGAATGTGAAAAGCCACAACCACTGTAGACTAGGGTTCAAAAGCTTGGAGAAAGAGCCTACATGCAAATTGACACACAAGACAAGAAATATAAATTTTTAATTATGGGGAAAGCTTAACTGTAGTAGTGAAGTTCTCCTGAGTCTCTTTTCCCATCTGCTTTTATTTACTAGATACACAATTGCCTTTTAGAAATGCAAACAGATATATCAATGATAATGTTTAGTAAACAGTAAGAATCCCAGGTTGGAAGAGTTTACTTTAGGCCACTGAGTCAGCAGTAGGTAATAAAATGCAAATATTCACCCTGTGAATATGCAAAGAGACCAAATTCAGCCTTCTGACTAAACTTCTCACATTTATATAATAACTGTTGATACTAGTTCTTGGCATTGAAGAAAAAATTCAGTCAAGAGACAAAGTGCAACAAAGCAAGCAAGAATTTATTGTCCACAGCAAAAGCATACTCAGGATAGTAAATCAAGGAAGGACTTAACATAGAAGGAACAACAGGAGAACCTACACTGAACTGCTTTGGCTCACTGGGAAGCTAGAGAAAAAGGGGCTTTGTAGACAGTTCAGGTGGTTAGCACAGAACTTGCTGCTGCTGACCATTGCTCTCCTGGTTGCAAGTCTCATGGAATCCATTAGGGTTTAGGACATGATTGGGGATTTATTTTTTAATTTAATAAATCTTTATTGTTCAGATAATTACAATTGTTCCTCTTTTTTCCTCCGCTACAGCTCCCCTCTAACTACCTCTCACTCCTCCCTCTGTCCTTAACTTTCCCCCTCATTGTCCTCATCCATAGGTGTATGATTTTTTTCCAGTCTCTTCCTGCACCCACCTAATCCCTTTGCTCCTGAGAATTGTCAATCCACTCCCTTTCTATGCACCTGATTCTATTATATTCACTAGTTTATTTTGTTCATCAGATTTTTCATTTACTTGGTTTTTAGATTCACTTGTTGATAGATACGTATTTGTTGTTCATAATTTTTATCTTTACCTTTTTATTCTTCTTCCTCTTCTTAAAAAGTACCTTTCAGCATTTCATAGAATACTGGTTTGGTGGTGATGAACTCCTTTAGCGTTTACTTATCTATGAAGCTCTTTATCTGCCCTTCAATTCTGAATGATAGCCGTGCTGGGTAGAGTAGTCTTGGTTGTAGGTTCTTGCTCTTCATCACATTGAATATTTCTTGCCACTTCCTTCTGGTCTGCATAGTTTCTGTTGAGAAATTAGTTGACAATCATATAGGATCTCCCTTGTAGGTAATTAACTTTTTTTTCTTGCTGCTTTTAATATTCTCTTTATCTTTTGCTCTTGATATTTTAATTATGATGTGGTTGGTGTGGTCCTCTTTGGATTCGTTTTGTTTGGGATTCTGTGCACTTCCTGGACTTAGAAGTTTATTTCTTTTATCAGGTGGGAGAAGTTTTCAGTCATTATTTCTTTAAATAGGTTTTTAGTATCTTCCTCTCTCTCTTCTTCTGGCATCCCCATAATTCGGATGTTGGTATACTTGGAGTTGTCCCAGAGGCTCCTTACAATTTCTTCAAATTTGGGATTCTATTTTCTTTTTACTCTTCCAGTTGTGTATTTTCTGCTTCTTTGTATTTCAAATCTTTGACTTGATTCGCATTCCTCTAGTCTGCTGTTAGGTATCTGTATATATATATATTTTTTATTTCAGTCAATGTATGTTTAATTTCTAGTTGGTCCTTTTTCATTTCTAGTTGGTCCTCTTAGGTGTCACTAAATTTATCCATTTTTTCTTGGAAATTCTTGAAAAACCTTATAACCGTGGTTTTCAACTCTATATGCAGTTGTTTGTTTTCCTCCATTTCTTTCATTTGTGATCTGTTTCTTTATCTCTGCATTTTCACTGCTTCCCTGAGTTGGTAGAGTAGCTTTGTGTGCTATGTGTCCTATATGGCCCAATATCTCTGCCTCCCCAGTTACCTAAGGTGGACTCCCCTTTGTGGGCTGTATATAGAGTCTTATTGTAGTTAAGTCTTGATTGTTGTTGGTATCACTGGGGGGGGGGGGAATTGACCACCAAGATAATTGGTTCTGAGGATCAGCTGTGTCTACTCTGGGAAAACTTCTGTGTTTGTTTGCAAATTATTTTCTTGCCAGGAAATGTTTATATTTGTCTTAAGAGATAAAAACTTTTTCTGTTAAATGTAGGTATAGGATTATTCTAATTAAGACTATAAACATGGATATATTTTTTAGGAGTCATTTCCCCACCTATGAGGTACAAAAATTCTCCTCATCTATCTGAAAAATATGAAATAAAAAACAAGAAAATATAATTCCCTTAGTAATACAAATTATTCCAGTTAACAACAACAACAAAATAGTAACAGCTATTATATGTAGCTAAAATTCAAGTTTTAGAAAATGTGCATTTTATAGTTATAACTAAAAGCCCAATTCACAAAATTCATGCAAGGGGATCAGTCCTTGCAGCCATGGTGACTGAATTGCCCCTCACAGCCCCAGTTTAATCCATAAGTTGTCTGGAAACTTGTCCAGAAGGTTGTCTGAACAGTCATTCTGCTGTTTTGCTCTCTGGTCTAATTAGCATTACACCTTTATTATTATAGATGGGTTCTTTGAGCCCAATTATATTTATTCATGACATTTAAATATTAATTCATACTTTCACATTTAAAATAAGTAACATGAAAAGAACATTTAGCTATATTTCAGAAAAGCAAGCTTCTAATCCCATTTCCAATTTAAATAGCCATACAGAAATGACTTTTATTTTTTTAATTAAATCTTTATTATTCAGATTATTACATTTGTTTCTCTTTTTTCCCCTCCATAGCACCCCTCCACCCAGCTCCCACCCTTCCCTCTGCCCTCATCTCCCTCCCATTGACCTCATCCATAGGTGTATGATTTTTGTCCAGTCTCTTCCTGTACATCCCTCACCACTTTCCCCCTGAGAATTATCAGTCCACTCCCTTTCTGTGCTCCTGATTCTATTATATTCACCAGTTTATTCTGTTGATCAGATTTTTAATTCACTTAATTTTTAGTTTCACTTGTTGATAAATATGTATTTGTTGTTCACAATTTTTTGGCTTTTACCTTTTTATTCTTCCTTTTCTAAAAGAGTACCTTTCAGCATTTCATATAATACTGGTTTGGAGTTGATGAACTCCTTTAGTTTTTTCTTATCTGTGAAGCTCTTCATCTGCCCTTCAGTTCTGAATGATAGCTTTGCTGGATAGATTATTCTTGGTTGTGGGTTCTTGCTATACGTCATGTTGAATATTTCTTGCCACTTCCGTCTGGCCTGCATCGTTTCTGTTGAGAAAACAGCTGACAGTCATATGGGTACTCCCTTGTAGGTAATGAACAGTTTTTCTCTTGCTGCTTTTAATATTCTCTCTTTGTGTTTTGCTCTTGGTATTTTAATTTGATGTGTCTTGGTGTAGTCCTCTTTGGATTCCTTTTGTATGGGGTTCTGTGTGCTTCCTGGACTTGTAAGTCTATTTCTTTTACCAGATGTGGAAAGTTTTCAGTCATTATTTCTTTAAATAGGTTTTCAGTATCTTGCTCTCTCTCTTCTCCTGGCACCCCCACAATTCTGTTGTTGGTACGCTTGAAGCTGCCCCAGAGGCTCCTTATATTATCTTCACATTTTTGGATTCTTTTCTCTTCTTGCTTTTCCAGTTGAGTGTTTTCTGCTTCTTTATATTTCAAATTTTTCACTTGATTCTTGCCTTTCTTTAGTCTGCTGTTAGGACTCTGTATAATATTTTTTTTATTTTAGTCAGTGTATGTTTAATTTCTAGTTGGTCCTTTTTCATCTCTAGTTGGACCTTTTCCATCTCTAGTTGGATCTTTTGCATCTCTAGTTGGTCCTTTTTCATCTCCTCTTGGCTCTCGCTAACCTTATTCAACTTTTCTAGGATATTCTAGAAAAACCTTATAAGCGTGGCTTTGAACTCTATATCCAGTTGTTTGTTTTCCTCCATTTCTTTTGTTTGTGATCTCTTTCCTTGTCTCGGCATTTTCACTTTGCCGGGAGAACTTCTCTGTTGGATTTAGCCTTATGATAGCAGACTTGCAAAACCGCAGAAGTCTCTCTATTGAGCTTGGAATGGGTGGAGTCTCAGGGCTTCCAGTCGGCCCTACCCACTCGGCCCCTGAGTCTCACGTGACTGGGTAATCGCTGGAGCATCCTTGTGTGCGTGGGCAGTGCCTCTAAACCGCTGCCTTTCCTGCTCCCCTGTGTTCCAGGACCACACAAATCTAGGTCCCCAGGGTTTCACCCGAAACAGGAGCTTAGTGGAGTCAGAAGTGCCGCAGTTGGGAGGGTCTGTCTCCCGCCCACTCGAGAAAGCCAGCGGCACAAGCAGCAGTCTGTCCTCTGCACACAGTGCCATGCGCGCCACAAGACCTCTGATCTTTTGTGAATCCCCTAAATTTTTGTGCACTTCTCCCTTTTCACAGTCCAAACTCCCCCCGTATGAGTTTCGGCTGGATCTGGGGTTTAGTGTTGTAGGATAAGGGGTTCAATGCCTTTGAGAGTCTCCGTTTCCCTCCCACCAGAGAAGTGACTTTTAAAGTATCTGAACATGCCACCTAGTAAATATAAATACTTGCCTTAATAATTGTTGCATGTAGTGTGAAAAAATAACTTATTATGATAAAGTACAACATATATAACAATGGTTACTAAGAAATTTTTTCTTTTCATTTTTAATGATATCTTTTGATGAGCAACTGTTATTAAGTGGAATTTGATATTGAATTATATTATTTTATTTTTTAGATCTTGCTTTGGTATCCAATCTAAGGAAATATTTCCTTAACAAATGGCACAATACCATTTCCCTAAATCTCTTGGAAATTTTGACTTAAATTGACAGTACTGTCATTTTTTAACATTAATTTATTAACTAATTGATCTGCTTAAGATTTAAAGAAGGGAAAGCAGTAAAGTTGTCCTAAGGTTTTATATGGGTGGGCTTTTAGTTATTGTTATTCCAATTTTACTGGCAAGAAGAATAATAAGTTAAAAAAATTCAATTTTTCTGAAAGTTCCATACTTCCTAGAAGTATAGAGAGGGGAAATTTAACTCTGTTCTTAGACTCAATGTAGACAAAATGAATGCATCCTTCTCCTTTTTTAAATTCCCACATAGTGTCAGTGCCCAGAACAAGGTACACATTAAGTAAAAAAAAAAGTGAGTGGAGGAGTGGTGAAAAAATACCACTCTATCAGTATAATCACCAGAGGGAAAAGTTAGGACAAATTATTGGCTTTGCTATGTAAGAGCAAATATAGTAATACTATATATTATTTTAAATAATATAACAAAAGCTGCTTAGTTTTATATTCTGAAAGATGATCCTTCAGTTATTCCCCTCATTTCCTTTTTTTAAGTACCCCTAAGTTTACATATACACTCATAACTTTAACTTTCTCCAAGCTCGATATTTATATCCCACATGGTGCTATAGATTTTATAGTAATGCTGACTGATATGTCCTTCCTGATTGTCCTCTTAAATATCAATCAGATTTAACAAAATATCCAAATTATTCCACATTTGTTCATCCTTTTAGAGCTACATTTATAAAACAAAATAAACAAACCAAACAAAAGAAATTTATACCCTAATAGAGGCCTGGTGCACAAAATGCGTGCATGGGAAGAATCCCTATGCCTGGCCTGAGATCAGGGATAATCTGTGAAGCAACTGGCAGGGTGATTGGGGGGCTCCCACTGGCACCTACCTTGGCTGGCTTAGCACGCCCTCTCACCAGCCCTGCCTCCCCTTGCTGCCATGGGAAGCCTCCCTCTGCACAGTGACCAGCAGGGTGATCAGGGGGCCCCTCTTAGCAACTGCCTTGTCTGGCCTGAGGCCTGTGGGATGGGTGCAGCTCCTGTATGGTCAGTGTGCATCATAGCAACTGGTCATTCCACTGTTTGGTCGATTTGCATATTAGCATTTTATTATATAGCAGGATAATATTTCCAAGGTATGGTTATAAACAAAGCATAAAAGCAACCCTGGGTTTCAGACATAAAATCATATTTCATATAAATTATTTCCTAGCCTTCCCTCCCCCTCCCCCAACCTCTAGAAACAGGCATGTAGTATTATATAAGATATCTTGACAGACTGTTGCTATTCATTTAACAATGGCAACTATTTATTGGTTGAAAATGGGAAGCATTAATATTCTTCTGACAATTTTTTTCTTAAAGCCATTTCCATAATGATGATGGGATCAATTATATTTTTATTTCAGTCATTCCTGATAAACAATAAATTTGAAAAAAATAAGAAAATATCTGAAATATATTTTATGCTTTTAAAAACATATTTTATTAATTTTTTACAGAGAGGAAGGGAGAGGGAGAGAGAGTTAGAAATATCGATGCAAGAAAAACATTGATCAGCTGCCTCTTGCACACCCCCTCCTGGGATGTGCCCACAACCAAGGTACATACCCTTGACCAGAATCAAACCTGGGACCCTTCAGTCCACAGGCCAACACTCCATCCACTGAGCCAAACCAGTCAGACATGAAATATATTTTTTAAAAAATCAGTCAGAATATAGCTCCTGGTTGGCAGAAAGTAAATATCCTGAACTTCAGTTCAAATGTATTATAGAAAACATCCTGCCTGTTAATTTAAGCAATCCCAAAAACTGGCCTGTCTTCTCCAGGTGAAGGAAACCTTAATGAACATCTTTCTTCACAGCAGCTACAAGTTTAGCTGCTCATCATGAAAGACTGATTAAGTAAAGAAGGATACTACCTTTTTATCCAGTCTGTCCTCTCCCATACTTTGTCACTAAGATTGAACTAGCTGGTGTCTGCAGTGAGAAGATAGCATTGCTCAAAGCATGTGTTCTATAAATCCACAGATATAATAATTTATCCCAGAAGCTCTTTATCAAAGTTCATGTCAATGATTATATAGTTGTTCCATATATATATAAGTATTAAAACATATTTAATTCAATGGAGAAAGTGATGAAAATTATTTTTTGGATAAATTTTTATACACACACACATACACAGAGTAGACAGATTATTATTATCTCTGAACACAATAATCTGGCCACTCAGTATACATCTTACATAACAAAGGCTAATATGCAAATTGTCCCCTTAACCAGGGGTTCGACCAGCAGCCAGGCTGGCCAACTGCCCATGGCCTTGCCTCCTGGCTAGGCTGGCTGGATCCCACCCATGCACAAATTTATGCAATGGGCCTCTAATATATATATATATATATATATATATATATATATATATATATATAATTAAAAAATACACACACATGCCTCCTAGTAAATATAAATACTAGAATCTAGAATATATATATATGCTGAGTGGCCAGATTATTATGATCTCTCTCTCTCTTTCTCTCTCTCTATATATATATATATGAGGCCTGGTGCATGAAATTCATGCATTGAAGAGGGTGTGTCCTTCAGCCCAGTCAGCTCCATTTCCAAACTGGGACCACTTGATGGATTATCTACTTTGATTGGGCCTAAATGGATAGTCAGACATCCCTCTCACAATCCAGGACTGCTGGCTCCCAATTGCTCACCTGCCTGCCTTCCTGATTGCCCCTAATCATTTTGCCTGACAGCCTAATCACCCCCTAACCACTCCCCTGCCAGCCTGATTGATGCCTAACTTCTCCCCTGCCAGCCTGTTTGCTCCTAACTACCCTCCCCTGTGGAACTGGTCACCCCTAACTGCCTTCCCCTGCAGGCCTGGGTCCCCCACAACTGCCCTTTCCTGCAGGTCCAATTACCCCCAACTTCCTTCCTCTGCCATCCTGGTCACCCCTGACTGCCCTCCCTTGCAGGCCTGGTCCCTCCCAAATGTCCTCCCCTGCTGGTCATCTTGAGGTGGCCATCTTGTATCCACATGGGCAAGGATCTTTTGACCACATTGGGGCAGTCATCTTCTATGTTGGAGTAATGGTCAATCTGCATATTACTCTTTACATAGATATGATAGAGGCCTGGTACATGGGTGGGGGCCAGCTGGTTTGCCCTGAAAGGTGTCTTGGATCAGGATGGGTGTTCCCTTGGGGCATGAGGTGGCCTGGGCAAGGGGCCTGTGCTGGTTTGCAAGCCAGCCACACACACCCCCCCACACACACCAGTTAACCAAGCAGGGGCCCTGGAATTGGGATTTATTTATCTTCTAAAATTGATACTTTGTAGACTGGAGCTGAGCCAAGCCTTCTGCTCACACAGCCATTGAAACTTTGTTGCCTTATGTGGAGTCCTGGACCCACCAGGATTTGCAAAAAGCTTGGCTTCCTCCATGACCACATGATCAGAGGCAACCCAATCATCCCTCCTGCTCTCTCTGTGGCCGTAGCCATCTTGATTGGGTTAATTTGTATACTTGCTCTGATTGGCTGGTGGGCATGGCTGGTGGTATAGCAGAGGTATGGTCAATTTGCATATTACTCTCATATATATATGTATATATATATTATATATTATTATTAATAAAAGATATGCATGCAATTTAACCGTCACTCTGCTGCACCCACCAGCCAATCAGAACAAGCATGCAAATTAACCCAAGAAAGATGGTGGTTAATTTGCATTTGCAGGCACGGGGATTGAATACTGAAGATAGCTTACAAGGAAGAGGGAGGGAAAGTGGAAAACGTAGGGTGGCGGCAGTGGCAGTGGAGGGAAACCTGCCCTGGTGGGCTTCTCTCCCCTCTCTGCTTCACGCAGGTCACAGGAAGCCCTATTTTTGCAGGAATCTTACTGCAATCTAGTCTATATATAAAATGATTCTTGTTTATCAATGCATGTGAATTACGACTTCTTTTTAGATAAATCAAGATCCCATTATACTTAGGAAGAGAAACTCCAATGTCCCTACTAAATTTATTCACATTTTAAAACTTAATAATTTGTAATGTATTCATTTAAAACAATCCAAGTTGTCAAATAAAGCAGAATCAAAAAATATAATAAAAATCAGACTGTAATTTAATACATATATCTATAGAACAACATAAATTGATATAATCTCTTTTATAGGACACATTCATAATTATCAAACAGGCTTTAATAACATTTAATATTTTTGTTGATATTGTTAATCCTCATCTGAGGATATTTTTCCATTAATTTGTAAGAAGAGTAGAAGAGAGAGGAAAAAAAGAGAGAAACATCAATATGAGACAAACATATCAATTGGTTGCCTCTTGTATGAGCAAGCCCAAACAGGGCCCAGGCAGGGAGAAGCCTGCAACCAAGTTGTGTACTCTTCACTGGGGAATCAAACCCAGGACCCTTTGGTTGGCAGGCCAATGCCTATCCATTGAGCCAAACCAGGTAGCGTTCTTCTAGGTTTTAATTAATATTTACTAATTTAACAAATAATGAATAAACACCAACTATGTTTTAGGCCCCATTTGTGGCATAGAGACTATAACAATTCATAAAATAAGCAAAAATCCAGGTACTTACAAGGCTAACTCTGCACTGAAGAAACAGAGATAATTTACAAATTAAATTATTGCATATACAGTATAGGGAATTGAATGGCAATAATTACTATGGAGAAATAGAGCATAAAAAGATGGGTAGACGAGTGTGAAGTGCATTGCGTTTTAGATAGAGTAAATAAAGGAGGTCTCACTTAGCGCCTGAGCCAAGGCCCTGCGGTGGTAGCATGCAGGCCTATTTGAGAATCTGTCAAATATTTCAGTATATTACCAATTCTTACATGTAAGGTCTCTGACATACTGTAGAGACTGAGAGGAAAATTGAGATACAAAGTACGCATTAGTAATAAACCCCCCTGAAGTGATGGGAGAAGTTGCATTGAGCAGAGGTAGGAGATGAATGCAAGTCAGTCTGACAGAGCCCAGACCACATGGTGGGGAACTGTGGAGTGTGCAGCTTCCTGGAAGAATATCTCCCATCTCTCTGAAACAGTCACGCTATCCTTCCCTGGACTTGTGGGATAACTCAGAAAGGGTGTGATCCTGAGCAAGAGGCACTTCAGAGCTGGGGCAGCCCCTGAAGAAACTAAGGGCTGGACTTACATGCTGATCTCACTATCCTGGCAGCCAGGCCACGTCCCTCCCTGTTTGTGTCACCCCCCAGGAATGTATCTGGCACAGGGGGTACTAAATGTTTGCTTGGGGATTTTTTTTTTTCACATCGACAATGAGCAATCTGATCCTCAGTCATTGTTACATGACCTGCTTCCCTGACTGGATTTAATTTCTAATTTTGATGAAAACAGAAGCTTTATAACTGGAACTATATACTACCCTGCATTTTACAACCTCATGGTAAACCTTTGCTAAATTAATAACATAGAGCTATTCTTCTTCTCACTGTTTTTTTGTTTTGTTTTTCTGTGTATGTGTGTATTTTTAGGCCCTCTATCACTACTAATCCTAGAAATTGAAACAGTAATAGCTCCAATTTTAAGCTAAAGTGGCAATTTTTTTTAATATTTCATTTTAAAATTAAAAATATTAGAATATAAATTATGTGATATCACTTTTTTAGAGCTTGGATTTAAGCACTTGATTATACTTTCCCCTTATATGAATATGAGGCAAATAGCTGTTGGAAATTTTAGCATTCTTTGGCATCTTAAAATGCTTGTTTGAGTGCTAACCAGTTTGTCTCAGTGGATAGAGCGTCCCTCTGTGGACTTACGTGTCCCAGGCTTGTACCTTGGTTGCGGGCACATTCCCCAGTAGGGAGTGTGCAGGAAGCAGCTGATTGATGTTTCTCTCTCATTGATGTTTCTAACTCTGTATCCCTTTCCCTTCCTCCCTGTAAAAAAATCAATGAAATATGTTTAATAAAATGCTTCTTTGGAATTTCTATTGGTGAGTCAGTTTGCCTATTGTTTGGTTTCCTTTCCCCCCGCTCGTATGTCATTACTACATGTTTTATTCTTGCCCTGGTGGTCTGCTTCCATTTTACCTATGTTCTGTGATTTCACGAGTGAGGGTAAACTAGAATAAATATGGTGCTCATCTGTGCAACTGCCTGAGCCCCATTTTGCATGTGATTATGCCTTTTTATTTTTAAATGATTATTGAAGGAATACATGTGTAATAGTAAAACCTTGGGAAATTATCTATAGAATAACAGTATTCTGGCATAAATGTAATAAAAATATTTTTCTTGATTAATAACATATACTTTTCTAAAATTAAGAGATTAGAAGAATCCATAAATATTTGAGAATTTCCAAATGTCCCCCATCTTCTCCCATTAAGAAAGCTTTTTTTTCCATTCTCAAAGTTCAATTAGAACAAGACAAAGTATTTTATACTATATGTTCAATGATAACAGAAGTATGATTAAAGGAGTAAATGTGTTAGACTTCAGTGGAACAAATTTCCCTTAGTTGTGATCAACTCTAGAATACCTATTTGGTTTTTGTTGTATAAGAAATTAACATATCCTTTGAAATACATTAAATTCTACATATCATTTGCAAGTAATTATCTCACACTTGCATCTGCCAGAACTTCCTTAGTATGTCCTATTTGGGTCACTGTAATTTACATCTTGCCAATCAGTTAGTCTGAAAGTCATTTCCTTAAACGTGTGTATTCAATTGTTACAGAATTTCTGGGTGAATGGAAAATACACATAGGAGTACTCGGAGATACAGGAAAAACCCATTTATTTCTATATTTACTAGTACCATGACTCAGTGGAGCCTGTTTCCAAATCCTGAGCAAACCAATATGGAGGAAACTTTCTCTTTGTCCCCCAAATATGAATTAGACTTCCATATTTCGCGGGTTTTGCAAAACACCCCGAGTGTTGGGATGAGGGACATGAGACCCTACTTAAAGGCCCGCTGGTACCAGTACTGCTAACCCCTCTGGGGGTTGTGTATTGTTCATGGTTTATGGTCTCTGTAAAATGTTAGTTTTTAGGTAAATAGGTCTTACAACACCAGATAATTAAGGAAGGGGCAGTGGCTAGACTATAGGCTAACAGAACTGTGCATTAGGGATGTGATTAACTAGGTACAGAGTCAGGCTGCTAGCCTGGCCCCCTCTCCACGCTACTCCCCCCAAAAAAAACACACACCAAAAAGCAAATCTTATTTTTCTCATCATAATTAATTATAAATGTTGAGAACATTTTCAATTGTTTTGTATAAAATGCTAATAAACTTGTGTTTCTCCAAGGTTTATATCTTGAATCATATCAACCTTTCAAATACTGTCTACTGAGAAAATTGTGCTCATTCATACATATTAAACATATTTGCAACAGAGCTGTCTTCTTTCCCTCTGTTATATTACCTATGTTATAAATATATAAGCATTAAATTGTATTAGAATGTTTTTTTTTCATATGAGATAATTTATCTTCTTAAGAACAATGGACCATGCCTTATTCATGTTTTGATACTCATGGTTTAATTTAATTCAGTGCTTGAAACACAGTTACACTAAAGATGTATTTCTTAATTGTAAAACTGAATATTGTGAAATGAATTATATACAACCTTCCTCTTCACATTACTAAGATTTAGAAAAATCTGGAAGAAATTACCTGCAAATTTCACTGGTACTTTTTATGCTAATGAACCAGCTGTGGTCTCCAGGAGATATAAATGTGTAGCTATAAGCATAAATGAAACATGAAGTGGCTGCAGGAAAAAGAAGGATCTGAAAGGAAATAAAGTAGAGACATTGACTTTAAAAATGCATGTTGGGGAAAAATATTTCCTAAAGAAAGGAATGACAATGGTTTATTTAGAATTGATCAATAAAAGACATACTCTGTAAGATCAAATAACTGGTGAGTTATTCATCTAAGAATTATTTAATGTGATAACTCAATACATTTTTAGCATTCTTCAGTATTATGTCATGTGATGTATAAACTACATGACACCGAAAACAAATAAGCTTCACTCTTATAAACCATAAAAAAGAAGACAGCAATCTCCAAAAATAGAACTCCTAAACCTACTAGTATTAATAAACATTGTATAACCCTTTCTGTTACGAAGAATTAGTCTTTATATTCTAAGCCAACCCTACCAAAAAAAAAAAAAAAAAAAGCAGCCTCTTCTTCTGCCTTGGCAGAAATCTGTGCTTACTCATATTTGTATTGCCATACATGCATTTCCACTGATTTTTCTGATACACAAACACTTACATACTACCTGCTATGCAATATGTACTCTTTCAGAGGAAAGAATGAATATGGTTGAAGAGAGACAGGATCAAAGTCCCTATTTTTATGACACACATTTAAGCTAAAGAAACATAAAAAATGAACATACTTTTAAACACACACACTATGCTGGATAGTATTCTAGGGTGATGTTAGGATTGTGAGTGCATAGAAAGCCTCACAGATCCATTTAGAATTTTAGATGGATATATGAATATTGCTGTAATTGAGAGCAATAAGGAAATGCATCAGTAAATATAAGTAGTATGTATTTTTTTTTCAGGGTAGATTTTGTTTGAATACAGAGAGTACTAAATACTCATGCTTATGTTAGGTAGAGAGGAAAGAGAAACATTGCAGTGGGAAAAAAAGAAATTATAGAATCAAAATCCTTGGTAGTCAATGAAAAATTCAGATATAAAGTATAACAGAAATAATGTTACTTATTGACACAAATATTCTTCTAAGCCATTCTTTATTGTTATTGAATCAAAATATTCATTACTTGTATATCAGCTAAAACATTAATTATTCAAATTTTAAATGATTCCACTAATTCTGTATTTGTAAGAATTAATATTATATCACCCTGAATTTTACTAAGACCTTATGAAGGTATAAAAGAACATATAAATAAATATGATGCCAACACATATAACTGATCACTAACTCTATAGACAGTATTGTCCTTATAGACAGTATTGTCCTTTCTCCCTTATTGGGACATTTCCCTCCTCTACTGACCTTCATCACCATTAAATCTTAAAATTCACCTCAGTATCCAGTAGTGATTTTATTAGTGTTTTATAAATAGAAAATACCTCTTAAAGTGAAAAGTAACCCTCTCAATTTTATTTAAAAGACTAGTTTAATGTTACAAATTATTTTTGTTTTGGGGATTAAAACATTAGTCTTTAATGTAATTATCTTTAATTACAATCTTTAAAATGGAATATATACAGTCTCACAAAATCTTAAAATTAAAAAAATTTTGAAATGTATAAGTTCTTTATTAGTAAAAATAAGTAAGTGCTCATAATATATTATCAGAAAAAAAACACATGAAAAAGAGTGACAATGTAAAACCTAAATATTGTAAGTAAAAAATAAGTAATATATTACTATTTTTAAATGTGTTTTTCATAATATTTAATTAGTATAGAAGGAACAGAACACAGGGCTCCTAGTAACATTATTATATTAACACTTTATAGAAATTTATATTGACCAACCATTCAAAAAAAGACAAAATACACTGAAAACCAATTTGAAAATAAGACTTATGGTAAACAAATATCGCATGCATGTAAATAAAAATTGTCTTGGATTTCCATGGTACTGGGTGACTACAACTTATAAAAACTACTCTAGTGCTTGTCAAAGACAAAAAAAAAAAAAGGAATTTGAAGTTGTTTGCATAAACTCAAGTGAGAAAAATAGTTTCCAAACAATTACACTTAGAAATGTATATATGAACATCATTTAAAATCTTTTCAGTATTCTATTAAGTGTCATAGATCATTTCATTGTTGAATATCAATAATGCAGTGTGACTGAGATTTATCAACTGCTGAAATAACCACAGTGCAATGCCGTTTTTCAAATAATGCAGGCGCATTCACACATTGCAATCACATCTTCAACACATCAAAGTTCATAAACACTATTTCACACTCCCCTCCAAACACTGTTAAGTTGTCGATCCATACATAGACACTAAACAGAAGAATGCTGATGCCTCAGTGTCCTTTATGAAACAGGGGAAATAAATGTATTGACTGAATTATTTGAAGAAGATACACAACAGTAATCTTATCTACAACCTAGAGGTGCTAAGGTTTGCATAAGTTTTCAGATAATAATTCGGTATTTCAAAATGTGAATGGTGGGGTGGTTTCCAGAGCAGGATTGTATGCCACTTAGAGTGCAGGTTTTGGACTCTTAAGATATTCTCTGTTTCAAAGAGAAATGGCCCCTTCCCATTTTGAATTTGATCTCCAGACAGATGAATAAAAATATCTTAAAATATGTTTTTATAGATTTTTAAATAGAGAGAAATATCAATGAGAGGATGAGACAGAATCCTCAATCTGCTGCCTCCTGAATAGCCCCTACCTGAAATCAAACCTGTGACCTCTTGGTGCATGGGTCAGCAATCAACCACTGAGCAACACTGATCAGTTATAAATAAAGATTTTGAAATCCGTCTATCTGACATTATGTGACCTAAATCCAGGTATTCAACTGATGTTATCAGTATATTGTCTTATAGACCTGAAAGATCAGGATCTTTCTAAAGTATTAAAGATATAGTTTGCCCAATTTATAGTGTGAAAAGCCTGCAGAAGAATAAATCAAAAGAGAAAAACTAAAAATGTCAGGAGTGGGCGAGAACATATAATTTATAGTCAAACATTTTAGAGCTCTATTTTATTCTGAGTCTCATCCCTTAATGACCATGAAATATTGGACAAATTATGTAACTTGGAAATTCTGCATCTCTGTTTCATTATCTGTAAATTGGGGTAACAGTAATTACATATCTGTAGTGTGAAGATATAAAAAATAATGTACTTTAAAAGTGGCGGGGATAGTAAATTCCAGAGAATTGACCCTAAATGTTGTTATTAATCATCACCTTTATTACCCTTGTTATCAATGATTTTCAGATTTAAATTCCAATGAAGACCACTTCCATTTAAAAACATAAATGGAAAAGTAAACATAAAAATGTATATAAAGTATGATCTTTAAGGGTAATTTCAGTTATGATATTCAATAAATATTATATTACTGAGTGGTTCTAGCCAATAGGATTCTTGTTTATAGTCTTCTTACTATACATTTAAGAATAAAATCTAGTTCTTTTTAAGTAACTATTAACAATATTAATAACTACTAAGAAAAAAAATACCAATAAATAGAAGTTATCTAAGAACTTGTAAAAAACTAGGGGCCCAGTGCATGAATTCGTGCACCTTGAAAGAAACTGTGGGCCATGAGGCTGCGGTAGGAACAGGAGTGGGTTTCAGCCCATCCTCCATGCCTCTGCCCAGCCCCTCACGCTGGTCCCCTGACAGCCAGCAGCCCCATTCCCACTGTACCGCTCTCATATGCTGATGGCACTGGCCCTGCTTTCACCCACTGGTGGTGCAGAGTGATTTAAGCTGGTGCCAGCAGTGGGTGAGAGTGGTGGCTGCTACTCTGATTATCCCTCTGGAACAGAGGGATGTGGAGAAGCCCTGAGGGGTGATTGGGGCTGATAGCTGCCACTGGTCCTCTGATGGCATGGAGCAATTGGGATCAGTGCAGGGCACAGGCAGAGGGTGTGAGGGGTGGCTCTGGGACTGGCAGTGGGTGAGAGTGGGGCCTGCCATAGCAGCAGGTGCAAGCACCAGGAGAGACTGCGGGGCACAGGAACAAAGAATTTTCAGTAACCATCAGAAGCTTGCCTTGATGACAGCGACCAGCATCCCACCTTGTTTTGGTGCCCCTGCTCACCTGCTCCACCAACCCTCTGCGACCTACACCCACCATGTTCTGTGCTCTGCTGCCTGCTGCTGATGTCCGCCATGTTCCATGCACACCCACTGGTGATCAGCACATGTCATAGCGACTGACCATGTGATTGGTTGTTCTGCCATTCAGTCTATTTGCATATTAGCCTTTTATTTATATAGGATTTTGAAAGTGTTGCCAACTTTTAGGTATGTAAGAACATACTTCAAAATTAGGCTTAAGTTAAAATTAGTAAATGTTTAAAAGCTTAATATGATGTCTTAAGAAATTGGAAAAAGCATCATTTATATAAAATAATAATTAATTTTCCCAAAGATGGTATAGATTTGACCTGACTGCTTGTCTCTATGAGAGACTATTCACATGCCTTTAGTAAGTTGAAGAAGATACCCTAGGTGAATTTTACTGAGAATAAGGAGGTACCACACTCTTAAGAAAAGACTGACATTTGTATTGTCATGGTAGCAAATCACCATCAGAACTAGTTTAAATCCTTTCTGAATAATCAATGACAACTCACTAAAAAAACACAGAGCTGAAAACCAATCAATCAGTTGCAGAAACCCTTTTGAAAATTAGCCAGTTGGCAGGAGACAGATGCCAGGGAAGCAGTTTCTTAGGCTGACATCAACTCACTCCTCTCCCTGGCTTGTAAGTAAGAAATGTGCAAAAGGAATTTATTTCAAAAATTCAATAGAAGTTCTGAAGTTTGCTTTGCTTAATTAAACCATATGTGCTCAAACTAACTCTCACTTACATGACAAGTGAGGGATATATTTAAATTTATATATATATATATATATATATATATATATATATATATATATATATATATTATATATAGTAATGGTTCCATCTCAATCCACAGTACTAACATCCACATCACATAGAGGGATGAAGGTTATGCCAAGGTAAACTATAGTGGGGGTGAGAGGTGGGGAGGTAGGAGACAAATGTGTGTCAAGTCCAGAGCCTATAGGAAGGGTAACCAAATGGGAAACTCACTTTGGAATGTCCAGGTAAATCACAGCATAGATGACGGACCTCAACCAGACCAGGAACCAGGAAGCAATAGAATTTAACTGTTCCATGCAAAACACACAAAATGACATCCCTAGTGGTTAAATGTCTAACTACAGAGTCAAAAAGGAATGAAAGAGCCACTACCCTACTTACAAACAATAGAATTGTGCACAGATCATCTGTGCTTGTGAGGACACTTCTTTGGCCTTGGTATTTTGAACTATAAAATGAGAATGATAGCAACTTTTTCAAAGGGAAGTTAATCACAATTGTTGAAATCACTAAGGGGGGGGCACCCCCCCAAAAAAGTGCCATTCCCCAGATTTTTATTTACTTGTCAAAGTGAGCACAAAGCATAGGCATTAGCCATTGGGATTCTAATATGGAAGCAGTATTGAGACCACTGAATTAGAAAGATTCAAATGTTTATGCTTTGAAGTTACTAGGAAATGTTTCTTTTTTTAATAAACTAAATGAATCTGTGGGCCAGTAGGTCGCTGCCATCCTCCTGTAGCTCCCCCTCCCCTTCTCCCCTCCCGCCCCCTTATAGCTTGCTGCCCTGCCCACTCCTGTAGCTTGTAATTCACTGCCCCACTCTCCTGCAGATCCTTGATCTGGCCCTTAAGCTGGTCATTATGCCTCAGGGCATAATGAATAATTAGGATATTCCTCTCTTATTACATAGAATTCCCACTACATACTATTTTTGTGGTTACTATTGAAGCATGAATAGTGCTATTAATTATCATCACAGTAGAGGATATGATGGGATAGTAGTAGAATTAGCTATGGAAGTTTCTGCTGCATGATTGCCTTAAACACTGTGCCTATCCTTATTATGTGGATGGATTTCTCTATCTGAAAATTTAAACCATAATATACCTAAAAGTATATTATCTTTATCTGAACCTAAATGTTTTGAGACAAATAGAACATATGAGAATCTACTTTTCATTCTAATACCAAACAAATATAGATATCCCTCTAAAAATATAGATGAATAAAATCACAAATGAAAAAAAGATTATGACAGAAATAATGTCTATTTTAATAATGAAATGTCTATAATAGTAGTGTCTAATAATAATAAATGAATGCCTGCTAATAAATAGAGGCACTGGAAAAAATAGAAAATAATTTTAATTTTCAACAAGAGTGCATCTATAAAATTAGAACAAAAATATTCTAAGATGACTATTATTAAGTTAAAAGTTGTCCAAAAAGTGAAAAATAACTATAAATTTGAAAAAAGTCAATATAATAGAAATTAAAGTAATTATCCCATAATTCATAGTAACAAAAATAAAAATAAAAGTGTTAGAAAAAACAGATGTAATTATTATACTTATGCCTAAGGTATACCATTTTTTCTATTAGTTTAATATATGATTTTGTTGATTTAATAGTGCCCCATATATTTGTTGGAAAAACTTAGTAGACCACATATATTGAAAATATCTTTTCTATTGCTTTTATCATTTTCATAAAGTTAATATGGATTTATTTTACACAAGCATGTTTCAAGTTTAAGGTTGCCATATTATTATTTTTTTTTATTTTCACATCTTATTCCAATTTTTGCATTAAAAATAAATTTAACGTTCATTAAAAATTTCTCAATATTTTATTCTAAAATTTTACTTCTTATATTCAGAATTTTAACTCATCTATAATTATATTCTGTGTATGATTTGAGATTAAAACTCAACTTCCCTTTACTAGTCGCAAATATTTTCTCTTTAACTCAGTATAATTTACTACTATTCAGACTTGTCTTACTTACTCTGTGCCATCTTTTTACTATGTAAAAGACTTTAGTATTGTGGTTACCAGAGTGAAAGGCAGTGGAGGAAGGAAGAAGGTAAAGAAGATAAATGGTGACGGAAGGAGACTTGACTTAGGGTGGTGAATACACAATACAATATACAGATGATCTATTATAGAATTGTACACCTGGAACATGTATAATCTTATTAACTAATGTCAACCTGATAAATTCAATGAAATTTCAAGAAAGACATATATATTAAATCAAAATAAATTGGGTGATATACTACTGAATTGCTAGCTTATTTCTAAACTATCAGTTTAATATTTTGAAGTTCTGGAATTTCATCCCAGGTACTATTCTGAAACCATTAGTTCTTCAAAATGTTCTACTTCTTTATAATGCATTTATATATACTCAAACACAACCTTAGAGGCACATATACATTTTTGTTTATAACATTATTAAACATGTAGTATTGATCATTGTTTTTTTAAGGAACACAAATATAAATCTCTATACATTATTAACCTTGGCTCAGAAAAAAAAAATCGATAGTAATACAGAAAAGTCAAAATAGTGATCGTAATCAAGATAAATCTTTGCATTTAAGAATGGAAAGTCAGTTCTGGACTTCAGCATACCTGTACAGTCACTTGATATGATCATACTCGAGATTTTCTAATTTTCCACTACACATCGTGGTGTCCCTCATACTTGTAATTTTTTTAAAAAATACCTTCAAGATACTGCTGCCTCGCACAACAATTTCAAAACTACAACTAAAAGACAGAACGGACATCATCCAGAACCACAAGAAAGCTGGCTGAGTGGAAGTTCTACAACTAGAGGGAAAGAGAGGGGCTCACAGAGACCCAGAGGAGCTGCAAAAAGCTGAGGTACGGAGACGCGCACGAGGAGAGAGCGGGTACCGGAGTACCTGGCTGGTTTTCTCTGGCGGGAGGGAGACGGAGACTCTCAAAGGCATTGAACCCCTTGTCCTGCGACACTAAACCCCAGATCCAGCCGAGACTCATACGGGGGGAGTTTGGACTGTGAAAAGGGAGAAGTGCACGGAAATTTAGGGGAGTTGCAAAGGATCGGAGGTCTGGTCACGCACGGCACCACGTGGAGGACAGACTGCTGATTGTGCCGCTGGCTTTCTCGAGTGGGCGGGAGACAGACCCTCTCAACTGCGCCACTTCTGACTCCACTAAGCCCCTGTTTTGGGTGAAACCCTGGAGACCTAGACTCGTGTGGTCCTGGTTCGCAGGGGAGCCGGAAAGGCAGCGGTTAGAGGCACTGCGGGCACGTGCACAAGGACTGCTCCAGCCATTACACAGTCACGTGAGACTCAGGGGCCGTGGAGGGCGGGCCGACGGGAAGGCAAGGCGGTCCCTTAAGCCCTGAGACTCCACCCATCCCAAGCTCAACAGAGGCTTCTGCGGCTGAATCCAGCACAGAAGTTTCCCCGGCATAGTGAAAATGCCGAGACAAGGGAAGGGATTACAAGCAAAAAAAATGGAGGAAAAAAAACGACTGGATATAGAGTTCAAAACCACGCTTATAAGGTTTTTCAAGAATATGCTAGAAAAGATGGATAAATTTAGTGAGACCCACGAGGAGATGAAAAATACACTGACTGAAATAAAAAGTATTATACAGAGTCCTAACAGCAGACTAGAGAAAGGCAAGAATCAAGTCAAAAATTTGAAATATAAAGAAGCAGAAAACATTCAACTGGAAAAGCAAGAAGAGAAAAGAATCCAAAAATGTGAAGATAATGTAAGGAGCCTCTGGGACAGCTTCAAGCGTACCAATATCAGAATTGTGGGGATGCCAGAAGAAGAGAGAGAGCAAGATACTGAAAACCTATTGGAAGAAATAATGACTGAAAACTTCCCACATCTGGTTAAAGAAATAGACTTACAAGTCCAGGAAGCACACAGAACCCCAAATAAAAGGAATCCAAAGAGGACCACACCAAGACACATCATAATTAAAATACCAAGAGCAAAAGACAAAGAGAGAATATTAAAAGCAGCAAGAGAAAAACAGTTCATTACCTACAAGGGAGCACCCATACGACTGTCAGCTGATTTCTCAACAGAAACGATGCAGGCCAGACGGGAGTGGCAAGAAATATTCAACGTGATGAACAGCAAGAACCTACAACCAAGAATAATCTATCCAGCAAAGCTATCATTCAGAATTGAAGGGCAGATAAAGACCTTCACAGAGAAGAAAAAGCTGAAGGAGTTCATCAACTCCAAACCAGTATTATATGAAATGCTGAAAGGTACTCTTTTAGAAGAGGAAGAAGAAAAAGGTAAAAGACAAAAAATTATGAACAACAAATACACATCTATCAACAAGTGAATCTAAAAATTAAGTGAATTAAAAATCTGATCAACAGAATAAACTGGTGAATATAATAGAATCAGGAGCACAGAAAGGGAGTAGACTGATAATTCTCAGGAGGACAAAAATCATAAAGCATCAAACAGACTGTGAAATTACAGCAGAAAGATTAAAGTTAGGTGAGGTAAATAAGTGATCAATCAAAGGACTTGTATGCATGCTTATAAACATAACCAATGATCACAGACACTGGGGGGTTGGGGTATGCCTGGGAGGGAGGGGGGGCAATGGGGAGATATGTATAAAAAATTAATAAAAATTAATTTAAAAAAATACCTTCAAGACTAAGTTAGCATACTGCATGAGAGAACTAATTGCCAATAATAGTTCAGATAAGGGTTTAATCTTATATGAGAACTCATAAAACTTAAGAAAAGGAAGATAAACCATCCAATAAAAATAATGGTCAAAGGATCTAAATAGACACTTTTTGAAAGAGGACATACAGAAGGCCCAGAGATATATTAAAACATGTCCAAAGTCACTAATCATACAAGAGATACAAATCAAAACAACAATGAAATACCATCTTACACCTGTCAGAATGGGTATCATCAACAAATCAACAAAGAACAAACAAAACAAAAAAACCTAGAGTAGTGTATTTACCAAAATTATATAAATAAAATGGATATATATATTTTTTACTTTAAGAAAAGGTTCAAACCTATATACATAGAGAAAGAAAAGCTATAGCAATGAAAAATAAGGACTTTGAAGTTTTAAACACCATTTGACATATTTAAAGGTTGGTACTTTTATTTTTAAGTCACTAAGTTAAACATAAATGATAGAAACAATAGTATAAATTTATTAAAAATAATAATTTATATTCTTAGAAATATCCTTTTGTCACTTTTTCTGTGAGGTAAAATTATCACTTTCATTATGACTGGACAGCTGTGTAATTTATTAAAGGAATTTATAGTGACAAATACCATTTATCAAGTTACTGTGGCTTTGCAAATATGTTGAATAAATATGTTGAAATATGTAAAAAGTAACATCTTTTGATATTCTTGACAGCAGCAGCATTTTATACATGTTTCAATTGAATGCTCACAAAACATCATGCCATATTTATCTGAAGTGAAAAGATGAGACCAGATGGCAAATAATGAGATTGTAATTACGACAGGATAAATTGTTAATCACTTAAACAGAAATAGTTTTGACAATAGCATACATAAGTAAGTCTTAATACAAAGTATAAAGTTTTTAAAAACATATAATCCAAAATGAAAATACAATACAAAAAATCATATACACAAATATATTTGTGGTAATGAATGAGAGAAAATTAAAATATATACTTGTATTTGATTAGTTGTGTGGGGGTATACCAAAAAGTATGACAATATATATCAAAAGTTATAGATAGGAAAAGGTTTTCAATGTACTATGCAAAAATATTTTCAAACTACAATTCAATGACCTCAATCAAGTGTTAAGAACAATTAAGATGAATTCAGACCTGAATAGATTTCCAAAATTTACTTTCCAGTCAAGTTTAAACATTTTCTTAGGTAGTTTGGGAACATTATCCTTTATAATAAAAGACTAATATGCAAAGTGACCAAACAGTGGAATTACTGGTCACTATGATGTATGCTGACCATCAGAGGGCATTTACTCAAAGCAGAAGCTGCCCACTGGTGGTCAGCGCACTCCCGTAGGGGGAGCACTGCTCAGCCAGAAACCAGGCTCACAGCTCGCAAGCACAGTGGCAGTAGCAGGAGCCTCTCCTGCCTCCACAACAGTTGGACATCCCCTGAGGGCTCCTGAACTGTGAGAGAGCACAGGCTGAGGGACCCTCTCTCCGAGTGTACAAATTTCATGCACCAGACCTCTAGTAAATATATATGCTCACATAATTGCACGTGTAGACATATGCCTACATGTGTATATTGAGTTTATTTTAACAATTATATTAGTTTCTTATTTATTCATTGTCAAGTTTCAAGAATATATTTTCATCAATAAATGCACATATACACACTATAGACATCAGTAAATCATTTGTATACTCCTCACCTCCTAAATAGCTTATAAACTTACTTACATATTACATTATAATACTGAAATAATATTGGGAGTAAAATGTTGCATGTTATATTTTTATAATTCATTTTAAAGATACATAATATAGTTATTTAGATTAAAGTCGACTTAACTATGAATGTATTTATTTAATTAATTTATTGTATAAAGTTCATGATAAAATTGATTTCCTTGCAGTTCCTTCTTTAAAACATGATCAGTTCCTATACAATAGCAACCAAAAGAGTATAATAGAGACAAATTAACAAAGGATAAAAAAGACATGTATATATAATTTATCAATTTTTAATATATATTTTGTTTAATATTCTTACAAGTTTTCTTCGTTTGAATTATTTTTGTTTCATATAAATTAAGGTCTACTTATAAAATGCTTTAAATTATTCCTTTATTCATCATTATATTTGGTATTTCTATTAATCCTATCTAATAAAAGAGAAACATGCAAATTTGACCAAACCTCTGCTACACCCACAAGCCATGCTCACCTGCCAGTCAGGAGTGAGTATGCAAATTAATTCAACTAATATGGCAATTAATTTGCATATCAGGCACAGAGCAAAGACTGAAGACAAAGTAGAAGGAAGCCAAGTGCGGCAGAAGGGAGCAAAGCAAGCGGAGCAGCAGAGAAGGGAGGGAAGCAGGCAGGGTGATGGAGATGGCCACAGGAAGTCCTATTCTTGCAGGAATAGGCCCAAGGAAACCCTATTCTTGCAGGAATCTTCCTGAAACAGGCCTCTAGTTATAATATAAAAATAATGCAATGAGTAATTTCAAAAATGTCATTTTGTTTAATATAATATAATTTGTACTATGATGGGAGAGAAAGTTAACCTTTATAAACTCACATTTACTTAGGATTCTCATGCAAGGACCAGGTTATTACCTTAAGTATAAAAAAATCCTAAGTACCTCAACAAAATAAAGACCATATATGAGAAACCATTAGCTAATATCATACTCAGTGGTGAAAAACTGAAAGCATTTTCTCTAAAATCAGGAATAGGACAAGAATGGCCATTCTTACCACTCTTATTCAACATAGTTCTGGGAGTTTTAACCAGAGTAATAAGGCAAGACAAATATATAAAAGACATCCAAATTGGGAATAAAAAACCTAAAAGTGTCACTTTTTGTATATGACATAATTTTGTATATAGCAAACCTTAAAGACTTCGACACAAATTCCTGTACTGGGCCTCTAGTCTATATTTAAAAGTCCACAGTTTTCTTTCTTTTTTTAATATATTTTATTGATTTTTTGCAGAGAGGAAGGGAGAGGGATAGAGAGTTAGAAACATCAATGAGAGAGAAACATTGATCAGCTGCCTCCTGCACACCTCCTACTGGGGATGTGCCTGCAAACAAGATACATGCCCTTGACCGGAATCAAACCTGGGACCTTTCAGTCTGCAGGCCAAAGCTCTATCCACTGAGCCAAACCGGTTTTGGCCACAGTTTTCTTGATACTAGCAATACATTTTCAAAAAAAATGGAAAAAATAAATAACTCCTATGTAATTACAATTAAAAGGTTAGAATGACAAGGAATAAATTTAACAAAGGATGTGGAAAATTTATATACTTAAAACTACAAAGCATTATTAAAAGAGATTGAAAAGACACAATGAAGTAGAAAGACATTCTATGTTCATGGTTTAGAAGAATGAACATAGTGAAAATGTCCATATTACCTGAAGCAATATACAGATTTAATGTAATGCCCATCAAAATCCCAATGTCAGTTTTTAAGAAATAGAAGAAAAATATTATCAGATTTGTATCGCACCAAAAATTAATCTGAACAACCAAAGTAATTCTGAGAAAAAGAACAAAGCTGGTGGTATCAGGCTCTCTGACTTCAAATTATACTAAAGAGCTACAATTATCAAAACTGCATAGTATTAGCAGTAAAACAGTGTAATTCACAGGAATAGAATTGAGAGTTCAGAAATGAAACCACAAGTCTATTCACTATTGATTTTTACATAAATGCCAACAACGTACAATAGAGAAAAGAAAGCTTCTTCAATAAATGGTGCTGGGAAAATTGGACAGCCACATGTAAAAGCATGAAACCAGATTCCAGTTTGTCCCCATGTGAGTAAATTAATTCAAAATGAAACAAAGCTCTAAAGACCTGAAAGAGTAAATTGCATAGAAGAATACATAGGTAGTTGGATTTTATGAATTTTATTTCAAAAGTGAGGAGAGTGAAGGCAAAAATAAATGAAAGGACTATATGAAACTTAAAGCCTTCTGCAAAGCTAAAGAAAATGACAGCAAAACAAAAAGTCAACCAATCAAAAGTGAGTGAGATGATATTTTAAAACAACAGCTCCAACATAGTTAATATACAAAATATATAAAGAATTCATATAACTCAACACCAAACAGGTAATTGAATTTAAAAAATGGAGAGAGAATCTAAACAGGAACTTCTCCCAAGAAGGCACACAAATAGCCAACAGATACATAAGATGCTCAACTTCACTATGGAATAGAAAAATGCAAATCAAAACTATAATGAGATGTCACCTCTCACCTTAGAATGAGTAGTATGTATCAACAAAACAGGTAATAACATATGTTGGAGAGGTTGTGGGGGAAAAAAGGAATTCACACTGCTGGTGGCAATGTAAAATGGTAAAGCCACTATGGAAAACAGTATGACAGTTCCTCAGAAAATAGAGTTACCATATGACCAAGAAAACCCTGTTGTATCTACCAGAAAAACTCAAAAATATTTATTTGCAAAGCTATATGCACCCCTATGTTCATTGCAACATTATTCAGAGGCAAAGATATGAAGACAGCCAAAGTGTCCTTAGTAGAGAATTGTATAAAGATGTGGCACATATGTACCATGGAATGCTATTGAGCCATAAGAAATGATGAAATGCTGCCATTTGTGACAACATGAATGGACCCTGAGAATATAATACTAAGTTAAATGTCAGGCAAAAAAAAAGTAATAATGATGTAATTTCACTCATATCCTATCTAATAAAAGAGAAACATACAAATTGACCATACCTCCGCTACAACCACAAGCCATCCCCATCAGCCAATCAAGAGTGAGTATGCAAATTAACCCAACCAAAATGGTGAATAATATGCATATCCAGGCACAGAGTGAAGAGTAAAGACAGCATAGAAGGAAGTCAAGCCTGGCAGGAGTGAAACTGCAGAGAAGCAAGCAGGGTGACAGAGAAGGGTGGGAAGCAGGCGGGGCAGCAGAGATGGCTGCAGGAAGCCCTATTCTTTCAGGAATCATCCTGCAACAGGCTTATAGTGTGTAATATAAAACTGAAAATCATAGACACAAACAACAGTATGGTGGTTGTCAGTGGCAAGGGGGTTAGAGTGTAATAAAGGGTAAAGGGGGCCAAATATGTGGTGATGAAAGATGATTTGATTTTGGATGGTGGACACCAAATGCAATATACAGGTCACATATCATAGAAGTGTACCCTTAAAAACTATAATCTTATAACCAATATCATACAAAAAATTTAATATAAAGTTCCTATTTTTAAAATTACTTCATAATTATTTATATTTTTTGCTTTTATAAAATTTAATAATTTAGTATTTTATGGTCTCTAACATCTTGTTAATCCATAATAATAAAAGCATAATATGCTAATTATACCAGACAGCCAAACAACCTTCTGGACGTCCTACTGGACAGCCTTCTAAATGAAGCTAGGGCTCCAAAGGCCAAGCCCTTTGTACAAATTTTGTCCATCAGGCTTCAAGTAGGTCAGAGGTTCTCAACCTTCCTAAGGCCGTGACCCTTGCATTCAGTTCCTCATGTGGTGGTGACCCTCAACCATGAAATTTTGCTACTGTTATGCATCATGATGTAAATATCTGCATTTTCCGATGGTCTTAGGCGACCCCTGTGAAAGGGTCGTTTGACCCCCAAAGGGGTCGTGACCCACAGGTTGAGAACCGCTTGAGTAGGTAATAAGAAAAATTCAGATTTTATATATTTACATGTAGAGTGTGTTCTTCAATATAGATGCTTTTACTAATTATAACATGTTTTAATATTATTTTTGAATAATAATAATATTGAAAGTGAAATGACTACAAATATAGTTTCTTTAGAACCTCACCTCCTCTCATTGCACTGGTTAAAAACCAATAATATTTTTAAGCCAGGGTTGCAATCAGTCATCTTTTCTTATAAGATATTATAATGCAAAAGTCTATTTTCATTTTGAAATTCATAGATGCTTGGATTCAGATAGTTTCTATTTATTATCTTAAATAAGCACTGTTTTATTCTAAATTCATCAATGTTTTGCATGAGAACTTAATTATAGAGTTATAGAAAATATTATTATTACATTTAATCTATGTTTTTATCAATTAACCACATAATGTGACAAATAAAAACAGTCTTCTGAAGGTGGAACCATTCTTGCATACTTGAAGTTAAATATTTACATTCTATTATACTAATTAATTTTCTAGTAGAACATTTTATATATACATTAAATAAATCATTTGGTTCTTTTGCAATTTGACATCAAATTGATTCTAGGTATACAAATTATTTGGCAAAATTCATTTTTTGTATTCTCTCATAATATTTTACATAGGATTAATTATGTATTAACCAAAGGAATGAAGCAGGAAATTCATGTGGAGGTGGGGTGGATCCCTCAGCTCAGCCTGTGCTCTCTCGCAATCCAGGATCCCTCAGGGGATGTCCGACTGCCTGTTTAGGCCCAATCAGACCTAAACAGGCAGTTGGACATTCCTCTTCAAATCCAGGACTCCTAGCTCCTAACTGCTTACCTGCTCACTCCTAACAATCTGCCTACTCACTCCTTACCACCCACCTACTCCCTCTGACCACTTGGCTTTCTGCTCTTTAACGCTTCTGCCACTGCCTCTGTGCTCGCCATCCATGATCCCAGCTTCTGGCTGACCACCAGAGGGCACCTCTTGCAATGAGCATCTTCTCCCTGGCAGTCACTGCATATCATAAAGACTGGTTGTTCTGGTCATTCTCCATAATGGCCATTGGGCTTTTTTTTATAGATAATGTGTTGTGGTTCCGATGCCAAGTACAAGAGGTTAATTTGTGATTATTTTCTTTTCTTTGTTACATAAGTATTTTTGTTTAGTCCTTCCATTTCTTTTTGGGACAAATTTTGACATTTTATAAAATTATCTATAGTTAATAATTTTAAATGTATTGATATTAATAATATGTTATTGTAACTTTAAACCTCTTTTTTCTTTATTTTAAGTTTCACTTTATAATTACTTGTGCTATCACCTTGTACTTTATCATTAACTTTGTTATAGTAGTTTAAAAAAACATCTTTCTTTAGATTTTATATTTGTACCAGTTTTTTATTTCAATACTTTTATGTAATTAATTTCTGTTCTGAATTTTATCACTCCCTTTATTGTTTTATTTTCAAGTTTTTAATATTGAAAATTTCTTCATTTATTGTTAATGAATTCTTACAAATAAAAACACACATTTTTATCCTTACATTTAATTAAATTCAAATTTTTCTAATACTCATGAGGTTTTATAAAACTTTTCATTAAAGCACAATATACGTAAAAGATGAACACAAATCATAGGCATACAGAGTGATGATTAATTATAAAACAAACACATCTGCATAAACATCACTCTGATTATCAAATAGAATATTTAAGCACATCTTAAAAAGATTTGATCCCTGGCCCTGGTCAATGAGACTCCAGGAGACAACCAATTGATATATTTCCTTCACATTGATGTTTTTTTCTCTGTCTCTCTGTCTCTCTCCACCTCCCTTCTACTCCCTCTAAAAATAAATGGGAAACAAACAAACAAACAAACAAAAAATACCTTAGAATCCTTCCTTGTGCTTCTCCTAGTTAACACTCCTCCAAATTAGCCATTATTCTGACTTTTGGTATCATAGAGTACTTTTGGAATAATGTACACATAGAATAATATAGCATGCCTTCTTTTTTGCATGACTCCATTTGTTCAATATTTGTGATAATCATTCAGAGTTATATGTAATAATAGTTCATTCTTTTCATTGATATATGTTATCACATTGCATAAATGTACCACAATTTAGTTAACAGTTTTAAGATTAATTGATCTCATTTTTTATTTTTATTGATGACAATTTGAACTACTACCAAGAACATCATGTATACATCCTTATTCATATATATGGATGAATTTATGATTACATTTCTGTGTTAATATAAACCTTGTAGTGGCATTGAAGATTCATAGGTTGTGCTATTTTCAATCTCTTAATCCTCCCGAATTGTTTTCCATTGTGAATATATAATTTCATAGTGCCACCAACAGTGGATAAAAATTCTCACAACTACACAACATTGCTAACTTCTGATTATTTCTTTTACTTTTTTTTTGGTAAATATATTGCTTATTGATTTCATAGAATAAGAAAGGAGAGAGATAGAAATATCAGTGATGAGAGAGAATTGATTGGCTGCTTCTTGCATACCCCACACAGAGTGTCAAGCTGATAACCCGGGCATGTGCCCTGATGGGGAATCAAACCTTGAACTCCTGGGTTCATAGGTCAATGCTCCACTACTAAGCCATGACAGCTGGACTTCTTTTACTTTTTATTAAATGCTAATATAAACATTGATGTACTAATTTCATTATATCTGTCATTATTTAAGACTAGTGGCCCGGTGCATGAAATTTGTGCATGGGGGGTTTTCCTCAGCCAGGCCTGCACCCTCTTCAATCTGGTACCCCTTGAAGGATGTCCTACTGCTGGTTTACAGGGATTGAGCCTAAACTGGCAGTTGGACATCTCTCTCACAATCCAGGAATGGTGGCTCCAGCTGCTCACCTGCCTGCCTGCCTGATTGCCCTAACCATTCTGCATGCTGGCCTGCACCCCCAAATCACCCCTCCCAGCCTGATCACCCCCAACTTCTCCCCTTTTGGCCTGCTCACTCCCAACTGCCTCCCCCACACACTCTCCTGATCACCTCTAACTGACCCCCGCTGATGACCTGCTTACCCCCAATTGCCCCACCCCCCACCAGCTAGATCACCCACAACTGCCATCCCACCCTAGTCTGATCACCCCCTGTAGACCCAAGCTCCCAGCCCCTTCTTTTCTTTCTTTCTTTCTTTCTTTCTTTCTTTCTTTCTTTCTTTCTTTCTTTCTTTCTTTGTTTCCCTTCTTCTTCTTCTTCTTCTTCTTCTTCTTCTTCTTCTTCTTCTTCTTCTTCTTCTTCTTCTTCTTCCTCTTCCTCTTCCTCTTCTTCTTCTTCTTTTTCTTTTTCTTTTTCTTTTCTTTTCAGTGCCTCCTTGAGCAGAGGTCAGGGCCAACTGGATGCAAGTATCTGGGATTTATTTATCATCTATAATTGAAATTTTGTAGCCTTGAGCAGAGGCCAGGGCCATCAGGGCAGGTGGGATATTGGCTTTCTTCATCACTAGGGAAACCCAGACCTCCTTCTTTCTCCAGCTCTGTGGCCACCACCATTTTTGTTGGGATTTATGTATGTTCTATAATTAAAACTTTGTAGCCTTTAGCGGAGGCCAGGGCTGGCTAGAAGCAGGTATCTGAGATTTATTTATCTTCTATAATTAAAATTTTATAGCCTTGAGCAGAGGCCAGGGCCAGCCAGGGCGGGTGGAAAGCTTGGCTTCCTCCATTGCTGGGGCAACCCAAGCCTCCTGCTCACTCCAGCCCTGTGGCCATTGCCATCTTGGTTGGGTTAATTTGCACACTCGCTCCTAATTGGCTGGTGGGTGTGGCTTGTGGGTATAGCATAGGTATGGTCAATTTTCATGTTTCTTTTTTATTAGTGTAAATGTTTTTATGGACTGCTGGCTTGAGGTAAAATGAATTTTGATTGGATTTAATGCATTATGAATATGAGACCAAATTTTTACATTCCTTTAAAAAACTGTTGAATGCTTTTCTCACTTCCTGTGTTATCTGAAGTTGAGTGTAAATCTTTCAATATTTCTAGTTTTTATTAAGGTGGATTTATTCAAATGTTAGTTTACTACTGATAATGCTCCTATTACTGAAATATCTCCTGAATGCCCAAAGGGTTATGATAATTTTTTCGTCTGGCTGGATAAAACTCAAAGGAAATTAATTAGCTTACAATTATCAAGTTTCAGGAACATTCATGCAATATAATTAATGATGGCTTTGTGATCACCAAAACCCTTAACAGGACCAGTTATGCAGATTATTTGGCATCTTTTGGCAAAGGTTTCTTCAAAATGATACTACCCTACAAATCAAATCACTAGACCACTTCAATTACATGTTTTATTCATAAAGATACTTTTCTTTGCCTGTTTCCTAAAATGCTTGGGTGGTTCCAAAATAATATTCAGGCAAAAATCTAGCATCTTATTTTGCTAAATGAAATAAGCCAGTCAGAGAAAGACAAGTATCAATGATATCATTCATATGTAGAATCAAATGAACAAAATAAACTGGACAAAATAGATCCAGGGACAGAAACATGAACAGACTGAGGAATATCAAAGGGAAGGAGAGGTAGAGTGTGCGTGGAAAGATTAATCAGGAAATTTATGTACATATATATATAAAACCCATGAACACAGATAATAGTGTGGTGAAGGTCTAGGAGAAGTTGTGGGGTGAAGGTGGCCAGTGGGAAAAAAAGGAAGACATCTGTAATACTTTCACCAATAAAGATTAAAAAAAACAAATGCAGTGTCATCATGAAGCTTATTTCATTCTATTCTCTTTCACTAAGTGATAATAAATCAGTGGTGTCTATGTTCAATGTCTAAAGAGATGTCCCATGTATTTTGTCTGGTTTTCTATTTGTTTATAATGAGACTAGAGGCCTGGTACATGAAATCCTCATCCTAGTGGTGTCCCTTAGCCTGGCCTGTGCCCTTTCACCTCGCGGGGATGTCTGACTTCCAGCCTAGGCCCAATCTTTGTGGTCATCCCCCAAGGGATGTAGCAGTGTGCCAAGCAGCAGATGGCCAGGGAGGAACCTGAATCGGGTTCATCCCAACCCGTTGCACATGCTGCCATGGAGAGACTCCCACCATGGCAGTTTCACTTGCTAGCCATGAGCTTCGCGACTGACTGATCAGTGCTCCCCCTGTAGGAATGCAGTGGCCACCAGGGGACATCTCCTGCATTTAGCCTTTTCCCCTTTATGGTCAGTGCATCATAGCGACTGGTTGTTCTGGTCATTCTGCCATAGATGTTGCTTAGGGTTTTATTATATAGGCTAGAGGCCTGGTGCACAAATCCTGCACCAGTGGGATCCCTCAGCATCCCTACAGAATTGGGACAAAATTGGCTCTCCAACCTCCCCCAAGTGGTCCTGGATTGCAAGAGGGCACAGGCCAGGCCTAGAGACCCCACTGGTGCAAAATCAAGGCTGGGGAGGGATACAGAAGATTGGCTAGCTGGAAAGAGAACATAGGAAGTCTCCAGGGTGTGTCTCCAGCTCGTCCCACTCATTCCTGATCATCTGGACCCCAGCAGAAAACTAACCTACTGGTTGAAGCATCTCCCCCATGTTCATCAGTGCACATTATAGTGAGCAGATGAGCAGCCTTAGCATACATTAGCATATTACAATTTGATTGGTTGAATGGCTAATTGGTCCAATGGACACTTAGCATATTAGGCTTTTATTATATAGCATGATAAGTCCAAACCTACTTTATCAATATCAAAAATGGTAATTCCTTAAAAATGTATTTATTGTATATACATATATTAAATTATTTAATAGTATTTAACTAAATGTAATATTTTATAATAAATTGTGAAGGTACTATATTTAATATTTTCATACTATTATACTTATATAGCACTAAAAATTTTCATTGTAAAAAGATCTATTTTACTCAACATTAGGCACTAATGTGTCAAAGAGATTATCTTTTTAAAAGTCCTATTTGCACAACCTTTACTCATGTGGGTAGATCTCCCAGAAGTAAAATTTTAGGTATTTGTTTTAAGTCCTGGTCTGTTCTTTAGCTCTTGGCACTACTTGCTAACTTCCTGTCTAATTTTTTGTCAGCTTTTAAGTCTGATATGTGAATTATTTTCTTCAACACACCTAAATAAATTAACATTCAATAAATGGTTTACAGAAAGAAATTATTTAATACTTATCATCTTTTCAGGTCTTTTTTTTAAGCCTCAAAAGGGAGTATGTTATAATTGTTAAAAACATGGCCTTTTTAGTGGTGTTGACTAGGTGAAGACACTAACTTGTCACTTCTTGGCCATATGGTCTATGTCATCAGAAAATTGGGCACTGTGTCCTCAGTATTCTCTGCTGTAGGATAAAATATTTAAAAAGTATTTACAACATTATTTGTAATAAGTGAATAATAAATAACTTCCTAAATTAATTTATGTAGTGAATTATTATATAACCCAGTATTTTTCAAGGGACTATTATGTGATGAATGCATTTGATTCAAGACCTATCATTTGTTCTTTATTATATTGATTGATTCTAGGCAAGATAGGTTATTGAAGGACAGAAACAAAAGACTTAAATTATAAAAACAACAATAAAATAATAATATAAATAAGTATTTCAATAAATTAATAATACAAAATATTTTAAATTTAAAATATGGTTCCAATGGCAAATCATTATTTTAAGAAAATAACTGGATTATAAACAAATATAGTGCTTAGTCATTGTGGAGGAATTATTTTGCAAAGTACTTATAACACATTAAGTGTTCAACTATAATTATAGCCATCAGTGATGAATATATTAGTGGGTAATTAATTATTTATTAAATCATTTTTATTTTGTTTTATTAATTTATTTAAAAGTAATCCCAAAAATATATATGTTCAAATAAAGGATGAAAATGTTGTATGTGCATGCAAGCACATGGACACAGATACAGAAATTAGATAGATAGATCCACTTATCTTTCAACATTCAATTGATCACATATTTGCTCAAATAGCTTTTTTAAAATATTTATGGGCAAAATAAAATTTGGTCTATTAAATGTCTTTATTAGCAACTAAAATAGATTTCATATAGCTAATAATTCTAGTATTGTCAAAAGCAAATGAGAATTTTAAGTTCAATAAATCAGTCATTAATGTTCTCATCTCCATAAAAACCATAATTAATTGATAAACTTTAATTATTCATGACTATGAATAAATATTTAATGAAAAAGGCTCTCTGGATTTTATTCTAACTGCTACTGCAAATGATTCCCATTAAATGTTTGATTACAGGAAAATCAAGAATGAAATTCAAATTACAATTATATTTAATATTAATTTACAATAAAATGCTTATACAGTATGTACGAGTTTAATTCATTCCATAACCTTGCTCATATATCAAGTTGCTTGTATCTCAAAGCAAATTTCCCCATTGAAATCAATTGAAATGCCGTTAATCCATTCCCACCCCCAAAATGCCATGCCAGTTGTTCTTGTTACGTGTTTTTGAATAAGAAAAATGTATTTATAAATATCAAATATTGTATAAAAACATAATAAAAGAGAATGTAAAGGAATAAACTGGTTTTATAAAGTGTATTTACCTACTCTTTATACTCTTAATGCTACACTTTATCCCTAAACTGAATGTAACTTAACTAATCTTCACTGAACTTAATTGCTACTGGTCTTTGCATTTTTGGCCGATTTCAAAAAAAACGTGTCCAACGAGGTTTGCCTCTTCCTCCCTTTCAGAATGTTTCTGAAATGGATGAGGCAAGTTTCATTGAACAGCTCCGATGCACGACCAAGTAGCAACTTTTTAGGGGTGTTTCTTTTCCACGAAGTGTGACACCCTCTTCCACATTCCTAAGATCTCCTTTATCTCACTTGTAGAGATCTCCTCTACCTCTGGCTCCTCCTCGAAACCAATTTCTTGGAGAACCTCTGCCTGTTGCTGAGACTGCAACTCTTGTAACTCCTCCATGGTGAGTTCCAGAGAGTGCTCCTCCAGGAGCTCATTCACGTCTCTCTCATCCACCTCCAGGCCCATGGATTTTCCCAGAGACACTATCTCCTCCTCCACTGGCACCTCAGGTTTGAATCCTTCAAAGGTCCTTTCGGCTACGGCCTCAGGCCACAGCTTCTTCCATGCAGAGGTCAAAGTCATCATTGTAACACCCAGCCAGCCCTGATCAATAATTCTGAGGCATATCATGTTGTTAAAGTGGTTCTGCCAGAACTCTCGAAGGGTGAGGTTTGTGTTCTCCATCACCTCAAAGCAGCGCCGGAACAGGTACTTGATGTACAGTTTTTTAAAATTAGAAATCACTTCCTGATCCATGGGCTGCAGGATAGGAGTGGTGTGGGAGGTAGGTAGACAACCTTTATAAACTTGAACTCCTCGAGGAGTTCATCTTCGAGGTTTGGTGGGTGAGCAGGAGCATTGTCGAGGACGAGGAGGGCTTGCATGGTTAGGTTGTTTTCCTGTAGATATTTCTTAACAGAAGGGCCGAAAACCAACACAGCACAGTAATTCAGATCATATTAGTTTTAAAGATCATAAAACATGGAGTGTTTCAATATTAGATAGATCCAGTTTTACAACTTCTTTTTATGAATCTTTAACAATTTAATAAAATACAAAAAAAATACTGTAAAATATTTTTTTCAAATATGTCCACTATGTTTGGCTAATTTATAAATATACATAATAAATTAATACTGTTTAATTACTTAGTTGCTTTTGTGTTTCTATAATGGTTCATATTATTTACTGATATCTTTGCACTTTTGCATTAAAAAAAGCAGTATAGGCCATGCATCACTTTGAATTTCTCTTGCTACTCCCTTCTGGCCTGCACTGATTCAGTTGATAAATAAGCTAACAATTGTATGGGAAGTCCCTTGTAAGATTATTCTACCCAGCAAAACTATCATTTAGAATTGAAGGTCAGATAAAGAGCTTCACAGATTAGAAAAAGCTAAAGGAGTGCATCACCACCAAGTCAATATTACATAAAATGTTGAAGGGTATTTTTTAAGAAAGAGGAAGAAGAAGAAGGAAGAAGAAGGAAGAAGAAGAAGGAGAAGAAGAAGAAGAAGAAGAAGAAGAAGAAGAAGAAGAAGAAGCAGAAGGAGGAGGAGGAGGAGGAGGAGGAGGAGGAGGAGGAGGAGAGAGAGGTGAAGGAGAAGAATAAAACAGAAGGATTAAAAATATAAAAAATAAAATGTCAATAAATACATATCTATCAACAATGAAATCTAAACATCAAATAAAACAACAAGGAATATAATGAATAAAATAAACTGATTAATAAAATAGAATCAGAGGCATAGAAACATGGAACAGAATGAGGAATGTCAGAGGGAAGGGGAGTGGGGCTGGGGCTGAAAGAGATTAACCCAAAATCTTATATGCACTAACTATGGACACAGACAATAAGGTGATGAACACCTGGGGTGGGTAGGAAGCAGGTGGAGAGGAGCAATGAAGTGGAAAAGGGAGATATTTTTTTTTAAAGCAGTATAACAATAAATTAGAGTAAACTACAATATGTTCTTAAAATGAGCCAATGCACTGAATGGCATTGGAGTTATATGTGAGTAATCCACTCACATATGTGTATTTAAAGATTCTTATTAAATTGTTTATAAATATTCATGCAAAATCATTCTGATTTGTGCATGCTGAACATTGAATATTAATCGACTAGAGGTCTGGTGGATGGGACCATGCCCCGATGAGAGGTGTGGCCTGTGGGGACTGACCTGCTGTGGAAGCAACCACTCATCCTGGTTAGTAGAGTGGCTGTGAACCTGCCTTCTGAGTAGCTGCTTTCACTTGGGAGCATGGCTCATCCCAATCAACCGAGTGGTGCTCCTACTGTGGGAGTGCACTGGCCACCAGTGGGGCTCCTGTGTTGAGCATCTTCCCCCTGGTGGTCAGTGCACATTATAGTGACTGGTCAACTGGTCATTCTGATTGTTCCGCCATTCAGTCACTAGGCTTTTATGATATAGGATAGTCAATGAACATAGAGACAAAAAGACTATGATAAAATATCTACAACATTTAAGACATTACATTTCATAGAGTAGTGATTCAATAAATAATTTTTAAAGTTATTATGGTCTTTAACTATAGCAACTATAATTTCATGAGGATACATTATTTATTTATAAAAATTAAATCTTCCTTAAAAACATTTTATATTGAAGTAGTATTTCTACTTTGTCAGAATATAATACTAAAATTTAAGAGTTTTAATCTTTAAGGCACAGATTTTAAAGGGTTTGTCTCAAATTTAATGGGAATTTTGTATTTATTTTGGTGGTTAGTGTGGTGATGTGAGTTTTATTTTTGTGATCATTGTGTTTGTCAGAACACAGCATCAATTTTTAATAAGACATTAAAGGCAATATTTTTATTTTATTTATGAATATCCTAGTTTGTTACATAAATGATTTAATACAACTGGTTTGTTACTTTATCAGCATGTATATCAAATTTAAGGTGCTACAATTGTCCTATCATAATAGAAGCCTTCAACATTAAAAGTGCCTAAGAAAACCTCTCCTGGATGTGCCTAAGAATACGTTGTTTTCAATAAATATGCATCAAATTCCTGAATATATTTTATAACAAAAACTTTCACATTAAGAAAAGTAAAAAGAGACCACATTTATATGAAGAAATATTAATAAAAGCACTAGATTGTTACCATGGGTTACAACTAATTAGAATCCATTCCCATCAGAAGGAATTATTTGTTGCATATAAGCTTCAAGGCAGTAATTAAGGCTTTTTCCCCCTCTTATTTTTATAATCTGGAATAGTACTGAAGTAGTAAATGTATTTGAGTGATATTTTGTTATATTCATTTAATCTTTCTTAGAATTGTATATATTTGTTTTTCAACTTTCTTACATTTAGAAAGAACAAAGTAAATATTTTAGTAAGAAAACTTTTTTTCTAGTTCTTTCCCCCGTTATTTTTATTTATTTATTTATTTATTTATTTATTTATTAATTTTTATACATATCTCCCCATTGCCCCCCCTCCCTCCCAGGCATACCCCAAGCCCCCAAAGAAAACTTTTTGTACTTCAATATTTTCCTCTGAATATTGTAGTTTTGGTATAATAAATCCTACAAGTTAGTGAATTTAGGCAAGCTACACTTTTTTGGAATAAATTAATAAACTAACTGTAAACAGCTATACATTTAAGTATTTTTATATATTATTTTTTTAAATATCACTTCCATTATATCTATTATATGTATATGTATATGTATATGTATATGTATATGTATATGTATATGTATAGGTATGTGTATCTATATATCTATATCTATATCTATGTCATCTATGTATCCATTTTTATCCCTATAACTATCTATTTCTAAATGAGAGGTGCAGAATTACACATTAATAGTCCCTAGAAAAATAACTATAATTATACCAAGCATACACATTTATATTGAGTATCAACACTCCCCTCTCCCATTTCCACACATGTTGGTTGCCAGGCATGAGCATAGATATATATATATATACACATCTCACATATGACCTTGTTTCCATATTTCCAAATTGAAACAAATTTTTTCAATAATGTAAAGTATTCCAACAGATTTCCCAATAGGAAACAGCTAGTTTTATATTCAGCTACACAATTCAAAGCAATGTTGGGAGCCATTAACCCCCTAAATTCCAGCATTTCTGGTTGATACAATTTTTCTTAATCTTTGGTATATACTTTTTTTTTTAAATATATTTTATTGATTTTTTACAGAGAGGAAGGGAGAAGTATAGAAAGTCAGAAACATGGATGAGAGAGAGACATCGATCAGCCACCTCCTGCACGCCCCACTGTGGAGATGTGCCCGCAACCAAGGTACATGCCCCCGACCGGAATCGAACCTGGGACCTTTCAGTCCGCAGGCCGACGCTCTATCCACTGAGCCAAACCGGTCTCGACTTTGATATATACTTTAATAATCCTTATCCTTCTGGCTAAATAAACAAATATACACTGGTAATGGAAAATTAAATATAGTGGAAGGGTTTGTATTTAAAAGAATTGACAGGCAAAATAATAAATAAATAAATAAATAAATAAATAAATAAATAAATAAATAAATAAATATTGACAGGCATCATATAAATGACATTGAGCCCATCTATGGTAACACATTATATGGACAGGAACAAAGATACTTAATTAAATAGGACTGACACTGATATGCCTGGTCTGCTTTGCTACTTCTCAGACATGGCCTTAGCAGTGTGACAAGCACTGACTCTTTGGGCTCCTTCTGTGAGTTACCTTAATACAGCTAACTGCTCTTTCATTTCTATTTTGAGAGTTCTCTTAACTATTACCAACTTTTGTATCTTATTTATTAGGACTTTTTTTCTTTCTTTGAATGAGGACCTTGTCCTTGAAGATCATTCTTCATTATTCTCAGCTATAAGAGCTTTACCACATTATACCTGTCTTCATTTTATACCTCTGTAGATATCAAATATTGGCCTCAGGTTGTGCCCTATTTGATTTCTCCTTATGATGAATGACATCAGGAACAGGATGGCAAACTAAAGCACACAAGAGGGACCTGAATGAGGCACTAAAGGGCTCCATTCTCTGGTAATTAGTATCATCCCCATTCTGACTGCATAATACCTTTAGCAAGGTACAAAATTTTTCCTTTTGCAAAGAGGCACAGCATATGGTTTCTTGAACCTCATTAGTCTTGGATCACAGGTTAAATTTAGAAAAGTCCTGTGCTAACAAAGTTACATATTTTTTATTCCAAGGGACTAAGTTGGAAAAATAAAATGTTTAAAGCTGAATAAAGTAGCCACTATCCTCCTGTGTCCATAACCTTTTTTATTGTAAGAGCATGGTCAGAGTCCTAAGGTAATTGGGAAGAAACCAAAGTGTGCTTCACTGTGACCTGACAGGTAAGGCTCATTTGACCTGGCATGGAGAGATCCTTGCCAATTCCTGTTGCTCCTGGAGTCAGGCAGCATCCTATTTTAGTTCTATTTTTCAAACACTACATACACTTCAGACATAGGATCTGTATTAAGACTTCCCAAAAGAAATGCAATTTAACAACAAAAAATGGTAACAAAGGTCAGCATGATTTATCACTCATTGATGATCCTGCACTACATATTTGAGGCAGGCACAATGTCACTGCTTGGATCCCCATTCACCATTTGGGGTGCCCAGAGGAAATTTCTCTCTCACATCGATGTTTCTCTTTCTCTCTGAAAAAAGTCAGTGAAAAAATATCTTCAAGTGAGAATTTTAAAAACAGAATGTTAAGTATCATGACCATTATCTTGTTAGTTTCTTTTTCTTCAGTCATTATACACATTACATTTTAAAAATTCATGAGAATCTTGTGAGGTTTTTATAAGCCTTATTTCATGGTTGAGGACACTGAAGCACAGAACAAGTCAAGATAAAGACAAAATAAGTCACATGGTCAAGTCCAAAAATAAAGTAATTCTTTCACTGCAAAATTATGTAGCAGTGGAAAAGAGTTAATAACTTGATGTAGTGAAACATGTTAGACAAAAAAGAAAGACAGATTAAAGAAGCAAGTCTGTCTTCCTAGGGTATGGATTACACATAGTTGATTTTTACAAGACCTTTTTTATTCTTCAAATATCTTGCATTAAATACAATTCTTTATTTAGACAAAATTTTAAAGGACCTCTGATATAATCACACATCCAATTTTTAATCTTTTTATATAGGAGTTAAGTACATTTTGAGATCCATGAACCACACATTCACAGAAACACACATGACCTTTGTCTTCACCAGTAGCTTGAACATTTCTAAAATGTTAAATTAGAATAGCCTATTTTGGACCACATACCAATATATTTTTCACTTCTCAAATGATCATATGGGTGAACTTGTACAATCATGCCAATATATGGATCCTTTACATTGTATGTTTTTGTATCTAAATAATCATATTTCTAGTCCAGTCTAGCACTCACAGACTTTTACATCAAAACCTTAATATCAACATTTCCCTGACATTATCTTCTTGGATCTTTCACACAAGGAATTATTTTTTAAAATATATTTTATTGATTTTTCACAGAAATGAAGGGAGAGGGATAGTTAGAAACATTGATGAGAGAGACACATCAATTAACTGCCTCCTGCACACCTCCTACTGAGGATGTGCTCACAATCAAGGTACATGCCCTTGACCAGAATCGAAGCCAGGACCCCTTAGTCCGCTGGCTGATTCTCTATCCACTGCACTGAGCCAAACCGGTTAGGGCAGAATTAATTATTGTTAAATTATTGAAAAATGCCATGTTAAGCAGACTGGCTTTCATATATATAAATATAAATATTACATATATATATGTATATATATATATACATATATATATATATATTCTTGGAACTTAAACTTGTTGTCAGATGTATTCAATTAAATATTAATATCTAATTTTCATTTCTGCACAAGACAATTCTTTACTTTCTCACTTTCCTTAAATCTCTAAACTTTAATTCAGAGCATTTTTTAACATTTAAAAATTAATTCAAATGTTCAACAATATTTAAAAGGGAAGATTTATGCTTGGTAGACTATATTAGTGTACATGTGTGCACATAGGAGAAATTCATGAGTAAGTAGTCTCAGTGCTATTATGTACCATTTGAGAAGTGACTGAATTTGGTATTTCTGAAAGCTTTGAGCACAACATGTGAGTGTAGTTTAAAAGAACTGGACATCAGGAACTCTGGATTTTATCCAACTTATGATGCCAAATTCTTTTGGTGTTTTTCATTTGTGTTGTTAAACAGGTATATTTCTTTTACTGATAAGTAAGCTTTTTCCTAATATGTGAAAAACATCCTAATAAAGTTATTTGAAAAGATAAAAATAAAACAAAGCAAAAAACCTCATTCTAATTTAAGATTAACAGACCATCCTCACCTTAGTCCCAACAAGTTTATAGACTCACCAACTATATTTTTATCTTTTGTTTCTCTATTTCAAGGGAGGGATTATTCTCTCCCTCACAAAAGAGAAAATGCCTAACGGGTATAACCAGCAACTTACCTTTCCTGTCTTCTGAAGGACTTTATTGCTAGTTTTTCTATGTTCTGTATCATTTTGCTTTTCTATTGAATAATTCCCATTAGTATAATGATATAGGAAGAAGAAATCAAAATTCTCTTATGCCTTGCCTCTACATATCTGTATAGCTACAACTTTTTTTACATTGATTTTAAAGAGAGAGAAAAAAGAGAGAAAGAGAGAAACATCCACCTGTTTTACTGCTTAATTGTGCATCCATTGGTTGCTTCTTGTATGTGCTCTCACTGGGGTTCAAACTTACAACCTAGGAGTATTGGGAGAATGTTCTAACAACTGAGGTACCCAGCCAGGACTATTTTGTAATAATTTTCTGGGATGGGTTTCTTTTTGTCCAACTCAAAATCAATTTTGCAAAGCAATATAACCTATCTTTGGACCCACTAATCCATTGAAGCTCTTATTTTATCAACATCACAATTAATATGGAAGTTTCAAAGATCGATGAACCCTTTCTGTCCTCTCTTATTTATACTGCCAGTATTTTTTAAATATGGTTTATCAAACCATTCTTGATGTATGAAGCACCTTCATTTCTTTGCAACTCGTGACAACACTCTCTTATGTATGGTTTGTTTTTTGCTTTGCATATACAAACAATCCAGCCTTCTCATCATACTTTGTTTTGTTTTTTTGTTTGTTTGTTTGTGTGTTGTTGTTGTTGTTGTTTTTGGTTTGTTTTTCTTTTCCTCCTCCAATACCTAATTTCTAAAGTTTTGGATTTTTCAGGGCTCAGTATTTTAAGTTCATATTTATTTCTCTCTACAGTTCTTATATATGTAAATACTTATGATCTAAAGCTTTTCAAATACACACAAATCACATAATATTCACATGCAATTATAGAGAATTCAATCACATGCACTAAAATAATATATGAAGAAAAAAAAGTTCAACTTTCCTCAGAATATTATAAAGTAAAATTCCCCTTAATGACAATTTCTATGCCAATTCTTGGCATTTGGCTTGAGAATCTAGTATAACTGCCCATGCTTTTATATTTTTTAATCCATCATGGTGAAAATTAGAAGTAATTCAATACTAATTATATTAAATTACTTATCTTTATATGAAAACATGACATTTATAATCCAAATTATTATCTTCATCAGTTAAAAAAAAACATAGTTGAATATCATTTTAAATAAAACAACTTAAGTACAAATTTTACCATGAAAAATTCTTAGGGCTACATCCTTTTTTGAACTGAACAGCCATTCCTTTCCCATTAACCTGAAATATTGGCTTTACCATTAAAGCCTCAAAACTGAAAACGCTGCCATAGATAATTAGTGAGGAAATACTACATAAGTAGGCAGTTTGAATTTGTTTTGTTATTTGTGTATATATGTGTGTGTGTGTATATATATATATGCTATATTTTTATCTAATAAGTGCTGCAGGATAAAGTTAAAATTTAATGAATTCTCATTTTCCTTGAATTGTAAATGCTTCAACTTCCTAAAAAAATGAAATCTTACATAATTTTTATTGATAATTATTTTAAAATTAGCACCTGGGAGAAATTATTTCACTTGCAATGATTATCAAAGTTGGTTATGAGATGCTCTAAGACAATTAATATATGAGTTAATCATGTGCACTCTGAATGGTTCTGAACATTTAAATACTAGGTAGAGTGAATAATTATAGACAGTTATAATTTTAGTGTAAGCAGTATCAAACAATAGCTAACACTTATATCACTTAGTATATATCAGACATGACTTTCAGTATTATTATACCAGTTACAATGTAATTCCTTTAGATCAACTCTCTAATCTCTCTTCTACCATGGAACCTAAAACTTCTTGAATTATATTCATGGACTTAGTTACATTTGATTTCCAGCTGGATTCACCCAATGGGAAAGTATGGCACACTGTAAAAAGGAGTGAAGAGAATAAGAATATAATAGCTTCATTCCTGCATGATCGCTTTTGACTATTTGGCTTCTCTAATTCACAGATCCTCTTGAGGCTGCTGTTCTATACAACTCTTAACAAAAGCTGTACTTTTAGTAGCAGTTGGAACTTCCCCTCCTCCTTTCATATTTGGAGTGGCAATATCTCTGCTATTATTAGTCCTAAAATACTGAAATATCTTTTGTGAGCCAAGCTGGTATGGCTCAGTTGTTTGAGTGTACCAAGAGGTCACCAGTCCAATTTTTAGTCATAGCACATGCCTGAGTTATAAGCTCAATCCCAAGTAGGGGGTATGCAGGAGGCAGCCAATTGATGTTTCTCTCTTATTGTTTTTGTTTTTCACTCCCTATCACTTTATCTCTCTCTTTAAAAATTTAATTAAAGCATATTTAAAAAATAAATATATTAAAATATATTTTGTATTTATTTTATCATTCTTAAAAATTTGAATGATTTATTTTTTATATTAACTCACTATGATTTTTACTTCAGTACATAATTTTTTTTACCTAATTGATACAGTTATATATATCAACATCTTTATTTCTCCCAATTATCATTTGGAATAGAAAAAATATTTATAATTGTTTCAAAGATAAGTTAATTGTGGTAGTATATGGTGGGACTGAGATTCAAATCAGTAAATCTGGAACTAAAAAAGATTTAACTTATAACTTTATGTATACAATATATACATGCAACACCAAGACACACACTGAACTATTATATTAGGTCAAGATTAAAGGACTATTTTAATAAATGTTTGCTGTAAAAATAGCATAAGAACAGATCCTTTGCACTAGTTATTCTAATCCTTTTAATAATATACTTGGTAAATACTTTTAAATGAGGACATACATTCATATAGTGACCACACTTGATCAAGGAAACATAACTAGGTAAGGTTTTCTAGGAAAGTCTATAATAAACTGACATGAAGCATGATAAAGGAAATGATTACATTGCTCCTTTGTGAACCACAACATATATTAGTGAAAAGAAGTTGAGCATTGCAAAGAGGAAAGGGTAGAGTATCTCGCCAGAAACACACAGAGCTATAGGACTCAGACAGCAAATGTCTCCAATGCTGCAGAGTTCTTACTCTTAACGTAGGAAACACTATGGTCCTCATTGCCATTTTTTTTTTTTGGCAGAAATCTTTTCCAAAAGGCTGGATCCCTCTGGACTTCTAAATAATTAAAATGTATGAAAAATGAAAAAAAAAAAACACACAAATTCACTTAAATACCACACATAACTAAAAGTTGTATTTTATATTGAAGAAAAACCAAATGTGGCCGAAAGTAATATGATTACTTTCTGATCAGTAATTGGAAGCAAAATCAAACTCAAAACTTCAATGCAACATTTGTCAACTTACTTGTTGTGGTTAGTAATCCTAATAAAACCATTACTTCTTGCCATCACTCCAGTTGTCACAAATGACAACATTTCACCTTTTCTTTTTTTTTCTTTTTATATTTTATTGATTTTTACAGAGAGGAAGGGAAAGGAATAGAAAGCTAGAAACATTGATGAGAGAGAGAGACATTGATTAGCCGCCTCCTGCACGCCTCCTACTGGGGATGTGCCCACAACCAATGTACATGCCCTTGACCATAATCGAACCTGGGACCTTTCACTCCCCAGGCCGACGCTCTATCCACTGAGCCAAACCGGTTTTGGCTCATCTTTTCTTATAGCTGAGTAGTTTTGCAAACAAATAATAAAGAAAAGAAAAACTCTCCAATAAATGGTGTTGGAAAAATTGGAAAACCACATGCAAAAGAATGAAACTAAACTGTAGTTTGTCGCCATATAAAAAAAAAATTAACTCAAAATGGGCAAAGCTCTAAATATAAAACCAAAAGGAGTAAATTACATAGAAGAAAACTTATGGATCTTGATCTTAAAGAAGATTTTATGAGTTTGACCTGAAGATGTGAGAAGTAAAAGCAAAAATAAATGAATGGCAATGTATCAAACTAAAAACTTCTGCACAGCAAAATAAACAAACAGGCAATCACCTGAATGGGAAATGATATTTGCAAACATCTGCAATATATATAAATTTATCTCATATAACTCAACCAAAATATCCAAATGAGAAATGGGCAGAGACCTTAAACAGACCCTTTTCCAAGAAGAAATATAAATGGCCAGAAGATACATAAAAATATGCTCAACTTCACTAGCAACTACATAAATGCTAATCAAATGGCAATGTGTTAGAATAGCTATTATGAACAAGACAATTAATATTAACATAAGCGTTGGAGCTGTGGAAAATAAGAAATTTTTATTCACCCCTGTTGGGAATATACACTGATGCAGTCATTATGAAAAACAGTATGGAAATTTCTCAATTCAAAATATGATCCAGCAACCCGTCTTTTGAACATCTACCCCAAAATTTTGAAAATATTTATTTGTAAAGATATATGTATCTCTATGTTGACTGTAACATTACCCAGAGTGGCCAAGGCATGGAAACAACCAAACCATTCTTTGATGGATGGTTGGATAGAGATCAAATTCTTAATAGCAATAGTTTCTGTGATATTAAAGAATTATTATTAACTAAATGCATTTTCCTTCTCTTATTCTATACACTATCTCTTGATTATCTTAAATTATGTCCAGAGAAAAAGTATTATGTCTAATTTCCATTAAGTGAGTTTCATGTTTGTAGATGCAAGTTTAACATGATTTTTTGACCTGAGGTCCCAAAATTATATTATATTGAAACATTCAATTACAACACCATAATCACCTAACCTTAAAAATGTGGTATTTTAGGATAACAAGAAAATAAAACTATCAAAAAAAAATGTTAGGAGGGTTACCAGTAACAAGTAAGCAAAGGAGTGATAAAATGAGGGAGCTTATGCTTCAGCCACAGACTCCATGCTCCCAGGTGCTTGGGCTCCCAGTGAGTCCCAGAGTGCATGACCCTCTCTCCAATCCCACTGTTTCATCAATAGTCCCCACACTGCTTGACGCCTGAGTTTTCTGGTGAGTCTTGGAGTGCACAACCCTCATACCAAACCTGCCACTTGAGCTACAGGCATCATACGACTTGCCTCTGGACTCTTTGGTAAGAACAAAAATAGAGAGACAAAGAAACAACCCCCAGAAGAAGGAAAAGGAGGACTCACCAGAAAAGGGGTTAAATGAAATGGAGGCATGCAATATTTCAGAAAAATAATTCAGGGTAAGTGTCATATAATTTCTAAACTGAATAGATAAGAAAAGAAACAACTTATGTAAGAATCAAGTGCAAATGAAAAATGATATAGCTACAATAAAAAACACAATGGAAGATTTCAACAGTAGACTAGAAGAATCAGAGGACCGAATTGGTAATTTAGAAGACAGGGCAGTAAAACATACCCGATCTGAACAGCAATTAGAAGAAAAAAATTAGAAAGCAGGAGGAGAGCCTAAAGGAGCTTTGGGATGACATGAAATGCAGTAACATCCATACAATTGGAGTGCCAAGAGGACAAGAAAAGAAGCAAGGATTAGAAAACATATTTGAAGAAATAATGTCATAAAATGTCCCGGATTTGGGGAAAAAAAGTCACATAAGCACGGAGTTCCAAACAAGATGAACCCAAAAAGACCCACACCAGGACATGTTGTAATTACAATGGCAAACATTAGTGACAAAAAATCATAAAAGCTGCAGGAGAGAGACAGAGAGTTACCTATAAGGGATATCCCATTAGATTATCAAATGATTTCTCAAAAGAAACACATCAGGCAAGAAGGGAATAGAATAAAGTCCATAGTGAGCAGAAGGAAAGAGATAATAAAGATCAGAGCAGAATTAAATGACATAGAGCCTAAAAAAAGCAATAAAAAAGATCAATGAAACCAAGAGCTGGTACTTTGAAAGGATAAATAAGAGTGATGAACCTGTAACCAGGCTCACCAAGAAGCCAAGAGAGAGGACCCAAATAAAGAAAAACAGAAATGAAAGAGGCAAAATAACAATAGACTCCACAGAAATACAGAGGATTGTAAAAAAATACTATGAACAACCCTATCACAAAAAAATGGTCAACCTAGAAGAAATGGATATCTTCCTAGAAAATTATGACTTTCCAAAACTCAATCAGGAAGAATGAAAAAAAATCTAAATAGGTTGATAACTATGGAGGAAACTGAGTCATCAAAAAAATTTCAACAAACAAATGTTCTAGGTTAGATGGCTTCAGAGGGCAGTTTTGCCAAACATTCAAAGAAGGACTAAAATTTTCCCTACTCAGATTTTTCCAAAGAATTCAAGAGGAAAGCACACTTCCAAGCTCTTTCTATGAAGCCAGCATTACTAATCCCAAAACCAGATAAAGACACTACACAGAAAGAAAATCAGAAATAGAATTGCAGACCAATATCCCTGATAGACATAGATGCTAAAATCCTCAACAAAATTCTAGCAAATCAAATTTAGGTTTACATTAAAAAGATCATACACTTTGACAAAGTGGGATTTATTCTGAAGATGAAAGGATGTTTCAATATCCATAAATCAATAAACGTGATACTCCACATAAACAAATTGAGACAAAAATTACATGATCATATGAATTGATACAGAAAGGCATTTGACAAAATCCAATACTCTTTCTTGGTAAAATATCTCAGCAATGTGGGAATAGAGCGATCATATCTCAACATAATAAAAGCCTTATATGACAAACCTACAGCCAACAACATACTCAATGGGCAAAAACTAAAACCATTTCCCCTAAGAACAGGAAGAAGACAGGGATAACCATTTCACCACTCCTGTTCAACATAGTACAGGAAGTGGTAGCCATAGTGATAAGACAAGAAAAAGAAATAAAAGGCATCCAGATTAGTAAAGGAGAAATAAAACTGTCATTATTTGCAGATGAAATGACATTATACATAGAAAACCCTAAAGACTCCATAAAAAAACAACAAACAAACAAACAAAAAACTACTAAACTTAATAAATGAATTCGGCAATATAGCAGGATACAAAATTAACACTCAGAAATCTATAGCTTTTTTATATACCAATAAAGAACTCACAAGAAAAGAAGCTGGAAATAAAATCACATTTATCATTGCACAAAAAATTGAAGATACCCAGTAATAAAATTAACTAAGGAAGTAAAAGACCTGTAATTGGTAAACTACAAGACACTTAAAAAAGAAATATACAGGAAGATATAAACAAATGGAAGAATTATACCATGTTCATAGATTGGTAGAATCAACATTATGAAAATAGTACCCATACTAACTAAAGCAATGTATACATTCATTGCAATCCCCACTAAAATACCAATGGCATATTTCACAGACCTAGAAGAAACTGTCCAAAAATTCATATGAAATATAAAAAGACCCTGAATAGCTGCAGCAATCTCGAGCAAGAAGTACAAAGTTGGAGGGATCATAATACCATATATCAAGCTATACTACAAAGCTACTGATCTCAAAACTGCAAGGTGCTGGCACAAGAACATATAGAACAATTGAATAGAACTGAGAACCCAAAAATAAACCCAAGCCATTATGCTCAATTAATATTTGACAAAAGAGGCAAGAGCACACATTGGAGTCAAGACAGTCTCTTTAATAAATGGTTCTGGGAAATGTGATCAGATACATGCAAAAAATGAAACTAGACCACCAACTTTACCATACACAAAAATAAACTCAAAAGGTATAGAGGAGTTAAATATGAGACAGGAAACCATAAAAATCTTAGAAGAATCCATAGGCAGCAAAATATCAGACTTATCTCTTAGCAGTATCTTTAACGATATAGTTCCTAGGGCAATGGGAACTAAGGAGAAAACAAGCAAATGGGAATACATCAAAATAAATAGCTTCTGCATAGCAAAAAAGACATCAATAAAACAACAAGAAAGTCCACTGCATGGGATTTGCCAATGCTATTTCAGATAAGAGTTTAATCTTCAAAATATATAGAGAATGCATACAATTTAACAAAAGGAAGATGAACAATCCAATTAAAAATGGGAAAAGGACCTAAATAGACACTTTTCAAAAGTGGACATGTGAAGGACAAGAGACATATGAAAACATGCGCAGCCGAAACCGGTTTGGCTCAGTGGATAGAGCGTTGGCCTGTGGACTCAAGGGTCCCAGGTTCGATTCCAGTCAAGGTCATGTACCTTGGTTGCGGGCACATCCCCAGTAGGGGGCGTGCAGGAGGCAGCTGATCCATGTCTTTCCCTCATCAATGTTTCTAATTCTCTATCCCTCTCCCTTCCTCTCTGTAAAAAAATCAATAAAAAATATATTTTAAAAAAGAAAAAACATTCGCAAAGTCACTAATCATTCAAGAGATGCAAATCAAAATGACAATGATGTACCAATCAGAAAGGATATATGCACTCCTATGTTCATAGCAGCACAATTTACAATAGCTACGATTTGGAAACAGCCTAAGCGCCCATCAATAGATGAGTGTATTAAAAAATAGTGATATATCTACACAATGGAATACTATACTGCTATAAAAAATAAAGAATTTTTACCATTTGCATGGAGAAACCTGGAAAGCATTATGCTAAGTGAAATAAGGCAGTCAGAGAAAGATAAATATCACATGATCTCACTCATTTGTGAATATAATGAACAACATAAACTGATCATAAAAATAGATCCAAAGACAGAGAAGTATTGAACGGCCCACCAAACCTCTGAGGGAAGGCAGTGGGGCGGGGGGGAAGATTAACCAAAGGACTTGTATGCATACAGATAAGCATAACCAATAGACACAAACAGTCTACTGTTTGAGGGAGTGTTTGGGGAGAGGTCACTGGGGGAAAAGAGCAGACATATGTAAATCTATCTAATAAAAGAGTAATATAAATTTTAGTCATGAGAGAGTTCACTGATCAGGCCTGCAGGGGAGGGCAGTTGGGGGTGATCAAGACTGCAGGGGAGGGTGGGTAGGGGTGACCAGGCTGACAGAAGAAGGAAGTTGGGGAGAAAAAGGGCCTGCAGGGAAGGGCAGTTGGGGTGGGGGGAATCCAGGCCTTCAGGGGAGAGCAGTTGGGAGAGACCAAACCTGCAGGGGAGGGTAGTTGTGGGCGATCAGGCCAGCAGAGGAGGGCAGTTAGAGGGTATCAGACCAGCAGGGCAGGGCAGTTGAGAGGAGACCAGGCTTGCAGGGGAGGGACAGTTTGTGGCATCCAGGTCTGCAGGGGAGGGCAGTTGGCAGGGGGACCAAGCCTGCAAGTGAGGGCAGTATATGGGACCAGGCCTGCAGGGAAGGACAGTTGGAGGGACCCAGCCTGCAGGGGAGGGCAGTTAGGGGCAACCACACTGGCAGGGGAGGGCAGTTAGAGGTGACCAGGCTAGCTGGGGAAGGCAGTTAGGGGCAATTGTGCTAGCTAGGGAGTGCTTAGGGGTGATCAGACTAGTAGGCAGAAGCAATTAGGGGCAATCAGACAGAGGCAGGAAAGCTATTGGGAGCCTGCAGTCCTGGATTGTGAGAGGGATGTCCAACCGCCCATTTAGGCCCAATCCACCAGGCAGTTGGACATCTCTCAAGGGAGCAGAATCATAAGACGGTAGAAGAAAACTTGAAGAACAATTTTAAATTTTGAAACAGATAAAAAGAAGATAAACTATAAAATGGGATGGTAAATGTAGCGAGGGATACCCTATTTTACATAAGGCCTTAAGTACATTTATTCTAAGGTTTCTAGATGTACACACAAATCTATGTATGTTTATTTCTGAAAAAGGCTAACATCTTTCTCTATGCAAAGTTTAAAATGAACTTCACGTCATAATAGACCTCAAAAGCACAATAATATTATTTTTGAAACAATAGGTACACAGAGACAGACTTCTCTCTAAGGAGTATTTGTTAGGACATGTTTGGGAACTCATTGTCTTTCCCAAGGTTGAGAAATCAATAGAAAAAGCATCAGCTACTTTTGGGATGCTTTGCTGACATTTTAGCTTACACACTTTTACTGTCAAGGGACTCAAATCAATATTATGTAGTTTTCATGGCAAGTAGATAATATATCATTAACAATTTTTGAAGGTAAATAGATAATTACAATTTTCACATTGAAAGCTGAAGTGTATAACCAGCTGGCAGGAGGAGTTAATTGTGGTAAAATGTAGAACTGCATATATTTTCCTGCTTATAACATTGAAATGTTAAGCTTTCTTTGGTACTTGTGCTTATTTAATTTCCATTATCATGATTCCCAACGGGACATTGCTGTTTTACAGGCCTCATACACACAATAACTAAAATCAGCCTCTGTGAAGGAGGTTAAAGGTAGGGCAATTGGATTTCTGCAATACTGATTCAAGGACATCTGATAGGGCAATGTCTGTACAATTCAGTCTAAAAAGAATCAATATTGAGTGTCCATGTATTATGCTACTCTGAATTGACAGAATTCTAAATATATCACAATGTAATTTTAGAATATGTTTTTATAAGTACCTAGCTTGACAAAAAATAAAATTATTAAGACAAAGTCTTTAAATTCATAAATTTTCTGTATAACTCATGGAAGGCTTCAGTGCTTGTTTATATTGTTATAGGAAAACTAGGCAGTTTAGGAATGGAGATTTTCTTGAGTAGGTAAGTAGGATTACAAGAGACATCTGTGATTCTATTACTTGTACAGCCATTCCACTGATGAGTTTATGACCTCTAGCTAGTCACTCAGCACTACTCTGAGCTTAATTTCCTTCTTGTGTATAAAAAAGAAATAACACTTGTTATAAATACTGCTTTATCCATGGATAAAAACTGCCCACAATGGTGAAGAAGCATAGTTAAACATAAGCATTGTTCTTTTAAAAATTAAAATCACATAGAAATTTAAGAGTCTTGCCCAGCCATTGTCACTCAGTGCTTGAGTATCAACCCATGAACCAGGAATTCACAGTTCAATTCCCAGTCAGGGCACATGTGCTGGTTGTGGGCTCAATTCCCAATGTGAGGCATGTAGAAGGCAGACAATCTAATGATTCTCTCTCATCATTGATGTTTCTATTCCTTTCCTTTCCTCTCTCTGAAATCAATAAAATATATTTAATTTTTTTTTAATTAAGAAGTTTTAAACAACTTCATCAGTGCAGGGATGGAAAGCAATTAAATATATTGCTTTGTCCTTCAAATCATCACCAAAATGTTAGTTGTATCCCTTATGCAATGATATTTACTGATGTAATTGATAGTGCATGTTTGCTGATCAGTCTCTTTCAGTATTTATTATCCATTTTATATAATATTCCTAAAATGGGCATGGATTGTTTACTTAAGCAAGAAGTATAAACATGAAAGTTTACTCAAAATTCAAGGAATTTAGAAAACAAATAAACAGTTTAAAGATGAAAATAAAACTTATATTCCTAATAATTTAAAAGCACACAATTAGCTGTATTTACAAATTATTCTAAAGTTTATTAAATTAGATTTTTTTCTTATTGCATATTACCCATCTATATAGTGGGATTTTTCAGACTTGAAATTTCTTTGAAATGAAAGGGATATTTAACCCCACAATTGTTGTTTTATATCCTTATTTTTTAATTTAAAGAAATAAAATATTTAAAATTCATTTTAATAAATAGTTCTTTATTCAATAAATAGTAACTTTTGTAGTTTATTTCTTCTATTTCTTTTTCTTTTAATTTCTGGGTTAGTATAAAATTATTGATATTCTTCTATAAAAATCCATTCCTTAGAAACACATTAAACTTAAATGAATCAAAATGAAAATTCACATCTTAGAACTATATTAATTTTAAATGAAGTGAAATAAAGAATTTTATTTCAGAAATGTCTTTTACTCCTAAACCTTTTCTCCAATGTGCCTAATCCAAAGAACTTGATATACAACTAGAGGAAAGATCAGTTACCTGATCTGAATTCAATTCAGTGAATATTGAATTCAATTCAATGAACAGTCCATTTTATTTAATCTAAGATATCACAAAATTTTAAATGCTTAATTATGTTTTATTTCACTAAAGAAGGTAAAAAGCTAAAAAACATATAACAAAATATTTTTAACACATAGAGTGCTTATATTTTGCTTAATTAATGAGCACTTTTACACGTACCAAACCATAGATCATAGACATAAAATTTTGATGTATACATTTGACCCAGAGTTTCTTTGATGTATATATAACATAATAAGCAAAATCAACTTATTTTCTGATTTTGATTCTTCTGCATCACTCTTAAAGTCAGGGTCCATTTTTATACTTTTCTACATAGTTTTCCCTACTTTCAAGAATATCAGGGATTGGTATTTTCTGAGATTTCCTTTTAAATGAGTGGTAACTACTTTGATACCAATTTTTATTAGTATGTAGTAGGATAGAAAATTAAGTATCTAAATTAAGAAGCAAAAATAACTTTTAGGATCATTAGTGCACTGGAGGGGTGTTCCTTAGCCCATCCTGTACCCTCTCTAATCTGGGACTCCTCAGGAGATGTACAACTACTAGGAACCAGCAGTCCCAGTTTGTGAGAGGAGTTGGACCAAAACCAGCAATAGGACATCCCTCTCACAATCTGGGACTGCTGGCCCCTAACCACTAGCCTGCCTGGCTGCCTGATTGCCCCTACCCACTCTGCCTGCCAGCCTGATCACCCCCTAACTGCTCCCCTGCTGGCATGATTGGCATCCAACTGCTCCCCTCCTGGCCCAATCACCCCCAACTGCCCTCCCCTGCAGGCTTGGTTGCCCCCAACTGTCCTCTCCTGCCAGCCATCTTGTGACAATGTGAGGGTGACCATCTTAGTGTGAGGGTCAATTTGCATATTGCCTCTTTATTATATAGGATTCCTCCCCACCCAAAGTAAATCCAAGAAACTGAATGGTAATAATAATTTTCAAAATTTTCATTGAATTGATTTTTAAGACAAAGATATAGATAAGATTTCTCAAATAATTTGGTGGTGGTGGTGATTTTTTTCAAAGAAAATATATCATAACAGATATATTATCTCTCAATTAATAAGCATAGTTTTAAGTATACAGTCTCTTTAGTAAATAGTTACTGTCAGAGCCAGCAAGAGCTCTGCTCAGATCTGCTGCTCTGAGTTGCTCTGAGGTCTTATATTCTTCTAAATTCTTCCCGACTAAGCCAGAGCAGGTTCCTTCTCAAACCCTGCCCATTGTACTAACTGTGGGGAACTTAGTCCAAGTTCCCCCTTAACTTCTGCTCACTAGTTACAGGTGTCAGGTCTAAGCCCCTCTGATTGGGGCTGGACCTCCTAGGATGCTGGGTCTTAGTGGGAGAAGCCATGAGAGGTTGTGGGTGTATAAGAATGAGTCTTTATTGCAGAAGCCAATGGCCATGAGTCATTAGACAAGACAGTCTTTTATGACAGTGTCCCAATTCGGCAGCCGTAACAAGCTGGTAAGTACATATCTATCCCACATAGTAACACCCCTAATGGTCTCAGTACGCCCAGCCATTATCGGAGCAGTGGCATGCTGCTTCTAAACTTGCTGCCTTACATTGTAATAATGTCTGAGCTCCCCTTAGGGCTACAACCTCAGCGGCTTCTTCTGTCTCCCCTGCCCAGCACACTGGCTGGTCTCTGAGAGAGCCTTACGTCTCTGTGTAGCACACCCCAGCAAACTAGCTGGTCAGTAACCTGCATATTATTCCAGAGACAAAGAAGGCTAGTTGCCAACGGTGACAAAAACCATTTGGGTTATAGAAGGGCACAGCATACCATAAGATCACTGTGGCCTTTCAGCTGTTTTCAGAGTGGCCTTGGCCGTTGGACATACTGTCAACAAGCCTTTCACATTCTGAGTGACCCTGCCTGTCTGGAAACTCTGGCATGGTTCCCAAAGTAACCTGTACTAGCATTTCCCTCTACAAGTTCTCAAAATATTTGACCTATGTTGAGATATATAACTTACTTAAGTTTAAAAGATGCCTACCCTTTATTTAGTCATACTTCTAACACTTAGTATTTTCCAATATACATTTTTCTTCCCTCATTATTGCCTATTCTTGCCAATTTAGGTTTCATCATAAACATTAATGACTCCTACGTAGCGATACTTCTTTTGCATTTCATATTATACATATTCTTTTTCATACAGAGAGATTTAAATACTTATTTGTTTTACATTGTATTTCACATTAAAACTTTAATCTTGTCTATGAAACTCTTTTACTTGTCCACTGTATTTTTTCATCTAACCAGTAGTATTTAATTGTTTCTATTGTAAGACCTTCCTTCTTAAAAGGAGATCTTTGGTTTGTCTTCCACTCCTTCATATTCTTCCTCAATTTTGTTATTAGTACTTCATAGTTATATCTTCTGGTATAACATGATAGCCTACTCAAAAAAAATGAAATCATAGTTCTTAGAAATACTTAGCACATTATGAATAGTGCCTTAAGTGAGGCATATTATCCAAAAAAGTTTTAAATCCCTATTTCCCTAGTGTTTTTTAACAACCAGTTCAATTCTATTTTGATGGTTATAGCTGGCAATAAATCATTCAATCAATCTATCTGTGAAATGCTTTGTTAAATAAAGTTAAACAGATTTTTATTTATTAGATTTGAATATATGCCTCTGTATTGTACATTTCTAAGTGACTACAGCCAGTATTTTTCACTCATCTTCTTATAAAAAGAATATGCAAGCTTATTTCTTAAAGAAAGTGTACAAATTTAGCAAAGCAATGAAGCCAATAACAGTCAAGGACTTTTCTCTAACATACTCTTCAAAATAAGCTCACCTACATTATAGAAATGCAAAGCACCAATTGAGACATCAACAGCAATTCTCTCAAGCAGAAAAGTATTAAAAATAGAAAGAAAAAGAATAATTGAAAAGTCACTGATTTGAAACTGAGTGTTGTCAAAAGTAAAGGGCTAGTTTGCAGCACTAATATATTCAAGAAAATGATGTTCAATTGTTTTTAGTGGCAATCAGCAGAAGGGAATCAAGCACCTCATAGTAATTACTAAATTTCTTGGAGAGAATCTGTTATAACATTCCTTTGGGGAGGCAAGATAAGAAATAGTCTAGCTAAGAAGCTACATCAAGAAAAGTAGGGAAATGAGAGAGACCATATCAGCTTTAACTTGTGAAGCTACCTGAAAATTAAAGGTGGTGTGCTTTGGGAGGAAGAAAAATTAGATGTAATATTGAATGCAGAATAATTAAATGAGAATGATTTTTCTTAGGAAAAAACACCACAAAATATTATAAATTTTAAGATCAAATGTTATATTACATTTAATATTTTGTGGTTTTAAAATTATTTAGCAAATAACTATTTTACCCAGTGTATAAAGAATTTGCATATAAATGGTAGAAAAATCAAGTAAAAATTTAACTTCTCTGAATACATTGTATACACTATGTCATTAGATGGGATGAGTAAAAAATGTAATATGGAAAAAAATTAAATTTTGTATATAACAAGCTATAATAATAAAGAACTGAGTAAATAAATATAAATTTCAGTAAATTTTACCAGGTTCCTAACTGGATTAGAAAAGTACTATAATTTTTAAATTATAGGGTATATAACTAAAATATACAAGGGACAAATACTGATCTTCAAAAATTAGTATACGAATGTAGAGGAGAGGGAAAATAGCAGCCGAATAAGCATATGTGTCCTGAGCTTTACCCTAAAGCAGATAGGAACATCTAAATCAAATAACATCCACCTGGAACTGGGGAACTATATGCAGCTGGTGAGACAATTCACAACCAGAAGGGTAGAGGATGCATAGAGAATGGTAGAATCAGAGATCTGGGCTGAAAAGAGACACACCACCACCAGACAGTGAGTGTCAGGAGGAAGATGCACTGCACCAAGGCCATGTCTCTTTGGGATAGGTGTAACATCCAACTGTAGAAAGGAAGTCCACAGGGCTACTGGTGGCAGGGGATTCTAGATCTAAGTCCATGGCCACAAAAGACTGAGCCCAGAAAGGCAGCCTGAAGAACTAACCTAGAGCTCAGTGCTGGTGCGGGGGGAGAAACTTGCAGTGGCACGGTTGTTTTCCCTCTGTATGGTCTTTGCTTTTTATTCACTAAAACCACTTTAAAGGACCTTTCAAATACAAATACTCACTGTGGCTGCAGTGAAGGTGGAGGTGCGGACTTGTGGAGTCTGGGAGAAGATGTGGAGGAGAGCGGGTCTGGGAGAGGTGACCAGGAACCTGGCACTGAGATATTCCTGACCCTCTGGACCTAAGCAGCCATGTTTCTCCTTTAGAGGAGCCCCTCCCAGCAGCCTCAAGAAATCTAATACAGCCATACCCAGACTGCACCCTGAGCTATACAAAGGACACAAAAACTCTGAATATCCCTGAAGAACCCTCAGAGATTGGGTTGAAGATAGGCCATAGGCCGTTCAGTCCCCTGCCACCTATGGCCCTGTCAGAAACAGACACTTGCTTGAGAGATTAAGATTGACAGCAGGCAGACAGGCAAAGTGGGCAGATTGGTCTCATCTGCTTGCAGCCAAGGCTGAAGAGATAGACAAAAACAGAGGAGTGCCGGATCACTGGGAACTACCTTACAGGAAACTGAGAAGTGGCAGACAGTCAGAAGAGAGGGTTCTTAAACCAGCCCGTGGGGTATTAAAACTGGGGTGAGACAAATGACAATTTACGTTTTTATTTTTTAACTTTTAATTTTTTCTTTATTTTTTTAATTTTTCATATTTTTCTACATTCTATTTTTATTTTTATTGTTATTTTATCTTTTTTCTTTCTGTTTTTACCCTTTTCTTCCTCAATTCTCCCTCTTTCATTCTGTTTTCTCATATCCTGTCCCCACTTTAGTTTCTCTCTTTTCTTTTTACTCCTGGTAAAAATTGATCTTCTTCATCTGCTTTATTGACTTATTATTATTACTGTAGTCTCTGTTGACTTACACATATATCTAATTTCCTCTCCCCTGCACCCTTTTCCTTTCTTATTTACTAATCAACTTTTTAAAAAACATTTATTTTTTATTGATTTTTACAGACAGAAAGAGAGAGTGCTAGAGAGTTAGACACATCAATGAGAGAGAAACATTGGTCAACTGCTTCCTGCATACTTCTTACTGGGGATACTCCTGCAACCAAGGTACCTGCCTTTGACTGGAATTGAATCTGAGACCTTCCAGTCCACAGGCCAATGCTCTATCCACTGAGCCAAACCTGTTACGCTAGTCAACATTTTTATGCTTGTTTTTCCCATTCCCTCTAGCTTTCTTCTTCTAATTGTTTAATTAGTTTCACTCAACTCAAGCCTACCTGCGTTCCCTCTTATTCTACTTTTCCAGAAATGGATGAATAAATGAGTAGATAAATTTAAACATAAATATTATATATATTGTTTTATCTTTTAATTTTACTTATTTCTATTTATTTACTTTGATTTTTTAATTTTAAAAAATTGTTTTTTTTCTTTCTTTTCTTCTTATCCACTCTTTCTCTTTCTACCTCCTAATACTGAAACAAGGTCCTTCCCCCTATTCATTCAACTCCTTAACCTTACTTTCTGTATATAAGCTCTGCCTCTACAGATTCTGCACCCCACCCCCTGCCTTTTTTTCTAGGTGTTTGTTGTTTGCAATTTTTGGTTTATTTGTTTGTTTTATTGTGTTTTCTCCATATATATATATATATATATATGTTTTCTCCATATATATCCTTTTCCCTTTCCTCAATATAAATTTTGCTCTCATTTCTTTATTCTAATTATCTTTTCTCTGGTGATCACTTTTATTAGGGTTATTGTTGCCACAAGTACATTCATGTTTTGTTCCCCTTGTATCATGTCCGTTGAATTTTTATTGTGTGTGTATGCTGTTTCATCAACATGGTAGAGAGTGAACCACATAATATAACACCTTCAAAGGAGACTCCATCCACAAATGGGACAATAACAGTCAAGACCCAACTACATAAAGAGAACCCAAAAATCCCAAGTAGGGGGCATCCCTAGAATACCCATCCCAGAAGACTTGAAAGATAGCACCACTGGGTCCAACAAAATATATCCTATATAAGACAAATAAACAAAAAAATCTGGGTGATCTAGAAATTTGATCTAATATATAGAAACAAAGATTAAAAAGAGAGCAATAAGAAAAGCCCAGAGTAAGCATAAGAAGTGAAAGATCAGAGTGAAAATAAATGACACAGAGAAAAAAAAATATAATGCAAAAGATGAATGAAACCAAGGGCTGGTTCTTTTTATTATTTATTTATTTATTTATTTATTTATTTCCCTATTGCCCACCCCACAGTACATGCCCTCATCCTTCTCCCTCCCCTCCCCCATTGCCCTGTATCCACTGGCTTACACACACATGCATATAAGTCCTTCGGTTGATCTCCTATAGGCTCCTCCTCCCCAACTTCCCCTGCCTTCCCCCTGTAGCACGATAATCTGTTCATTGCTTCTTTGCCTATGCATCTGCTTCCCCCTCTACCCTCTGATTCTTGTCTTTAAAACATCTTGCCCCTGTAGGCTAGAAATAAACCCACCAGGTCAAAAGAAAAACGATTGAGTCACAATTTCAATGTCAATCACTTTCTTGTGTGTACATGTCATCAATGGTATCTGGATAGTGGACAAATAGTGGCGATGTCAGACCGACGCCCTCTGGTTTGGTTCTGGGCATCCTGTAGCGATGCTCAGCTGCTAACTGCTCACATGGTAAGCCGTTGTCAGCATCTTCCATCTGTGGACTGTTTCTTCTCTTGCCTTTGTGGTTGGCCCAGACCTGTCAGTTCCTCTCTGTTGCAGGAGTCCACTTGGTCTTGGAGTTGTTTTCGGAAAGTACTGTATATAAACATATTCTCGACCAAGAGTTAATAAAGGAATCTTTTCTATAAAACTGACTTGGAGTCCTTTTTATTTTTGCCTACCCACTTTTCCTTTGGCTTATTTTGACACCATGTGTGTTTTTCATGGGTGTCTTGCTGTTAGCATTACAAATGGAAATTGGAAAGGGTAAACAAGATTGATGAATCTTTACCCAGGCTCACCAAGAAACAAAGAGAGAGGACCCAAGTAAACAAAATCAGAAATGAAAGAGGTGAAGTAACAACTGAAACCACAGACATACAAAGGATTGTAAAAATAATACTTAAACCACTCCACCAACCTCGATGAAATGAACACATTCCTAGAAAATTATAAGCTTTCAAAACTCCATCAGGAAGAATTAAAAAAAAAACTGAATAGGCCAATAACTACTGATGAAATTGAAACAGAAAAAACAAACAAACAAAAAAAACTTCCAGCAAAGAAAAGCCCTGGGCCAGATGGCTTCACAGAGGAGTTTTACCAAACATTCAAAGAAAAACTAAAATCTATCCCAGTCTATTCAAAAAAAAAAAAAAAATTAAGAGGAAGGCATACTTCCAAGCTTTTTCTATGAAGCCAGCATTGCCCTAATTTCAAAACCAGATAAAGACACTACAAAGAAAGAGCATTATAGGCCAATATTCCTGATGAACATAGATGCTAAATTTCTCAAAAAATTCTAACAAATTAGATCCAGCATTACATAAGAAAGATCATATACCAGAACAAGTGTGATTTATTCTGGGGATGCAAGGAAGATGCAATATCAAAAAATCAATAAGCATGATACATCACATAAACAAATCGAGAGACAAATATCACATAATCATATCAATTAATGCAGAAAAAGCATTTAATAAAATCCAACACTCTTCCTTAATAAAAACTCTTAGCAAAGTGGGATTAGAAGGATTATATTTCAACATAATAAAAGCTTTATATGACAAACCTATAGCCAACATCATACTGAATGGACAAAAACAAAAACCATTTCCCTAAAAACAGGAATGAGACAGAGATGCCCATTTTCACCACTCCTATTTGACAGAAAATGCTATTCATAGCAATCAGACAAGAAGAAGAAATAAAATGCATCTAAATTGGAAAAGAAGTACAATTGTCCTTATTTGCAGATGACATGATATTGTACATTAAAAAACCCCAAAGACACTATCATAAAACTACTAGACTTAATAAATAAACTTGGTGATGCAGCAAGACACTAAATTAACCAGAAATTTATGGCTTTTTTTATACACCAATAATAAACTTACAGGAAAAGAAGCTAAAAAATCCCATTTACCATTGGAACAAAAAAAAATAAGTTACTTAGGAATAAACTAAGAAGGTAAAAACTGTATACAGAAAACTATAAGGTGATGAAAAAAGAGATAGAGGAAGACATAAACATTATGTTCATGGATTGGTAGAAGCAACATAATTAAAATGTCCATACTATCCAAAGCAATCTATAGATCTAATGAATCTCCACTAATATACCAATGGAATATTTCACAGGCCTAGAACAAATACTCCAAAATTTATATGGAATAAAACAGACCCTGAATAGCCAAGAGACATATGAAAACATGCTCAAAGTTACTAATCATCTGAGAGATGCAAATCAAAACAACAATGTGATACCATCCACACTTGTCAGAATGCCTATCATCAACCAATCAGCAAAAGACAAGTGCTGCCAAGGATGTGGAGAAAAAGGAACCCTTGTGCACTGCTGGTGGGAATGCAGACTGGTGCAGCCATTGTCAAACAGTATAGAGTTCCCTGAAAAAATTAAAAATGGAACTTCCATTTGACCCAGTAATCCTACTTCTAAGAATATATCCCAAGAAATCAGAAACACCAATCAGAAAGGATATATGCACCCTTATGTTCATAGCTGCACAATTTATAATAGCTAATATTTGGAAAGAGCCTAATAAAAAAACAGTGGTACATCTACTAAATGGAATACTACACTGCTGTAAAAGAGAAGGAATTCTTACCATTTGCAACAGCATGAATGGACCTGAAGAGCATTATCCTAAGTGAAATAAGCAAGTTGGAGAAAGATAAATATCACATGATCTTACTCATTTGTGGAATGTAATGAACAAGATAAACTGATGAACAAAAATAGAGCCAGGGACACAGAAGCATCAAACAGACCTTCCAAACTGAAACAGGTGTGTAAGGGGGGAGAGGTAAGAGATCAACAAAAGGACTCCTTTGCTTGCATATAAGCACAACCCATGGAGATAGACAGTAGGAGGATAAGAGCATGTGCTGGGGAGTGGGAGCAGCTGGGGGAGTTCAATAGGGGAAAAAAGACACTTCTGTAATACTTTAAACAATAAAGAATTTATTTTTAAAAAATTTGAATATGTAGAATATACTTAATTTTATAACAAGTATAATGACTCAATAATTTCTAACTATAAAGAGCTCATAAATCATCATATGGAAATAATGATTATACTGAAAATGAATAACTTCAATAAGTAAAAGTTATTAATTCATATTATTATAAATATTACTGAAGATTACTGAAAATAACATGCTTTGCAAGAAAGATAATTAGGACAGATGCTTTATATAGATTATTGAAGATAGGCTTAGTAAAGAACCAAAATATAGATGATAAATAGATGATAGATAGATAGATAGAGAGATAGATAGAAGATAGATAAATCTATATACACTGACTAGAGGCCAGGTGAATAAAATTTAAGTTGGGGGTACGGGTCCCTCCCCTAAGCCCACTCCAGGACTCCTTGAGGCATGTTCGACTGCCGGTTTAGGCCCGATCGGGCCTAAACTGGTGGTAGGACATCCTCCCACAATCCGACCTTTGGCTCCTAATTGCTCACCTTCCTGCCTGCATGCCTGGTCACACCTAACTGCCTCCCTGCCAGCCTAGTTGCCCCCAAATGCCCCTTGCCAGCCTAGTCATCCCTTACTGACCCCCTGCTGGCATGGTTGCCCTCAACTGCCCCCCCTCTACCAGTCTAATTACCCCTAACTGTCCCCCCTGCCAGCCTAGTCACCCCATACTGGCCTCCCTACCAGCCTTCTTGCCACACAGCCTGCTGTTCAGTCATTTGGTCATCCCTCACTAACCCACCTGCTGGCCTGGTCACCCCATGCAGTATACTGCTTGGTCGTCCGTCTGGTTGTTTCATTCATATCAGCCCCCGATTTTTTATATATAAGGATTATCTATCTATCTATCTATTTATCTATTATCTATCATCTATCAAGAGATGGATAGAGAAAAGAGAAAGTCATACTAGTTATGGAATGATTTAACTGAATCCTATATAATAAAAGCCTAATACACTAAGTATCTGGTCATCCATTCAGCCATTCAACCAATCAAAGTGTAAAATGCTAATGATATATTAAGGCCACACAACCACATGCTATGATGTGCAATAACCAATAAAGGGCAGACAGTCGTCCAGTTGACCAGTCGCTATGATGTGCACTGATCACCAGGGGGAAGATGCTTAGTATCTTAGGTGAGCTTGCCACTGGGGTCCAGCCAATCAGGACTGAGCAGGACAGGCCAGTTATACCCTAGAGCCCACCTACAGTCCCTCCCTGGCTGGTGAAACTCCAGCTATAGGAGCACACTGACCACTAGGGAACAGCTCTTACATTGTACATCTGCCCCTTCGTGGTCAGTATGCATCATGGCAACTGGTCATTATGGTCATTCCACCATAATGGTCCTTGAGATTTCATTATATACTAGAGGCCCAGTGCACAAAATTGGTGCATTGGGGGGGGGGGGTCCCTCAGACCAGCCTGCTGCACCCTCTCCAATCTGGGACATCTTTCTCACAATCCAGGACTGCTGGCTCACAACTGCTCACCTGCCTGCCTTCCTGATTGCCCCCAACCACTTCTGCCTGCCAGCCTGATCACTCCATAACCACTCCCCTGCCAGCCTGATTAATGCCTAATTGTCCTCCCCTGCAAGCTTGGTCACCCCTAACTACCCTCCCCTGCAGGCCTGGTCCCCCACAACTGCCCTTCCCTGCAGGCCTGGTCACCTCCAATTTCCCTCCTCTGCTGTCTTGGTCACCCGTAAGTGCCCTCCCCTGCAGGATTGATCCTTCCCAACTGCTCTCTTTGAAGGCCTGGTCCCTCCCCTTTGCCATCCCCTGCTGCCTTGATCACCTACAACTGCCTTTCCTTGCAGACCTTGTCCCTGCCAACTTCCCTCCCCTGCTGTCCATCTTGTGGTGGCCATCTTGTATCCAGATGGGGTCAGTCATCTTTGACTACACGGGGGCAGCCATCTTGTGTGCTGGAGTGAAGGCAATTTGCATATTTTTCTCTTATTAGATAGGATTCTAGAGGCCCAGTGCACAAAATTTGTGCACAGGGATGTGTGTCCTTCAGCCCAGCCTGTACCCTCTCCAAACTGGGACTCCTTGAGGGATGTCCAGCTCCCCGTTTAGGCTCGATACTACGGGGACATCCCTCTCACAATCTAGAACTGATGGTTCCCAACTGCTCACCTGCCTGCCTTCCTATAGACTGTAAAAGCTTCTGCCTGCCAGGCTGATCACCCCTAACCACTTCTGTGCCAGCCTGATTGATGCCTAACTGCTCTCCTGCCAGCCTGTTTGCCCCTAAAAGTCCTCCCCTGCAGGCCTGGTTACCCCTAACTGCCCTCCTCTACAAGCCTGGTGGCCCCCAACTTCCTTCCTCAGCCGACCTGGTCACCCCTAACTTCCCTCCCCTGCAGGCTTGATCACCCCCAACTGCCCTCCATTATAGGCCTGTCCCTCCCAACTGCCTTCCTCTGCTGGCCTGATCATTGACAACTGCCCTTCCTTGCAGACTTGGTTTCTCCCAACTGCCCTTCCCTGCTGGCCATCTTGTGGCAGCCATCTTTGATCAAATGGAGGCAGCCATCTTGTGTGTTGGAGTGATGGTCAGTTTGCATATTACTCTTTTATTAGATAGGATAGAGACCTGTTGCATGAGTGGGGGCCAACTGGTTTGTCCTAAAGGATGTCCCGGATCAGGGTGGGGTTCCTTTGGGGCGTGGGGGACCCTGGGCAAGGGGCCTGTGGTAGTTTGTATGCCAGCCATTCCCCCAGGGACCTATCCTCTACAACTGAAACTTTGTAGAATTGAGCAGAGCCAAACCTCCTGCTTGCTCCATGGCCACAGCCATTTCTGATGGGATCTATTTATCTTCTATAATTGAAACTTTGTAGCCTTAAGTGAGGGAGTGGACTGGCCAGAGTGTGTGGAAAGCTTGGCTTCCTCCATTGCTGGGGAAATCCGAGCCTCCTGCTTTCTCCGTGGCTACAGCCATCTTGGTTGGGTTAATTTGCATACTCACTCCTGTTTGGCTGGTGGGCATGGCTTGTGGGTATAGCAGAATGATGGTTAACTTGCATATTACTCTTTTATTAGATAGGATTGTATGTTTACCACCAAAGTCAAGTCTCCTCCCATCACCATGTATCTCCCATCTACTTTCATACCAGACCCTCTGCCTCTACCTCGCTTTTCCCTTTGACAAACACCGCACAGTTATCTTTGTCTATGAGTTTTGTTGTTTATTTATCAATCCCTTTGCCTTTTTCGCCCATTTCCCAATACTGCTTCCCTCTGACAGTTATCAGTCTGTTCTCTGTATCCTGAGCCTGTTTCTATTTTATTTGTTAATGTATTTTATCCATAATATTCCACATATAAGTGATATAATATGATATTTCTCCTTTTCTTTCATGTCTTATATATGCAAATTAAGTTATATAGATAGAGATAGAGGTAGAGATAGAGATAGAGATAGAGATAGAGATAGAGATAGATTTTCCATATATCTTACCTAATTATATGATTCAACCTACATTGGACAAGAAACCTCTTTCTCTTGTTTTGTATTATAGCCTTCCTCAAATTGCATGTATTCTCAAATAATATATTGTTTAATTCAAGTTTTTGACTAATATAAATATATGTTATACATTATTAATAAGCACATTTTACTATATGTAACATTATGTATTTTTTTTCTAAAGGTTTTATGTTTGGGGCTTATCCATACTTATTATATTTATACCTATACTTTCTTTTTTTGCTGCTAGTTAGTATCTCCTTTTAATGATTTACCATGATTCACATGCCCATTCCCTTTTAATGACATTTGGATTGCTTTGTTTTTGTAGCATTGCAAACATTGCTTCTTTGAATAATTTCTTAACTCTCTCAATTTTGCATATGGAAGATTTTCCCAAGGGGCCTTACCATAGAAATATGAAGTCATTAGCACAGGTACCTATATATTAAATTCTGTACCTACAATATCTATTCCAGAAAGGTTTTCTCAATTTACATTGGCACTAAAAAAAAAAGTATTTCTACAATTTCTTCAGTGTGCACTATTGTGAGATTTAATAGTTTACCAACCTTTTTTACTGAAAAAGTTGGATAAAGTAACTTAATTTCTCTAAAGAAGTGATTTAGTATAAATTCTAAGTGATTTTCATATAAACAAATACACTTTTTACATTATTTAGGATTTAAATATATCTTTTTAGCTTGAAGTTTAAATGTTATTTTATTTAATTATATTTTGCTAGTGGAGTATATAGTTCTTCATTTTTTAGTAATCAAGTTCATTTATTTTTATGTTTAAAATATTTTTATATCTTTTTGAAGAAATCCTTTTTCAAAGTTTATAAATATATTGATTTACATTGCCATTCATTTAAATATTTTGTTTACTTATAAGTTTTAATTTATATGAAATTAATTTTTACATATTGTGTAGATATAATATCTATTTTATTTCTTTCCAAGTGAATGACCAATTATCTCAGTATTTTTTTTTTTTGGTGGGGGAGTTTTACATTATTTTTTTCCTGCTCAATATTGTAACCTCATTCATATATCAACTATTCATGTATGTGTGGATCTGTTTCTAAACTCTATTTTGTGATCCATTGTTTTATTTTTCTATAGTTGCTAAACTCCTTAATTCGTAGAAACTATAGCTGTGGATTTTTATCTAGTTACCTTGCTCAGTATGTACTGGAATTCCTATATCTGAAAATTTATTTTACATATTTCTGAAAAAGATATTATCCATTATATATATTTATTATGATATTTTCCCATTTTCATTCTTTATGTAAGTCTAATTATAAGTATGTCATACTATTCACTACTATTAACTCTATTCATCATGTTCATCAATATATTGTTCATGTTCTTATACTTCTTTGCTGCATTTCATTTCTTGACTTATATATCTCATTTTGCTAAATTCACCATCAACTGTGTATAATCTATTATTTCACTTATCCACCAATTGTGTATATTATTTCAGTATTATATTGTGAGGTTTTTTTTTTCCCCTACAATTTCTATTTGGGTATACTTCCCATTTGGGTTGGGTTTAGATATTTTAAAATTCTTATTCAGTTTTTAAAAGTCTCACCTTCAATTTAGCTATTCTAGCCATTGTTTTTGTTTTTGTTTTTATTTTCTATAGGTAATAATCTGATATTGGTAATTCTTTGTGTCATAAACCAAGGGAGAAGCACTTTTTTGGAATAAATATTAAGGACTTTATTTTATTCTAAAAAGGATGTTATTTGATTGTAACTGGGGTTTCTACTTAAGACTCCAATGAGACTTCAGTTTTATGCTTGGGATTTCCTGTATCATGCAGGGTTTATTACTTCAAATATACAATTCACTTTAGTGAAGACCAATGTCAACAAATTCTCTGAATAATAAATCTTATTAATATTTTCACTGAATATCAGAACATGCAACCATTTATCTGTGGAGTCCTACATTTTACTGAAGCTATAATCTCTTCTCAACCCCTTGCTCTATTTTCAGAGAGATTCTCCCCTTACTTTAGCCTTTTTGCATCTCCAAAATAAGAATTGGGCAATATAAATCTTTTGAGAGCTAAGCATGTTTTTCAAATGGCATCCTACCTTTGCACTCTTAGGCGTCCAAGAATTATTTTGTGCCTTGGCGCATCTGTTAATTTAAGCAATTGAATTATTTTTCAAAATGTTTTAATAATGTCATATATTTGATGCTAGGTATCTTCATATGCCAGTAGCTAAAAGAAAGGTGTTTTTTTTTGAGACAGTTCTTAAATTTGCTATATTGCTTTGCTGCTTCCTGCCTCTACAATAGACCCAAATAAAGATACCTGGAACTTAAGGGTCTTTGATTTGTGGATTATACATACCACTTGCCTCAATTCTCTGATGTCACTTTATGTAATAAAAAATACAAGACCTGCCAAAACCGGTTTGGCTCAGTGGATAGAGCATTGGCCTGCAGACTGCAAGGTCCCAGGTTTGATTCCGGTCAAGGGCATGTACCTTGGTGCGGGCACATCTCCAGTAGGGGGCGTGAAGGAGACAGCTTATCGATGTTTCTTTCTCATTGATGTTTCTCATTTTCTATCCCTCTCCCTTCCTCTCTGTAAAAAAATCAATGAAATATATTTTTAAAAAATACAAGACCCTGCATATCAGGTTATGTATGCACTGAGGCATCCTGGTCCTTTCAGAGTTTTTAAAAATTAGTAATAATTTTTTCAAATTTTACTTTGTTTTTACATTGTTACATTTTAATAAATTTTTGTGTTCAAATTTTTGTCTTCCTTTTTTTTGTCTTATTTGGCAGTGATGAAAAGGATAATGTAAAAGGAATTTATTTTTAACTTCTAAGACTTCAGTAATCATATCTTTTTTTTTCTTGATTCTTATTCTTAGTTCTGATAAGCTATCTTTCTGACAGTGCCTTACCGAATATAACAAATAATAAATAAGTGCTATTAATAGTGTTTCCAAATTCTGTCTCAAAGCTAAATTTTCACTAAATACCTGACACTTCAGGACATTTTTAGGGACAACTTTACTTTTCCTTTGACACTCATAGTATTAATCATTATTTCCCAGATTCCAAACTCATATCTTCCATGCAAACTGATGAGCCAGGCCCATAAATATCCTCCTTTAGGCACCAATATCTACACCAGTTAGGAGAGAACTGTTTATTCTGCAATAATACCTAAAACTCTTAGTGGCATAAAACAACAACATTTTTTCTTTAATATAGTTTATTGATTTTTTACAGAGATGAAGGGAGAAATGTAGAGAGTTAGAAACATCAATGAGAGAGAAACATGGATCTACTGCCTCCTGCACACCCCCAACTAGAAATGTCACTACAACCAAGGTACATACCCTTACCCCTTCGGTCTGCAGGCCGATGCTCCATCCACTGAGCCAAATCAGTTAGGGCACAACAAAGTTTTAGTTCTCGGCTAACACCTGATAATAATGCTGAGTTGGATACACTGTGAAAGTCCATCTCTCTACCCTCACCATGCCTAGCGACATACCAAATTGTGTAGTATCCATTAGCTTAGAGGAAATAATTTCTTGCTATTTTAAGGCATAAAAAAAAATGTGAAATGTATTTGTTACCACATAATACTTAGACTACACTTATTTACACCAAGTAAATTTTAAAATATCTATGCATGCAGCTGGAAAGGGAAGACTTTCTTTGTGTCCCTTTGTTTTGCTTTTCTGTCCCTCTTGATATTAGTAACATCATTTTAGATTTAAATCACCACAATCCTGATAAAAATAATTTACAATTATCATTTTTTCCAGGAATGTGGATAGAGCGTTGGCTGGCCTGAGGACTGAAGAGTCTAAGGTTCAATTCCGTTCTTTGATGTTTGCTTGCCAGGACCAAACAGTCAATGTGTATCTCTCCCACTCTATCTAAAAATCAATGGAAAAATATCCTTGGGTAATTATTAACAAAAATAACAAATAAATCAACAAAGAATGAAAAAGAAAATTAACACTTAAGTATTCTTAAAATAAACAATCATCATCCATTAATGTGGTACATATCTCATAAGAAAAATAAAAACAGAGAACAATAGTTTTATATATATAATTTATATAGAAAATATGAGATTGTTATAAAGAATTTGCTCATGTGATTATGTTATTGTGGGGGCTAACAAATCTGAAATATTTAGGACAGGCAGTCTGAAAGCCTAGCAGGTATGGATGCTGTAGTCTTAAGCAAAATTTCTTTTGTAAATATCTTGTTTTTGCTCATATTGCTTCCTATTGATTATATGAGGGATTTCCATATTTTTTAGGGCAATCTATTTTACTTATTCAACTCATTGTAAATGTTAAGTACATCTATAAAATATCATCACACAAATATTTAGATTTGTGTATGATTAAATAATTAAATATTAGGGCCTAGTGATGATATATAAAATTAACTCTCACACCATCTTTTATGAATTGCGCTGTGTGTCACTATCTACTCTAACAACATTCATTGGCTAATTTTAAGTTAGAAATCAGCAATTAAATAGTGCATGATGATACTGAAATATGTAAATTGGTTATTTAAATAAAGCATTTAGTGAGTTCTTGAAAATTAATGTATATCATATTTTTATAGAAGAACCTGATCATAATCTTTAAGCTACATATATAAAAAATTTTAATTACTAGGATAAAAAGCAAATGTAATAGTTACACATTTACTATTTTTCTAACTGAAATAATTATTTAGTTTTGTTTTTAAGAAGGGAGGTAGATTTTATTACTGACCATATATGAGATTACTCAATATTGTATGTTTTTTCCTATCTTCATCTGGCATGTTATTATTTAAGGTACCTTTATAACATTACCATTTGTAATTTTTTTTTAAGTATGATGGCATATTCTGATTGTTCAATGTCCTTAAAATACAAGTAGGGAGAGAACCAAGATGGCAGCATAGGTAAACACCTATACTGCTGCCTTGCACAACAATTTCAAAACTACAACTAAAAGACAGAACGGACATCATCCAGAACCACAGGAAAGCTGGCTGAGTGGAAGTTCTACAACTAGAAGGAAAGAGAGGGGCTCACATAGACCCAGAAGAACTGCAAAAAGCTGAGGTGCAGAGACGCACACGGAGAGAGCAGGTGCCAGAGTACCTGGCTGGCTTTCTCTGGCAGGAGGAAACAGAGACTCCCAAAGGCATTGAACTCGTTATCCTACGACATTAAACCCCAGGTCCAGCCAAAACTCATATTGGGGGAGTTTGGACTGTGAAAAGGGAGAAGTGCACAGAAATTTGGGGGAGTCTCAGGAGGGCAGAAGTTGGGCTGTGTGCACAGCACTGCGCACAGAGGACTGAGTGCTGATTGTGCCTCTGGCTTTCACGAGAGGGTGGGAGACAAAGCATCCCAAATGAATCACTTCTAACTCCACTAAACACCAGATTCCCATGAAACCCTGGGGACACAGAATTATATGTTCCGGGAGCGCAAAGGAACCAGAAAGGCAGAGTCTAGAGGCACTTCAAGAGTGTGTGTGTGCACACAGGGACTGGTCCAGCAATTACCCAATCACGTGAGACTTGCTGACTGAAAGGCAAGGCGGTCCATTAGGCCCTGAGACTCCACCCATCCCAAACCCAACAGAGAGGCTTTTGCAGTTTTTCAAGTCTGGTGTCATAAGGATGAATCCAACATAGAAGTTCTCCCAGCATAGTGAAAATGCCAAGACAAGGGAAGGGATCACAAACAAAAGAAATGGAGGAAAACAAATGACTGGATATAGAGTTCAAAACCACGCTTATAAGCTTTTTCAAGAATATCCTAGAAAAGATGGATAAAGTTAGCAAGACCCACGAGGAAATGAAAAAGAACCAACTAGAGATGGAAAAGGTCCAACTAGAAATTAAATATACACTGACTGAAAAAAAAAATTATACAAAGACCTAACAGCAGAGTAGAAGAAAGCAAGAATCAAGTCTAAAATTTGAAATGTAAAGAATCAGAAAACACTCACCTGGAAAAGCTAGAAGAAAAAAGAATCCAAAAATGTGAAGATAATGTAAGGAGTCTTTGGGACAATTTCAAGCGTACCAACATCAGAATTGTGGGGGTGCCAGAAGAAGAGAAAGAGCAAGATACTGAAAACCTACTTAAAGAAATAATGATTGAAAACTTCCCACATCTGGTAAAAGAAATAGACTTACAAGTCCAGGAAGCACACAGAGCCCCAAATAAAAGGAATCCAAAAAGGACTACACCAAGACACATCAAAATTAAAATACCAAGAGCAAAAGACAAAGAGAAAATATTAAAAGCAGCAAGAGAAAAACAGTTAATTACCTACAAGGTAGCACCCGTATGACTGTCAGCTGATTTCTCAACAGAAATGATGCAGGCCAGATGGGAATGGCAAGAAATATTCAACGTGTTGTATAGCAAGAACCTACAACCAAGAATACTCTATCCAGCAAGGCTATCATTCAGAAATGAAGGGCAGATAAAGAGCTTCATAGATAAGAAAAAGCTAAAGGAGTTCATCAACTCCAAACCAGTATTATATGAAATGCTGAAAGGTACTCTTTTAGAAGAGGAAGAAGAAAAAGGTAAAAGATAAAAAATTATGAACAACAAATACGTATCTATCAATAAGTGAATCTAAAAATTAAGTGAATTAAAAATTTGATCAACAGAATAAACTGGTGAATATAATAGAATCAGGAGCACAGAAAGGGAGTGGACTGATAATTCTCAGGGAGTAAGCGGTGAGGGGTGTAGAGGAAGAGACTGGACAAAAATCATACACCTATGGATGAGGTCAATGGGAGGGAGGTAAAGGTAGAGGGAGGGTTGGGAGCCAGGTGGAGGGGAGCTATGGAGGGGAAAAAAGAGAAACAAATGTAATAATCTGAATAATAAAGATTTAATTTAAAAAAATACAACAAGTAATGATAAAGTCTAAAAAATGGTTTGGTTAAATAGTTCTAGCACCTTTAAATTAGAAAAAAAAATAGATTTGTGCTTTTCTATCTGCAAGCCATTTCCACCAAAGTTCCTTGATTATAACTATTTTGTCTCAGAAAAATGATGTAGACAAGTTGCCTTGTGAACATTCTGAAAAATCACAGGGTTTCATATGAAGGACATGAAAAGCTACATATTTGTATATATACTTAAATTCTGTAGATGTTATTAATTTATCTTTAATTTTAGCAAACAGTAAGTTTGGCAAATTTTGCTAACATTTCACCAAAATATTTCTCTCTTTCATCCATAGTTATAAGATTATACAAAATCTTATAATACAGAATGTATTTCCTAGCCTCTGTTGGGTTGGATGTGGCATCCTAGAGAATGGAAGTAGAAGTGGTGTGTGGTGTTCTTCAGAGAGTGTATTGAGTTCTCCATTTCCCTTCTCCTCCTCACCCAATTAAATGCATACTATAGCAAGGATCAAAGATAAAGGAGACAAAAATAAAAGAACCTGAATCTGTTGAGACAATCTTTCTGCCTTTAATCACCTTTCCTGGATTGTTCGATTACTGATCTATAAAATTAATGGTATTTGGGGCATAAGTGGCTTGCATTTAGAAAAGTTTAACCTAATCTAATTTTCTAAGAACATACCTGGATTAGTTTCCGGAGGCTACTGTAACAAATTACTAAAATCTAGGAAGTTTAAAATATCAAAAATTTACTCTTTAACTATTCTGAAGACCAGAAGTCCAAATCAGGTATTGGCAAGCTTATCTTCCCTCTGAAGGCGCCTTCCTTGTATCTTCTAGCTTTGGGGGACTGTCTGCATTCCTTGTGGCTGATCACTCCATTCTGCCTCCATCTTTAACATGGCCTTCTTTTCTTCTCTTTATAGCTCCCTCTGTGTGTCTGGTATTAGGACTCATCACTGGATTTAAGGACCACAAAGATAATCCAGGATAATCTCATTTTAGGATCCTTAATATAATCACATCTGCAAAGGACACATTTTTCTAAACAAGGTCACATTCAGAGGGTCCATGATTGGGATGTGGCTGTATATTTTAGGAAACCACTATTCAATCTGGTATGGCATCTTTAAGAAAGTTTATGGATTTTGACTTTTCTTCATTCTGTAGTTGTGTTGTCTATAATACTATATTGATCATATGAATATTCAATAGAGAATGCTTAAGGCTACACTTATTAAGAAAGAAGAGGTTTCACAATTTGGCATACTAGTTATAACTGAAAGTTATAGTCTCTGACATTTAAAGATGAGATTTATCTGTAATGTTTGAATTACAAAATTAGAAAATGGTCAAATTTCAACAAGGATTTAAAAAAAAATGTCCATGTCTTTATTTCTAGAAGTGAGGGATTTATGTAAGAGGAGTTTTAAATGTCAAACAACAGTTCCACTGCAGAAGCAGATTACAGTAACTTGATGTTAAAATGAAACTTCCTACCTCAGTTTTGGCTAAAGCAAGAACACAGTAAAGGCCAGAAATTCTCCAGACAGATGAAATCATGTTAAAAAGGGGGAATTTCCAAAGAAGATTTTATTTGGAGAGAGGTCTATGTGGCTTTCATAAGACTGAAAACAGTAGGTAAGGGTGAGAGGATGAGATTTATAATTCCCTCTATAGTGAGGAGGCCTTTAACAAAACAATCTAGAACCTGTGCTATAGGCCCAGGTAATTGGAGGACATGAAGGACTATTTCCTGACCCAGTCTTGGGAAGACACCATGGCCAGTGGAGTAGCTGGGAAATAACTGTTCTCCCTTCTGGGACCTGTTAACAAGTGCATGGACTCAGTGGATATATATGAATCTTGAGTGTGATTAGCCTGGCTTCATTTCAAAAGGGGGAAGTCTGACATAGTAAAGGCCCCCAGCCAGCTAGGGGGAGGGACCATGGGAGGTTGGCTGGCTGCAGGAGATTATCTGTGCACATGGGCTTTTAACCTATATAATAAAAGGCTAATATATAATATGTAATGATAAAATGATGCAGGAACTTCCCCCTGGTGGTCAATATGCTCCCACAGGGGGAGCACAGCTCAGCCAGAAGCCAGGCTCACAGCTGGCAAGTGCAGCAGTGGTGGTGGGATCCTCTCTTGGGGAGTGGCCTAAGCCATCAGTCGGACATCCACCAAGGGCACCCAGACTGCAAGAGAGCCAATGCCGGGGTGAGGAACACCCCAAGTGCAAGAAGTTTCTCCACTGGCCCTCTAGTATATATAGATTGTTTAAATTTAGTATGATTGTAGTGGTTTCAATCTTAACCCAAAGCCCTATGGAAAACACCTTATCAGTCAGACTGTAGTAGTGATGTAGGGTTGCTTTTGCCTTTCATGTTTCACTCAATCACAAACAATTAGGTTGGATCACTTTTTTTTTCTCATCCAATTGGGTGAGATTGTATCATAAATTTATAAGGCAGTTAGATTTTTCTATTTTGGTCACTATATTCCATCCTGTGATCTTCTAATTTTCTTATTATTATTAATTTACACACATTACATTTAATTTTTTGTGCTTTCAAGTTCTATAGTTTTTGTTAATTGGATTGGTAATCAATACCCAACTATAGCATCATAAAATTTTATTGTCCTAAAAATAAAATTCCTCTATGTTTCACCTATTAAACACATTCCTTCTATCTGCTAGCAAACACTGATATGTTTAATGACTCAGTTGTTTTTTTCTGTTTCCAGAATGTCATATAAATTAAACCATACAGCATACAACCTTTTCTGTTTAGCTTCTTTTACTTATAAATGTTCATTTAAGATTAACCCATATTTATATGTGGCTTCATAGATGAATCCTTTTTTTAAATGATTAGTACTGCTAGGGTTTTTTGTTGTTGCTGGTGATTGTTTGTTCTATTTATTCACCTACTGAAGGGCATTTTGTTGTTTCCAATTGCTGACAATTATGATTTAAGTCAACCTCTCCCGGTTAGGTGCCATGCAAACAATGCTAATTTGCTCAGGACATACCCTGAAATCCCTCTTTGCTCCTAGACTTATAACTAGGTTCAAGTTCAAGCAGGTCCCTTAAGATGAAGTTCAATGTGTGACTCAGGAAGAGTATATTATACTTCAAAATAACAAATTGTGTTTTCTAGTTTATACAAACAAATATCCAAAGAATATATGAGGGAATGCATATTAAAGGTGTGAGATAATGGTAGAAAGAACATAAAGTATATCAGACCAAATTTATTGACATTATCTTGCTATGTGATGATTTTGCATTTAATGTTGCAGCTTGGGAATCAAAAAGAGTTCTAACAACTTGATTATAGTTGAAATACAGACCAAATGATGACACACCTTGAGCAGACTTGAAGTGACAGAAATGCTTAGTTGAATTAGAGCAACAAATTCAATGGCTTAGGGAGATTAGAATGTCAAAGTGAATTTGTCATTTAAGACTTGCTCACCTGTACTGTGAAAGTCCAGTAGACATATCTTTTACTGATACAGTGAAGAATAAATTTAGGAGGGAAACACCAGCATTCGAGATGAGCTCTGTGATCACTCTTCTCTGTAATAGAATAGACCTTACATTGGGAGCTGCAGTCACTGATATGGTAAACCAAACTGTTTTGGGAGTAATTGGATTGATTACAGGGGAGCAGGAATCATGTGATGGCTTCAGCTGCCAAGGTAAGGTGGGTGTGGTTACTGTAATGGAGAACAGAGTCAAAACAGTAATCAGAATAGTCTTGTTCCCCAAGACCTATGTCATTGGCTAATAAATCATGGTATTCCAAACAACATTACTTCAGATCAAGCAAATCACTTCACAGCACAACCTACACATGAAAGTTTACAGCAACTTAAATCTCTGAACTATTTTTTTCTTTCCTAATTTTGTCCAACATTAGGAATAATCACCCAATGTCATTATATTTATTAGTTTTCAAAAGCATTCCAAAGTATTGTACACAAAGTCATATATAGCTCCTTGCTTCTTATAAGTGCTTAATTAGAAATACCTAATGCAGATATTTTGCATATATATAAATAGTTGATATTATTGACTATCTGTGCTCAGTTTAATACTAAAAGTCATTAGTATATTTAAATTTGATCAGATTAGAGTTCAAGATGGGATAAAAGGTCCCAGCTCAACCAGTGAGGCAAGAAAAAGAAATACATTTTTCCTTTCACAAATATTTCATGCTATTCAAGTTCTCAAAGTATTAAATGATGTTCATCAACATTAGAGCAGTTAATCTACTTTACTGAATCTAATATTAATTTCATTTGGAAATATTCTCACAGAAATGCCCATATATATAACGTTGCTACTCTAGTACAACAAACAAGAGCAATTGTGTAACAATTGACAAACAAAATTTGACCATCATAATATCCTTTATCAGATATATGTTTTATATATATATATATATATATATATATATATATATATATTATCCCAGTTTATAGATTGCCTTTTAGGTCTCTTTTTTAATATAGTCAAATTTATCATTTTTTAATGTAACCTATTTTTACTGTTATATGTAAAACCTCATTTTTTGCATGTAAACTTACAAATTTCCATGTGTTTTTAGAGATGATAACCTCCTTTCCCCTTTGCTTTTATAAGTAATCAGTTGGATGTATTTCTGTGGGTCTATTTTCTCGGCTATTCATTATGTTGCATTGATCTATGTGCCTATTGTTTGGCCAATATCAAACTGACTTTATTATTAAAATGTGTAGGAATTATTTTGGCAAAGTATTTTGGCTTCTCCAACTTTGATCATCTAATTAGGGAGCACTGACTTCTAAAAAAATATTGCCTTCTAAGCCATCAACATGAAATAGCTTTTCATTTGCTGCATATTTTTTATTTCTTCCCTCTAGTCTTTTTTTCCCTGCTATTCTTTACTGTATATTAGATGCATTACAATTTTTTAAATGTGTAATATCAACTTAACTGGTAGTTGTTTTATATTTTACATCTAATTATTCACTCTTGGCACATAGAAAACAATTGAATTTTGAATACTCTTGCTATAGCCTGTGAGCTTGTTATATTCATTTATTAATGCTAGAAATTATTTATAAATTATCTGGCATTCACAACATAATCAATCATGAATTATTTTAATAAATCCAGTTTCATTTCTGCCCTTTTCAAGCTGTATACTTCTTTTTTTTTTACTTATCTTATTGTATTAGCTACTATGTTGAGTACATTGTTGAATAGGAGAGGTGAGGGAAGATTTCCTTGTTCATAATTCAAAAACAGATATTCAATTAAAAAACACAGAAACTAATCAAAATTACTTTTTGTAACTTCAAAGTGTTTAATGGGTTACCTGATATTTTTTTATACAATGCCATAGATAAAAAGTATCAATATTATAGCTTGTGTACTTTTTAAGGTACATTGAAAAGGAAAATCTAATTATTAGATAAACTAGTTGATTAGGAATTATTAGAGTTTGAAACTAGAGTTTAAAATTATGTATTTATTGTATTTACAGAATCTGGAAAATGTCATGCAAACTATTTTATGTTATATATAGAAAATAAAATCAAAGCATAATAAATAACTATAGATTATAGTAGAACTAAAAATATATCTTAAAATTGATACAATGTGATAATTACTCCTAGAGACTTTCACTTAGATCATTTGTTATGGTGCATCCTATTCATCAGGGGCTTTGGAAGTAAATGTATTCCTGTCCTGATTTAGTCAACATGGCATTGGGAAAGTTATTTTCTTCTGAGAAACCCACTTTCCTCATATTGAACACACTCAGCCAAAGGTCTTAAGCATTATTCAGTTACATTTTAATAGTACAGAAAATAAAAATATATATCATAGTGTACAGTCAAATTGACATTATACTCTCATGGATTTACAAGTAGATAAATAAAATCTCAGTAGTCATTTTGTCCTAAGAAGGTAAATTGAAACATGTCTAAAAATTATTACATACAACTCCCGAGTAAGAAATGTGAACTTACTTAACTTGTACCTGTGATTTTTAAGTTATACTTTTCTTTTAGGAGACACTCAATGGATTTTTTTTTATGTTAAGGTGATGCAGGCATCAGTGTGGATAGTTATTTTTCATGCTTGCTATTTAACTACTAGCCCGATACATACCCATGAATTCTGTCACATATTTTCTATACTCAATAAACAACTGCCTCAAATGTTCACTCTTGCAAACTAAGATAAATTGAATGTCAGAAGTATCTCACTTTCCTTTAATTTAATATGGTTAAAACTTATGTCTCTAAAATGTCTAGGTTTTAAATTTAAATCTGTCTATTCTTTTAAAAATAGGTTCAGCTAATTTGATAGAAAAACATATTCTCAAGCAAAAGTTTAAATCACATGCAGATAGTGCATCTAATTCTCAAAGGTGTCCTAGTATATTAGTTGTCTGTATATTCCATTAAGTATGCACTTTGAGGAGTTGAATGGATTCATCTATTAATAGATTTACTTCATTATGAAGTCTGTATTCATACTTTCTACAAGATTTCAGAAAATTACTGTTATAATACAACAAACAAGAACAATTGTGTAACAAGGGCATTAAGCTGTCTAGTGAACTGGAATTCTGAAGTTAAATTAATAGGGTAGCATGTTTACATCTCAGGAAGAATATGAAAATTGGGAAAAAATAAACAGTAAAAGAATTACAAATGGAGTAAAAGACTATGTTATATAACACAAAACTGTTACTACTGATACATTTGCTAAGGTGATCATAACTCTTAGGTAATCCAGTCAATCTAAGAGGAGCATTTGGCTGAAATTTACAGTTTGCTGCAAAGATTCAAAAGGTGATAAGTTATATTATTAGGACTAGTGGCTTGCAATCATGCATTTTTATTATATCCAGTCCTCCTTTGGAAATAACCTAGCTTCTATACCTTTTGGGAAATTAGATATCTTTGAAGGGATTTGGATCATAGAAGTAATAATTAATTCATCACTGCATAACAGTTATTTGCAAGGACATTAAATCCTTTCAATGACAAATTAAGGGGGAAAAAACATGTGTAGTGTACAGGAATCTGGAGTACCTATAGATATAATCAAGTTTGACAATTTTTTTATTATTCCTACATTACATAGATTAAATAACTTTCAGGAAAACTGAAATCTAGGCCATTTTTTTAAACTTGATGGAACATTGCAATCATCTAGGGCATTAAAAATATCTTACACTAACTAGTTCAGAATCATTCAGTGTGGGACCCAAATATTTGATTTTTTTTCAAAACAAAGAATGCTACCTAGTTCATTTCATCATTCTTATATGTGATAGCTCAATGCTAACACCAGTATAAATCTAAAACTTATAAGAACAATAGTATATCATTTTTTCTTTTGATATTGGGAATTTTAATAAAAAATAGTAGTGATTAAAATTTTTGCAAATATATGCTCACAGTACAAAGTGGGGGGAAATTACTTGAATACTCGGATCCTGAGCAGAACTGGAAATAGGGAAGTAAAGACAGTTTTGAACACATTGTATTATAGATCAACAAGTACTATTAATTGTATTCTTTGAAGCAGTAGGCTTACTTTGTTTACTTTTGAGAAAACCATCTAGAAATAAATAAGCTTCTAAAACTATCCTTTGTCTTTGGTCATTCTTTTAAGTCAATATAATGTTCCATGAAAACAAAAGCTGCTAGTTCAGTCAAAAAATAATTGTGCAAGTGACATTACTTAGAAAACTCAGCACCTTTGTATACGGCTGGAATATTTCATGTTAACTTCCCATTTTATGATATAGAATATAAAAAAGATATGACTGAAGGGTAAAGATTTAATATATTTAATTTCTTTTTATTTCTCTACTCATGACTTTTTAAAGTAAAACTGGATTTACCCCCAAGATTGCATTGTGTAAATGTCAACACAATGAAGACAGCAAATGTGTTGGCATTACCACAAAATAGTATTTATCGTGTGGACCCTATGAACTTACATCAGAAACTCCCAGAGATCCAAGGGTCACACTTGAAGACAACTGGTATAAAGAAAAAAATGATTATTACAAGAAGATAAAATGGCTGCACCCTCAGACTATGTGTCTCCCTACCTCTCCCTATCTCCCTTAACTCACTCCTAACCTCTGGTTCCCACTGCAGCTCCACTGATTGGCTTATAAATTTTCAATGATTCTCCATTGGCTTCAGAATAAAAATCCAAATCCTTTCATAAGCCAGGAAAGTTCCTTGTTTACTGAATGATGTGTACTTCTCCCAGTCTCCCTTCTCTCAAAGAGCAATGTTTCTTTTTCATTACAGGTCTTTTCCATCGTTATTTATTTATTTAGTTATTTATTTTGCTTGGACAACTTTCAGTTCTCTGTTTCTCATTGTTTGAATCATTAATATTCATTCAGGAAGACTCCAGTGATTCTAGAGTCTGAGTTGATTTTCTATATTTTATATTTTCGTAGTCTTTTATAGTTTTCCCAAAAAAGAATCAATCACACTGTGTTGTAATTTTGTTCACTACAACATCATCTCTATGTTAACTCCATAAATTCCTCAGAGAGAAGGTAAAATTTATTTTACCCAAGGTTCATATTTTTCAAAAACAGAGATCTGAAAGATAAACAAACTTTATCTTGCTAATAGGAATCACTTCTTATAGCTTAACTTGGCTGCATTTGAATGCTTGGAATCATTGTCCCCCAAGAAGAAGAAATGAGAATGAAAGAGGTGGGAAATCCTATCAAAAATACTTACATATATTGATACATTCCTCCACAAAATTGCTTCGAGTGTATGGTGGCTAATATAAAAATTTAGGGACATGTTGTCCTGAGATATTACAGTTTCTGAATTTATTCAGGACAAAACAAATGTGACAGACCCTTGATACCTGGGGGATCCTTGATATGTGTAAACAATAGAGCTGTATGATATCGAGAGTATATGTGAAGCTGTGTGATTGTATTTGTCTCACATTCAATTCCCAGTTCATTCTCTAATAAAAATTTTACCTTGAAATATTAAGACCCAAATATTGGTAGTTAATTTATAAATATTATCTACTAGTAACTACTTAACTATTGTTTTTTTTATATTTTGAATAATTATAACAAAGAATATTAGGATATTAATCAATAAATGTAGCTCAAAGTTACAAGGAAATTATTTAAGATCATGCTATATCCTTCGTTATTGTTTCATATACTCTGTAAAAATATTATTTAAGTTTGTTGCTCTTTTCCTTTCTCTTTATTTAACAAAAAAATGGAGACTCTATTTCATGTCCATGGGAACGAGTTAACTCTTATTTTTGACTGTCTCATTTTGAGCAACTAACTGTCATAGGGCAGAGCATGGGCCATTTCATCCAATTTAAAATAATACACTGTCTCTTTGGAGATAGCACTGTCATTTGTTTTCATTTTACTGAGGCGTCGCTCTTTAGATTGAAATATTTATTAAAGGGAAAAGTCCAACTCCCTGAGACATGTAACCAAAGGATGAGATTTCTTAATTCACATCTTAGCTGAAGCACATTCTGCTACCTATTCCAGTGTGGTAGGTTAGAAGCTGCATTTTAAAACACAATGTTGTGATCAAACTATTGAGCCTGAAGAGAAATAGGTTCTTGTTTAAGTTAAAAAATTATTATTCACTGTTCATCTTCCCATACATTATGCATTCTATTCAGTTTTCATGCTCACTGTGCTTTTTAAAAAAATAATAATAATCCATAATAAAAGTATATCAGGCTACTTTAAAATTTGGTTCTATCTCTTTAGGTCAAAGTTATGGGAAGGGGATATGGAATGAAAATCTCTAAGAAACACTTATTTTTTTTTAATTTCTTTATTGAGTAAGGTATTACATATCTGTCCTTATTCTCCCATTAGCCCCCCAACACTCCCACTCATGCCCTCACCCCCTTGTTGTCTGTGTCCACTGGTTAGGCATATATGCCTGCATACAAGTCCTTTGGTTGGTCACTCCCCCTTACCCCTACCTCCCTTGTCTTCCCTCTGAGGTTTGATGGTCTGATCAATGTTTCTCTAGCTCTGGATCTGTTTTTGTTCATCAGTTTATGTTGTTCCTTATCCTATCTAATAAAAGAGTAATATGCAAATTGACTGTCACTCCAACACACAAGATGGCTGCCCCCATGTGGACACAAGATGGCCACCATGAATGGCTAGAAGGGGAGAGGGGTTGGGGCTAACTGGGAAGGCCAGAGAGGGCAGTTGGGGGCACACAGGCCTGCAGGGTAGGGAAGTTGGGGAAGAACAGGCATGCAAGGGAGAGAAGTTAGGGGCAACCAGGCCTGCAGGGGAGACCAGTTGAGGGGCACCATGCCTGCAGGGAAGGGAAGTTGGGGATGACCAGGCAGATAGGGGAGGGCAGTTAGGAATTACTGGTTCAGCAAGGAGGGCAGTGAGGCCAACCAGGCCAGCAAGGGAGGGCAGTTAGGGGCAATTGGGCAAGCAGGCAAGCGAATGGTTGGCAGAGAAGTGAGCTGTTGTTCATGCCTCCTTTGTTAAATATTAAATGAACATAGTGGTTTGGGTCAATTTCTGGGTTCTCTATTCTATTCCATTGATCTATATGTCTGTTCTTGTGACAGTCTCAGGCTGTTTTGAGAACAATGGCTTTGTAACACAGCTTAATATCTGGTATTGAGATCTCAGCTACTTTGTACTTCTTTCTCAGGATTACTGCAGCTATTTGGAATCTTTTTTTATTTCAGATGAATTGTTGGAAAGTTCATACTAGGTCTGTGAAATATGCCATTGGTATTTTAGTGGGGAGTGCATTGAATCTATAGATTGCTTTGGGTAGTAGGACATTTTGATGATGTTGATTCTATCAATCCATGAACACGGTATGTTCTTCTATCTGTTTATGACTTCCTCTATATCTTTTTTCAGTGTCCTGTAGTTTTTCACATATAGGTCTTTTACCTCCTTAGTTAAGTTTATTCCTAGATATCTTACCTTTTTTGGTGCTATGGTAAATGGGATTGCTTTTTAAGTTTCTCTTTTTTAAGTTAAATATTGGTGTATAGATATGCCATAGATTGCTTGGCATTAATTTGGTATCCTGCTACCTTGCTGAATTCATTTATTAAGTCTATTAGTTTTTTGATGGAGTCTTTAGGGTTTTTTATATACAGTATTATGCCATATGCAATAAGGTCGGTATTACTTCTTTTCCAATTTGGATGCCTTTTATTTCTTCTGTTTGTCTGATTGCAATGGCTAGTACTTCCAGTACTATGTTGAACAAGAGTGATGAGAATGGGCATCCCTGTCTTGTTCCTGTTCTTAGGGAAAATTGTTTTAGTTTATACCCATTGAGTATAATATTGGTTGTGGGTTTTCCATATATGGCTTTTATTATGTTTTCCTTCTATTCCCATCTAGCTGAGAGTTTTTATCAAGAAAGGGTGTTGGATTTTGTCAAATGCTTTTTCTGCATCAATTGATATAACTATGTAATTTTTATTTCTCAATATGTTTATGAGATGTATCACATTTATTGATTTGCAGATATTGTACCATCCTTGCCTCCCGGGATAAAACCTACTTGGTTATGGTGTATGATCTTTCTGATGTACTGCTAGATCTGATTTAATAGAATTTTGTTGAGGATTTTGGCATCTATGTCCATGAGGAATATTGACCTGCAATTCTCTTTCATTATGTTGTATTTATCTTGATTTGGTATTAGGGTATTACTGGCTTCATAGAATGAGCTTGGAAGTATTCCTTCCTCTTACATTTTTTGGAATAATCTGAAGAGGGTATGTTTGGTAAAACTCACCTGTGAAACCATCTTTCTTTGGGCTTTTGTGTGCTGGAAGCCTTTTGATAACTGCTTCAATTTCTTCCATAGTTATCGGCCTAGTGAGATGTTTATATTCATCCTGATTAAGTTTTGGAAGGTTGTATTTTTCTAGGAATGTGTCTATTTCCTCCAGGTTGTATAATTTTTTAGAATAGAGTTGTTCATAGTATTTTTTAACAATCCTGTATATTTCTGTGGGGTCTTTTATTATTTCGCCTCTTTCTTTTCTGATTTTGATTATTTGAGTCCTCTCTGCTTCTTGGTGAGCCTGGCTAGAGGTTCATTAACTTGTTTATCCTTTCAAAGAATCAGCTTTTGGTTTTATTGATCTTTTGTATTGTTTATTTATTTTTTGGTCTCTATGTCATTTCTTTCTTTCTTTTTTTTTTTCCCTATTGCCCTCCCCACCCCCCAGTACATGCCCTCATCCGGCTCCCCTCTCCTCCCATTGCCCTATATCCACTGGCTATGCCTACACATATGCATACAAGTCCTTCGGTTGATCTCCTACAGGCCCCTCCCTGCCAACCTCCTCTGCCTTCCCACTGTAGCATGACAGTCTGTTCATTGCTTCTTTGCCTCTGCATCTGCTTACCCTCCCACCCTCTTAATATTGTCTTTAAAAATATCTTGCCCCTGAAGGATAGAAGTAAACCCACAAGAGCAAAAGAAAAATGTTTGAGTCCCAATTTTAATGTCCAAGAGCTTTGAGTCCCAGTTTCAATGTCACACAGTTCCTTATGTGTACATGTCTTCAGTGATATCTGAATAGTGGACTAATGCCAGTCCATGCCTCTCTGGTTTGGTCCTAGGCAACCTGTAGTGATGCACAGCTGCTGACTGCTAGCATGGCGAGGTGTCCTCAGAGTCTTCCATTTCTGGACTGTTTCTCCTCTTGCCTTTGTGGTTGGCGCAGACCTGTCAGTTCCTCTCTGTGGCAGGAGTCCACTTGGTCTTGGAGTTGTTTTCTGAAAGTATATAAACATATTCTCGACCAAGAGTTAATAAAGGAATCTTTTCTATAAATTGACTTCGCGTTCTTTTTATTTTTGCCTACCCGCTTTTCCTTTGGTCTATTTTGACACCATGTGTGTTTTTCATGGGTGTCTTGCTGTTAGTATTACAAATGGAAATTAATTTTTTAAAGTGAAAATTTTCTAGATGTAATTTACTTATTGGATATTTTTCCTTACATGGTATTATCCTACACCCCCCTTTTTATCATTAATGGAGAATGTGGTAAAAAATTTTAATGCAATTTTGATAACTTTAAATTTTAATTGTTTGCACACAAATATGCCTGTTTTATGTTCATTACATATTAAGCAATTTTACCATGAGATGAGCTATCAATAGAAATTTTAATTAATACTTTAGAAACAGCTTTTTGTCCAGTACACTTACATATTCTTAAGTGTTCACTTATTTCAATTCACCAATTTAAATTAATCTGAAAGCTTGATAACTCTTTTACGTCAAATTTAACACTCTACCAACAATCTTAGATTACCCTGTATATATTAATGGAAAGGTTTATTTGCATTGAGTAGGCACTGAGCATTCCTAGTGCTAGGCTGAATTTAGCTATAGGGCAGCTGCTATCAGCATGTTTCTGTCTGAGGGGCCATCAGGAGAGAATTTGGTGGTCAATAGAGATTAAGCACAGACCTTCACCCCCCCACACACAACCTTGCAGGGGTCTGAACCTCCACTCTTTCTGAGGGTGGTCTCCTGCCCCCATGGATACCTTGCTTCCCACACTCAGCACAGATCAGGACCCAGGTAACAGACAAATTCGTAGCCCAACTCAGATCAGGACCCAGGTAACAGACAGAAATATGTCATTCATTTCTGCTCTGATCTTTATTATTACCTTCCTTCTACTCACTCTGAGCTTTTCTTGTTGCTCTCTTTCAAATTCTTTGAGTTGTAGAGTTAAGTGAATTATTACCATTTTTTCTTATTCTTTGAGATAGGCCTGTAGAGCTATTAAATTCCCTCCCAGGATTGCTTTCATTGTGTCCCATAGATTTTGGATTGTTGTGTTTTTATTTTCATTAGTTTTCAGGATGTTTTTAATTTCTTCTTTGACCTCTTTGGCAACGTAATCATTCTTCAATAGCATGCTATTCAGCTTCCAAGTGTTTGAATTTTTTGTATTGTTTTTATTGTAGGTTATTTCTAATATTATGCCATTGTGGTCTGAAAAAGTGCTTGATATCATTTCAATCTTCTTGAATTTGGGGAGACTTTGCTTGTGACCCAATATGTGATCTATTTTTTAAAATGTCCAATGTGCACTTGAGAAGAATGTATATTCCATGGATTTGGGGGAAATGTTCTGAAGATCTCAGTTAAGTCCATCTGATCTAATGAGTCATTTAGGATTGCTGTTTCTTTGCTGATTTTTTGTCTAGAGGATTTGCATAAAGAGAAACGTTTTTATATTATTAAGGGAAACAGGATTTTTTATAATATTGCTTCAAATTATCCTCTAATGACAGTATAAAATGTATTATGATACATCTTTTAGGATTAGACCATATAACAGTCATGTCATGGGAAGAGCTATATATTTTGTTCCTCAACATGTGAAGGAGTGTGAAAAAGGCATTTATAAACTTGGAATAAATGTAGATATATGATGCCTTGTAGAGATACAGACCAATAACATTGTTAATTTTCAATAAGAATTTTATGTCCAAGCAGTTATTTAATGGCAATTAGACTAACTTTCTGAGGTATAAAATAAAAATTCTATGGCCAGAATAACTTCTGCTTAGGCAAGAAAGGGTAAAAATGTGTTATTATCCAAAATATATGAAGGAGAGCAATTAGGCATCAATCAGGCTGACAGGGGAGTGGTTAGCAGGTTATCAGGCTGCAGGCAGAAGTGGTTAGGGGCAATCAGGAAATCAGGCAGGTGAGCAGGTGAGAGCCAGGAGTCCTAGATTGTGAGAGGGATGTCCCAGATTGGAGAGGGATGAAGGACACTAGTTTATATATATTTTATAAAGAATGTGTTGTTGATGATGTGGAGCAAAATGAGCCTTCATACACAATTGGTGAGACTGTAAACTGATGTAGCCATTAATTTTTTTTTATGAAAAAGATCATAAAAAATTAAAAATATAACTACCATAATACCCAGATCATATTTTCAGGTTTTTATTTAAAAAAAGCACTAATGAAAAACACCTTTATGCTTGTTGCATTTGTAATAGTCAAGAAATTAAAGCTACCTAGGTGTTCATTGACAAATGGATGTAGATAATGTGGTACTTATATACAATAAAATGTTATGCAACCATAAAAAAAATAAAATCTTGTCATTTGCTACAACATGGATGGACCAACAGGGTATTATGTTAAGTGAAATCAGTCAGGCAGAGAAAGTCAAATACCATATGATTTCATGTATATGTGTAATTTTAAAATAAATTAAATAAATAAAATAGAAACAAGTTCATTTATATAGAGAACAAACTGATCCTTGCCAAATGAAAGGGAAGATGGGTGAAAAAGTGCAGGAGATTAAATACGAACTGCCAATTATAAAATGAATCACAGCTATATAAAATGCAATATAAGGGCTATAATCAATAGTATTATAGTCTGTAATATTAAAAGGGTCATATGCTAATTATACCAGACATCCTTCTAGAAGAGCTTCTGAATGAAGCTCTGCCTATGAGGGATGTCCTGGACCTGGGTGCCAGAGGGAAGCGGTAGTTGCTGGCAGCCAGGGAAGGAAGGTCTACTCTTGCACAATTTTGTGCATTGGGCCTCTAGTAACTATATAAGTTGCCAGGTGGGTACTAGCCTCATGGTGATTACTTAGTCAGAGACATAAATGTTTAATCACTCTGTTGTATGCCCAAAGCTAACATAATGCTGTATGTCATGCATAACTTAAAATAAATTAAAAAATGCCATGAAAAAAATACAGAACTAAAGGAAATCATTCATTAAAGACAGAATAACATTTTTTGGTGGTATTCACATACCTTCAGTGAGGAAGGTAAATACTCTCATGCAAAGGAGTGTCTTTTTAAAATTTTTTCCTTTAATTTTAGAGGAATAAAAGATATGTCAGTTGTTATTCAGAAACAATATACAATATGGCTAAAATAATATTAATGTAAGCTAAACTTTCCTGCTAGAGGTGTAACAGACAATATAATGATTTTTAAACATGGAATTTAATTGCTTAACCTTTAATAAATTTTGTTAGATTGACTCTAAATGCTATATTATCTTTAATGTTTTGTTTTTCTTTCTTATAAAGAGTTATGGTCATCATCACTTATGGTAAAAAAAGAGATGAAATATGACTTTTACTAGGTTTAGACATAAATTATGAATATAATATTTAAATAAAAATTTTAATAGCAGACAATATGACATTTTGCCTTTAAAAGAAAATACAAATGCACATTGTAATTAATTCTGTTAGTTTAACTATTTGAAAGTTTTTGAATATCTAGTACTATTAAATGATCAGAGGATATTAGTGTCTGATCATGCTCAAAATTATATTCTATATTTGATCAATCAGTGATCAAGTCACACTGAAGCAATTTAAACCTTTTGGCTTGGTAGTAGTGAGAGTAGCAACTTCTACATGTTTGATGTTAGGATATAATCTAGAAAAATTATGGAAGAATAGTTTTCTCCATGACTATAATTTGTATCTTTGATAAGGTCCATATAAAATAGTTTCCCATAATTTCCTCTAGATTAAAATATTTTATTATATGTAGTAGTAAAAACAGATTTCCAAGTTAAAAATGATTTTGATTAGTGATGACCTAGTTTGAGATTTGATTTAAAAAACATAATGTAGTTGTTGCTTTAATTTTTGTGTTTCTGATTACTAGGAGATTCTTAGAGTTAGTGTCTAAGAATAGAGTGTAAGAAGTATTGAGGAGATAAGTAATAAGCAAAAGGTATTGTTTTCATCTTTTTTGAGAATTATTAGTAAGAGAAATTCACATAGATTAGATTATTCAGAGAAGAGAATCATTTATTAGAGCCCTAACATAATACTTCATTTAATGTTTTAAATCCAACTATTTAAATATATTTTTAAATTGATTTTAGAAAGAGAAAAATAGAGGTAGAGAGAGAATAAAACATCAATGTGAGAAACATTGATTGGCTGTCTCCCACACACACCTTACTGGGGATCAAACTGTAACCTGATTATCTGCCCTGACTGGGAATCTAACTAAAGGCCTTTGGTGCTCAGGATGACACTCAGCCACCTGAGCACCACTGACCAGGGGTACATATAAGTATTTAAACTCACCTTAAAATTTGAGTTTTTATAACCCTTTTCATCCTATATAATAAAGGTTAATACGCAAATCGACCAAACTTTGGAACAACCAGACACTATGACACACACTGACCAGCAGGGGGCAGATGCTTAATGCAGAAGCTGCACCCTGTGGGTAGTGCACTCCCACAAGGGGAGCATTGCTCAGCCAGAAGCCAAGCTCACAGCTGGCAAGCACAGTGGTGGTGGCGGGAGTCTCTCTGGCCTCTGCAGCAGTACTAAGGATGTCTGACTGACAGCTTCTGACATTCCATCAGACAAGCATCCCCAGAGGGCTCCCAGACTGTGGGAGGGCGCAGGCTGGGCTGAAGGACCCCCTCTGAGTGCACAAATTTTGTGCACTGAGCCTCTAGTAATTTTATAATATTAATAAGACACTTTGTGATTCGTTTGTTGGTAATTGTTCGCAAAAAGTAGTAAACAATATCAAGCATTTAGAGCCATGAATTAAAACTTCCCTAATATCCACTAAGTATATTTAGAAAATGAGTTACAGGACATGAATAATTTAAGAGCTGCTACTATTCCAGTTTGCTTTTAAATATTTTGAAGGGAGAGGACATAGGTGAAGATTTTACTTGGAAATATGCCCCCCATTGTAAGATTTTACAAATACTCAAGTATTCTCCTCATTATTCTAAAATTTTCATGTTTCATTTTCTTTATTTTTTTTGAAATCTTAAGTACTTTTATTAAATGTCTTTTAATCTGAGGGGACAATACCCTCATAAGTGTCCATGTATAGATTCTTGGATTAATTACAGTACATCTAGAGAATAATAAATAAAATAATTATTCTGTTAAACAGGAAATAAGTGCTTATCCTCAAACCTCTGATGAATTTGGCAACTACTTTTACTCTCAAGCATTTATCATCCTACATTCCAAGCCAAATAAATATCTTATATTGTGATTGCATGGGAATAAAAAGTATTCTCTCCTTTCTTGGCAGAACTGAAGCAAACGAAAGACATATCATTATGGAACTGAGTTTGCTATCAACAGCAGGATAATGGAGTGAAAAGAATACTGCTTTGGAGTCAGGATAGTTAAACCAAGAAGCATGGTTTCTCCATTAACTGTTACTTGCCTGCGCAAGTCTTCTGTTAGCCATTCTGCACGGAGCTGATGAGGATATTATTATCATTTGAAGAGATGATACATGAAGTCAAAAAAATGTGTATACTACCAACATCCTATCTGTTTCCCTGGAATCTACATTTCTGAGTTGAAAGAGATGAATCTCTAAAGTGGAAATTTCAAACACCAGTGGTACTCTGACATTTTAGAGAAAGGAAATTTCAAGGGTGTGCCTCAACTCACACCATGTAAGAACATTGGGTGTTTTTGCCTCTATAGGAGATTGGCCCTCCAAAGGAGAAACATTTAGGAGTTCTAATGCAGGATAAGCAGGATAACCCTCCCTACTGCTTAGTTCTTTTCACTACCAGCAAGTTTCCCAAAACACTAGTCACCAATCAGGCCAAGAATTAAAAAAAAAAAAAAAGAAAAAAAAAGGAGATCAAAAGGGAAAGTATTCTGCTTTCCCCAACAGTAACACATGCCATACCATCTCTCATGAGGGCACAGTCCTTTCCTTTATTGGAAAAAAAAAGAGAAAGCAACCAGCAACTAAGTGGTTCAGATAAAAGCATCTTCACCTGAGTTTCCCATCAGTCTGCTCTGAATAGCCCAAGCTCCTCCCACGACAAGCTTCTGGATATCTAACAACTGTTTACATACTTACTCATTAAAGTCACCTCCACCCCCTGGGTCAGCTATCTATGAGCATGGTTATCCTCATATCTATTATATGTACAGGGTCCACAACTAGATCTCTCACTAGAGCAAAATTCTCTGCAGAGTAGGTTCTTTAGGGCCCAAAGGTAGAGGTTTCTAGAAATACTTTTTTTCACACGACATATTTATGGGGTTTTTCACTCATTTGAGTTCCCTGGCATACCAAAGCTGTTGATCATTGATAGCTTTTCTCAGACTTCATAAAGTCTCTTCTCAGATTGTTTGTGTTGTTGCAAACCCGAGAAGATTCTCCATCTAATGCTTTTGCCACATTCCAAATACTTAAATTTTCACCAATATGGCTTCTTTGATGGGTAAGAAAGTCAGTTCTGTTGGAAGCTTTTTCCACCCTTTCTAAGGTTTCTCCCAAGTGTGGGTTTTTTGATATCCAGTGAGCTGTACAGTGTGTGAAGCACTGTTCACACCAAGTGCATTTTCTTTTGGTGCGAATTCCCTCAGAAAGAGAGGAGTGAGCGTTGCTAGGAAGCTCTCTCACTCTCTGCATCTCCAAGGTTCCCCACCGGTGCGAGTCCTCTTACGGGGATCAGCTATGAGCTCAGACTAAAGGTTTTCCAAACCTGAAGGCCTTTGAAGGTTCTTGTTGGAGTGACTAATAGGTGTTGTTAGGGTGGCTCTCTGGGCAAACCATTTCCCAACTTCCTAAAACCGCAGATTATCTGGTCTCCACTGAAGTCTGAGCTCTTCCAAAGGTCTAAGATTTTCCTACAGTTTTTCCTCTTAATGAGTTCTCTGACTCGTAAGTACATTTTTTTGTGGCGTTATAACTTCTTGTCTGGCCAAGATGTCTGTGAGGTCTCTGATGGGTGGGGAGGGCTGAGCTCAATCCCTTTCTCACCCACGTTACAGATGAACGGTTTTTCACTGATGTGGACGGTCTGATGCTGAAGGAGGGCTGAGCTCTGGCGGAAACCTTTATCGCACACGCTGTATTGATAATGCAGCTCCTCTGTCTGAGTTCTCATTTTGGGCTGGGCCACAAAGCCCATGCCTAGGAGGAAGCCACTCTCACATGCAGACCACTGGTGTGGCTTCTCTTCCATGTGAATTCTCTGGTGCACAATAAGGTCCGAGCCACAGCTAAAACTTTTCTCATATTCAAGGCATTTAAAAGTGTGTGTGTGAGTTGCCTGGTGCCTGATTAGGTTGGCACTCCGAGTAAAACTTCTCATACATTCCAAGCATTTATAGGGCTTCTCCCCTGTGTGGACTCTCTGGTGAACAATGAGGTCTGATTTCTGGCCAAAGCATTTCTCACAGGCACCACACTTATAGGGCTTCTCTCCGGTATGAACTCTTTTATGAACAATGAAGGCTGATCGGTGTCGATAACTTTTCTCACACTTATTACATTTGTAGGGCCTTTCGCCAGTGTGAGTTCTCTGGTGGCTAATGAGATCCGATTTCCCACTAAAAGCTTTTTCACACTCCAGACACTTAAATGGCTTCTCACCAGTGTGAGTTCTCCAGTGCCGAATGAGGTTTGTACTTTGGCTGAAGCATTTATCACACTCACTGCACAGGTATGGTTTCTCACCTGTGTGGCTTCGCTGGTGGACAAGCAGATCAGAGCTCTGTCCAAAATTCTTGCCACAAATGTCACATGTATAGAATTTTTTACCTGCATGTGTTCTCTGGTGTCCTGAAAGGGCTAAGTGGTGCCAGAAGCTCTTCTCACATTTGCTACATTTATAAGGTTTCTCATAATTGTGGATCCTCTGGTGTGAAATGAGATCTGAGCGCTGGATAAATGTTTTCTCACACATATCACATCGATAAGGTTTCTCCCCAGTGTGGGTTCTCTCACACATAATAAGAGCTAAGTTCTCACAGAAGTTTTGCTCCCGTTCAAGGCACTGGTATATCTGATCATCTAGTTGATTAATCTCATGCACATGAATGAAAATCTTTTGACCCTTCTGAGGGCGCACATGATATAATTTTCTTCTCTGAGTTCTCTGATTAGCTCTCTCTTCTGAAGTGCACATTTCTATGGCTCTCTCCTAGGGAGTTTTCCATTGCTCTTCTTGACCCATCATCTTCTTCATTGTCATTTTTCTGACAAGAACTTGAATGACACCCTTGTTTTAGGCCTTTGAGTCATGAGCTGTTTGTCTCTACAAGTTTCCAGCATCATATAGACTAATTTCTTACTTGATGTTTTCAACACTGGAATGTAAATGGAGGAAAAGCAGCATTTACTTTCTGGTCCTGAGAATGTGATTTCTCAAGGAAGATTGCATTCTGGGGCCGACGAGAGCCGGGAGCAGCGCCCTCTGCACGCGGGGCCAGGGAGCAGGGGCCTCCACACCAACCAGGGCGGTCCTCGAGCCCTCATGTTTCATTTTCAATGAATGCCTTTATTAGGGATAACATTGGCATATGATAGGAAATATAGATTTATGTTTCCTTTTCTTCCAATATGAAAAGAACATATTTTCCAATGATACATCTAATAAGTGGTTAATTTCCTAAATATATAGAGAATTTATACAACTCAACACAGAAAGACAATCTACTTAAAAATGTGCAAAGGATCTGAATAGACACTTCTCCGAAGAAACATATTTTCTCCAATAGACATATTTAAAAATGCTCTAAATAACTAATCATCAGTGAGATGCAAATTAAAACCACAACGAGATACCACCCCATTCCTGCCAGAATGGCTATCATCAATAAATCAGCAAAGGAACATTGGTGAGGATGTGGAGAAAAGAGAACCCTTATACACTATTGGTTGGTCTGTAGATTGGTGCAGTCACTATGTAAAACAGTGTGGAGTTTTCTCAAAATATTAAAAATGGAACTGCCTTTTGACTCAGTAATTTCACTTCTGGCAATGTATTCAAAGAAACCCAAAATGTCAATTCAAAATATGTATACGCATATATATTCATAGCAACGTTGTTTAAAATAGCTAAGATCTGGAAACAGCCCAAGTACTCATCAGTAGATGATTGGATAAAAAAGCTGTGGGGGCATTTATATAATGAAATACTAAATTTTGAAAAAAAAATATGGCTGTAAAAGTATCTCTTACTATTTGCAATAGGAAGGATGGATCTGGAGATTATTATGATAAGTGAAATAAGGCAGTCAGAGAGAGACATATACCATATGATCTCACTTACATGTGGAATCTAATGATCTAATGAACAAAATAAACTGACTTACAAAATAGAAACAGAGGCATGGATACATGGAGCAGACTGACAGCTGTTAGGGAGGAAGAGGGTGTGGGGAGACTGGATGGAAAAAGGTGAAGGAATGAGCCAAAGAACATACATGTACATCCACAAACACAGTGTGGTGATGACCAGAGTAAAGGGGTACAGTAGTTGGGTGGAGTTTGGTAAGAGGGGGAGAGATGGGGACATCTGTAATAGTGTCAACAATAACAATAAAGTTTTTTTAAAACTTGCATGTGCCAAATTCATTTATAAATTAATCATTCCACACTCAGAGACTTCTAAAGCTATTGTTGTCATATATTAGTTTCCTGAACATATTGTTTTTATTTCTCGTAATCAATATGTTGTACTTATATGTGATTATATTTATTTGACATATAAATTTACTTTTTTATTTCTGGGTTGCAATTACATACTAATAAAATTTGAAGACCTAAGACAATCATCTCCTTTCTCAATGACCCTTATATTCACAAAATGTTTTGTTTTGTTTTGTTTTTGCTTTGGAGATAATAGTTATTTTTAAAAAAAAATATTTACTTCATTGATTGTGAACTTCTTTGTTTACATTACTTTTAGACCACCTACATAGTTATACTGGTATAATTACTATTACAATTGTTAAAATAATAAAAACAATAAATCTACTAGAAGTATGGATCCATTCAGAAAAGTAACTCCAAACAGCAAAAACAGGCTGCCACTTTCACTTTTGACAGTTTTAATCAATTTATATTGATTTACACCAGTGAGTGTGACTCAAGACTAAGACCAATCAATAGGCTTAAGGAACAACCACAATAATCAAGCACATTGATAATAGCAAAAATATATTCAACCAGTTTCCTCATGCATTGGTTTATGTAAAGGACAAAAGGAGGTAAGTATGAAGTTTAAGGAATGAGAATAAAACTCTCATTATTTATAGTAAAGACAAATCTATAAAAACATGTATCTTAAGAAGCTGCATACACTCTTACTCAAGGAATATTAAAAAATCTAATTTTCAGTAATTCTTTTAATAAATTGTTTGCATATATATGTGATGTATTTTGGGAATTACAAGACAAAATGGGGAAACACAATGATTCTTAGTAATATTGTAGATATTAACAGATATCACTTCTAAGAACACAGAATTTCTCAGTGAAACTAACACATTGAGATAATTTTTAGAAATTGGAAGTAATCTGCATCCACGGCTTAAGAAAAATAATCTCTAATGAATAGTACTTGTTATCCACACAGTAATATAAGACAAGATTACATATGTATGGCGTATGTCATTGTGCAACAAATAAATGTAATTTATGTGGTGAATTGTAATATATAAATACAATATAATCATAAGTAATCCATTATTTGATTCAAGTCATTTATTCTAAGGTATAATTATGCATTTACTGTTAAAACATTTGCTTGATGTATGAATACCCCACTACACTCTAAGCACCAGAAGAGAAAGAATATTATACCAAATTTTCACCACGACTTGCCCAGAGCTCTCAAACACTTACTAGCTGCAAGACATTCTTTGAACATAATGCAAATTCTTTCACTTTCACATATCATCTGCAAAATTGAAATATTAATATTATCCACTTTGTAATATTGTTTAAGTAAATAATTAAAGAATTCATACCAACAATTTAAAGAGTTCTTGGAGCTTAGTAAGTAGACAGTACATTGTAGCCCTTTATTGAATCCCTACTCAAATCTGAATAATTTTAAAATGTGAATAAATATTGGCTTTACTCTAGAGCAATGGTGCTCAAGCTTTATAATGTCACAACCCTTTAATACAGTTTCTCATGTTGTGGTGATCCCCAACTATAAAATTATTTTTGTTGCTACTTCATAACTGTAATTTTTCTACTGTTAATGAATTATAATGTAAATATCTGTATTTTCTGATGGTCTTAGGCGACCCTGCTAGCGGATCTCAACCTGTGGGTCTCCGTTTATTATTCAAGTAGAGGCCTGGTGCACGAAATTCGTGCATGGAGGTTAAGGGGGTATACCGCAGCCCAGCATGCACCTTCTCCAATATGGACCCCTCAAGGGCAGAAAGACATCCTTCTCAAAATCCAGGACTGCTAGCTCTATACTGCTCACCTGCCAGCCTTCCTGATTGCCCATAACCACTTCTGCCTGCCAGACTGATCACCCCTATCCATTCCCCTGATAGCCTGATTGATGCCTAACTGATCCCCTGCCAGCCTGTTTGCTCCTAACTGCTCTACCCTGCAGGCCTGGGCACCCCTAACTGCCTTCCAGTGAAGGCTTGATCCCCTCCAACTGCCCTTCCCTGCAGGCCTGGTCATCCCTAACTGCCCTTCCCTGCAGGCTTGATTTTCCAAAACCGCCCTCCCTTGTAGGCCTGGTCCCTCCCAATGGCCCTCCCCTGCTGGCCTGATCATTCACAACTGCCCTCCCTAGCAGGCCATCTTGTGGTGGCCATCTTTTGTCCACATGGGGACAGGATCTTTGAAAACATGGGGGTAGCCATCTTGTGTGTTGGAATGATGGTTAATCTGCATATTACTCTTTTATTAGATAGGATAGAGGCCTGTTATATATGGGTGGGGGCCAGACGGTTTACCCTGAAGGGTGTAATGGATCAGGCTGGGTGTTTCTTTGAGGTGTGGGGTGGCCTGGGCGAGGGGCCTGTGGTGGTTTGCAGGCCAATCATGCCCCCTGATGACCCAAGCAGAGGCCCTGGTATCTGGAATTTGTTTATCTTCTACAATTTTGATACTTTGTAGCCTGGAACAGAGCCAAGCCTCCTGCTGGCTCCTTGGCCACAGTCACTTCAGTTGGGATTTATTTCTCTTATATAATTAAAACTTTGTAGCCTTAAATGGAGGCCAAGGCAGGCCAGGGCTACAGAAAGCTTGGCTTCCTCCATTTCCGGGGCAACCCTAACCTCCTGCTTTCTCTACTCTGTGGCTGCTGCCATTCTTGTTGGAATTTATTTATCTTCTATAATTGAAACTTTGTAGCATTAAGTGGAGGCCTGGGCCAGCCAGAGTGTGCTGAAAGCTTGGCTTTCTCCATTGCCAGGGAAACCCAAGCCTGCTTCTTATTTTTTCTGTGGCCACAGGCATATTTGTTGGAGTTAATTTGCATACTCACTCCTGATTGTCTGATTGGCATGGTTAGTGGTCATGGCTGGTAGTGTAGTGGAGGTAGAGTCTACTGCCATATTACTCTTCTATTAGATAGGATAAGATAAAGAAGAAGTAAAACCCTCTGCAGATTAGGGAGCTGAAATAGAATAGTTTAATATGTATTCATAAGATCTTTGAATCAATCCTGAAATGAGGAGTATTGATTTTGTAGAAGGAAGCTAGGTAAGAAAATTGCTTTTCTAGTTTCTAGAAACTAGCTTGGTGCCACCAATACTAAATAACAGTATATTTAGAAGAGTTGTGTTGAAACAAAACATATTTGTGATCAGAATAATGGTATGAGGTTGTGGGTGTAGGAATGTAGGAAGATAAGAGTAGGGTAATATCTAAAGAGGTCAGAATTTTTTAAATCACGTTGTACTTTATGTTATGGGAAATCAAAGACCATTATAGGAAAATTTCTCTTAGTAGAGTTGAATGATATACCGTTTGTTTTACAAAAATCACAGTAGTCACTGAAGGAATGGGAGAAAGGAAACTAGTTAGAAAGCTAGTCAAATAATAAAAGACAATAGTTTAGAAGTACAAAGAAAGACTGAAATTTTAAAAAAAATTAATATTATTAATTTTAGTCAAATAATAAAAGGCAATAGTTTAGACTAGAAGTACAAAGAAAGACTGAAATTTAAAAAAAAAATTAAAATCCAATAAATTATTTTTTACTGTGGATTGGGTTTTGTTGATTGCAACCAAAAGAATGTTAACTAATCAAATAGTATCCAATTCTGCTTTGAAGGAAGATAATAGCTGAAAATGTTCATTGAATTTTGCATTCAATAGGACATGTTGATATCATTAGCAAAGTACTAAAAACCTCCTTCTATATCCTTGTAAAAATGTTCAAATTATGAATATAGTAGACTATAACCATTTATATAAAAATACTCTAAAACTATTAAGATGGAAGTTAAGTGGAGTCTCTGTTGTTTCATTTAAAAGGTAGCCTCATGTCATTTATAAATTAATCAAGTAAAAATGTGAGATATTGTTTTCAAAACTTTGGCTATAAGAAAGTTGAAAGGATGTATAATGAGTTAAATAAAATAATTGGGATTTTAAAGTGCTTCATAAAATTAGAAATAAGGTCTAAATCTACCAAGCTGAATTGATAGCATTTTTTAATGAAAATTTGAAAGCACTACATTAATTTGTATGGTACAACATGACTTGAACTAGGATTAATAGCTTATTTCAAAAATACCTGATGTACTAGAAATTGATGAAGTCAGTCTGAGTTCTGAGTCCCACTGATTAATAAAATAAAAGTAAAATTAGTTCACATTACTAGACATGTGTTTAAATAGATTACCCAAAATTTTCTCTGAAGTCTTGAATAATTTACATTAACTATAATTTAATTTACATTAGCCATGAGCATAGATAACATGTTCTATGTTGTATAAAAAAATGACTATGAAAAAATCAGGATTGAGATATTTGCAAAGAGATAGTATTTTCAAAGAACATAATAGTTTTTTTTCATGTTCAATAACTTTTATATACTGTTTCAGAGGAATAACCTAAAGTATTTGACTAAAAAGTAAAATGGTAAATATTCAAAAGACAAATTACCTTGAATATAGAGAAGACCCTTCTAAGAATATTACCTATGGCTCATCTACCTTCAATAATACGCTGCTCTCTCATTATAAATATTTAAAGCCAGGACAGTTATCAGTTCAAGAAAATGGAGGACACATGTAAAAAATGAAGGCAAATGAATGGGTAGGACCTCAGATCCTTTCAAATCTTAACTTTCTATGCTATAATATGTTGTAAATTTTATTTATTCTAAACATGGAGATTTTGGTTAGATTGTTGGATGGATGTATAGATAGATGGTGGGATATGATAGGTAATAGAAGGATGGATGGATAGATAGATAGATAGATAGATAGATAGATAGATAGATAGATTGATTAATCAAATGAAAGAAATATTCCACCATCTAGAGTAAATTATAACACAGATGAAAAAAATATATTAAAGAAGCTGGACTTGTGCTCTAGCTGGTTTGACTCAGTGGATAGAGCATTGACCTGTGGATTGAAGGGTCCTAGGTTCCATTATGATCAAGGGCTCATGCTAGGGTTGTGGGCTCAATCCCTGATTGGGAGGCATTCAGGAGGCAGCTGACCAACGATTCCCTTTCATCATTGATGTTTCTGTCTCCCTCTCCCTTCTTCTCTGAATTAAAAAAAGAAAAAAAAAAGAAGAAGAAGCTGGACTTGCAAAGCATTTAACCCACACTGTATTAACTTATGGTTGGGTTAATTTGCATACTCACTTATAATTAACTCACCATTCTTTTAGTTTGTTGAATGGAATAAATTAATTGTTTCTATATAAAAGAGTCTTACACAGATAAAAATTCTGGCAATTTCTATAGATTGTCCACTTTATCTTATGCAGCAGACATTCTGTTGACAACAGTTTTAAACATAGATTCAATTTGGTCATTAAAATGCCAGATCAAGATATTAATAACAATTCTGAGTTGATCCAATGACAAGCATAGAGCTCTCTCACATCTAGGGCTGCTACAGGCTGGGCATCTACAGTGGGAAAGCATTATTGGCTGCTCCTTTCTTTACTGTTATTTCTTGCCAGGTGTTCCATAGATCCTTATGGAAGGAGAAGCATCAGGAGTATCGTAGTTGTGTATTAGTAATGTCCTAAGCTTCCTTCTCTATGATCCTCACATTAATTGAAATATGACTCTTCTCCTCTTGGGAAAAAGCTTGAGGCTATTTAAACATTTGTTTCGAGGCTGGTGTAAGGGAAGTTCACTGGTATTCTAGGGGGTCAGTTGGTATTCCTTTTTAGTTCCAGCTCACTCACTTCTGTGTTACTGCCTTGGCCAGTGGGATGTTAGCAGATGTGACATTAACTGTGATTTTTAATGTGTTTGTGTGCTCATGTGTGTCATCTCTCACATCTGCCATTTCTAGAAGAGCTGTGGCAGAGTAGCTCCTGCCCCTCAGCTATTACCCCAGTAGGAATACTTGGGAACAGAGACTCCCTAACATAAACTGAAAAGCCATGAGACAAATACATATCTATTGCTAGAATCTAGAAGCATTTATATTTTTGCCTCTCTTTTTCTTATATAGTAAAAGCTGATATAAACATTGGCAAAAGAAATAGGAGGTGTTTATAAAAACAATCTAGACTACATGAGTGTGGATTTTTAGACCCAGCATTTAGAGTAAGGATATTGATACTAGATGTAGGACAATATTTTGGTAAAATTTTGATTTGATATTCTAAAAGGCAGAAAACATTCCTAGTATATTTTTTTTGCCTTTTCTTTTTCATTATTTCTCACCTGAGGATATTTTTTTTTCCATTTCTTTTCAGAGAGAATGGGAGGAAGAGAGCGAGGAGGAGAGAAACATTGATGTGAGGTACATCGATTGGTTGTCCCCTGCACACTCTATAACTGGGCACAGAGAGTGAACCTGCAAGCAAGGCATGTGCTCTTGCCCGGGAATTGAACCAAACCATTCAGTGCACCATCTGATGCTCTCACCATTGACCTGCACTGGTCAGGGCTCCTAATGTATTTTCAGTGTAGGGTTTGGAGATTTTGAGGCACATAACTTACAGGTTTCAAAATTATATCTATAGATAACAGTTATATTTTTTCTGATGAAAGCAGCTTTACTTTTGAAACCTGTAAGTTAAAACTGTTTTTATCAGATAAAACATAACTGTTATCTGTAGATATAAAAGCCTAGGTGGTGAACAACTAAACAACCAATCAACCAGTTGCTGTGATGCACACTGACCACTAGGGGCCAGACCCTCAATGAAGGAGCTTCCTACTGATGATCAGTGTGCTCCCACTGCCAACCTCCCAAATGGGACCTCCCAGAGGGTCCCTACCCCTGGCTGGTTGGCTGACCCCAATTACCCAGATCAGGGCCTCTGGCCAACCTCCCATGCTCCTCCAACCAGCTGGTGGTCCTAATGGCCCCAATCAGAACTCCAGAAGCCTCTTCCCCCCAGCTGGCCAGCCAACCTCCTGCTGTCCCTCCCCCTCCAACCAGCCAGTCTCATTGGGCCCAAGTGGCGCAACCACCCAATATTCCATGGTCCCTCCCCATGCCAACCAACCTCCTAGAGCCCTGATGGGCCTCAATTGGCGGGCAGGCTGAGGGATGCCACCTGCACACTAATTCATGCACCAGGCCTCTAGTCCTTTCTAATAAAAGAGTAATATGCAAATTGACTGTACCTCCACTACACCAGGAGCCACACCCACCAGCCCATCAGGAGTGAGTGTGCAAATTATCTCAATCAAAAGGGCTACAGCCACAGAGAGAGCAGGAAAGAGGCTTGGGTTTTCCCAGCAATGGAGAAAGCCAAGCTTTCAGCACACCCAGGCTGGCCCAGGCCTCCACTAATGCTATAAAGTTTCAATTATATAAGATAAATAAATCTCAACAGAAATGACTGTGGCCATGGAGCCAGCAGGAGGCTTTGCTTCTCTCCAGGCTACAAAGTTTCAATTGTAGAAAATAAATAAATCCCAGATACCAGGGCCTCTGCTTGAGTCACCAGGGAGTATGGCTGGCCTGCAAATCACCACAGGCCCCTAATGCAGGCCGCCCCACACCTCAAGGTAACCTCCACCCTGATCCAGGACACCCTTCAGGGTAAACCAGCTGGCCCCCACCCATGCACCAGGCCTCTATCCTATCTAATAAAAGAGTAATATGCAGATTGACCATCATTCTAAAACACAAGATGGCTTCCCCCATGTTTTCAAAGATCCTGCCCCCATGTGGACACAAGATGTCCACCACAAGATGGCCTGCAAGGGAGGGCAGCTGTGGGTAATCTGGCCAGCAGAGAAGGGCAGTTAGGGACAAACAGGCTGGCAGGGGAGCAGTTAGGCATCAATCAGGCTGGCAGGGGAGTGGTTAGGGGGTGATCAGGCTGGCATGCAGAAGTGGTTAGGGGCAATCAGGAAGGCAGGCAGATGAGCAGTTGGGAGCCAGCAGTGCTGAATTGTGAGAGGAATGTCTGATTGCCTGTTTAGGCCCGATCAGATTGAGCCTAAAAAGGCAGTCAGACATCCCTTGAGGGGCCCCATATTGGAGAGGGTTCAGGCTGGGCTGAGGGACACTCCCTCAGGCCCCTGTACATAAATTTCATACACTAAGCCTCTAGTTATATATAATAAGAAAAAAAACTCTATGTAGGTGTGTTGCTCTAGTATCTTTAGTTACTATTGCTGAAGGAAATTATTTATTGTCAAATAGACCTTTTAACTTGGATAAAATTATCGAAAAGTAAAATGTGGTATCACAGCTGCCTGGTTCAATCAAAGGATCTACAATTTATTCCTGAAGGAGAAATGTCCTGAAAAAAATTGGGTATGGCTCTTGGGACATGGAACTGGCTGAAAATTAAGACCTTTAAAGCTAAAATTTTTGTGAAAACTGTATTTTCAAAAGTACTATCAGCCAGATCACAAGAAAATGAAATTATTTAAGTTCTGAGAAGTGTTTTGGTCCCTAAATTTTTAAAGATAGAAATCAGACTGAGAGAGCTTCTCAAACTCCCCAAAGGCCATATTCTTTAATTCTTATATTTTTAATCAGTTTTCCAGACGTAGCTGTGGAGCATGATGAAGAATGAAGGAATTTCCAGTGGGTAGAGCCAAGAGCTATGGCAAAGAAACCTGGGCATAGTGAAGAATTAACAGTTTCTTGCTCTCAGCATAGGAATGCCTAGTAATGTTTGTCCAGAATAATTGGGACCAAAAACTTTTAAATGGCAGGAGGTTAAGAACAACCTGTTCCACATATGGTGTTGAGTATGAGAAAAGTAAGAATTTGGTTTTTTAGTTCAGAGGATCCCAGATAAGGAAGAGCTGCCTCAAGATTTCATAGATATTTCAAGAACCTGACTTTAACCCTGATGTGGTGATTTTGACAAACCACTTGGGGACCTATTTTGCATGTAATAAAGACTTCAGTAGACAGGTTATCATAACTCAAATATTATTCAAAATTGTTACTCCCTCTACTTTACTTCCATAGGAAGAATATAATTCCTAAATGTTGTCTTTGTCTCATTCATGTAACTTGCTTTGACCAATGAACACATTGATAAGTGGTAAAAAAAGAAAGAAAAAAAAAGAAAGAAAGAAAAAACAACAAGGACTTCAAATTTGCTTGCATGGCATGCTGGCTACCATGATATCAAAAGAGATTTTACTGAAGGTGGACTTCCCTGTCATTTCAAAGACTAGATTGCACACAAATGTAACAGAATTTTACAGTATCTGCAGACCTGAACCATGAAATAGAGCTACTAGATCCTGAGGCAGAATGATGAAGTAAATTCTAAAATCAGTGATTAACAAATAACAATTATTGTCAATTTGATAAAGATGTTCATATTTAAGAAAATAAACTACATTGTATACCTTAAAATTATGTGGTTGAAAATAGAATTATTGAGCATTTTCTCTTTCTTTTTATGAATCTGTACTTCAGAATCCAAAAAGATAACGTTGTGTTACTATTTAAGTTTTATGATTTAGACTTCTTATGAAACTTCTTAAAAACATGTCAGCCATTTTAAAGTTTGAAATAATCATCATTGTAATTAAGTCAGTGTAGTACTGGAAAAAGGGGTAAGCACATTGGTCAGTGGAAGAGAGTAGAATTCAGACAGAGACCCATGAAAATATAGTCAGTTGATTTTCAACAAACTTTAAAAGTTCAGAGGGGGAATTTAAAATTTTAGCAGTTACTATATGAAAATCTAAGTTCAATCTCTCTGGATCATGTCCATTTCTTCTCTTTAATTGTTTTTTTCATGGTACTGTTATGATCTTTATTTAACTTTATTTAACTTAATTTAAAGTTAACTACCACAAAGATACTAAATATGCATTTTTATGAAAAAGATAATTTTAAAAATACTTATATCATCCATATATGTATACACAACATTTAGCATATAAACTATAGTAGTTCATAAAATGTACTAAGAAATATTAATAGATGAGAGTTTAACACTAATTTTTCCAAATGGTCTGAAGACACAGTTGGCATTTGTGATTTCTCTCCTACATAACCATTCAGTATTCTATGCTGATACTGTTCGGTTTTGTTGGTCCAGCCCAATACTTCATCCTTGGAGAATATAAATCATTTGTTGATGTAATCAACATAGTATGCTAATTAGACCAGACATCCTTTGGGATGTCCTTCCTGATGACCTTCCAGATGAAGCCAGGGCTGCCCAGGTCCTGGGTACCTGCCTGAAGCCAAAGGGAAGCCCTGGTCCCTATTGTCAGAGGAAGACCGGTGCTGGCAGCCTGGGGAAGGAAGTTCTACTCTTGCACGAATTTCATGTATTGAGCCTCTTCTAGTCATTTAATAAATATCATCACCATTAAAACATTGGTAATTGAATTCCAGTGTGAGCTCTCTGTTTATGCAACTTAATTATTATTTCAGAAATTATTCTGAATAGAGTACTTGTTTTGGACAAATTTTTGTTCTATGGAATAATGAATCAGATAATTAAAGGCATTGAAATATATTGTCACTTGGAGTCCATTTTAGTTTCTATCTAGACCAATTGTATGTTAAAAGGTGTTTGTCAGAAGTGGAATATTTTCTGTTATGCCTTTGCTATATAAAACTAATAATATTCCTTTTTATTCTCTTTATTGAGGGAGCAACAGGGTCCTTGAATAATCCCAATTTGCCACAAACAACTTCATCACCTTGGGATTCATTGATTTTGAATGTTGGGTGACAGAGCTGCCTATTTTCCATCAAGGACCTCTGACTGGCCTCTCTGGGGTAAAAATAAAAGTATCTTAGTAACTCAGAAAATGATCAGCACAATACATCCAAATGTGAATTCTTGTTTCTAAAATTAAAAAGTGGCTTTGTTTGCATTGAATTTTTGATGGGATATATCAATGTATCCAGGTCACTGGATCTCCAAAAATATTCACTGAGCAAAGAAGCCATTTATTTTTATAGAAATACAGAAGTTCATGGAATGAAATGCTTTCTGGATTTCTTATCAGAATAAGTTCATTTTAGGGTGGATAAGTGAGATGTCCTCTGGGACAGGATAAAGATCAATAACTGCAAATTAAAATGTGTTCTAAATTTACAAGCAAGATGGAGACGATGTATTGTTCCCTTGCCCTGTGGAAGCAAATATCTTCTCAGTATTTGGGGGAGAGAAGAAGAAAGGAGGAGGGAAGGAAGAGGGGAGGGAGGGAGGGAGAAAAGGAGGGAAGGAGAGAGAGAGAGAGAGAGAGAGAGAGAGAGAGAGAGAGAGAGAGAGAAAGAGAGAGAGAAGGAGAGAATTTCTAGATCAATAGCAATTTTTTAAAAAGCTAGTTTTATAATTACTTATAAAACATAAGCTTTGAATTTCACTTTTCTTAAATTTCTTCAAGTAAAGAGAAAACATTTGAATAGCAAAAATTAAAGTCACTTCTTGCTTAAATTTAATCCACTTTTATATTACACTAGTGCCCCAGTGTACATTGAAAGGAAATTAATTAGAAGGTGGCCGCAGGGCTGGACTCAGCAAGATGGGCAAGACCCCCTGGAGCCAATCTCTTGTGGCCTCTCACAGGCTGGCCACACCTGAGTGGAGCTGCAGCTCTAAAGTTGTCTGCATAGTGAGTGGGGGTCCCTCTGCCAGGTGGGGCCCCTCCGCCTGGACTGCAGGGATGGGGCTGAAACTGGCTCTCTGACATCCCCTGAGTGAGGAGTCCCAGATTGCAAGAGGCACCTCAGAATTAGGCTCCCTCCTCTCTGATTTCAAGGTGCATCACCAGAGAACCCCAGCTACCAAGTCACTGCAGCTCAACAACTCCTGCATTGAACGTCTGTCCCCTGCTGGTCATTGTGCATCATAGCTACCAGTCAGTCACTTATCCTTTTATATTTATGGTAGGTATATAGATGATCAGTCCCTCTTGAGCTATAGATGAAAAAGTGAAATAAAGGTGATGGAATGGTAACTAACTTTGACAGCTATTGGGGGGATCCAATAACACTGCAAATTGAGATAGTAGTATTTTACTGGCTTAAAGCAATAACCCTATCATTTCTCATGAGTCTAAAATAGGTGGTTTGGCTAACCTGGGCAAGACTTGATTGCTCTCTACTAACCTCATTCACATGTTTGTGATTAAAGAGTAGGATGATAAAGGATGGCCTCAGATCAGATAACAGCTTTCCACCAACCTTTCGGCACATATTTTATCCTCCAGTAGGCTCCAGGGTATGCTTTGATAGCTAGGTAGAAGAACAAAATCAGTTAAAGAGCATGCCCTGATGGTCAATTGTTTTTCCAGGCTAAATTTGCATCATATTTGCTAACAAATCATCTGCCAAATCAAGTCACATGTGTGGAACAGAGCACCCCAATAGGACAGTAGATACATTCATCTGCACTCTACTATTATTGTATTTTCCGTAAGTTCATCGCATTTTTAGTATCTTTGTTTCTACCACAGATATATGAGCTATTTTGTTTTGTTTTTTGTTTATACATTTTATGGAATGTGAGAAATTCAAAACTTCCCATTTTCTGCTTCTCTGCTAATTCAGGGAGTCAATATGACAATAAGAGAAATATGCATATATAATTATAGGTAAAAGATTCATGACATTAATATGAGTTTGTTACCCCACTGTATGCATTTTGTGGTATAATCAGGTAAAAATGCCATTTTTCCCTTTAAATTTCACGTCTTCACTTTTAGATCAATTACATTCTGTTAGGGTCAAAACGCTCGCCGCTCAACGGAAGACTCCAAGAGACGTTCTCATGCAAACAGCAAGGGGTTTATTGCAGACCAAGCATGCTGGGGCTCACAACATACTCTAAAAGCAGAGCAGAGGCTCAACCTGAGGCCCAGATGGCTTCAATCGATCGGATTGCCGTTTTATGAGGAGATCACTCTGTCCCCCTTGGAACCTGGGACGGAGACTAGAGTGTCCTCTCTGGGGTGTCCAGCCCTGTCCACTCGGCCAGGGTATCTTGCTGGGAAGCCTCCAGATGTAATGGGGCGACCCGAGACAGACGACCACCAGACAGTCAATTAGAAAATTTAGGAAGCCTTCATTACGAACTCGAGTTGAACTCGAGTCCGGGCTCACGGTTCCACTGACACAGCAGGGAAGCACGAGAGCCCCGAACCTCTGCAGCAAGTGCCTTTTATCCCCAGCGCAGGAGGACTTGGCAAATTTTAATTGGCTAAGCATTACTAAATTTCATATACTGACTCTGTGTCTAAGCTTTTTGGTTATGCAAGTAAGCAGTCTAGATAACGGTTGTCCTTGCAGGAGTTGTTTGTCAGACTTAATGGCTTCTCAAGGCTGGGGTGCCTTCAGGCACCTGGTGTTCTGAAAACCCCCCCCCCCCCCGTTCCTTCTGCCTCCAGGCCTGAGGGCACCCTGACCCTGATTCATTCTTTATGGGGAAATGCAGTCTGGTCCTTGCCCCTCTACATTCCCTACTGGTCTTATAGGGGAATCAAATCCTTGATTCCGACTGTTCCCACTCCCCGTTTGCTATGGGTTGGTCACAACATTCTAAATTCCCAGTGTTTAGTTCAAATCTATTCTATCTAATAAGAAAGTAATACACAAATTAATATCACCCTGTTACCCCCACATGCCACACTCACAAGTCACACCCACAAGCCAATGAGGAGTGAATATGCAAATTAATCCCAACCAAGATGGCTATGGCCATGGAGTGAGCAGGAAAGGATACTTGGGTTTCACTGGCAATGGAGGAAGCCAAGCTTTCCATACACCCTGGTGGGCTCAGGCTTCCACTCAAGTCTACAAAGTTTCAATTATAGAAGATAAATAAATCTCAACAGAAATGGCTGTGGCCACAAAACAAGCAGGAGGCTTGGCTCCACTCCAGGCTACAGGTTTCAATTGTAGAAGTAAATAAATCCCAGATACCAGGGCCTCTGCTTTGGTCATTGAGGGGCATGGTCGGCCTGCAAACCAACAAAGGCCCCTCGCCCAGGCCACCCCACACCCAAGGGAACCTCCAACCTGATCTGGGACACCCTTCAGGGCAAACCAGCTGGCCCCCACCCATGCACCACATCTCTATCCTATTTAAGAAAAGAGTAATATGCAGATTGACCATCATTCCAATACACAAGATGGCTGCCCCCATGTGGAAGGGCAGTTGGGAAGGACCAAAACCTATAAGGGAGGGCAGTTGTGGGTGATCAGGCCAGCAGGAAGGGACCAGGCCTGCAAGGGAGGGCAGTTAAGGGTAACCAGGCCAGTAGAGGAGGAAAGTTGGGGGTGACCAGGCCTGCAGGAAGGGCAGTTGTGGGGAACACAGGCCTGCAGGGGAGGGCAGTTATGGGCAAACAGGCTGTCAGGGGAACAATTAGGCATCAATCAGGCTGGCAGGTTAGTAGTTAGGGGGTGGTCAGGCTGGCAGGCAGAATTGGTTAGGGGCAATCAGAAAGGCAGGCAGGTGGGCATTTGGGAGCCAGCAGTCCTAGATTGTGAGAGGGATATCCAACTACCCAATCCCACCAGGATCTGACCTAAACGGGCAGTTGGACATCCCTCGAGGAGGCCCATATTGGAGAGGGTGCAGACTGGGCTGAGGGACACACCCCCCTTGCACAAATTTCATGCATTAGGCCTCTAGTTGTTTAATAATTCCTAATAGGCTTAATAGTTTCTGTTTCCAAGCTCACAGTTAGCATTTTCTCTGTTCCAAATACTAGAAGGAAGATACTGTGTAAATGTGTGCTTTTATTATGGAGTATTCCCTCAAGTCCACCAGTGTACTTTTATTCAAGGGGCTTTAGGATTATCAGTTGGGATTGCAGTAAAAGCTCCAGATGCTTTGTTGTGATAACCCAAATAAAGCTTTGGTTTACCAGATATATTATTTTTTTATAGTGACAGAGATCAGGTAAGAGCTTGATTGCCATCTATTTTATTGTTAGCAATTGAATATAGATTTGTTATCACCAACATTCTCTTTAGGTTGGGCTGCTCTTATCACCATTACTTTTTTTTCCTATTATGACAACTATGTCAACCCTTCTTTTGGAAGCTAAAAACAATGATTTGGCTTGTGACCTAAGAATCAAATCTGTCCTGTTTAAATCAGGGAGCCTATTTTAATAGCAATGTCTCTTACCCTATTATAGAAGACAATCACCACAACCTTTTCCACTGATGCTGTGGTCCCATTTTATGCTAAAGCCATGAAAAATGAATGCCATAGCAACCCATATCTGTATGAATCACTGTATAATCTTTTTATCTATATCATTATCTCTATATTTCCATTTCGGACTCTATCTCTTGCATTTCTAAATATGTGTGTTTTTTGTTTTCATTTTTTTTTAATAGAGACAGGGAAGGAGAGGGATAGATAGAAACATCAATGGGTGAATATTGATTGGCTGTCTCTTGCACACCCACTACTGGGGATGGGGCCTTTAGCACGGACTTGTGCCCTGCCTGATAGGGAATTGAATTGTGACCTCCTAGTTCATGAGTCGACACTCAACCACTGAGCCACACCAGCCTGGCATATCTCTTGCATTTTTATTGCCAGACTTTGATTTCTCCTCTTCATTCCAACATTCCACATTTATACATTAATCTCTTTACTTCACAACTTGAATTAGATGCCCCTTTTGTGCCTTAAACCATTTTCAATTACATGCTCCATTAAAAAATGAATACAGATATAATTCCATAGATTGAATGCCACCTTCACCAGCAGACTTACGCCAGATACATTGCAAGAATACTATGTTTTACATCTTTAAAATCTTGGAGTCATTTATAACACTATAAATGATATTGTGTTTTCAAAACAAAATACATAAATATTATGTATTTATTACAAGCATTTTCAAATATATAGAAAGATTGAAATAAATGTATATTAAGTATCTCAAAATGAGCTCCGATAGTTTCTTCTGTTTCTTTTCTGATCCACAATATCACCCTCATTGAGTAAATGGAACCATAAGTTTTCAGTTAAAAAACCTAGAATTCATACCTGACTTATCCCTTTCCTTTTAGTTGGTGTTTGATTCCTCTCCAAATCCTCTTGGATCTATTCTCCAAATATAGCTCTGGCCCATTTTAACCTCAAGAACTCTAGAGCTAAGCTTAACCACAATAATCTGTCACCTGCACTATTGAAATAGCCTCCAATTCCCCGCCTTACTTCCACACTACATTCTTTCACAATAAGAAGTCAGAGATGTTTTGGGCACAGAAATATAAAAACACTCCTATTCAAAACCCTTTCATCCCTTCACTACAGTTAAACTCTTTCTCTGGCCATAAATAATCTAAAGCTGGTCTGCATAACTGACCTCATTTCCATCTACTTTACCCTGTTCCTTCTATTCCAGGACAGTGACCTGAATTTTGAAATCAGGAAGTCTTTAGATCAGTTCCTAGCTTAATTTCCTAGCTAGTTTGTGTAAACTTGAGTATGGTATTCAATATATAAAATTTTGGACATATTTCTGTTTTTATAAAATAAAGAAGTTTTAAAAGATTATTTCTAAGACCTAAATGAATGAGGATTATTTAATTAAACCTTGGGGCGTTTCATCTATTCATATAAAAGCCTAAGTGGCCAAAACCGGTTTGGCTCAGTGGATAGAGCCTGGGGACTGCAGGGTCCCGGGTTCGAATCCAGTCAAGGTCATGTATCTTGGTTGCAGGCACATCCCCAATAGGGGACGTGCAGGAGCAGCTGACCGATGTCTCTCTCTCATCAATGTTTCCAACCTTCTACTCCTCTACCTTCCTCTCTGTAAAAAATCAATAAAATATATTTAAAATAAACAAACAAACAAATAAATAAATAGATAAAATAAAATAAAAGCCGAAGTGACCGACCTACCAGCCAACCATTCGACTAGCTGACCAGTATCTATGATGCACACTGACCACCAGGGGGCATATGATCAACACAGAAGCTGCCGAGCTGTGGTGACTTTGCAGGTGCAGTTCTTGAGTGATGCACCCGGAAACAGAGAAGAGGGATCTGTTCCAGAGTCTGTCACCTGAGAACCGCCTTCTTGCAATCTGGGATCCCTCAGGGGATGTTGGAGAGCTGGTGGCAGCCCAATCCCTGCAGGCCAGGCCAAGGGACCAATCTGTGCACTAAGCTTCTTGCCCATTGGCTCCCCACTTCGGGTCTGGTTCCCCACTGAATCTCTAGCCCACTGCAGTTTGTTGGCCTGGCCCTTACAGAAACTTTTTGTCTCAATTAGCTAAATGATGAGATATGCAGGACTTACTGCCTGAGGACCCAAAATCTGGCACCCATGCTGGCCAATCCACTTAGTATTGATTTCCAGTGGAAGCAGCAAATTTTCCTGCTACCACTTTCAGCTGGGAAACTGGCTGAGCCTCTCCTCCTTCTGGAAAGACAGTAGCACCAGCAGGCAACCCCTGGGCAGAGAAGAGAGAAAAGGAGCAGCTCAGGTGGGAAAGAGGAGGTTCCCTCTGCCACAAGACTCCACCTGGGCAGAAGGGACTAGGCAGGAGCCTGACATTGAGCAGGGTTCTGCCCTAGGCTGACTAGGTTCCAGACCAAGTAAATCCTATTTGCTAAATAATTGCATTTTGCCGCTAAATGGCCACAAATCATCAGTTACCACCAAACTTAGGGTAAAGTGAGATGATAGAAATGAGACAGATACAGAGAGAAAGTGACATAATATTGGAGAAGAGAGAAGGGAGCCCGATTCCAGGGTATGTCACCCAAAAGTCACCCTCTCGCAACTTGGACCCCTCGCAGAATTTCCGGGACCCAGTTTCAGCCTAATCCGCACAGGCCAGGCTGAGGGACCTCACTGGTGCATGAATCCATGCATCAGGCCTCTAGTTGATTAATAAGATTATACAGGTTTCAAATGTACAGTTTTAGTACATCATCATTCATTGCATTTTGTGCACATTACCCAAAATAAAATCTTCTTTTGTCACCATATATTTGATCCCTTTAACTCTCCCTCACCTCCCTTCTCTCTGGAACTATCATACTATTGTCTGTGACTATGAGTTTTGTTTGCTTGTGTTGTTTCTTATTTGTTTATTTGTTGCTTTCTATGGTCCTTAACCATTTATGTCTGATTTATTCTACTACGATAATATTCTCAAGATCGATCTGTGTTATCATAAATAGCAACTTTTCTTATGACTCAGTAGCTGAATAGTGTGTGTGTGTGTCTGTCTCTGTGTGTTTGTGTGTGTATACATTAGAGGTTCAGTGCACAGATTCATGTACTGGTGGGAGGTGTGGCCTGTGTAGATGGCTCACTGTGGGAGCTCTGCTCATTCTGGTCAGCCTAGCAGCTGTGGACGCACACTCTGAACAGTTGCTCCTGCTGTGGAAACAGCTGCTTATCCCTGTCAGCCAAGGGGTGCTCCCTCTGTGGGAGCACACTGACCACCAGAGGGCAGCTCCTGTGTTGATCATCTGCCCCCTGATGGTCAATGCATGTCATAGCAACTGATCAACTGGTCATTCTGGTCATTCTGTCATTCAGATGCTAGGCTTTTATTATATAGGATATATCATCTTCTTTATCCAATCATCTATCAAAGGACACTGGTGTTTCCATAACTTGGCCACTATGAATAATATACTTTCAGGGGTCATTTTTATAGTTTTTTATATTTTTTTCTGAACCTATAATGCAGGCACCTATAAAGAAAGATTACAAATTTTGAAGAAACAGAAAACAAATTATATGAACTTTCTTTTCTTTTGGGGGAGTTAGGGAGTGCATAGTACTTGCTTCCTTTCAGTATTCAATGAGGTGGAGGGTTTTATCCATGTTGTATATCACATCTATAGGTACTATATATTTGTCCATATAGACCTGTATTATTCTCCTTACATGGCAGATAGGTGCAAGTGTAGTATGAGATGACCACAAACAAACAAAGAAAAAATGGTTCCATTGAGGAAAATAGAGATATTTAAGAAGGCATGAAATCTTAATGAAAATTTTTTCAAAGCTAAGAATATCTAGCAGTATTCCCTTTCATTCATTTTATCTTCCAACTAGAGACCTGGTGGATGAATTTGTTTACATTGAAAGGGAATTAATTAGAAGAAATATTTTAATATCACTGTTTGTCAAGTCCTGAGTATAGGTATCCAGCTCCCTCCTCCCTTCTGTCAGAGTATGTGACGCACCCTGAGTCCTGGAATCCTGCAGCCCCATGGGGCCAGCACCCCAGGGAATATGGGGATGGTGAGGGGGATGAGAGTGGTGGCCTGGCTCTAAGAAAACTGCCCTGGACCATCCTGGGTTACCTCTGTGAAAAGGGCCAGAGGTTTTGGGGCTGAGTGCAGAGCCAGCAGTGGAAGAAGCTGTCATGGCTGGCGCTTTGCCTATCACGGTGGTGGGACCGTGGCAAACAGCAGAAGATGCTTTGGTGGGGATATCTCTATCCAATGAGCTGAGCAGGGGCTGTTTTAGAATGTGGCTGCCTGGCTACCAGGGTTCCACGTTTTTTTGAGCTCCATCATCAGGAAGTGAGGTCACTGGTCTTGTCAGAAAATTAAATCACTGCTCTGCTATGGGGAGAAGTTCAGGATAGGGGACTTGGCAGTGACCAGGGAAGTTTTCTGTCATTTTCATACCCCAGCTCAAGGCAGGGGAAGGAGGTGGGGAGTTGTATGTGGAGTGTGGGTAGCTCCTGCTACTCCAGGTTTATCTCTACAGTGGAGCTGAATCTCATTTCCCCCTGAGTGGAGGTGGAGTAGGGGGTGGTGCCCTTTTCCTTGATGGTTAGCCCATGGGCCAGCACTGTGGGGCTGCAGTACTCTCCGAATCCCTGAGTCCCTCCCCCAATGCACCACCTGTTCAACTTCCCTCCAGTGCCCTGGCACATGCAGAGTCAAGCCCAGTCCTGCTCATCTTCACGTGTCCACTGTGCGTGCAGCCATCTTGTGATGGCATGAGGGTGTGATGACTACTTAAGCTTATCTCCTTCTTTTCTTTTTATAGCTCTCTATTGCAATTCTTAACTCTATTCTTGAATCCCTTCACATATGTGTGAAAACTGCCTCACATTGGTTACTTTAAAACATTTCTAACATTCAGTAACAATCAAATATACTCTGTACTAACACCTCATGTTTATATTTTTGTTTGGGCTTCTTAATCACATTTTTATTCTTTCTTTTACTTTAGGTTATTGCTTTTATTATTGTTGTCAAAATGTTTACTTGAGGATTTGGCTTTTAGTTAGATCTGATCAGCTCATCATGCTGATTAGGGATAATCTCTTTCCAATATTCTCTCATGTAAACACAGATAACAGTTCTTTTTCTAATTTATTTCTTCAGATAAATTCCATTTTCTTATATCTTATGTGATTGAATTAGTTAACTTTCAAACACAAATTAAATTTTAACTCATTTCAGTTGTGGGAAAACTGTCTGACAAGGTGACTCACTAATAGTTTCTAGATGAGTAAATTTCTTTTAATTTTTGTTTAGTGGATCACCTTTGTAGAATTTTCTCAAGGAAAGGGAAACCATAACAACAAACACAAAATAAAATAAACAAAAAGTTCATTACTTTCCAAGACAATATTTTCAAATCCCACATATATGTCTCTGGGTAAACTTATAAACATTTAATTTTGTTAAGGAAAAAGAAGTCGAAGGGCTCAGAGCCAGAGAAACAAGAACATTATCAAAAGCATGTCACATAACCTCTCACTGATTATATAACTGCTTTGTCCTATTTGCCTTGGCTGGATAGCCTTTGAAATCAATTATACCTTTTTTAAAGGCACATACCTAGATGCTGTCGCCTATCTTCCTTTGCTTTTCCATGCATTACTAGGTATGTGATTTGCAGGGCCCATTAAATAATTAAATTATAGGGGCCCTTGTCAAAATTATAAAAAATGTCAAGATGGCAAAGGCAGAGAATTAAAACAAATACAAGTTTCTTCTAAACAAGGGTTCTTAAGCAACTGCATTGGTCATATGTTCATAAAAGGAGCCTCGGTTAAGTGGGGCCAACTGTGACTACATGTTTCACAAAGGAATAAAAACCAAAGTGGTTCATGCATTGAATGGTTCTGGCTTCAAAACCTGATACATAGCTTTCATATTTTTCCATAATGTGGCAATACAGTCTAATAATCTATCTCTTTTTGAGCAAAGAGCATTCAATGTTCTGTCTTTATGCTACCTTTCTTATGTAATTCCACTTGTACTGGATGTCAGCTCCCCTTCCTTCTGATGCTGAACTTCTAGTCCTATTGCAAGGCCTTTTGAAGTGTCATGTCCTGAGAAAATCTCAGTCTATCAGGCGATTTCTCACTGCTTTCTTTCCCCCCAGCATGACATGCATGCCTCCAATTTGCACTGTTCACTTGAAATTAGAGTTATATTTGTCTTCTGAGCTATGAGGTCTCAGTAGGCTACTAGTAAGTAGAGTTCTTATTAACCTTTTAACCCCAGAACCTATCATGTAGGCATAAAATGTTTAACAACTGTATGTTGAATTATTAAAAGTCTGTAAGTCTATATTAATAGGCAGTAGGTACACAGTCTTTTGATATTATCTTCCAATCCCATAAATATTTCAAATATAAGAAACTACACATCAGCTACCTCTCTTCTCTGCCACAATGTACATTTGTCCATTTATTGCACTTTAGGATGATTTGCAGATTTAATCCTCAAAATGACTATAATTTATAATGCTTCATTAACTTGGATACTGAGAAGACAATTATACATTTTTAAGTTAAGGTTAAGGAAAAAATAATAAACACATTAAAGTTCAATAAATTCTGATATAAACTAACTATAACAGCCAACTATAATTTTAAAAAGTTCACTTAATGCACTGACATTTCATTCACATAAACAATGAACATTAGTGACAATAAAATGTTGAATATGTGAGTTCAACATGTGAGAGTGTTCAATTAGGCTGTGTGTAATAGATCATATCTATTATATTCAGTTTTTGTCAGAAACATTTTTAAATGAGTGATTAAAAGTAACTGCAAAGTTCCAGCTGATTTGGCTCAGTGGAGACAGCATTGGCTTGCAGACTAAAGGGTCTCATGTTCCATTCCAGTCAAGGGCACATGCCTAGATGGTGGGCTTGATCTCCAGTAGGGTACTTGCAGGAGGCAGCCAATACATGGTTTTCTCTCACCATTGATGTTTCTATCACTCTATCCCTCTCTCTTCCCCTCTGAAATCAATACAAAATATATTTATATATTTAAAAAGAGTAACTGCAAAAACATATTCATGTTGCAAAAGAACTTAAATTTAACACTTGCTAGTCTATTACATGTTACCTGTTATAGTAAAAATGTACAATTTGGTATATATTTTTTGGCACCAACTATTATTCAAAAGAAGATAACATTCATATCTTTAGATAAGTAAAGTAGGGAACAGAACAAGATTGAAGGGCTATAGTGTTTGCTTCCCTCTGCCAATTTATAGTTGACTATCAGCTAAACTTCATTTAAGAAGCTATCACTTTCTTTCCTATAATATACACAGGTTATCTCATACAATTTCTAGAACAAAAAAGTATAAACCCATATACCATAAGAATGAGAATAGATTTCAGGGTAAATGCATATATAAGCTTATTTTTCTCTTAAGAAGGTACTCAAGAATTTCAGAATATGCTAAAGGGGATAATTTAATTATACAAAAACAATAGGTTGTATTCTTTTATCTTACTTAGAAACTTAAAATTTTTCTGATTAGTAGATTATTATAAAAAACTACAAGCCTGGTGCATGAAATTCATGCATGGGGGGTGTCCCTCAGCCCAATCTCCCCCCCTTCCAATATGGTACCTCTTCGGGATCAGGCTTAAATGGGCAGCCGAACATCCCTCTCACAACCCAAGACTGCTTGCTCCCAACTGCTCACCTGCCTGCCTTCCTGATTGCCACAACTGCTCTGCCTACCAGCCTGATCACCCCCTAACCACTCCCTTGACAGCCTGAATGATACCTAACTGCTCCCCTGCCAGCCAGGTTGCCTTTACCTGCCCTCCCCTGCTGGCACCCCTAACTGCCCTCCCCTGCAGGCCTGGTCACCCATAATTACCCTCCCCTGCAGGCCTGCCTCTCCCCAACTGCTCTCCCTGCAGATCCCCCCACAAATGCCCTTCCCTGCAGGCCCAATTACCCTTAACTTCCCTCCTCTGCCAACCTGGTCACTCCTAACTGTCCTCCCCTACAGGTTTGATAGCCACCAACTGTCCTTCCTTACAGGGCTAGTCCCTCCTAATTTCCCTCCCCTGCTGGCCATCTTGTGGTGGCCATCTTATGTTCACATGGGGGCAGGATCTTTAACCACATGGGAGCAGTCACCTTGTGTGTTGAAGTGATGGTCAATCTGCATATTACTATTTTATTAGATAGGATAGAGGCCTGGTGCATGGGTGGGGGCCAGCTGGTTTGCCCTAAAGGGTGTCCCAGATCAGGATGGGGGTTCCCTTGGACCTGGGTGGCCTGGGTGAGGAGCCTGTGATGGTTTTCAGGCTGGGAAGACACCCTGGTGACCCAAGTGGAAGCCCTGGTATCTGGGATTTATTTATCATCTATAATTGAAACTTTGTAGCCTGGAGCAGAGCCAAGCCTCCTGCTCTCTTCATGGCAGCAGCCATTTCTGTTGGGATTTATTTCTCTTCTATAATTAAAACTTTGTAGCCTTAAGTGGAGGCCAAGACAGGTCAGGGCTGCAGAAGCTTGGCTTCTTCCACTGACAGGGGCAACCCTTACCTCCTGCTCTCTCCAGCTTCGTGGCTGCCACCATTTGTGTTGGGATTTATTTATCTTCTATAATTGAAACTTTGTAGCCTGGAATGGAGGCCTGGGCTGGCCAGAGTGTGCAGAAAGCTTGGATTCCTTCATTGGGGGGAAACCTAAGCCTCCTTCCTGCTCTTTCTCTGTGGCCACAGTCATCTTGGTTAATTTGCATACTCTATCCTGATTGGTTGGTGGCATGGCTGGTAGGCATGGCTGGTGAATATAATGGAGTGATGGTTAATTTGCGTATTACTCTTTTATTAGATAGGATGACTTCCTTTTTAAATGTGATTCAGGGATATAATTTCTTCATTTTAATATGAATTTAAATTCATATGTTCTTAGAGTCAAATTATTAATACTCATTAAAGTCATGTACATCCAAATATACAAAGGCCAGTTAGCTGTTGACTAAATCCATATCAGTGACCTTCTAAGCTCAGAGCCAGGCTCCATTTCTCAATTTCCCTTGCAATAAAAGGTGATGATATCACACAGCCATAGCCAATGACTGGAGGCAAAACTTGTCCAACAATTTAAAAAATGACCATTTTCTTTCTTTCCTGTTGTTAGACAGTAATGGTAATGGTGATGTGGTCAGTACTAACTTGACAATGACAGAATTTCTGTTAGCCTAAATCTACCACTTTTACCCCACCACAAATAATCCTATATAAAAAGGCTAATAGGCAAGTTGACTGAACAGTGAAATGATCAGCTGCTATGATGTGCACTGACCATGAAGGGAAAGATGCTCAATGCAGGAGCTGCCTCCTGATGGTCAGTGCGCTTAGGCCCACTCTCCAACACCTGAGGGTTCCCGGACTGTGAGAGGGTGCAGGCTAAGCTACGGGACCCCACCAAATGCACAAATTTCCTGCAGCAGTCATATAGTCTATATATATAAAAGCCTAAGGGATAGTCCAACTGTTTAACCACCTGACTGGTAGCTATGATGCACAATGACCACTATGGGGCAGATGCTCAATGCTAGAGGAGCTAAGCTGCAGTGACTTGGCAACTGTGATTCTTGGGTGAAACACCCAGAACCAGAGAGGAAGGAGCCCAATTCAAGGATGCATCACCTAAGAATCGTCTTCTCCACAATCTGGGACCCATTGGGGGAACTTGGAGAGCTATTATCGGCCAAGTCCCCACAGGCCAGGTCAAGGGACCCCACCAGTGCACAGCAAATCTGTGCACCGGGCCTCTAATATTCTCATAAAAGATAAATAACTATTTATTTTATGAAATGACTGAGATATAAGTTTTATTAGTTACAATATCTCCTTAACTAACTCACAGAGATCAACCTGAAAGGACAACTTGCAGATACACCCTATGTAATAAAAAGTTAATATGCAAATTGACCATCATTCTGTCATACTGTCACAAGATGTGTGTGCCCACAGCAGAGGCAAGGTTCCCATAACACAGAAGAGCTGTGCCCACAGCAGAGGTGGGGGTTCCTGTAATGATCCATAATGAGCGATCAGCAGGGACCTGAGGCTGGGTGTTACCAGGCAGGGCAGGGTGACCTGAGGCTGCACACCCTGCATGGTGGGGATTGACAGAAGACCTCAGGTTGTGTCCCCTGCCTGGTAGGGCTTGATAGGGGAACTGAGGCTGCAGCCCCTGCCCAGTGGGGTCTTAGGCTTTGCCACCCACCCTAGGCTGGGGGACCTCAGGCTGCATGCTCCATCCTGTCATCGGGCTAGGGGATTTCAGGCCATGCTTCCACCCTAATACCAGGACAAGGGACCACACACCATGCTTCCAGCCCTGGCATTGGGCCAGGGGACCTGAGACTGCACCCCCTTCCTGGCACCAGGCCAGTGGACATGAGGCTGTGCCCCATACATGGCAGGGCTTGACAGGGGCCCTAAAGCTGTGCTTACCACCCAGTAGGGCTTGACAGAGGCCTAAGATTGCACCACTTGCCTAGAGGGGCCTGATTAGGGTGAGCCTAGCTGGGTCTGAATTTCACCCAATGGGGGTGTGGCCAGACAGGTCTGGGTCTCCTGCAATTTTGAGGTGCATGTGGGTGGGCAGGGACTTGACTCTGGGTCCTATGTTGTGTCCCAGTCTCTGACAGGAGGAAGATTTTCATGTACATTTTACTAATTTTCTTTCATCTCTGACACTTATATTATAGAGAAAGGGCAAATAGCAATATTAAAATATTTCCTCTAATTATTTCTCTTTTAATGTGCACAAATTTTGTGCATCAGACCACTAGTGTATTTATGATTGTAAAGTTGTAAATGTTTATATTTTGCAGGAGCTGACTGAACTGATATTAGATTTTTACTTGGAGCTGGATAAGAATGTGTATATGTATGCAGGCATACACAAAAGCAATACACACACACACACACACACACACACACACACACACACACACAATGTATCCCCAGAAAAGAGGATGGTACTTGACATAGACTAAATTCAATCAATAGATTAAAGATGAATTTATAAGTAAAGAAATCTAATGTTGAATTTAATGTTTTCCAAATGTTCATCAGCACAAAAATACAAGGGAGTATTTCCTAAAGTTAGGAAATAGTAATTTCTATTAAGGTAAACTAAAACAATCATCATTTAGAGGAATAACACATTACTCTGCTATTGTGCTTAATTAACTAATGCATTGTGAATTTAATTTTACATATGTATATTTTTATTTTTTATTTTTATTAATTAATTAATTTATTTATTAAATATTTATTGTTCAAATTATTACATTTGTTTCTCTCTTTTTTTCCCTCCATAGCTCCCCTCCACCCATCTCCCACCCCTCCCACTACCCTTACCTCCCCCTGCATTGACCTCATCCATAGGTGTATGAATTTTGTCCAGTCTCTATTGATTTTTTTACAGAGAGTAAGGGAGAGGGATAAAGAGTTAGAAACATCAATGAGAAAGAGACATCCATCAGCTGCCTCCTGCACACCCCCCACTGAGGATGTGCGTGCAACCAAGGTACATGCCCTTGACCGGAATCGAACCTGGGACCCTTCAGTCCGCAGGCCGACACTCTATCCACTGAGCCAAACTGGTTTTGGCATAATTTTACATATATATTTTTAATCTATGTTCCCATTTCTAATGAAGATATTTAGTTTTTGAAAACAAAGTTGCTCTTTTAAAAATTTCCATTACATTTTTATTATATTTTTCTTTTTCAATTAAATTTTCAATCTTGTTGAAGTCACTTTATAAGTCCATTCTGACTCTTGAGTAGTTTATTCTCCAGATTTTACTGTGGTTCAATCTGAAGTTCCAGAAATCTTTAGGGTCAACAAGATAGTATATCATATGCCTTTATTTTATCCTTTTAATAGTTAATGAAATTAATTTAATTTTGAGAGGGCTAAACAAAATAAATCTTACAGATATAAGCTAAAATGTTATCAATTCAGTGTGTTTGTGTTCTTTAAATTTAAAGAAAGCTCTCATATACTATGAGAACTTTAGTGAAAACTCTACATTCATCTGTGATTTATATAATTAATAAAATATCAATTAATATATATTCTTATAAATAAAAATAATAAGTCTTTAGTCCACAAGGTTAAAAAAACAAACAAAAAATATTGTCTTGAAACTAAAACTGTTTCAAATCAACTTTAGTCAATATCTTACAGAATGGTTTTACCATCCACTCTAAATAAATCTAGTTATATATCATCCTTCAAGAAATCCTGTAGTGTTACCTTAAAATATACTCAAAGTCCAAGCATTTCTTGCCACCTCTATAGCTAAAGTTTAATGAAAGTCACATCAGAGAAACCCTTCACAAATGGTGTATTTACCTCCTTCCTCAGTGTACTACAATCTGTTTTCAATTAAGCAATAAAATGCTTTAATAAGAAGCATACCCATCAGACATACTTTGGTCTCCTCTGCCTAAAACTTTCTTTGGTTTTACATCTTACTCAGAATAATGTGAATAACCCTTAGCAAGGCCTTTGAGCCTATGTAATCTTGCATTCATTACTTTTATCACTTTAATATTGAATTTTCTCTAACTTGCTTATCTATGTATTTAATGGCTTCTTTTAAGTCCTAGGAGCCCTCTCCTGCCTCAGACACTTTACGGTTCCTATTTGATCTATCTTAAAGATCTTCCTTCAGTTATCATTACAGTTTTCTTTCTTATGTTCATTAGGTTTCTCCGAAAATATGCCTTGAGAGCATAGCCTTCCCACCCTATCCAGAAGAGCAAGCTCCCTTAAGACACATCAACGCAAGTCTACATTTTATTCACAGTACTTATTGTCATCTTACATGGTATGTGTTAGCTTCCTTCTTTATTGTTTTCTTTCTTAACAAGAATATGACTTCTGGGAGGTCAGGAGCTGGGTTTTACTCTCTCTTATGTCCAAGACATGGAAGAACAGAGCATGACCAATAGAAGAGATGATTTACTAAAAAAAATCACTGATTTACTGCATGAAGATTTATCGCTATTAACTAGTCACTTCTTGCCCTAGCTGGTTTAGCTTAGTGGATAAAGCATAGGCCTGCAGACTGAAGGGTCCCGGGTTTGATTCCAGTCAAGAGCATATGCCCGGGTTGCGGGCTCGATCCCCATTAGGGGGCATGCAGGAGTCAGAAGATCAATGATTCTCTTCATTCTCTTCTCATTGGTGTTTCTCTCTCTCTCTCCCTTCCTCTCTCTGAAATCAATAAAACTATATTTAAAAACAAACAAAAAAAAACTCGTCATTTCTTGACACCATTTTCTTTAACTTCCATAATGGTACATATCTATCAGCTCAAACTCTGCTTTTTTTTGAAACACAAGTTTATCATCAATTATAATATTTATAATTACAATATTATAATCTTATCTCTATTTTTTATATTCTCTACAGGACACTTCTCTCATTTATATACAAACCTTTAATTTTCACATAAACATCAATAACTAAAATTTATACTACAAATGAGATTTCTTCTATGAAGACTAGAAACACATTTCCAACTGTCTACTCATTTCTACTTGTAAATTTATGAAGATACTTCAAAACCAATAACACCAGCAAAATATATAATTTCGCACATTCAAATCTAATTTCAGAACATCATTTCTTAATAACCCAATATAACTCAGGGATTTTTGTATCATATACTCTCATAAAAACATGCTAATTTCTGTAAGTGAATTTATATTGCTTAAATACTAATAAACATATACAATGATTGCTATATATTTTTATATTATAGTATTTAAAAAGCACACACACACACAACGTAATCTTCTATTTAGAGATAACTTGAATATAAAAGAAGAAAAGTCACAAAGACATTGACAATAATTTATTTTTTGACAATAACATTTTATAAAGAGACATTGAAAACAAATTCTATTTTGGTATTCCATATATCATTAAAGGCTCAAAAGCCATACTTTTGTTTAGCATAATGTTCAAATTTAATGAAATTAGATCTTAAAATTTGTAATCTAATAATAAGTAAAATGCTATAGATAGGAAAAAACAGACTTCAATACTCTCATGAGGACATTTAAGAGTTACTGAAGAATTTTGTAACATGTTAAAAATTAATCAAGCACAAAAGTGTAAGAAGACACTTATTTGAAGTTCATTATTTCTAATTACTTCTCAGTACTTAATTGAAATAAATATAATTTTATTATAATATAAACTTTACTCAAAAGTATTTTACATTAAAACACCAATATATTTGCCAAATTTCAAAATATCTAATTTAAATAACAGTGTTATTTAAATGTTAAAATATTCTGTTTTGATAAACATTTCAAAAAAAGGCTATAGACATCGATAAAAGACCCTAAAAATATTTACCAATATTGTCACTATAAGTATATATTATAAAAAAATTCTTACTTTTAAATTAATTATTTAATATGAAAATTAGGTGATATTTAGTATATACAATATTGTTTAATTCTTGATTTCTAACCATTTTAATTCTACTGTTTCATTTTCGCTGCTAGGGTTTTAAAAATTATATAGAACATACTAGTACAAATAAAAAGTATAGTTTCCTTCAGTGAGCTTACTTTTCCAATCCATTTATAGATTTGCAATTATATGCAATTTATTTTGCAAAGAAGCATTAATAGTATTTATATTTATAATGTCAACTGGAGATATTTTTCTAGTTTTATTGAGATATAATTGACACATGACATTGAATTAATTTAAAGTGTACAGGTAATGGTTTAATATATGCACATATTTTTGAAATAATTGATACAATAAGTTTACTTAACATCCCATCACCTCACACAGATTTTTTCTTGTCATGAGAGCTTTCAAAAATCTACTCTCTTAGCAATTTTCAAATATACACTACAGTTGTTTACTATAGTCACCTTGCAGTACATTTTATGCCCAGAACTTATCCTGATATATAAAAGCTTAAGCAATTGTTACAACTGGTCCTCCTAACAACCAGTTGACTGGTCGCTCTGTCGTGCACAACCACCAGAGGGCATACAATCAATGCAGGAGCTGCCCCCAGGTGTTAAGTGCACTCCCACAGGCAACCTCCCACTGCCAGCCAACTTCCTGTGGTCCCTCCTTCTGGCTGGCCAGACACATTGGCCCTGATCATCAGCCAGGCCAAGTGACCCCACCTATGCATGAATTTGTGCACTGGGCCTCTAGATCACCTTCACCTATTTCCCTACCCCACATTCTCCACCTCTCTGGTAACACATTAATCTGATCTCTTTTCCTAGGGATTTGTTTTCCTATAGATTCTACATAGAAGTGATATCAATTAGCATTTGTATTTTTCTCCTTGATTATTTCATTTGTCAAAATGCTCTCAAAGTTCATCCATGTTATTACAAATCACAGAACTTCTTTCCTGTTAATTGTGAGCTTAGTTTGTCCTTTTTCTAGTTCCTTGAGGTGTAAAATTAGGTTGTTTATTTTAAATATATTTTAAAAGATACATCACTATCATGCAGTAGCATCATTTTGATTTTGTGAGTTAGTGACTTTAAATAAAAGCTGTCATTTTGATAAAGAACAAATTGCATCATGCACCACTACACCACACAAAACTTCCTACACTTTTACTTTGTGGATTAACCTTAAAATTAAAACACACACACACACACACACACACACACACACACACACACACACAAACACACACATTAAAATATAAGGGTTTTCTATGTTACTATGAATTGCTCAGAAGTATTGTACATTCTGCTTATAACTGATTAAGGGATAAATTTTATAGAGTGCATAAATCTAAACACAAACTAAACACAAACACAAGCTATTTAGAAAATGTTGGTTCTCAGTGAATATTTATTAAATAAATAAATAAACAAACTTATGTCAACCATTAAAGCTAAGTATTAATTAATCATGGTAAATTAAATTGAATATATAATTCATAAATTGAGACTAATCTATGCATCTTTACAAACCACAGAATTAAATGAAAACTTGGCAATATTTTCATTTCTGTTTTTCCATATCAATCAATGTAGATGACCAATCTAGCTAGGATATTGTATACTATTTATGGGGTATTAAAATCATAAAATTTATAAAAATTAGACATAAGTATTCTGGGAGATTATATCTTCTAGTCACTATATGTGTGGGCTGAAGCTCTAGTATGCATGTAATGATTTAACTGTTCAGTTATGTATAATTTTACATGTAAAAATTATAGAGAGATAAATTAAATAAACAAAAATATAAAGAGATTAAGTTTATATATAAAATTATTGAAAGATTAATTTTTAGGTATGAAAGTAAAAGGCACTTTTTGAAGTTAAAAGTGATGCAATGCCATAAAAGCTGATGGTAACAGCTATTTCAGGATAGTGTTAAATATTTACTTATTATTTTTATCCATGTTGTGCATATGAGAATTATTTTTCATGGTTGAGTAGCATTTTATTGTAAAAACTAGAGGCCCAGTGCATGAATTTGTGCACCTTGAAAGGAACTGTGGGATGCGAGGCTGAAGTGGGCACAGGAGTGGGTCCCACCCCATTCTCCATTTCCCTACCTGGCCTCTCCCACCATGGTCCCCAGTACCCTGTCTGCCAGCAGGTTCCCTGCTTGCCAGCAGATCTGCTCCTGTCACAACCACTCCCACACTCTGAAGGTGCAGAGTGATTGGGTCCAGGGCCAGCATCAGGTGCAAGTGGGGCAGGCACCATCAGTTTGTGTAAGCAGTGGCTCCAGCACCAACTGCGAGTGTAAGCGGGGTCCATGCTAGCAGTGGTGGGAGAAGAGCTGGTTCTGGCAGCGGGTACAAGAGGTAGCTGCCAGCCTCAATCGCCCCTTAGGAACAGATGGAGATGGAGAAGCCCGGAGGGGCGATTGGGACTGGCAGCTGCCTCTTGTACCCACTGACATCACCAAGCAATTAGGTCCAGTGCCAGACACTTGGCAGCAAATGTGAATGGCAGCTACAGTGCTACAGTGGGTGCAAGCAGGACTGGCACTGGCAGCAAGAGCGAGTGCTGGTTGGGACCAAAGTGCATGTAAGCAAAGAATTTTCAATAACCACCAGAGGTTTACCCTGATAACAGCAAGCAGCACCCTGCCTTGGTCTGGGACCCTGCTCACCTGCTTCACCACTCCACTGTGGCTGATGCCTGCCATGTTCTATGGTCTGCCCTAGCATGTTCCATGCATGCCCCCTGGTGGTCAGTGCACATCATAGCAACTGGTAGTTCAGTTTTTCAGTTGTTCCACTGTTTGGTCCATTTGCATATTAGCCTTTTATTATATAGGATACCAGAGACACAGTGCACAAAATTTGTGCACACAAGGATGGAGTGTCTTTCAGTCCAGCCTGGTCCCTCTCCAATCTGGGACTCCTTGAGGGTCTACATCCCTCTCACAATCCAGGAATGCTGGCTCCCAAAGGCTTACTTGCCTTACTAATTGCCCCTAACTGCCAGCCTGATCACCCCTAAACACTCCCCTGCCAGCCCGATTGGTGCCTAACTACTTCCCTGCCAGCCTATTAGCTTCTAACTGCCCTCCTCTGTAGGCCTGGTCACCTCTAACTGCTGTCCTCTGCAAGCCTGGGTCCCCTGCCAACTGCCCTTCACTGCAGGCCAAGTAACCCCCAACTTCCCTCCTCTGCCAGCCTGGTCACCCCTAACAGCCCTCCTCTGCAGGCTTGATCAACCCCAGCTGCCCTCCCTTGCAGGCCTGGTTCCTCCCAGCTGCCCTCCCCTTCTGGCCTGATTGCCTACAAGTTCCCTCCATTGCAGGCCTGGTCCCTGCCAACTGCCCTTCCCTGCTGGCCATTTTGTGGTGGCCATCTTGTGTTAACATGGGGGCAGGATCTTTTGACCACATGGGGGCAATCATCTTGTGAGTCGGAGTGATGGTCAATCTGCATATTACTCTTTTATTAGATAGGATAGATGCCTGGTGGTTGGGTGGGGGCCAGGTGGTTTGCCCTGAAGGGTGTCGTGGATCAGGGTGGGTGTTCCCTAGAGGCTTGTGGTGGTTTGAAGGCTGGCCACGACTCGCCCAGCATCCCAAGCAGAGGTCCTTGTGTCTGGGATTTATTTATCTTCTATAATTGAAACTTTGTTGCCTTAAGTGGAGGCCTGAGCCAGCCAAGATTTGTGGAAAACTTGGCTTCCTCCATTGCTAGGGGCAACCCAAGCCTCCCTCCTGCTCTGTCTGTGGCTGTAGCCATCTTGGTTAGGTTAATTGGCATACTTGTTTTTATTGGCTAGGGGGCATCGCTGGCAGGCATGGCTGGTGGGTATAGCAGAGGTATGGTCAATTTGCATATTGCTCTTTTATTAGATTGGATGTCACAGCTTGTCAAGCATTCTAAATGAAATTGATGGTTGTTTCTAGATTTTTACTATTGTAAATAAAGTAACTATAATTATTTTTTCAGCCTTGATATACATATGAATTTTGCTTCTTTGAATAAAAAATAAAATGGTGGATGTAGCGGATCATAGGATACAAATATTTAAATTTCTTTATAAAAATGCATATTTTTTGTACTTTTTAATCATCAGCTTATGGGAGTTCCAGGTGTTCTAGATCATTGCCATATTTAGTACTATTAGCCTTTTTCTTTTTGCCATATGAATGTTTTTACCAATAAATAACTGAGACAAAATTAGTTAATTTGGCAGGAAAAAAAACACATAAAAGACAATGCCATTTGTTTCCAAATTCTTATTGATAATAATAATAGAACTACTTGTTTTCCCCTTTATACCTCTATTGTATGTCATTCTATCAAATTGTCTTATTAAAATTTTAGGAATGACATTATTACTTTATTATTAATGTATGATATAATAGGCAATTTCATTCTCAGTTTTATGTTCTCATATTATTTCCTGGCATTTTTGTGTCCAATTTACAAATGGGAGAAATCTGCTAAAATGACTTCTTGAAATAAAGTTACTACTGTCAATTATGGCTGTCAATTTTCCTGCAGTATAATAGCTCACCTTGATAGAACAGTAAATGTACCAGTCGTAAATTTCCTGAGAATTTCAGCTGTAGTAAATGTGTCATATTAATTTTGTTGCAAAGAGTAGTAGTACTAACCTGTAAAAATTATTTTTGACTGTGTAAAATATTACTTGTAGAAATAATAATAACTTAATTTTAAGTGCACTATTGTGCAATAATTTAACAAATACGCAACAAAACTTTTCAAAGGAGCAAATACATAAACTTTTTCAGTTATATGGTCACACATAGGTGGTTAATTGCATTGGACATATTCTTACTCTTGGGCATCATCTTACTTATATTATCAGGCAGGTAAATTGACACTATGTTGAAAAGTTCCCTTGATGGTATATCAGTTGTTTAACTCCAAAACCCAGATGAACCTACATGATATCCTAATATATAAAAATCCTAGGTCAATCATGACCAGAGGTTCGACCAACTGGAAATCAGTCCTGCAGTCAGTGCTGGGTTGCCTTGGTGAAGTCCCTGAAGAGAGAAGCAGGGACTGATCTATAGCTCATGTGGCAACTGTTGATCAGCACTTGCCTCTTTTTTTCTCTCTGTGCTGGGCCAGCAGCCGCACCTCCATTTCTCTCCAGGCCTCCATCAGGGCTATTGATCAGCCCTGCCTTTCTGATTAGGCCCCATTGATAGAAATGCTGTTTAGCATAGAAATCGTCCAATCATAACCAAATCTGAGTCAACTATGAGGAAGCAATGGCTGCCTAGGAAGCCCAGCTTTTGGTGCTGACTGCCATAGAAATTAACCAATCAAAACCAAATTGGCTGGAGGAGGAGGGCAGTTGTGGATGAGATCAAGCTGGCAGGGATCTGAATGATAAAAAATGTCAAATGATTCAAACATACTTCAAAGAATAGGCCTTAAAAAGAGGTGTCAAATACTAGAATGTGGATAAAGCATCAATAATTTTACCAACTTCAAAAATCATTATAGCAAATAAATTTATTCAGAAATATTTAAATGATTTATTTAATTATGAAAATAATATTTTTCTAGAGTCCATACAATATATACATTCATATTAAAGTGTATTAGTAAATAAATGTTATATATGGTTATATATAATTTTAATAAACATAGGTAGGTCAAAAGTTAGTAAAATGACTATCACTTATTTGAAAAGATTCTCAAATTCATAATTTAAAAATTCACATTAAGTGAAGATAATGTAAGGAGCCTCTGGGACAGCTTCAAGCGTACCAACATCAGAATTGTGGGGGTGCCAGAAGAAGAGAGAGAGCAAGATACTGAAAACCTGTTTAAAGAAATAATGACTGAAAACTTCCCACATCTGGTAAAAGAAATAGACTTACAAGTCGAGGAAGCACACAGAACCCCAAAGAAAAGGAACCCAAAGAGGACTACACCAAGACACATCATAATTAAAATGCCAAGAGCAAAAGAGAAAGAGAGAATATTAAAAGCAGCAAGAGAAAAACAGTTTATTACCTACAAGGGAGCACCCATACGACTGTCAGCTGATTTCTCAACAGAAACGATGCAGGCCAGACGGGAGTGGCAAGAAATATTCAACATGATGAACAACAAGAACCTACAACCAAGAATAATCTATCCAGCAAAGCTATCATTCAGAATTGAAGGGCAGATAAAGACCTTCACAGAGAAGAAAAAGCTAAAGGAGTTCATCAACTCCAAACCAGTATTATATGAGATGCTGAAAGGTACCCTTTTAGAAGAGGAAGAAGAAAAAGGTAAAAGACAAAAAATTATGAACAACAAATGCACATCTGTCAACAAGTGAATCTAAAAATTAAGTGAATTAAAAATCTGATCAACAGAATAAACTGGTGAATATAATAGAATCAGGAGCACAGAAAGGGAGCAAACTGATAATTCTCAGGAGGACAAAAATCATAAAGCATCAAACAGACTGTGAAATTATAGCAGAAAGATTAAAGTTAGGTGAGGTAAATAAGTGATCAATCAAAGGACTTGTATGCATGCTTATAAACATAACCAATGATCACAGACACTGGGGGGTCGGGGTACGCCTGGGAGGGAGGGGGGGCAATGGGGAGATATGTATAAAAAATTAATAAAAATTAATTAAAAAAATAAAATAAAATAAAATAAAAATTCACATTAAAATTTGAATCTAGATTTTACTTATTTAGCTAATAAAAAGTGATAAAAAATAAAGAATATTTTGTGTGGAGGATGGTGATAATATGAGCTTTACTATTAATTCCTGGTGGCAATTAAAAATATTAAACATACTTGGAGCCGAAACCGGTTTGGCTCAGTGGATAGAGCATCAGCTTGTGGACTGAAGGGTCCCAGTTTCGATTCTGGTCAAGGGCATGTACCTTGGTTGCGGGCACATCCCCAGTAGGGGGTGTGCACAAAGCAGCTGTTCGATGTCTCTCTCTCATTGATGTTTCTAACTCTCTATCCCTCCCCCTTCCTCTCTGTAAAAAAAAATCAATAAAATATATTTTTAAAAACATACTTGGAGAAATTTCACAATATCTACTAAAGTATGCATTTATTGTACAGTGTCAAATTTTATTTTACCTTGCAAATATTTGAAAAATATATTTAAGTATATTATCCTAGAAATATCTGATAAAATCTTTTAAAATGTACACAAAGACTAATTAGCTATATTAAATTGCTCTATACACTTATATGTAAGACTAATTAGATATATTAAACCACTTCTAAATAAAGCTATAGTGGTCTATGCTTTAATAAAATGGAGGCTCTGACAACAAATCATAAGCAACTAAAAAAAAAAAAGTAGTTAACTAAAGCTAAAGAAAAACAGGCAATGTAGAATGTAGCACATTATCATTTTCACATCCATGCATTCTCTCCCCTGCACATAGTACTGCTGATATATTTAAACCGCACAGACGATAGTGCAGTGAAAGCCTGGGGATAGAGAAAGGGTGCGAGGTGCAGGGGATAAATAAATGAAAAAAGAGACATCTGTAATTCTTTCAACAGTAAAGATTAAGAAAAAAACCACCACCACCCAGGTGACCTCTGGGAAATTCAGAAGGAAATATTTAACTTCTAGTAGAATGGTTTTCTCTGGGGTCAGAAATTGTGTACCTAATGGGTAATAGTAACTTTTTTTTCCTTCTTTCCCTTCCAGCGTGTATACATCTGTGTGTATTAATCAGAGGTGAATATTACTTATTACAAAAGCAATTAGAAAAATTATAACTATCTATATTATGTATTATCTGTGCTCTTTTTTTATGGAATGGCATATTAAATATAAATTCCTTGCCTTATATATAATAAATTGATTTGATAGTTTTGTTACAATATAAATTATTTTAAAACAAATGTACTATTAATTTCAATGTATCAGTAGAAATGACATATTTTAAAATGGAATGTTCATTTTTGGATAAACACTAAATAATTACAAAAACTAATAAATTATTTTAAGACATTGAAATAGCCCTTCAGTGTGGCTCAGTGGTTGAGCATTGATTGACCTATGCACCAAGAGGTCATGGTTTGATTCTAGGTCAGGGCACATGCCCAAGGATTGGTCTTGATCTCCAGTAGGGGACCATCAGAAGACAGCTAATCAATGTTTCTCTCTTATTGATTTGAAACATCTCTCATTGATGTTTCTATCTCTCTTTCCTTTCTTTTCTCTCTAAAATCAATTTAAAAACATAGATTTAAAAATTGAAGTAAATAAAAACAAATACATCAAAAATTTACAGAGTTCTAAATTACATTATAATGTAATAGTATATAATACAATATTTTAAATATGCTAGCTACTTATTTAACACTAGAGGACTGGTGCACAAGATTCATGTACTGGGGGATGGGGGTTTTACTCAGCGCAGCCTGTGCCCTCTCCCTAGTTGGGGAGCCCTTAGGGAATGTCCGACTAATGGCTTAGATTCACTCCCAGTGCCCCAGCCCCCTGTAGGAACACATTTACCACCAGGGGTAGTTCCTGTATTAAGCATCTGTCCCTAGTGGTCAGTGCACATCATAGCAACCAGTTTTTCTGCTGTTTGGTCAATTTGCATATTAGCCTTTTACTATATAGGATTTTATCTATACTCTAATCTTCAAATGAATAATCTTGTATCTTTTTACTATGTTATTTAGATAACAAGATCATTCATTTGAAGATTAGAGTATAGATAACATCCTATATAGTAAAAGGTTAATATGCAAATGTGATTCCTGTTAGAACATGACTTTAATTACTGATAACATTGAATTTTATAGGTATAAGAACCAATAAATCTGTATAATTTTTAAAAAGACAACACACAATGGCAAGTCATCTGTCTGACATATTTCAAATATTCAGAATGAAATAAATTAATTATTTCTAAATTTCATTAGTCACTCTGTATTACCCTATAAGAAGTATGGATTAGTTGGTTAAAAGGAAAACATTAGAATCAAGGATATTTGCAATATACAGATGAAGTATCATAGAATTTTACACTTGAAACATATATAATTATATTAACCAATACTATACCAATAAAGTTTATTAAAAATAAATTAATTAAAAGAATAAAAGATATACTGTATAATAGAACAAAATAAAGACCTGGAAGCATGTAATACTTGTTTTTAAAATGTAATAAAAGTGACAAATATCTGAAATGTTTATTTACTAAAGAAAATATCCTATCTAATAAAAGAGTAATATGCAAATTGACTGTGCCTCCGCTACAACCACAAGCCATGCCCGCCAGCCACTCCCACCAGCCAATCAGAGTGAGTAGGGAAATAAACCAAACAAGATGGCTTAGGCCACAGAGAAAGCAGGAGGGAGGGTTGGATTGCCCCTGGCGACGGAGGAAGCCAAGCTTTCCACACATTCTGGTGGGCCCAGGCTTCCGCTTAAGGCAACAAAGTTTCATTGGCTGTGAAAGCAGAAGGCTTGGCTCTGCTCCAGGCTACAAAGTTTCAATTATAGAAGATAAATAAATCCCAGATAGCAGGGCCTCCACTTGGGTTGCTGGGGAGCATGGCCAGCCTGCAAACCATCACAGGCCCCTTGCCTAGGTTACCCCACACCCCAAGGGAACACACATCCTTATCCAGGACAGCCTTCAGGGCAAACCAGCAGGCCCTTATCCATGCACCAGGCCTCTATCTTATCTAATAAAAGAGTAATATGCAGATTGACCATCACTCCAACACACAAGATGACTGCTTCCATGTGGTAAAAATATCCTGCCCCCATGTGAACACAAGATGGCTACCACAAGATGGCCAGCAGGGGATGGCAGTTGGCAGAGACCAGGCCTGCAAGGGAGAGCAGTGATGGAGGATCAGGCCAGCAGGGGAGGGCACTTAGGGATGACAGACCAACAAAGGAGAGAAGTTGGGGGTAACCGGGCCTACAGGGAAGGGCAGTTAGGGGAAACCCAGACTTGCTGGGGAGCATAGTTAGCGGTGGCCAAGCCTGCAGGGGAGGGCAGTTAGGGGCAATGATGCTGGCAGGGGAGCAGTTACACATTAATTAGGCTGTCCAGGGAGTGGTTAGGGAGTGCTTAGGCTGGCAAGCAGAAGCAGTTAGGAGGAATCAGGAAGGCAGGCAAGTGAGCAGTTGGAAGCCAGCAGTCCTGGATTGTAAGAGGGATGGCCCACTGTCCATTTAGGCAGTCAGACATCCCTCAAGGGGTCCCAGATTGGAGAGGGAGCAGGCTGGGCTGAAAGACACACCCATTCCCCCCATGCATGAATTTCATGTACTGGGCCTCTAGTATATTAATGAAAAATGTGCTCTAAATGCAAATAGATTAAATATGCTACAACATTATGGATTATAGCCTATATGCTATATGTTCTAATAAATTTAAAATTTTGGATGTAAATATACAGAATTACAACACAAATATTTATGAAATATGCAAGTCATATAATAAATACTTTTTCAGAACATCATTTACATTAATAAAATAATTGATATATCCTAATTATCCAATAGTAGGGATAAGCTTACTGTAGTTTGGTATATACATAAATGAAAATCAAAAATAATACTGAAATGATTTGCATAAATGTTAGTGACTTATTTTAATAGAAAAATTATGATATCAGTAGTGCATTAAACTAAGATTTAAAAACAGACATATCTAATGTATTTTATACAATAATAATAGAAATTACCAGAAATTACAATATTTTAGATATATGTGATATATGTATTATTTTTCAATTGTAGAAAAAAAATGAAATAAAGTAGATACACTTTTTTTTTCTGCCCCGTTATCTGTAATTCTAAATCTAATATTGTTATAAAATATTTGTTCTACCTTTGATTTACTTAAAAGCTGCTAAACCTCAAATGACATACTGCAGGTGAAAATGCTTAACCTCTGAATCATCTGATTAATATTCTCCTAACAATTGACTAACAAAGTTAAAGTTGATTCTTTCATGAATATGGACACTCATCTAGAAAAGTCACATTTATTTAAATAAACCACATTCTGCATAGGATATTTTGATCACTTAAAATGTAAGTATATTTTAAATGAGTAACTACTTGGATATTTGAGTCCATTTATTGAAAGGTAAATGAATGAGAAGCAATAAATTTCAAAAAAAACTAATTAATTCACCCTGTAAATAATGAAAACCATAAACAGGTAAACCTTATTTACGCTATTTTATCTTCCATTATGTTATCATTGTTCAGTTTTCTGAATCATATACTATATAATATGTTGATAAGTTTATTCAGCAAATACATATTTTGAATGTATAATGTAAATCAGAAGCTGAGATGAATACTGGAAACAAAAACAAGAACAAATTTAGCACAGAGTATACTCAGTAAAGGATAGAGTGTACTAAGAGATGATATTTATATATTTGAATAAAAGAGTCATTATATAAAGCCTGCCAAAAAGTTTATAAAGGAAAAGTTTTCAAATGACAAAAAAAGATTGGAAAAGCTAGAATTATTCTTAGAAATCAAAGGGAATAGAAAATGTATAACCCAGATCCATAAAGCAGAATTGAAGTGTACATATGAAAAAGAAGGTATTTCTAAGAAATGAAGTTGAAAAGGCTGTCAGGAGTCATGTCATTGGTACATTCTCTTATATAATATACCAAAATATACATTAAAAATGGGTAGTTACTGAATTGAATTTTGGCAGAAAAATTTTAAAAAAATTATATTTGCAATAAAAATAAAATAAGTCTGGAATATGGAGAATTAACATTATACACAAGCCTCAGTGTTGCACATTCAAATTAAAATACTTTAATAATAATATCAATAGGACTCTGAGCTTAAAGAGACACATCTACAGCAACCATGGATCAAATTTAAGAAAGTGGTGCCTAATGAAATTCAAGAAAAATTAAAATTCTAAGTGCTAGGATCTCAGATTAAAAGACAAGTGAACATAGAAGCAATGGCACTTGACCTGCATATAGTGAAAGGTCTATTATGAGATTCTTATGTAAGGGAAGTTCTTGTGCAAAAAGAGATTAAAATCAATATCATCCCTGATTCCAGGGGAGTGCCTTGTCTTCACCCCAGCATTGAAGGTGACACAATGTAAACAAAATCCAACTAGATAAATATCTGCTTAGTGAGAGATACCAGAGAATAATATAAGCTTTTTATTTAATGTTTAATGGGTGGCAAAGAAATTGTTCATATAATAAAACTCACAATTTAAAATAAAATGATATGGTGGAACTACTAAAATGGTGAAATGAGATCCTCCATCATCTTTCCCTCCATGAAAGCAAGAAAAACTCTGGGGGGGGAAAAAAAGGCAAAATCAACATTTTCAGATCTATGCAAATTACACAAAAGCTTGCAAAAATCTAAGAACTGTTCAATTAAGAACAACTGCTGAGTCTTAGAACAGCAGTGTCTATAGTGTAAATCGACCTTCTTCAGATTCCACGCATTCTCACTTTTCAAATACAGTGGATGTGAAACCAGCAACTTTGGAATTACCTAAAGAAGCTGATAATGTATGGAGTCACTAAAAGTTCGTATTTCCAGAGCACTGTTGTACTTGACCTGTCTTGCAACTCTATTAGAAAGAACCATTCATAGGCATTGCTGTTATTTGTCTGTACTCAAAGCTCAGTTTTGGAAAATATTTTATATTCAAGTTGCTAGTTGAAAAAAAAATCTGTGGCATTTGTTTTAATATTTCAGATGTCTGAGGATCTGTTAACTAGAGCATGGATAAAACTTAAAAGACCTAGAAAATGTTATATTCATAGAGGAATCTTTGAAAAGCTGTACCAGTTTCTGGGGTTTTTAGAAAGTTGCACACATGTACAGAGCTTTATGTATGCACAGGAAATACTTGAGTGGGTCCAAATCTCTCACCTTGGCTATACTTGTAGCCCTTTATCAGCCAGAAAAATAATGCAGATTTGTAAAATACCTAAGAATTAAAGGCGTGCCCAAACACACAGACAAATCTCTTAGGGAAGAGTATATGATTTATTAGTTCAATACACTTAAAGAAATCTCCTGCCATCATTAGATGACCACTTAGCTAATCAAATAGTGATTCTAATAGCTACATAATATAGAAGCAACAAACTTTATTATCCTAAGAAAGTCACTAAATAATCAAATGGTTACAACTACAATTACATTAGCATTAGTAACAAAGCAGGACTTACAACAAACTTTAGGGCAGAGGACCATCTATATACTGTATATAAAAGCCTAAGAAATGGCTGAAACCAGTTTGGCTCAGTAGATAGAGCATCGGTCTGCAGACTGAAGGGTCCCAGGTTTGATTCTGGTTAAGGGCATGTACCTTGGTTGCGGACATATCCCCAGTAGGGGGAGTGCAAGAGGCATCTGAATGATGTCTCTCTCTCATCGATGTTTCTAGCTCTCTCTCCCTTCCTCTCTGTAAAAAATCAATAAAATGTATTTAAAAAAAAAAAAGCCTAAGCAATCATCACAAATGAATGACCAGTCACCATGACATGCACTGAACACCAGAAGGCAGACACTCAAAACAGGAGCTTCCCCCTGGTGATCATTGCACTCCCAGAGTCAACCTCCTGCAGCCCCACCCTCTGGCTAGCCCACCAATTGGCCCTAATCCAGGGGGGCCGGCCAACCTCCCACAGTTACTCTCCCTAGCTGGCTTGCCCCCCAACAGGCCGGCCAACCTCCCAAGATCTCTCTCCGACAGGTTCTGATCAGAGGGCCAGCCAACCAACCTCCCAGGGTCCCTCTCCCTGGCCAGGTGACTCCCCGATAGGCTTAAAATTGCCAGCCAATACTAGGGACCCCAGCCATGCATGAATTCATGCACTGGACCTCCAATGTGATATATGAATATGCAACAGAATATTCCATAAAGTGTCAAGTTTTCACAAAAATTATAAATAAGCAAGAAAGTATGGTAACAACATGGGAGAGGGGCAGTGGGGAAGCAATCCATAAAAATTGTCCCACAGGGAAGACAGATGTTACACAGACAAAGATTATAAATCAGCATTATAAGTGCATTCAAAGAATAAAACAAATAACTAACATACCTAAGAATAAAATAAAAGTATAATAACCATACCTCACTTAATAGAGAATATCAAAAAAGGAGTAAAGAACTAAATAAAAAATTGAAGTTTAGGGGCACAATAAACAAAAAATTCAAAGTACACTAAAGGAGCTCAACAGCAAATTTGAACAGAAGAATCAATAAAATTCAAAATAGGTCAATTAAGATTATCCAGAGGGAAAGAAAGGAAAAAAAAAAAAGAAGAAAAAAGACAGAACCTGTGCAACACCATCACGTGCAACAACATATTCACAGTAAACTCTCAGAAAGAGTGGTAAAGAGGAAAGGAACTACATATACGTATATTTGAAAAAAATCTGTGGCATTTGTTTGAATAATGGCTGAAAACTTTGAAAATGTGATAAAAAAAATTAGTAACCTACACCCTACCCAAGAAACTAAATAAATTATAAGTAGGATTATATGGAAGAGATCCATACCTCATCTCATAATGGTAAAAATTTTAATAAACACGGGATGACACTCTTGAAAGTAGCAAGAGAAAACTATGTCATCATATAAAGATTTCATAAAGGTCAGAAGGAAATAGGGGACGATCTTCAAAAGTAGAGGAAAGTAGACTGTCTACAAAGAAAATTTTATCTAGAACCTATGCTTCAAAAATGGAGAAATTAAGACATCTCATGATAAACAGCAAATGAGAAAGCCTGTGGTTGGCAGACCTACCCTTCAATAATTATGAAGTGAGTTAGTAAGACTGAAATGAAAGAACAATTCAACTCAAATAAGCACCATGAAATAAAAAACATTTACAAATTTCCATAAATATAAAACACAACAAAACAGCATCAGGTTTTTTTTTTTATAACTGTTTTCTCTTATTTTTAAAATTTAATTTTATAAATAAATAATTATAAAACCATATTGATGGTCTAGCAATATATAAAGAGTAGAGGCCTGGTGCACAAAATTCATGCATCGGGGTGGGGTGTCCTTAAGTCCAGCTTGCTCCCTCTATAATCTGGGACCCCTTGAGGGATGTTTGACTGGACAGTTGGATATCCCTCTCACAATCCAGGACTGCTGGCTCCCAAATGCTCACCTGTCTGCCTGCCTGATTGCCCCTAACCACTTCTGCTTGCCAGCCTGGTTGATGTATAACTGCTCCCCTGCCAGTCTATTTGCCTCTAACTGTCTTCCATTGTGAGCCTGGTCACCCCTAACTGCCTTCCCCTGCAGGCCTGGGTCTCCACCCCCCAATTGCCCTTCCCTGCAGGCCCGGTTGCCCCCAACTTCCCTCCTCTTCCAGCCTGGTTACCCCTAACTGTCCTCCCCTGCAGGCTTGGTCACCCCTAACTGCCCTCCCTTGAAGGCCTGGTTCCTCCCAACTGCCTTCCGCTGCTGAATTGATCATCCCATAACTGTCCTTCCTTGCAGAACTGGTCCCTCCCAACTGTCCTCCCCTTCTGGCCATTTTGTGGTGGCCATCTTGTGTCCACATGAGGGCAGGATCTTTCTCTTTTTTCATTTTTTAAAAATATATTTTATTGATTTTTTTACAGAGAGGAAGGGAGAGGGATAGAAAGTCAGAAACATCAATGAGAGAGAGACATCGATCAGCTGCCTCCTGCACGTCCCCTACTGGAGTTGTGCCCTCAAGCAAGGTACATACCCCAGACCAGAATCGAACCTGGGACCTTTCAGTCTGAAGGCCGATGCTCTATCCACTGAGCCAAACTGGTCTTGGCGAGGGCAGGAACTTTTGACCACATGGGGGCAGTCATCTTGAGTTTTGAGTGATGGTCACTCTTTTATTCGATGGGATAGAGGCCTGGTGCATGGGTGGGGCCAGCTAATTTTCCCTGAAGGGTGTCCTGGATCAGGGTGGATGTTCCCTAGGGTCATGAGTGGCCTGGGCGAGGGGCCTGTGATGGTTTTCAGGCTAGCCACACCTCCCAGCAACCCAAGTGGAGGCCCTGGTATCTAGGATTTATTTATCTTCTACAATTGAAACTTTGTAGCCCGGAGCAGAGCCAAGCCTTCTGCTCACATGGTCCTTGAAACTTTGTTGTCTTAAGCTCTGGCCAGGGTGTGTGAAAAGATTGGCTTCCTCCATCAGGAGGGGCAACCTTCACTTCGTTGTGGCACCCATTAAAACTTTGTTGCCTTAAACAGATGCCTGGGCTGACCAGGGTTTGTGGAAAGCTTGACTTCCTACATCGCCAGGGGCAACCCAAGCCTCCCTCCTGCTCTTTCTGTGGCCTTAGCCACTTTTGTTGGGTTAATTTTAATACTCACTCTGATTGGCTGGTGGGGTATGGCTGGTGGCTGTGGCTTGTGAGTGTAGCAGAGGTTCAGTCAATTTGCATATTACTCTTTTATTAGGTAGGACTGTCACATGAAGACACAATATAGCCGCCTCCATGTGATCAAAGATGACTGCCCCCCATGTGAACATAAATGGCCACCACAAGATGGCCAACACAAGATGGCCTGCAGGGGAGGGCAGTTGTGGTGAAGTTAGAGGTGACCAGGCCAACAGAGGAGGGCAGTTGGGAGTGACCAGGCTGGCAGAGAAGGGCAGTTGGGGGAGAGGACACCAGCAAAGGAGAGCAGCTGAAGGGGCCAGGCCTCAGAGGATAGCAGTTGGAGGGGACCAGTCCTGCAGGGAAGGGCATTTGTGAGGGACAAAGTCTGCAGGGGAGGGTTGTTGGGGTGGATCAGGCCAGCATGAGAGGACAGTTGGGGGGGACCAAGCCTGCAAGGGAGGATAGTTGGGGAGTACCAGGCCTGCAAGGGAGGGCAGTTGTGGGCTATCAGGCAAGCAGGGAAGGCAGTTAGGGGTGACTGGGCCAGCAGAGCAGAGCAGTTGAGGGAGACCAGGCCAGCATGGGTGAGCAGTTGGGGGAGACAAGGCCTGGGGAAGGGGGCAGGCCTGCAGGAGAGGACAATTAGGCAATCAGGACATCAGGGAGGGCAGTTAGGAGTGACTGGGCCAGTAAGGAAGGTAATTGGGGTAGTTCATGGCAGCAGGGAAGGGCAATTGGATGGGACCAGGTCTGCAGGGGAGGGAAGTTGTGGGGGATCAGTCCAGCAGGTGAGGGCAGTTGGCAGCCAGCAATCCTGGATTGTGAGAGGTATAACTGAGCACCCGTTTAGGCTTGATCTGAGACCTAAATGGGTGGTTAAACATCTCTCAAGGTGTCCCAGATCAGAGAGGGTGCAGGTTTGACTGAGAGACCCGGGTCCCCTCTTCCATGCCCAAATTTTGTGCACCGGGCCTCTAATTGTTATAATAAAATACCATACATTTAGGAATGAGGGTATAGAATAAAATAGAGCAATGTTCCTGTATACTAAGTTAATATTAATTAGATCACCATTCTTTTAATTTATAATATAATTGCTTTAGCAGCCACTTTTCACAGTACAGTTTTCTATATGCATTAGAGTAATTTTAGGTTTATACTAAATAAGACTGGGAAATGCATACATTCACCAGCCATCATGAGTAAACAAAAGCACACGACTTCCGTGTGGCTTAGCATCCATGGGAATATAGGTCACCACTCATTAAAACCACTGTAGTAAGTCACACCACTTGATAACAGAACCAATTACCAATTACTGCATTTGATGTGGTATGATCACCTGCTAATGATTCACCAAACATTGTTTACAAACAGTGACTCTTGGATTTAAATATGTAGACTATAGTTATAGATATGTAATATCTAGTTATGTTGGCAAAATTACTAAGGTTTTTTCCTACTTGCTAAAATTTGTTTAAAAAAACTTAATTAATAACAAAAATTAACCTGTTAATATATATATATATTATATATATATATGTATATATATATATATAATAAATAAAAGTTTAAGTGACCATTATGATACAATGACTGAAATGACCGGAATAACCAGTTGACCAGTTGCTATGATGTACACTGACCACCAGGGGCAAACACTTAATGAAAGAGCTGCCCCCTTGTGGTCAGTGCATTCCCACAGCCAACCTCTCATGGCTCCTCCCTCCAGCCGGCCAGCTCCCTGATGGCCCAGATAGGGGGTTCGATGGCCAACCTCCTATGGTCCCTCCCCCATGACGGGTGGTCCCCCTGATAGGCCTTGAATGCCAACCAGGCTGAAGGACCCCACCCATGTACAAATTTCTGCACAGGGTCTTTAGTTTAATTATAAATAAATCTTGGTTAAAAGAATTTCTAAATTAGCAGGGTGTTCATTTTCACATATGATATATGGGCTCGAAATTTTGTTCATTAAATCTGAAATTTGTTAAATCATCTGCAAAATCGAAGTTTTATATAACAATAATGTGAAATCTACATATTGATACCTAGAAAATTTATACTCTTATTTTATTGGAAATATGAGGTAGAGCTATATGCCCATATTTAAGAGTTGATATGAGTTATAGATATAAAACCTTAACTCCAAATTCAAATATTTGTAAACTGTCTACAAATAAAATAAAGATATACACATACTAGAGGCCTGGTGCACAAAATTTGTGAAAGGGGCAGGGGTGTCCCTCAGCCTAGCCTGTACCCTCTCCAATCTGGGACCCCTATAGGGATGTCCAACTTCCCGTTTAGGCCCTGATCCCAATAGGATCCCACTCACTATTGGGATCAGGGCCTAAATGGGAAGTCGGACATCCCTCTCACAATCAAGGATTGCTGGCTTCCAACTGCTCACCTGCCTGCCTTCCTAATTGCCCCTAACCGCTTCTGCCTGCCAGCCTGATCACCTCCTAACCACTCCCCTGCCATCTTGATTGATGACTAACTGCTCCCCTAACTGCCTGATTGCCTCTAACTCCCTTCTCTTGCAGGTCTGGTCATCTCTAAATGCCCTTCCCTGCATGCCTGGTCCCCCCAAACTGCTCTCCCCTGCAAGCTTGTGTCCCCTCCAACTGCCCTTCCCTGCAAGCCTGGTCACCCCCAACTTCCCTCCTCTGCCAGCCTGGTCATCCCTAACTGCCCTACCCTTCAGGCTTGATTGTCCCCAACTTCCCTCCCTTGCAGACCTGGTCCCTCACAACTACCCACCCCTGCAGACCTGATCCCTCACAACTGCCCTCCCCTGCTAGCCAGATAATCCACAGCTGCCCTTCCCTGCTGTCCATCTTGTGGCTGCCATCTTGTGTCCACCTGGGGGCAACCATCTTTGACCACATGGGAGCAGCCATCTTGTGTGTTGGAGTAATGGTCAATCTGCATATTACTTTTTTATTAGTTAGGATAGAGGCCTGGTACATGGGTGGGGGCCAGCTGGTTTGCCCTGAAGGGTGGGGATTACCTTGGGGTGTGGAGAAGTTTTGGGGCTTGTGCTGATTTGCAGGCCAGCCACACTCCCCGACAACCAAGTGGAGGCCCTGGTATCTGAGATTTATTTATATTCTATAATTGAAACTTTGTAGCCTTTAATGGAGGCCTGGGCTAGCCAGAGCAGGTGGAAAGCTTGGCTTCCTCCCTCACAGAGGGAACCCAAGCCTCCTGTTCACTCTGTGGCTGTTGCCATTTTTGTTGGGATTTATTTATCTTCTTTAATTGAAATTTTGTAGCCTGAGTGGAGTCCAGGTCTGGCCAGGGTGTGCAGGAAGTGTGGCTTCCTCCATTGCCAGGGAAACCCAAGTCTCCTATTTGCACCATGGCCGCAGCCATCTTGGTCGAGTTAATTTGCATATTCACTCCCAATTGGCTGGTGGGCATGGCTTGTGGGTGTGGCATTGGTATGTTAGATTTACATATTAATCTTTTATTAGATAGGATTATTTAGAGACATGTAGGCCAAAACTAAATTAAAAAGCTAAAATGATAAAAAGTTCTTGCAGAAATCATGCCAGTGTAATTTTGATTGCATATATTTTGTGTGTATGTGTTTTTTTTTAAATATATTTTACTAAATTTTTATAGAGAGGAAGGGATAGGGACAGAGAGTTAGAAACATCGATGAGAGAGAAACATCAATCAGCTGTCTCCTGCATATCTCCCACTGGGAATGTGTCCACACCAAGATACATGCCCTTGACCGAAATCGAACCTGGGTCCTTTCAGTCCCCAGGCCGACTCTCTATCCACTGAGCCAAACCTGTTTTGGCTTGATTGCATATTTTTGATAAAAAAATAAATGTAATAGAAAATAACTAAAAATAACTGGAGAGTATTATACTAAGCAGAATATTACAGAGAAAGACAAGTATCATATGATCTCATTTATATATAGAATCTAATGAAAAAAATTGAATTGACAAAATGAAAAGATCCAGAGATATTGATGCATTCAGTATGTCAGAGGGGGAGTGGGCAGGGCAGGCAGAGATTAATGTATTTATATGCACATATGCATAGCTCATGGACAGACAATAGTGCTGGGAAGGTCTGGGGAGGGGTTGGGAGTGGGGTATAGAGGCCTAATGGGGAAGGGACATCTATAATATTTTCAACAATAAAGATACATTTTAAAAATTAAATTAATTAATATATATATATGATTCAATGTCTGAAAAATTTAATAGTGATAAAATTTCTACTCTTCTGAACACTTGAAATAATCTCATACTTTTGAAATATAAACATACTTTTATAAAGTGAGTAAATCTCCTTAGTTTTCCACTCCTTTTTATGTGTAATTAGAAATATATGAACAGATGGGCTATCTAATAAAATAGAAGAGATATTTTTCCCATTCGTTTTGTCAAATTTATAAGTTCAAAAGCCATTTGGCCTTTAGAAGTAATACTAAAAATTAATTGGTAATCAAGTAACTTGTTTTTGTTTTTTTGGAGTACATAATTAACCTTTCCAACATCTGATGTCATGTCCAAATAGTAATTCAAGCCCAATTTTTTTTCTGTTAATTATTACAAATATATTCAACAAATAGAAGACATTAGTTGCAAGTACTACTTTGAACCTGCAATCAAACAATATTTTTGTTTGTGTTCTGAATATATATTTATTTTATGATGAACTCAATTTAATTGCTTTTACATCCCTATTAGTGGAAATGTAATCATAATGTCTGTTATTTCTTATTCATTTTCCACATACCTTTAAGAACTCTGGATATAAATTTTTTAAAAATATGATTCCATTCAGTAGTTTCAAAATGATTATAAAACAAATGTCTAGATCTACTTATGCTGTATTTTGAAATCCATACCAGTTGGTGGCCTACATCTCAGCTTGATGCCACAAAGATTATTTTAGTGTAGGACTTTAATTTTTGCCACTTCTGTTAAGGTTGACTGAAAAAGTGTCTTATTGTTTTTACTTAAATTTGCATGCTATAGTTCAGATATAATAAAGCTTCCATGTTGTGCTTCCTGCATTCATATGTGAGGGTACACTGAAAACAGTTCATTTGTACATTACTAATTTTGCAAAATCAGCGGGAAATATTTTATTATATTTCTTTGCATAATTGTCTCGTCAATCAAAAAGAAAGGTGTAACATTTGTCTTGTCTCTTTAAAAGAAGGGGGAAAAAACAATTGTAAAACAAAGCTAAAGGTATAGCAGACTATAATAACAATCTACCAAGATCTTTAATCATAATATCAATATTCGTTAACATTTTATATTGCCTACCTACAGTCTAATTACTCACGTACATCATAGGTGCCCTCTCTTTTTCTTCCTGATGACCAGTGAATACCATTCCTTCTTCTTATAATGAAGACAATAGCAATGATCTAAGTGTGTGTATCTTGGGCCAAAACAATAAAAATACAAAGGAAAATTGATTTTAAAAGCTTTAACTAAAAGCCTATGAAATGAGGAAAGAGCCCCCCCTCCATCCTGCTTCTCCTGTGGCTCTGTTCCACTGATTAGAATGTCCTTGGCAATAGAGGTCACGTTAATTTTATCACATCCAAGGATTCTAGGTGAAATATGTGGCACATGTGCAGGCTGCATGCTCGTTTGTCACATTATTACTTGCTGTCACTTTTGAAGGTAGGTGTCTTTTTGAAGAATGTGCCACAGCTAGAGGGTCATGTTATTTGCATAAAGCTCTGAAAGCTGTCTTTCCAGAGAGAATGACTGGGATGTTGCTTCATTTTCTGTTTACAAAAAGCACATAGCAGACAGCTGTCAGGAGCTGATGCTGACTTTCTTGTACATGGATAGTTCTCAAAAAGAAAAAAAAATACTTAAGAACATATTAATGAATTTTAAGTAAAGATTCCAGTTACCGGTCTGCATGTTAATTTAACCATTCAGAATAAAGTAGTTCTGGTCTGCTGTCAGAAGATATTTATGCTTTATATTGTCAAAAGATGCCTATAAATTGAAGTGATTTATATAAGCTTCCATTGCTTTTGGTGGATAACCAAATAATTTCCTTCCTGTACAAAATTAGAGGAAGAAGATAAAGCTATATTTTGAAGCTATTACAATGTTCGCTAAAGATCTTAGGAAGATTTTCAAAGTAATGCAAGTACAGTGGTACCTCGAGATACGAGTGCCCTAACATACGAGATTTTTGAGATACGAGTAACATTTGAGATAGGAGTAATCGCGTGGATCAGCCGGCTGCACACAACCCACCAGTTTACCGCGACTCGAGCATCTCATAGTTTCCTTCGCCTCAAGGTTACGGAATTAATTAAACTTGTATCTCGAGGTACCACTGTATAAATATTGTTACTGGAATAAAAAAATTGTATGTTTGTATGTATGTATGTGTAGGAACTTATTTTAAATAAAATAACATTTTAAAAAATAAATAATTTTACAGTTGGATAAATATATTTTTAAAATAATGCATAAGATTAAATTTAAATAGAACCTATGATTTTTAAAACTCTGTTCAATGAAATTACTCTAACCTATAGCAACAAATTTTAAAAAGCCATGTTTTATCTTTCCTATGTACTGAGGATATTTAGTATAATTAAGAAAAGTTGAGAACAGTATGGAGTTTCCTCAAAAACCTAAAAATGGATCTCCCATTTGATCCAGTAATCCCACTCTTAGGAATTTATCCTAAGAAATCACAAACACCAATCAGAAAGGATTTATGCACCCCTATGTTCATAGCAGCACAATTTACAATAGCTACAATTTGGAAACAGCTTAGGTGCCCGTCAGCAGCTGAGTGGATCAGAAAACTGGTACATCTACACAATGGAATTCTATGCTGCCATTAAAAAGAAGGAATTCTTACCATCTGCAGCAACCTGCATGGAACTGGAGAGCCTTATGCTTAGTGAAATAAGCCAGTCTATGAAGGAGAAGCACCACATGATCTCACTCATTTGTGGATAATAAAGAACATTGTAAACTGATGAACAAAAGGATAGATACAGAGACAGTAAAGCTTCAAACAGACTGTGAAATTTTAGCAGGAAGATTAAGGAGAGGTGCGGTAGATAAGAAAGAGATGAATCAAAGGACTTGTATGCATGCATATAAGCATAACCAATGAACATAGACACTGGGGGGTTGGGGTATGCTTGGGAGGGAGGGGGGGCAACGGGGAGATATGTATACATGTAACACAATAAATAAATAAATAAATAAATAAATAAATAAATAAATAAATAAATAGAAAAGTTTATATATACACCATATGATCTGATTATTTTGATTTCTTATAAGACAGATATATTTAATCAAGGTACAGGATATAAACAACATATTCTATATAATAAAATCTAATATGCAAATTGGCTGAATGGCATAATGACCACTCACTATGACACACACTGATCACTAGGGGGCAGATGCTCAATGCAAGACCTGCCCCTTGGTGGTCAGTGTGCTCCCACAGGGGGAGTACTGCTCAGCTAGAAGCCCGGAGCCATGCTCACTGTTGGTGAGCACAGGGGTGGTGGGGAGCACAGGAGTGGTGAAGAAGCCCTGAGAGCTCCCAGACTGCAAGAGGACACAGGCCAAGCTGAGGGACCACCCTGAATGCACGAATTTTGTGCATTGGGCTGCTAGCCACTTATAATGTGTTTCCCAGCTTATTATTTATTTTGGTGGATTAAAGATGACTATACATTCTTTGATATAATATACATCAAGAGATGTGTATTTCACCTCCCCCTGAATCTGGACAAATAGTGGGACTTCTTTTACCATGCTGTGTGGCAGAGGAATTGTCATTACAATTTCCAGGCCTGGTCCTTAGAGGTTTGGGGATCTTCAGCTTCCTCTCTCATAGAACATTTCCTGAACTAGCAATTTAAGATGTTTAATTATGGAGATAGACCACATGGAAAGTCTTCATGGATAATAGGAACAGAGCATCCCAGCTGAGCTCAGACTTCCACTCATTCAGACAATGGGCCAAATATGTGAGCATAGCCTCTTTGGACCCTGCAGCCCACCCAATGCAGTTGCCAACTGAATTCCATTAGGCAACTTACTAAAAGTACATGGAGCACACAAAACAGATAAATTGCCTACTTGAACTCGGCCTGAATCCCTGCCAAAGACCATGAGTATGATAAAATGATTGCTGTTTTATAATTCAAATTTGGGGTGATGTGTTATCAACAATTAATAAATTTTAAGTATGTGTGTTTTAAATCATAAGTATTGGTAATTCTGAAGTAATTTTTGAGCACAGTTTTTCTTTATAAGCAAGGCCTGAAATGATTATAATAATTAAACACAGTACTCTCCATTTCTACAATCCAGTGAAAACAAGTTGATTGTTGTGAAAAGAATTATTGGAAAAAAAGAATGGTTATTTTTCCCTAGCCACATGTGGCTTGCGAACTGTGCTTTGCCACTCTGTTGACTAATGAGTTTGCCAACCAATGGACTAAACTAAATGTTACCATGTAGTTGAAAGCTGTGAGGATTAGGCAATTGTGGCATATTGTGTGCAAAGTTAAAAGCTAATATATGAGAGTGGCTGGCAAACTCATTAGTCAACAGAGCTCCAAACCATGGCTCACGAGCCGCATCAACCCACAGTTTGCCGACCACTGCCCTAGCTGGTTTGGTTCAGTGGATAGAGCATCGGCCCATGGACTGAAAAGTTCTGGATCTGATTTTGGTCCAGGGCACATGTCTGGGTTATATGCTTGATCCCTAGTAAGAGGAACGCAGGAGGCAACTGATCAGTGATTCTTTCTCAGCATTATTGTTTCTCTCTCTCTTCCTCTCCTTTCCTCTCTGAAATCAATAAAAACATTAAAAAAAAAGAATGGGTATTGTGCTATTAGATAGACAAATATTTATTAGATCTCTTTCGATTACTGATTTATTTCAATGCTTATAACAACAGGATTGATTTGACTGGCAATATAAAGACAGAGATTGTATCAATTGGAACTTTTTATTATATTGAATGATCAAAATCATAATTTTTTAAATTGCTTCTGAATTATATACAAACGGTTTCTTTTAAAAAGTATGGTGTCATATTGCCAAAGCCGGTTTGGCTCAGTGGATAGAGCATCCGCCTGCAGACTGAAGGGTCTCAGGTTTGATTCCAGTCAAGGGCATGTATTGGGCTGCTAGCTACTGGCACATCCCCACTAGAGGGCGTGCAGGAGGCAGCTGATCGATGTCTCTCACTGATGTTTCTAACTCTCTATCTCCCTCCCTTCCTCTCTGTAAAAAATCAATAAAATATATTTAAAAACAAACAAACAAACAAAAATATGGTGTCATAGAATATTTGGTGAAGTGTATCTTTGTGTGTGTTTACTAAAGAGAAAGACTTTCATTTAAATGTTGCTATCCACTCCTGTTTTATAGTGTTGAAGACAGGTAGTTGTTTTAGAACATGGCCTCCAGAGGCAGCTAACTTGATTTAAAAGTCACTTTTTACTTCTTAAGTAAAACAGTCCAGTCATTTTATTCTGTGAGCCAAAGTAAATTATGAATAAAGATAGTTTCTACCTGAAGTTTCGTTGTGCATATTAAATGCTATGATTGATATAAATTTGTTAACACAGTCTCTGTCAAATAAATTAACTGGCAAGATACCAGCAACAATTTGAAAATATTTGAATATGATCTTTTATTCTATGATTTTTTTCTATTTTCTATATTTGCTTTGTCAAAGACCAACTATCTCCTTAGCTCTTGATAAGCAGGTGTCCAAACCTTTACATAGAAGCCAAGAAAATGGGATGAAGATGACCTCCTAATTTCTCCTTGTGTATGAGAATGACCTATTAACTTCTCCTTTGAATTTCAAAGGAAAGAGAGCATCAGCTGGCTTTAAGTCCAGAGGGGAGCCTTATCCTGAGGATGGTATGTACACTAGTCACCCAGACTTAATATCTACATCTGATGGTGCTAAAGCGGGATTCATTCTATGCAGAGGTAGCCACCTTTCCTGATTGCACAGCTTCTTTTCGACTGGTAAAATAATACATTCTGAATACATAGGAAATTTACAGCACCATTTTAAAATTAAAATAGAAAAAAAATCAGTTCTAACTTAATCTCTTTCTTTTACACATACACAACCCTCACACATGCATGCACATGAGCATACACACTCCAACTCATTTGAATCTATCAAGCCATGTTACAATGTGCTGAAGAACATATCCTTTTTATAATGTATTGAATTTTATGGGACTCAATACTTTGCTAGATTTGTTAGTCTGTACTCCACATTATTCTGAGGTATTGGGAAATTCATTTAGCTTTACTAGCCCTCAAATTCTTCTGAGCACTGTGGAGCTTTCTGAGCACAATCTACAATGCAGTCTAGTTCTTAAACTCTTCTTACCAACAACTTTATGTAAGCAATAACTATTCTGTTATTTTAACGAAAATAATCATTGATAAAAAAAATATTGCCTAGTCTCAGTGTCCAGATGGCCCTGATACATGGAGTGCATGCCCTTATGTGTTTGGTATTAGTCTGGTGTGCTTAGAAGCCAAGTTCATCAAACATTTTAGCAAAACGATATCTGATTGCCATTGTCAAGTTAGTTCTTGGTCAATTTCTAAAACATAATTTTCCTTAATCCTATGTAATAAAAGGTTAATATGCAAATTTCTCTCTTGAGAGTTCAACCAACCGAGATTTCGACCCACCATGAATTTGACCACTCTCTATGATCACCAGGGGACAGTGCAAAATAAAGGAAGGTCCCAGCTGGCAGCTGATAGCCAAGGGAAGGAAGTCCCCAATCAGCCCTGATCCCGGAATCAAGCCTAGGGACCCTACCAGTGCAAAAATTTCGAGCATCTGACCCCTAGTGGTATATAATGCTCAAACAAGTTATCAATAGAAAAGTAAGTGGAATAGCTATGTAAAATTTTCTGAGTAGTGATTTACACAGGTACACATGCAAACTTATCCAGTACCAACTACATTTATTTATAACCAGCATATAGAATAGTGTTGTTAAAATATCAGTGCATTTCATGAAGTATGTTGTAAAAATGTTTAGGCATTAGAATCCCAGTTGAATACTTATTGTCTAGGCAGCCTTGAATTCAGTTTGACACTTTCATATTTTCAATCAATAATTAGTAAATAATGCATATAAAGCTCTTAATATTTTCTGACAATCCATCCAATGCCCCTTTCCTATAGTTGTTATTGTATTTTATTTGTTTGCAAATTTAATTTGTATTGCTTTTTATTTACTCCACAATGTTTTATAAGATGTATTCATGTTGTAGTATGTAACTCCAGCCAAACAAACAATTTTATATGTATAAAGTTTATATATAATATTTGAAGCACAAATTAATATTTTATAAAGTTAAACATGTAGCTCTAGCCAGTTTGTCTCAGTTGATAGAGCTTTGCCCTGCTGACTATAGGGTCCTGCATTTGATTCCAGGCAATGGCACATGCCCAGGTTGCTACATCAATCCCCAGTAGGGGGCGTGCAGGAGATCAATGATTCTGTCTCATCATTGATGTTTCTCTCTCCCTTTCCCTTCCTGTCTGAAATCAATAAAAATATATTAATTTTTAAAAAGCCAAATATGTATTAGGTCTTGAGGGAAGCCTCATAATATATCCATAGAGTGTTATTCTCTGACAGCATCTCTGATTAAATGAGAGCAATAAAATATAATTTTTAAAAATATATCTTAAAAGTATAATATAATAATTACTTGAGCTAAATAGAAAGCATAGGGAAATTATAAAATAATTAAAATATAAGGGCAATTAAAGTACTACAAAAACACTTTGTGTGACAGTGTCACTTCTTTAATGTTTTAGTTATGTTTACCAGAAACTAAGAACAAAATTTTAAAAATAGTCTAAGTATTCAACTGTAAAATTTTGAGCAATAGAAGAAAGCCAAATTAAAAGATGAAAGGAAATGATAAGAATAAGAACAAAAAATTCAAAGAGGGGAACAGGAAAATGTAGCGCAGCCAAGTAAGACAAAAATATGAATCTTAGAAAATTATTAATAAATAAACAAATTTTGCAACATGAAACAAGAAAAAATATTTTAAAAGTAAGTATATATATTAAGAAGAAAAAGCAACTAGAGATACAGTCAATACTATTTGCTCTTAGTCTCAGATTAATGAACCTTAGAACTTTGAGTTAGTTAAGAAAATAGTTGAGTATTAATATTTTGTGCCAAAATATGATTTAGCAAAGAGTAAATTAGAAACTGAACTGTAATTTAAGAAAGGCCATTTACATTGATTTAGGTAGTGTTATTTGGCTACCCTTTAGGAAAGATAAAAATAATTTATGCAAATTAGTTGTAACTAGAATGAAAAAAAACTAACAAAGATAGGTTAAAATACCCAATTTAGTTTTGATGTTTGGCCTAAGGGATTAATGCTAACAAAGAAGATCTAATATTAACTGATTATTCAAGGCCCTCTTACAGAGCAACCATCAAGAGTAACCCAGTCAAGCCTTATCTCTATTTACTTCAGTTCCCACAAAAAATATAAAACAAAAAACTCAAAATTTGAACCATTTCATCTCTAAATGTGGCTCAATGTCACATTCTACAAAGTTACACAATGCAATCAATATACAGATGATGTATCATAGAATTTTAGTCTTGAAACCTATATAATCTTATTAACCAATGTCACCTCAATGAATTTAATTAACATTAAATTAATTGATTTTTAAAAATAATCCATTATCTCTCTGAACTCTACCAGAAGCAGTTTTTAATATCCTCTATAGGATTTCTTATGTTCCTGTCACTTTATATATCTCTATTCAAAACTGGATGTCACTTAACATTACTGTGTTCTGTGCAACTTCCATAAGTGGTCTGTTGTTTTCTCTTTCTCCCATATCTCACATTAATAGATCATGTAGGCAGAATAAGAGCCCTCCTGATTGACATTTTTAATGTTGGTTTCTCCTGATTTCTAAACTTCTCTATCTACTCACTGTGAAATAAATAGTACAAATCTATTCTACCCACTATCCCCCATTGTTTTAGCAATCTACCAAAGACTGGTATCACATTTCCTTCCCAACATTTATCCTGCATTATATCGATTGCTATAGATGTTTCCATTAAAATATTCTAATTTTTTATATCTGAGATGTCTTCTCCCTTCAATGTCTTATCTTTCAGTCCATCTGTTGATCCTCTTCCCATAGTCAAACTCAAGTTATTATTTCTTTTCATAATCATTGAAAAATAAATTAGAAGTACTCATTAAGACAAAACCACACTTAGCCTCATTATTTTGGAAGGATACTTATGTCTATGAAGGGATTAAATGCCAAGCTGGAATTCTTAAAATTTGTTTTAAGCATTCGACATTCGGAGCACCAGATATTAACTTTCCAAATCACTCACTATGGAATTCCAATTTAACAATTTGGAACTCTGCCAGAACCTCAAATCCACGGTCCTTACACTCTCTGTCCTTCCCCGTCCCTATCACTCTCCACTTTCCTCCTCCACTCATGTCCTTATTTCTCTTCTTTTCTTATATATATGTAAATATATAAGCAACTATCTTATTCCTTGCTCTCCATCAAACATTTTTGGGAAGGCATAAACAATAATTTAAATTCAGACTTTTTCTTTAACTGTTGCCAAATAGTTGAATAATGCTGGTAAAAAACACAAAATCATGCTGATTTTAAATTCATTACACAATCCAAGGAGGCAACTCAATGCTGATGTCAATCACTTTCCATTTCCTTAGTTTTTATATTTTCCTACACTATAATACTTCATACATTTCACACTCTACTAAATCTTTAGTAGCCTTCCTTGGCACACACTTTCAGCTTGCTTGCTCGTTTCTCAATTTACTGAAGAAATAGAAATAATCAAAAAACTATGATGTTTGTTATAGTACCTAGGTACTTCCAAACTACCAGATATTCCATTGTATCTTCATATCTCAAAGTGTAGGCTTAGTCCTGTGGGATCAAGTGAGAGTATAGCCCAAACCCTGTTTCTAGCCAGTGAAACAGTGTCTGCCTGGCCAGTGTCCACAAAGAACAGAGAAGCACAGATCCAAATGTTTTTTCCATCCTTGTTGGCCAACAAGCATCATCAGACTCTGTCCCTTGGCCTGCATGCAGGCCATTCCCAGCATAGCGCCCCCCTCCCCAACTCCTCTACTAGATAAGTCTCTGACAGACCCTGGCCAAGTGCTGAAACTCACCTCACCTGCCACCATTTGGTCTTCCCTAATGTGTAAGTCATAAAGGCTATGTCTTTCCCCCACATGTTTTTTATTTGTTTGTTTGTTTGTTTTTGTTTGTTTTTTTGACTATCAAAGAACAGCATGATGCTCCTGGAATTGGCATTCCTACAGTACAAATACTCAGACTTTGTTTCTGCTCTATCTACACACATTTTCTTATTGATATTCTCTTTACTGAAATATTTAAATAGCATCTATATTATGGTGTAACTACAACATTCATATCTCCAGCTTTAAATTCCATATATATAAATTCCATATATATATATATATATATATATATATATATATATCCAATTGTTTGCTAAATATTTCATCTTGGATGTCTGATAAAAGCAATATGTTAAGAAATAATTATTTACTTCCATATCTCTTGCCTCAATTTTTCCACCTCAATTATTTTCAATTGTATTCATCCACTTCTTAGACCCAAATGAATAAAATTATTCTTTACTTTCTCTTATATCCATGATTAGTCCATTAGGGAATTCTATTGCCTTGTCTTTTGATAATATCCATATTCTGACCATTTCTCATTTTTCCTTCACCACAATTACCTTAGTCCAAAAACTATCATCTCCTTTCTGAATAATATAATCTTACCAGCCTTCCTTGTATCCATTCTTGCCTTCCTAGTCTCTCCTATTCAAACAGAAACTATAATAATCTTTTAAGTATTTATCTGCTCAAACCTTTCCAAATTTGTCACCTCAATAAAATCTAGTTTTTTAACATGATTCAGATATTGACACCTGAGCTGAACATATTTATCTTCTCACTCACCCATCAATTACTTTTCTGTAATCACCGTAGCTTTATATTTTCCCTCAGTTTCTTGGGAAAGTCAAGTAGCTGCCTACCTCAAATAACACTAAGACTTCAAATTTCTGTTCCTCCTTTTGTAATGCTCTTGCCCAAGACACCTAATGGGAACATACCCTCACTCATATATCTGCTCATAAATACTTAACCTTATCAGAAATAATAAATTATATATAAATATATAAATTATATTAGGTGTAGAGTGATGGGCTGAGTGATAGACCAAAAGATGTTTAGTTTAAGTTACATATAAATTTCAAAAAGGTTTTATTAACCATATTAATTAACTCAATGATTGTAATTTTCTCAAACTCCCTATAATTATTGAAAAAGAAATTTGAAGTACTCATTAAGACAAAACCACACTTAACCTCATTTATTTTGGAAGGATAATTGTGTCTATAAATGTATTAAATGTCAATAATGTTACTAAAGAACGGGAGAAAAATATATTCAGAGCAGTTTTTCAGAACATTACAAAGAATAATACTATTGCCAGTAGGCAATGGAGCAGGGCTGTATTTAGATAATCATTTGGAAGAATTTTTCTTGTCTATCTTCAAAGGATTTCAATAATGATTCCACATATCTTTCGGAAAACTCCTTCATTACCTAATTGAGCATCTTGGCAAAGAATAGTTTTCCTATAAGACTTTTTAAGTTTTCCTTTAATCTATTTCCTTTCATCTATTTTCACTAGTTTATGTATAAAATTGTTGCACATTAATGTAGTCAACACATTTTGTTTCCATCAATAAACATTCAATATTTTAATTTTTGTAATGGTTTGCTTATCTGCTAACATTCCCACATCTACTTATTTTTCCTATAAATGGAACCTATAGTTGCAGTTGCGTATTTGCATTAAGATGTTGTCTTTCCCAAAGGTCATTTTCCTTTATATAAAAACTAGAGCCCCGGTGCACAAAATTTGTGCATGGAATAAGGGTGTCCTCAACCCAGCCATCACTCTCTCCAATCTGGGACACTACTAGGATAGGGCCTAAACAGGCAGCTAGGACATCCCTTTCACAATCCAGGACTGCTCACTCCCAACTGCTTGTGTGTCTGCCTTCTTGATTGCCCTTAACCGCTTCTGCCTGCCAGCCTGATCACCCCCTAACTACTCCCCTACCAGCCTGATTGATGCTTAACTGCTCCCCTGCCAGCCTGATTGCCCCTAATTACCCTCTCCTGCAGGCCTAGTCTCCCCTCAACTGCTCTCCCCTGCAGACCTGGGTTCCCTTCAACTGCCTTTTCCTGCAGATTCAGTCACCCCAACTTCCCTCCTCTGCTGGCCTGGTCACCCCAACTGTTCTCCCTTACAGGGCTGGTACCTCCCAACTGCCCTCCCCTGTTGGCCATCTTGTGGTGGCTATCTTGTGTCCACATGGGGGTGGCCATCTTTGACCTCATGGGGGCAGCTATCTTGTGTGTTGGAGTGACAGTCAATTTGCATGTTACTCTTTTACTAGATAGGACAAGAACAAATACAAAAACACACAAAGAAACACTCACCAGTGTTCTTTATGTAAATATGTCCATCCATGAATAACAGCTTCTGATTGAAATGCTATTGTTCCACATATCTGAAGATTGGCAAATATTTAACTACCTTAGGAGGAAATATAATTATTTCATTTGTTTAGAAAACTTCAAAGTGCCTTGATTAATGGTTTATATACAACCATAATTTTTTTAATAAAAAAAGATTTGAAGTTATATGATTATGTTTCTGATAATTCAATTTTAATATAAGAGAAACATTAAATGGAAGAACTTGTGAAGAATGTAAAGAGAAAGAAATCAATTGATTAGGAAGAATTAAATATAGATCATTTTGAAAATGTCTATTTAACTGTGGCCACAGTAGAATCATTTAGATTTAGTTTGACTCTTCATCTCAAGAGACCTCAATAAACTTGTCAAAATAATACAAGAGATACCTCAGTATATTCCAACTCTTTCAATAATATATGATACTAGTGGCCTGATGCATACAATTTGTACATGGGGAGGGGGAAGGTGTTCCCTCAGCCCAGCCTTTACCCTCTCCAATCGGGAAAAACTTAGGGGATGTCCAACTGACAGTTTAAGCCCGATCCCACAGGGCCTAAACCAACAGTCTGACATCCCTCTCACAATCTGGGACCGCTGGGTCCTAACCGCTCATCTGCCTGCTTGCCAGATTGCCCATAACCTCTCTATATGCCTGTTTGATTGCTGCTAACTGCTTCTGCCTGCCTGATTATCCCTAACTGTCCTCCCCTGCCAGCCTGATCTCAGCCCCAATGACCCTCACTTGCTGGCCAGATTTCATCCCTAAATGCTCTTTCCTGCCGGCCTGATTGCTCCTAACTGGCTCTGCCTGCCTTATTGCCCCAACTGCCCTTCTTTGCTGGCCTGCTAGCCCCTAACTGCCTCTGCCTCAGCCCCTACCACCATGCTTTTGTCCAGAAGGAAGTTGGATGTCTGGAAGATGGTTGATCAATCTGGTCTAATTAGCATATTACTCTTTTATTAGTATAGATATATAGGATAGGATTGCTTAAATGGGAGGGAAAAGCCTTTTTCATCAGGAGGGGATGTTCTTGGCAGACAAAAATACATAATTCCTATATCTGGACTGATAGCCAGCCATATACACTATACTTCCAAACCAGTCATTAAAAATTGAACCCTTTCTTACACCTTACACCAAACAGTTGTTGCCCTTAAAACACCTCCTCAGTCCCCCTCTAGGTTCGCTTTCATAGTTCACCCAGATTAGGTTCTGATTGGTTGGTTTCTATGCCAGTCAGCATCAAAAGCTCCAGCTCCTAGGCAGCCATTGGCTCCTCACACTTCACCCAGATTTGGTTCAGAATTGTCAGTTTCTATGCCAGTCAGTGTCAAAAACTCTGCCTCCTAGTCAGACATTGCTTCTTCACAGCACCCACATATGGTTCTTATTGTTTGGATCCTATGCCAATCAGCGTCTCTGAGCCTATCAATGGGGCCTGAACAGGAAGGCAGGACTGATCAGCAGCCCTGATAGAGGCATGGCTGCTGGCCAGACTGGCAGGGAAAGAGAGGAACAAGTGCTGATTAAAAGCTGCCACAGGGGCAACAGATCAGTCCCTGATTCTCTCTTCAGACCTCTCTCTGACCCTGATTTGCAGCCCCCTCATCAGTCAGTGCTGGGGCACATGCCTGCAGGGAAAGCTATTGGTAGGACTTACTTCCGGTTTATCGAGCCTTGGTCCTTATTGGTCTTTAAGACCCAAGGTTTTTATATATTAGGATGATTAGGTAGAGCATTTGGCTATTTGAAGGTCAAGTAGGTTAATACTGATGATGATGATCATGATGATAATCATGATAATACAGATGTAGGAGTGTTTTGATAAAAGAAAGAATATCTTAGTTATTTTGTCATTATCTACCATTAATAGATGTTACCAATATAAATGGAAGATAGTGGAAGGAAGTTAGGTGTTTAGCTGAAGTATTTTACTTTATTTGTTACTTTAAAAAGCAACTCCAAAATCTTATTGGCTTCACAGTATAATTTTTTTTTCACTATTTCATACTTCAGTGCTACTTATAATATATTTCCTATCTAATTGTTTATTTCAGTTTGGTAGATATCTTCCAAGTATTGACCTACGTATTTATTCTCCACCTTACTTTTGAGACTGCATAATAGAGAGCTGGCTGAAGACACACTTAAAAATAAGACAAAGTATTTTTTGGACCACATCTGCAGGTGGTGCACATCAATTATAACCACAATGTACTGGACAGACCTAGTTATTAGGCCCCAATGTAAATGCCTGTGAGGCTGTGAAAAGTATTCATTGTATGTGCTGAAAAGAAGAATTGAGATAAAAAATCTAGCCTGGATCTTACAAAGGACAGAGAAATAAGTAATACTCTTCTTATTACCATTCATTTAGACTTTTATTTAATACTTGTAAACAGAAAAATACCAGGTAATTTTATTTGAAAATAATTTCTATGTTATTATTACTGTCTAAGTGAAGGCAAAGGATAATGAACTGAAGAAAATCACCTATAACAAACACAATAGAAGATTAGAGGATAACATGATGTTTTTGTGACTGGTTCATATACAATATTTTGGAACCAAAAAGAAATGCTGAACTCACTGAATATAATTTTAAGTTAAGAACCATAGTGTTTTTTTCTAACTTATTTATATCTCTCATTTTTTGCCTATATTTTTCAGACTATTTTGTTAGGAAGAATTTGGAAATAATAATTTAATTACAGAATCCTGCAAGTGTAGTAGCTAGAATTTTTTTAAGCAAATAGATCACTTTTGCAGCTGAATGGTTTAGGTCCTGAATTGTTCATAGATTCAGGACCTAAACCATTGTGTTTAACAAGTCAGACTTTGAAGCTCAGTTATATGGATTAGCTAACTATTTATTAGCTACATCAGACAAGACCCCAGCAGGAAAAAAATAATAATGGTAAGTGCTAAAAATTGAATAAATGGGTTGGAAGACAAATCTCCATGAATATTCTTTTATACAAACACTAAAAAAAACATTGTTAAAATTATTAAATGGCAAATGTATCTTGGAAATTAGGGATTATGTATTGTTCTGTGGATATTTAAATATGTACCTCCTACAGAACTATTTGTCTTTTGCTTACAATATAGGGAGACTTTCACAGCTCTCAGAGAAAATTATTTGTTTTTACTCCATAGTAAAGTTCTCTGTCCTGAGGTGAGATTGGGCTGATATGCCAGCCACCATAAATAAAATTTAAGTTTCATTATTTCAGGATCCTTTTCCTGTGGTCAAACCCCATTGCATGAACAGGTGGACATCTGGATTTTATCATGTCACTCCATGGAAAACTGGAGGATAAGAAACTGGATCTAAGATGATATGTGAGTAAGAAACAATCTAATTCAGAAATTTAATGTTCTCTGTCATGATTATTTCTAAAGATATGGACAATTAATAAGGACTTAGGTCATAGTTAACAACCACAGGACACTAACTTTTGGCCTGTGAAGGCAGAAAGAGGGAGTAGACACCATAAAACAGGAAGAGTAGTGGCTGACAATTAGGAGGATATTTTTAAAAGTTAGTTATTCTCTCTACTTCAGTCTCTTTCTTCACTCTGATCTATCTCATGTACCTCCCTTTGACCAAATCCAAGTGGAAGCCAGACAACACGTGAGTGCATTGATGCACTTCATAGAGTTTAGCTTCCTGAGACACAGAATATGATGGAGAAGGGTGGAGAGTCAATCTTGAAGAGCCAATGGAATGAAGGGCAGTTTCGACCCTCAAAGAGTGCAAGCTTGATGTTTAAAAGATTTTCTTTTTGTACACACAAAGTTCCAACTATAAAGTATGGCTGAATTTTACCTTCTGAAATTCCCTGAACTAGACATTCTTCTATTCTAAAACTCACTCATATCCCGAGTAAAACAGAACTGTCATATCAATCTGTTTGTTCATCTTTTTTACTAGTTTAAAAGCATAGTAACTTTAAAAATATATATATTCGTAAGTCTAAATGGGTCACATCCTGAATTAGTGTGAAGCCCGTGAATTACTTCTACTGATCAGTTTACATTATATAAGTCTCAGTATTTGCAGACTGGAAACTCCTTTGATGGCTTAGAAGAACGATGCTGCTGTATTTGAAAGGGCCTATGAGAGAACCACATGATAAGGAACCATTGTGGCTCTAGGAGGTGAGTCCAGGCCTAAAACCAGCAAGAAAATCCCACTCTCGCTGCAAGAGGATACATTCTTCCAACTATTTGAATCATGTTAGAAGCAGATTGTTGCCAGTCAAGCCTCCAGGTAACTTCCCTCTCCTTTGCTCTCTGAAATCAATAAAAACACATTTTTTTAGAAGTACTATAAATTCAGCAATGTTTCTCCCTAGATATAGCTAGAGAATGATTGGATGTACAGCACTGGTTTGCTTTTAAATGTAATTGTATAAGAGCGAGCTCCCAACTATCTTTCTAGACGCTGGCTGGTGTTGCGACAGTCAGTGATGGTACTAATCTTATTGTTAATGTCAAAGACCAAGTGTGACAGCCCCAGAAAAGATAGGCTCCCATGAATGACAGAGTAATCAGTCTGGGAAGGAACTGGCTCATCCATAAAGGATCAGACGCTGGAAAGTCACTGTCAGCACGCTCTCGTGTTTGCTGCTTTTCTCACTCTGATGGCAGCTAGATCATTTAACATTGTATCTCTATGTCAAAGATTATTTCAAATGCATGTTATTCTAAACTCTAAACCAAAGGGAATAAAAATGCTGTATATGTCAGTATTATCAGTATATGAAATTCAAAATATCTTAGCATTCTGTAAAGATAATTTAAAATATGGGTTTCAGAAACAGCTTCAATGAATGTGCCTTCACCATCCTACACTCAATTTTCTAAAATGCAATATTGAACAGTTTCTGTTCAGATTCTAAAGGTGTGTAACTTATTTCATGTCTTTATGATTTCTATTTCATTTGATAATAATGTATATTTTAAGCAATTAAGTTAATTTATATTTAGTGCTCCAAAGACGGGTATACATTAGTCAAGTTAGTATATTGTACATGTCCAATCATTTTTAAGAACATAAAGAAAATCTATGTAGTAATATTTCATTTCTATTAAATCTTTTATCACTTATCTATTTAAAAGGTTAACATTTAAATCTTTCATTAACAAAATATATTATAAATGACATTAAAGTATTAATATCATGCATTTTTAAGTTTCTTATATAATACTTTCTAAAAAGTGCGCCGAACCCTGATCGTTTTGGCTCAGTTGGGTGAGCTTTGTCCCATGCAATGAAAAGTTACTGGTTTGATTCCCAGTCAGGACACACGCCTGAATTTCAGACTGTATCCCCAGTAGGAAGTGTGCAGAAGGCAGCTTATCTCTCTCTCTTCCTCTCTCTCTCTCTCTCCCTCTCTCCCTTTCTCTCTCTCCCTTCCCCTCTCTCTAAAATAATATATATGTATATATATACATATATACATATATATGTATATATATATATATGTATTTAAAGTGCACTATGTCTTATTTTAAGAAATTTCACTTAATGTTTATATAGTACAACCAATGCTGCAAAAACAACACACTTTGCAATATATAAACTCACATCAATTTACCTGAATAAAAACATAAAAACGTGTGTCCCACCTGTGTTGCTCAGTGGTTGAGCACCAACCTAGGAACCAAGAGGTCACTGGTTCCATTCCAGGTCAAGGCACATGACTAGGTTTTGGTTTCAATCCCCAGTAGGGGGCATGCAGGAAGCAGCTGATGGATGATATGTTTCTATCTCTCTAAAAATCAATAAAAATAAGACAAAAACTTGAAATCCTAAATGTGATATAAATATTAATATCATAAAGGTGATTAAAATCTTAAGGGTGTTACAAATTCATCATTAATGTCTCACTTTAGAAGATATACAGAAAAATATTTTATTTGTTTTATAAATTTATAATAGATTTCCAAAATAACTGAAGAGTGTAGTTGGTATTTAAGAAGCATATGACAAGTAAAAATATAAAAACTGAAAGAAAACATACAAAAACGTATTAATTTTAAGATAATAGCTAAAATTACTGTTTTTGACATTTTATATTTTGATGGCCTATTAATAATAAAACCAGAATTTCTAAAAATATAAACTTTCCATAACTGCATGATTAGTCAGTGTAGTAAAGCAAATATTATCTTATATTAAAATGTATTTTGATTTAATATTCTATAAATATACATTTCTATACATTTTAGTATTTATATAATTTGGGTTCCTTGAAATAACCATCTATCTTAGCAATGTTGCTATTAATGCAAATTTGTCTTTAAGTCCTATTTCATAGTTATTTAACTGTGATTAGTAATAAATCTTTCAGCCAATGGACTATAACATTTAAGTTTTTGTTGATCTTTAAAGAAGCTGTTTCACTGAAGGAGGAAAGCCTACCTGTTGAATATTAAAATCAATAAAAATTAAATAAAGTAGTCAATAAGTAAAGAAAATTTTACAATAATAATTCTGTCAATGATAGCAGAAGAGGAAAACAATAGCTATAAGTGTGTTTAGTTTCAGGGATATCCATTGCATTTAATTGTGTTTGTTTTTTAATCAGGATGGGACATACTAGATAACTAGAGTATGTTGAATGTTGCTGAAAATGATTCATGGGGGAAAGAGAAAGGAATAATGCAAGAAAATTAAAACAAACGTGTTTGGAATCCAGACTCTAAAGAATTCATTTTCCTTTGAAAGGGACAGGGATATACCTCCCATCCATATGAAAGAAACTGGAAAATCAGAGTGCAGAAATAGGGAAGTTTACATAGTGTTCTGCAGAAGCTGAGTGAGTGTCCATTTAATTTAGTCTATATTTTCTCTAAATTAAAAGTGTTGCTTTGCCTGGTATTGTATACCTAAGGGGCATGCTTTGGAATTCCAGTAAAAGGCACATACCTGAGTTTCAGGTTCAATTCCTGGCCTGGTTGGAAGGCATGGAAGAGGCAATCGATCAATGTCTCTCTCTCTCTCTCTAAAAAAAATAAAAAAATGGAAAAAGTCCTCTACTGAGGCTTAAAATAAACAAACAAACAAACAAAAAACTGAGATTATTGGCAGGAGGAGAATCTGTTAGAGTTTTTCAGGGAAAATAAAATAGTTAATCAAGAAAATGAGAAAGCTAAATAAAATGCAAAATTTTATGTTAAGGGTCAGTATCATGGTTATGAAATGAAAAATATCAGGAGTACAATGTCATCTCTCAAATCAACACTTAATTTCTTAGTTTTAGGCTGACATGATGTGGATGTTTGTGGTTTAACCTAGCTTTGTTATCACTAGGTGAGTATAATTAAGGAAAAATAATATAGGGGTATTTAAAAATGAGATTAAACAAGCAATGTAAAGACCATTAATTTTTTTAATATATAAAGGGGGTGATAAACCAAGAATAATTATGGGGTTAATATTTTAGATGAATAAATATCTCAAAGAGTTATTGAAATGAGTACAATTTCAATATGTGACTGGTAATATCAGTAGTACCACCTGATTGAAGATTACTGAATCTAATATATTGAAATTGGTGTAGTTGTTATGATGAGCAAAGTGTTCACCAAGAAAATGTATATCTGTGGAAGAGATAAATTTATTACAATGGTAATAACAGTGACAGAAGTAGAGACAGATACTAGATTCACCTGAATGGGAAACAGTATTCTGAATTTGGGTAGACATTACATATGAAGTGAGATAATGACATAATGTATTACCAAAAGCAAAAACAGAATTGGTATTGTTGAAAGTAAAAGCAGTGTAAATGGTTAAAAATCACACACCTCCTTGCTTTGCAGTATGCATGCTGTGTGCACAGTTGCAAAGAGATGACAATGATTAATGGAAACATATTGAGTGGAGCAGTCATTTTTTGTTCGCTATGCCATCTTCCCTCCACTCACCTCTGACACCAACAATAACTATGATGGACTGTTTTGTGTTGAGAAACAGAATCTAACCTCAGATATCCTTCATGACTCTATCTTTCTACTTTTCTTCCTTAGGGCTCTCCCTGATGTTTGGCACAATTAATACTCCCAGCAATAGCCTTCAACTAATGGGGCATGGGAGGTAGTACACAAGTGCTGGGGAAACAAATGACAGAGCCTCTTGTCCTTCAGACAGGCCTATGTATAGACTTAGAGGGCACAGGTGTATTGAGTCCAGTAGCTTGCAGCAGTAAATAAGAAAACATCTTTCTGTGGCTGTTCCATATTTGCTGTCCCATATTCCTATGCCCACTCCTTCTGCTTCCTCAGACCATTTCCAAGTTAAAACAAACTCCTTTTTCACAGACTTTTCCTTCAGACATTGAGATCTATACATGTAAAAGTTACAATTTTTTAAAAAATTTAAGTAAATGATATGTGAATTAACTGTGAACAGGCCATTATATGATAACATTAGAAGATATAATTTTTCTGATTAGAATAGCAAGCTCCCTCTAGTCCCCAAAACTGGGATCCACTACTTGTTACCATTTTATAGGGGTTAGAGACCCTCTCTGGCCCTTAGACTTTGTTTTGCATGTACAAGGTGTTTTGATATACTTTCTGGGATTTCTTGCCTTTTGGGAGAAGTGTGTCTACATGTTTCCTTGTCGACCATGTTGCAAGTAACCAGAAAACAAAGAAAGAAACAAACAAAAAACTTAAGTTCACAAGTGTTGATTAGGATGGTAAATTTAAAAGCCAATTTTCCAGGTGCACCACCTTCACCACATATCTATCTCCTTGAAAAGGCCAAAAGTGTAATCCTGCCATTTGAAAAAAAGAAAAAAGGTTTTGCTTCAGAAGAGATTGACAGGTAGAAATTACCATGCCTGACAGATGGTAATCTCAAAGGAAAGCCAGAATCTAGCTAAGTGTAAGAAAGGAAAGAACAATTTTAACGTGCACAGTGGAAGAACATAGAAAAATGAAAAAAGCGGGTATGTTGCTATGTATGGAGATATAGGCTGTGATATGAGGAAATGAATCCATGTTGGGTAAAATAGGCTCCCACAGTTCAGCTGATGACTGTGGTGGACAGGTTTTTGAAGTTTATGATCTGAGTCCTAAAGGTCATTTTATGGGAAAATATTCACTGTTTTAGTTATAATGGTTAGCAGAAAGTCTTAACTTTCACACAACCTTCTTTCTGGTGGGACTGTCATCACCCTTGTATCCTAAGAATTTTAGGTCTGGTGGTTTCCTGGGTTCTCCTACTCATTAATTTATTGAATGTGGTAACCTGAGTGCTTGGTATGATGGTTTCTGTGGGGTGTTTGGTCTTGCCAGAATTACAGGGCATTTTGAATGCTATCTTGGAGAAGGCATGCTGCCATAGACACCTGAAAGTTTATTTTGTGAAACTTGAGGAGGTAGTATTTGTGAATTGGCAAGACTTTAAGTTGCTGCACTTTCTTAAGCTCCTCTCCTCTATGATTTCAGTAAGTGAAGGAGTTAAAAGTAAAAGTGGTGCTCTAACCAGTTTGTCTCAGTGGATAGAGCGTTGGCCTGCGGACTGAAAGGTACCAGGTTCAATTCCGGTCAAGGGCATGTACCTTGGTTGCAGGCACAGCCCCAGTAGGAGGTGTGCAGGAGGCAGCTGATTGGTGTTTCTCTCTCATCAGTTTCTAACTCTCTATTCCTCTCCTTTCTCTCTGTAAAAAGTCAATAAAATATATTTAAAAGTAAAAATGGTGCATATCATGAATATCACCAATTGTAGTTTTTGCCATTTTCAATAAAAAAAAAACACTTGTGTCACAGATATTATCTCCCTAATATAGTGGATGTATAAAGGAAATAGACAAGCTATTTTATAAAATGTAAAATATAATTTTTAAAATGTTTAAGTCAATTAAAATCAGTAAACACCACTTATATAATTTAAAGTAGCTTGGTAAAGTAGCATACCTAAGTAAATGAGATGACAATGAGAATTTGCCTGTAATTGGAACCTGAAATTGGCTATCTGTTATTTGGAATATACCTGTTACAATTCTGGGACAAAATATACCACATGAAAAATGTGTCTCTTTGACATGAGTATTAGTTTAGGCTTATTATTTTACAGAAAAACAGAAGACACAGAAAGTTTTCTTGTTACATCCCCTAATTTCCTGAAAGAATTTAAGATAGAAGGCCTGTTCCTGGAATAACTATCAGTCACACTATATTCTGAACTAGGTTGTCTCTAGATGGTCCAGTAAACATTGCTTACTAAACATTAACTTTTTTGTCTCCTTGTTGCCTTACTTTTCTTTAAAGTTCCAGACCCTTAATTCTTTCTCCTTAGTCCAGAAGGAGTTATATACCTCATTTTGACTTACTGTCTTTGGAATTTTTCATTCTTATGTGAATTTCCCAGAAGTACATATTACACTTGAATTTTTCTTGTTAATCTGCCTTATATAATTTTAATTGTTTTACCAGCCATAAGAACTAAGTAGGGAAATGGGGAATTATCCCCTTCCCCAAACCATCCATATGGTAGTATTTAAAATGGAGCCTGCTTTACAATGATTTTTTTTTCTATGTACAAAATCAATGATCATTCAAAACATCCTTGCCTTACTATGAAGAACTGAGGGCAGAAATGAATCATTTATAATTCCACTGCGGAAATCCCATTGTTTATAAATCCTTTTTGCTTGTTAGTTTTGATACCTATGCCACCTTAATTTCATAGTTTGGAGAGAATTTTTATCATATTGTCTTTTTTACTTTTGATATGTTTTTATTGATTTTAAGAGAGAGAGAGAGAGAGAGAGAGAGAGAGAGAGAGAGAGAATGTGAGAAACATCACTCGGCTGCCTCTCCCACTCAACAACAACCTTTCTATCCCCACTAGAATCTGGAATCAAATCAGTGAGTTTCCTGTGCCTGGGACAATACTCAAACAACAGAGCCAACTGGCCAGAGCTGTCACATTGTCGTTAATAGAACAAACTAACGTAGAATTGTGTTCTGACAAAGATCCATAAAGTATGCCTTGGAGAAAGTAATAAGATACACTTAATTGTGGGGGGGTGGGGGGAAGGGGCTGGAGGGGAGTGGAGGCACACCGCAATGGGAAGATATGTATACATGTAACACAATAAAAAAATTTAAAAAAATGCAAAAAAAATAAATAAATCAAAGATACAGTTAATTGGCCTCCCACAGGCTCTGCATTCACACTTCAACCAACCACAGATCAAAAATATTCCAGAAAAAAAAGTCACATTGTTGCTGACATGAACCAGTATGATGGAGTTAAGCCTACAATGGTTGTGTTTGTACTGGACATATAAAGATGTTTTCTGGTCATTATTTCCTAAAGAATAGAGCTTAACAACTATTTATATAGCATATACATTATGTTAAGTATTATAAGTAATCCATAAATTATTTAAAGTATATAAGAAAATTACTTGAAAATACTGAGATATTTTATATAAAGAATATCAAAATTCAGGGACTTTGGTGTTCAAAATGAGAGTTTTGTCCTAGAACTAAAACCACACATATACTGAAGGATGACTATGAACAAAAATAATGTCCTCTTTCTAGTGGCAGACTGCCTACTTCTTGCTGTGTCTTCAATGTATGGAATAGATGAGGGATCTCTCTGGGGCCTCTTTTAAAAGGGCAGTTATCCCATCCTCAAAAGCTGCACCCTTATGACCTAATCACCTCCAAGAGGCCCATCTGCTAATAGCATCACAATGGACATTAGGTTTTCAACATGAAATTGGAGAGGACACAAACATTCAGCCTATAGAAGTGTTTTTCTCCACTTATTGATTTTGGAAATCATTATTCATTAATAGTTATATTTAAATTTTTAATGTTGTAACAATTTGAATTCTGATCACAAACTATAATTAAGTTCATCAATTCCAATATATGGACCATTTTTTCCCCATACTAATATGCAATATTGAGACACCAACTGAGTGTTCTGCAATTCAACTCAATTCTGACACTGTCTACCTGGAGATAGTATTAGATCCCTCAGCTTAAGGGTTCAGTCATACAAGATTGACCCCTTTTCACTTCAGACAGCCAATTGTCAGTTCTGTCTCTCACTTGTGCTTCTAATTGAATTATAGGTTGTAGCTTCCAACAACCTCTCTTTGGGTTTGATTATTTGCCAGAGTGGATCAAAGAACTAAGAGAAACATCATATTTACTTGCCCCTGATTGGCTGGTGGACATGGCTTGTGTGTGTAACACTGTGCCAGAAATGGGACAAAAAACAAATAAAGCTTACTCTTGAACAAATGAGGGGTTAGGGCAAAGAGGGTGCAGGACGGGCTGAGGGACACCTCTCTGTTCATAGATTTCATGCACTGGGCCTCTAGTAAATAATAAGAACTTAGTAGTCATTTTGTGACAGGGGTTCCTCACCTTCTCTGTATCCTGGGAAGACCCTCAGACTGAGCTCTCAGTTTCCTGTACTATTCCATGCTTGTTTCTGCCATCTGAGTCCACAGGGAAAACTTGATCCTAATTTCATCTTTCTACATCCAACCGGAACTGCATAAATTGTATCTCCATTTGCATCTATACTGACCAATCAAAACTGTGTAATTTAGACTGTATATTTTGGAAAATTTATTTGCATAAAATTGGGAATTTTGGCACGAACCTTTCCTAGAAAAGATGGAGCACAATTTAAGTCAATATCTGAATCTGTGTATCCCAAGGTGCAGCATCCTTTGCTCAAATATATGCTTTTTACTCTTTATTACAGTGTAAGATTAATTTTGGTTTACAACAAAGTATGATAAAAGGATTTGGAGCTTCCATGTTATCTGAGCTCACCACTCACCCTAAATCTTCACATGTTCACCAACCTGTACACTCTTTGAACCCTGTTCTTTTGCATTTTATAAAAGCTTCATGACATAGGGATGATTGATCAAATCATTGGCCATTGGCAATTTATTCATCTTGTACTTCCTCTCCCCTCTTCAGAGGTAAGGGTTGGATGAGAACTGAAAGTTCTAGCCATCTAATCACATATTTTATTTTTCTAATAATCAGTCCTTATCTATAGATAGGGATTTAAAAGTCATTTCATTAACTTAACAAAATACACATTTATTATTCCATCATTTAGGAAATTCCAAGGGTTTTAGTAACACTGAGCCAGAAATGGGACAAAAACCAAATAAAGTTTACTCTTGAACAAATGAGATGTTAGGACCAAGGAACCTCCTGTAGTCAAAAATTTACATATAACTTTTGGCTCCTCCAAAACTTAATTACTAACAGTCGACTGTTGACTTAAAGCTTTACCAACAACATAATCAATTAACCCATATTCTATAAGTTATATGTGTTATATACTATATTATTTTCTAGAGAAAAAACATTATATTTAAAAATCATAAGAAAGATAAAATGCATTTACAATATTTATTGACAAATCTACATATAAATAAATCCTTGCAGTTCATACCTGTGTGTTTCAAGAGTCAACTATATATTATTATTATAAATCACAATATTGAAAAATAGTACATAAGTAGTACAACAGAATTTTAAGAAATAATTTAGCCTGTCAAATGCAACCTTTGGTATATAAGTTTTGAATTCATTTTCTTCTACACCTTAAAATTACAGCTTTGGTGTATTATATATTGACTGATTGAGAGATGAAAGCAGTATTCAAAGAAAAATTACAGCATACTTTAAAATACTGAGCAAGCTACCAAAAATGTATTGCCAGCTACCAAATATGTATTGCCAGACTTACCAACCAAATTAGTATTTCCCAAGCTAAAAGAAAAAAAATGTGCAAGAAAATAAATCACCTGGCTAAATGTAAAGCAAGAGTTTAATTTAAGCTACCCATCAAATAGGTCAATATTATTGCAAACAGTATCATAATTGCTAGATTTGATGTACTTTATCTGCCATTTGTATTACCCAACTAAAGGGGTTCATTTGTCTACATGCATCAAAGCCCAACAAGACACAAACAGGAGTTTGCAGCTAGGAAAATAAGGGCTTATTTTCAGAAAGTGGCCTTTTGGGGAGATACAAGTGAACTTGTGCTCTAAGACCCAGCTCCATGATGGCTTCCAGGGGATGGGTTATACAGGAGTGAAAATCATTATCATGATGACTAAGGTGTGACTGAGGCAGTGGTTGGTGCTAGGGTAGGGATAGTTGATCAGGGAAACTAGTCCTGATGTCATGTCTCTTCATCTGGTTTTGCCAATTTTCTGGTCCAGAAGCTGAAACACAACTAGATGTTATCTCTATCTTGACTGAAACTCTGTCTCTGGGATCAACAAACCCAAGGCTTTGTTTCAAAGATTCTTTGATGCTAATCAGAATATCATTGTCTTGAGGGCTTAATGATTAAGGGAGTGGTCATGCAAGGAAGAAGGCAGGTGAATCAGGGTGGTGGATGAGGCTAGTTTTAATCAAAGAGAAAGAAGGAAAGGTCATATTAAAGAAATGAAGTTTCTACATAGTTACATTTCCAGTGTTAGATCATGGGACAGCGGGATAGAATGTTGGGAAAGGCATCATGGGCAGATTGTTGGCCCTTGCAAAAGAGTATGTTTGGTTGAAAGTGAGTGTGTCTTGGGTCTGGAAAATTTACGTACATGAATATAAAGAGGCTGTTCCCCTGGGGAAGAGTGCCTACTGCTCCTGTTAAGGATAATTATTTCTCTCTTGCTGGTAGAAATTTTAGGGAAAGTCTCCTAGGAGGATCTCATTAGAATACTCATCAGCTTTAAGCTGATGTACCAAACTGAGGGTTATTCTCTTAACTTCGTCTGTCCTTGAGTGTGGTTGGCAAATGGCACTAATTGGATTTCTGTTATCTGTCACCTTGAGTAAGGTGATTTAAGCTATCTATCCTCTAGTTGGGGAGAAGAATTGCAAAACATTTACTCCAAAGTGTCCCTGGTTGAGGGGAGATAGGATTTGGTAGATGGCTACAACTGCTTGGCATCTTGATTTTCTAGATGATTGCAAACTGCTGTTTAACTAACTGGTCTCAGTTTCCCTAATTTACTTGTCTTGGCTTACTGGCCTGTCTAATACTTACACCACCATTCTCTTCAGCAGCTGACCTGGAGAGACACTCTGGTCATGAGGAATTGATGCTCACTTTTGAAGCTACTCCACTCTGTCTTTTTTCTCTGTGAATAATGCTTAATTCTATCCTGTCTCTGTGTAAGTTGAATCTCTCTTGGTCACTCTGAGCCTTGCTAATTGAGGTAGATTGACATCTTGGGACAGCTGCCCTCTTGTGGAAGACATGTGTTATGCTCTTTGCTATAGTCCCATCTAATGGGACTCCTTCCCTAAAGGTCGTAATGGTGTCACTTGCTTGAGAATTTTTAATTATAACTTGTTTTAAATTATCATATGTATTTTATTATCAAATCTATTTTTAACTCTGTTTGACTTAAAATTGATGTTCCACACATATGCTAAAACCAATTAAGAAGTACATTGATGCAAATAGGTTGAGAAATGAATACTTCCCAAGAGTAAAATTAGGTATATAACATTTGACATAGTTAATAATATTTCTTTACCTCTAACCGGTTTGGCTCAGTGAATAAAGCATCGGCCTATAGACTGAAGAGTCCCAGGTTTGATTCTGGTCAAGAGCATGTACCTTGGTTGTGGGCATATCCCCAGTAGGGGGTGTACAGGAGACAGCTGATTGATGTTTCTCTCTCATTGATGTTTCTAACTCTCTATTCTTCTCCCTTCCTCAATAAAATATATTTTTTAAAATAATAATAATATTTTAAAGGGAGGTAATGACATTGTTCTGATTATCAGCTCATTTATATTCCTCTTGGGATGTAACTTTTCTTCCTCATATAATGATTTAATATATGTCCCTATTAAGAAATTAGTATTCTTTAGATTCCTTAGCTCCATGTAGCTATGTTGGCATAATTTCTGGGCAAATTCTAAATTGAACCACATTCTAGACAAAGTCTGAATTTTTTTTTCTTTTCCAGCTTAATTTTTCTCTTAAGAAAAGTTGAACTTAAAAAAATGTATTTATTGTCTTTGTTTATTTTTCTGTTTTGACTCATTCATGAGGATTTTTCAAACTTTTATTTCTGCCATAGCTTCAAGAATGTTTCACTTGTTTAGTAGAATGATGAGAAGCATTATTACTCACTATCCTGTTAACCAAATTCTTCTCTGTAGTCCTTCACTATCAAATCTCCCTTTAACTTTTATTCATTTTAAAATTTGTTACCTTTTATTTATAATATTCCTCAATCTATTTTTCTCCTGATAAAAATACATTGATACATTACACTCATGATAATAACCAATTTTAAATTTTATAGTATTAAAAGTATTGATTCAGAAGCAAATCATAAATCATTTCTCATAAAGTAAATGAAAAACAAAAAAATTAAAAATGTATATAATTAAATCTGATAATCTTTAATAAAAATAACTAATTGCTGAAAATATAATTTTATGCAAATATATTGGAATATGTGTCATTTGTATATGTGTCTGGTATCCTTATGTCCCATAAAAATACATTATTACATTGATTGTACTCACTTTTTAACAGAAATAAAAGTGGTTAAATTATAAAATCTTCTTTTCAACCACTACATGCAAATAAAAACAAATAAAATATATGTAACTAGAAATTTGGAGAGAAGATGTTGGCTGTTTAACAAAATGTGTGCTTTTCTTCCTCCTTAACTCACTTGTCTTTCCGTCGAGTCTGCGTTTAGCTGTGACTCTAGGATGGCTTCCTAGACCATGGCAAGCAAGAAGTGATGCAGTGTGCCACTTCGATCTTGCCTCATGGATTCAACTCACAATCTCTCTGCTTTGCCATGTCACCTTCTGATGGCTACATACTTCTCCCAGGACAACTTTAGTGCATTAATAACTTCTTAAACCAAACTCTCTCAGCCCTTGAACAAGAAAATAACACTGATATATTATTATTCTTAGAAATATGCCTTTTTTTATATTAAGCCACAGAAATGCAAGAATTGATCTATTATGAAAGATACCACAATCTTAAATCGATGCACTATATCCATGTATTGTTAGGTAATAGTGAATTGTGTTTGGGAATTTCATGCTTATCTTTCTTATAAACTAATCTGGATAAACTGTTAATTTAAGATAACCAATTTTTACTCAACTCCAACATTTAACAAAATTTTGTTACCTTATTTTAAAGTGACACACAGTAACTTAAAAATAACACTATAACCAACCTGAGATTTTTATCCTTATACAATAAATAAACCATATGGAATATTGATAATGCTCAAGCCTGTTTTTTTTCTTTTTTCTTTTTTGTAATTTTCAAGGCTTAAGACATTAATAAAGATCTCCTTTCTTTAAAATAATACTTTTCATTTTTTTTAATTTTTCTTCACATTCAGTATAAAATATCATCTACAGTATATGATGGGAAAACTGGAAAAATAGAACAAAAAACATAATGAAGAGAAGCAGTATAAAAAAGACTATCAGTCCAAATTTGCAGCCAGATTTAATGGAGATTCTGTACCTTCCTGAAGTGACTGGTGATCATATAACCCATAAATCCAGAAAGGTATATTTTGTTACCAGTTTAAAGGTAGATCCCTTCCTCTCGTCCAAATACCAAAAGATCTGATATATAAAATAAGGGACCCAAACACATTCTAAAAAATGAGAGAGGGAGAGAGAGAGGTTTACTGCAGTGTGGTTTCCCTTCACAGATATTCAGTCTGTAGAAAAGCTGGGTCTGCAACTTTCTGATTCTTAGGTGTGAAAGGATCCTGGAGGGTTTCTATCCTGTCTTCCCAGCCCATAGCATGCAAGAAGAGAAGCAGTGTAACCTGTAACATTTTCAAATTTATCCATTATTTTTTAATAAAATTGAAAATATACTAATTAGACCAGACAGCTGAATGACCTTCCGGGCATCATTCCAGACATCCTTACTAAAAACCTTCAGGACGAAGCTGTGGCTGGAAGAACTGAGGCAAGCCACCACGACTGCAAAAGCCCCGGCCAGGTGAACAGGGCCTCCCTCTTTACAGCATTACAGATCCTTGGCAGGTGGGCAGGCCAGGCAGGGCCTCCCTGTGGGTGGAAATCAATGGAAGAATCCAGACATCTGCACAGCTCAGATCACAGAGCCTCGGCTGGGTGGGAAGGGCCTCCTTCTGCTCTACAATTGATTGTAGAGCTCTGGAAGGGTGGGCAGCACCTCCCTATGGGCGGCAATCAATGGCAGAGCCCAGGCTGGGTGGAAAGGGCCGCCTGCTGCCTGCTGCTCTGCGATTGATCACAGAGCCCCAGCAGAAGGGGCAAGGCCTTCGTCTGCACAGCATGGATCACAGAGCCTGGGAAGGGTGGGCAGGGCCTCCCTCTGTGCTGGCTGCCATCAATCACAGAGCCCCAGCAGGGTGGGCAGGGACTCTCTCTGTGGGGCATCTGGGAGCTCTGTGATCCCATAGCCCCACAGAGGGGAGCCAGCAACACAGTGGTGGGTGAGCTTGTCTGACCAGTTATCTCCCCACAGAGGGAGGCCCAGGCCAGTCAAGTGATGGCACCCCTTGCCTCTTGCCAGCAGAGGAAGGCAAAAGATGGCAGAGTGGGGGCAGCGCCTCACAGATGGCAAGCAGAGGCAGCTTTCGGGGGTGGGGTCAGCTGCTGGCAGCCAGGGGAAAGAAAGCCCTGATAGACCCCTTCCTTCACCAGCCACCCCCCACAATTGCCCGGCTCACCCCCCCACCCCGCATTCCAGACCCTGACAGGAGGGAGGAGAGAGCCTGATTCTATCTGTCCCTCTCCCAGCCTATGTTGAGGACAGAATATGTCTAAAGACCAACTATTATCACAATGTACCTCTGAAGCCTAAAGAAGCCAGCAGTGTTGATACAATGTATCTAAAGAGCAGCTGTTGGCACAACATACCTCTGCAGCCAAAAGAAAGCAATATTATCAACAGAATATGTCTGAAGACTATCTATTGGCACAATGCACCTCTGAAGCTGAAAGAAGCTAGCATCATTGACAGAATATGTCTGAAGAACAGCCATCAGCAAGTACTACCAATACTGGCAGGAGCTGCCTTCACAGCGAAAATGAAGTAAATTAGGATGCAATTATCGAACATAGTTGTGGTGGAATGACTGTTACATGTCAATTTTGCCTATCACTAAATTTTTCCAATGAAACACCATCTGATGGAAAATTTAATTGATGTTATAGCAAAGGTAAAGTTTGTTCAAATGATATACATTTTTCAGAATACCTGGCATATTTAAAAAAAATAATGATAAAGATTTTGTCAGTAAACATTACATGGATAATATTTATTAATAAATAGTCTTTTTTCTTTTGCTTCAATGGGTGCAAATATCGCATCACCATCAGGATATGGGCCATACTCTTTTAGAATACAAAGATAGGTTTATCACCATTCTGGAACTTTACATCTTTTGGACGGTGTTTCTCAGAAGTTTGCTCAACTCTGTATTTTAGATACGGCCAAAGTGACATGTAAAAGATTAGCAATGCCACAAAACCAGGGTTGCTCAGAAAGACTCCTGATCCACATCAACAACCTCATGCATGAAATAAATGAATTAACAAAATCACACAAGATGCTACATGAGGTAGAAAAGGAAGCTCAATCTGGAGCAGTGGAGAAAGTTATTGCTTCCACAGAAGTAACAATGGTGATTAAATATGATTGTTAATAGTGATCTGGGTAGATATAATTCTCCCTGTGTAACCGAGGTTGCTATCATATTCAGAAATAAATACAGAGAGCCTCCTTTTGAAAGGGACTTGCTTATTCATTATAAACCAGATCGCAATAATCTGAATGCCACTAAAATGAAGCAAATCAGTATGCTGTTTCCTACATTAGATGCAATGACATATCCTATTCTTTTTTCACATTGTGAAAAAGACTGAGGAACGAATATTGCATTAAGACTCAGAGACGACAGTGTAATGGACAATGATACTAGACAAAATGTAAGGACATGAGTAACACAAATGCAGTATTATGGATTTCATCTCTCTGTGCAGGACATGTTCAATCCTATTTTGAATGCAAGAAAATTAACTCAACAGTACATTGTCAAATCATATTAAAAATGGAAGCCAATTGGATACATTTCGTTAAAGCAAACCAATCTAAGTTGAGAGTTGAAAAATATAGTGTTTTGAAGGATTATCTTACAACTAAATCTGAAAATGACAATGTGCCGATTGGTAAAATAATAATACTTCCATCATCTTTTGAGGGTATTCCCAGAAATATGCCGCAGCAATATCAGGATGCTATGGCAATTGTAACAAAGTATAGCAAGCCCAATTTATTCATAACCATGACTTGCAACCCCAAATGGACAGATATTACAATTTACATTGCTGGCAAAAAGTTGAAAACAGACCTGACTTGGTAGCCAGAGTTTTTACTATTAAGCTGAATGCTCTTTTAGATGATATATGTAAATTCCATTTATTTGACAAAGTAATAGCTAAAATTCATGTCATTGAATTTCAGAAACATGGACTACCTCATGCTCACATATTTTGATATTAGATAGTGAATTCAAATTATGAACAAAAGATGACATTGACCAAACAGTTAAGGTAGAAATTTCAGATGAAGACCAGTGTCCTAAACTTTTTCAAATTATAAAATCAAATATGGTACAAGGACCATGTGGAATACAAAATCAAATAGGCCATGTATGGAAAATGGAACATGTTCGAAGGGATATCTGAAAGAATCTCAAAATGTGACAATTAGAAATATTGATGGCTATCCCAAATACAAATGAAGATCTGGTAGCACCATGTCTATTGAAAATAAAGTTGTTGATAATACTTGGATTGTCTTATAACCCATATTTGTGCCTTAAGTATAACTGTCACATAAACATTGAAGTCTGCACATTGATTAAAAGTGTCAAATATTTATTTAAATACATCTATAAAGGGCACGATTTTACAAATATTCAAATTTCTAAGAAAAAACAATTATCAATGACAAAATACAGGACTTCATTGACTCCAGGTATATGAGTGCTCCTGGGGCTGTTTGGAGACATTTTGCAATGTAAAGCATGACCAATCTCATGCAATCACAAGATTAGTTATTCATTTGCCAAATGATGAGAATTTGTATTTTCATACTGATGATTTTGCTGAAGTTATAGATAGGGCTAAAAGACATAACTCAACTTTGATGGCTTGGGTCTTATTAAATAGAAAAGATTCTGACACTCGTAATTATTATTTTGGGAGATTCCATGACATTATCTTACCTAATAATAGAAAAACATGTAAATTAATCATACCTCTGCTATACCCATAGCGAATCAGAGTGAGCATGCAAATTAGAAGGCCAAAGATGGCTGCCGCCCAGCTGCTCCAAGTGCAGAATGGCCAGGCAGGACAGGATGCCTGCTATGAGAGGGAGGGCAGGGGGCGAAGGGATCTACAGCAGATGAGTGCCCAGTGAAGACAAGACTGTAGACTCCGGAGACCGCAGTGAAGACGAAGACAGCAGTTTCTGGCCAGAGTCAGTCTGCAGCGAAGCAGCAAAGACGAACTGGACGGAGTTTGCAATACAGAGGAAGATGGAAGATTCCAGCCTGAGCCTGCAGCAAAGACGAAAAAGGCAGACTCTGGTTGGAGCGAAGGCCTGAGTCCGGGGTGTCAGAGGAAAACCGGTGCTGGAGGCCAAGGGGAGGAAGGCCTATTGCACGAATCTCGTATTTGATAATTCTTTGTGGGGAAAACACCAAAAGACATGAATAGAGTATTACATAGACTGTTCCCTGCGAGCTTTAGAGAACCAAAATAATATTACCTTAGATTTTTGCTTCTGCATGTAAAAGATGAGATAACTTTTGATGATCTGCGAACTGTAGGAGGTGTAATTTATGATACATTTTGTGAAACTGCTAAACATCAAGGATTATTAATCAACGACACTATCTGGAAAGATATGATTGAAAGTGCGATCATCTTTAATATGCTCAAACAACTACAGCAACTTTTTGCATACATATGTGTGTTTGGATTTCCTTCTGATGCAGACAAATTATGGGATGAGAATAAATCTCATTTTATTGAAGATTTTTGTTGGAAATTACACTGAAGAGAAGGTGCCTGTGTGAACTGTGAAATACATCCCTTAATGAAATTTAGGAGGTATTCACATCGCATGGAATGAAATGTTCACATATCAAACTTTTAGACAATCCTTTATTAATGAATGCAAATACATATGATGAATCCTATAAGCGACAACAGGCAGAGGTTTTGATAAATTCTCTGAATGATGAACAGTTGGCAGCCTTTCAGACTATAACTTCAGCCATCGAAGATCAAACTGTATACCCCAAATACGTTTTCTTGGATGATCCAGGTGGTAGTAGAAAAACAAATCTTTATAAAGTTTTAATACATTATATTAGAGGTTGTAGTGGTACTGTTTTACCCACAGCATCTACAGGAATTGCTGCAAATTAACTTCTCCATGGAAGAACCTTTTATTCCCGATGTAAATTACCAATTCCATTAAATAAAACTTTAATTTCTAGACTTGATATAAACAGTGAAGTTGCTAAAACTATTAAAAAGGCCCAATTTCTCATTATTGATGAATGCACCATGACATCCAGTCATGCTATAAATTCTATAAGCAGATTACTAAGAGGAAGTATGAATTTGAATGTTGCATTTGGTGGGAAAGTTATTTTTGGAGGGGATTTTCGACAATGTCTCAGTATTGTGCCGCATGCTATGTGCTCAGCCATAGTACAAACAAGTTTAAAGTACTGTGATTTTGGGGATGTTTCAGAAAGTTGTTTCTTGAAACAAATATGAGATCAGAGGATTCTGCTTATAGTGAATGATTAGTAAAACTTGGAGATGGCAAACTTGATAGCAGTTTTCATTTAGGAATGGATATTATTGAACTCCCCTGTGAAATGATTTATAAAATTTATAAAACAGTGTGGTATCTGATTTGAAATGAATTTTGCAATTTCATCTAGAGGCATGTTTTAAAACATTCCACAAATTCAAGGAGGCAAAATCAATCATCTAGTATTCAATTCTAGTTATTTTTACCATATAATGTTTTGCAATGATAGCAAAAAGCAATGCGAATACATAAGCAATATATTATTGAAGCTACCTTTGGAAATACTATACATAATACTAAAAATACATCTAAATGTGTGATTCTTTGTCCAAAAAAATGAGCACATTAAACAATTAAATGAAATTTTGGATATACTCGATGGAGATTTTCACACCTATCTGAGTGATGATTCCACTGATTCAATGGATAATGCCAAAAACAAAAAATTCCCCATCAAATTTCTTAATAGTATTACTCCTTTGGGAATGCCATGTGATAAATTAAAATTTAAAGTGGATTCAATCATCATGCTACTGAGAAATTTTAATAGTAAATGGGGTCTTTGTAATGGTACTAGATTTATTATCACAAGATTGTGACCTAACATTATCAAAGTGGAAGTATTAACAGGATCTAGAGAGAGAGAGGTTATTCTGATTCCAAGTATTGATTTGTCCCCATTTGACACTGACTTCCCATTTAAATTAATTTGAAAACAGTTTCCCATGATGCTAGGCTTTACAATGACTATTAATAAATCAAAAAGACAAACTGTAGATAGAGTAGAAATATTCCTACCTGAACCTATTTTCAGGCACAGTCAGTTATATGTTGCTTTCTCTTGAAGTTGTAAATACTGCATTACAAGGGAAATTAGTCAAGCACTTTAAAAGTGTTTTCACTCTTAATGTGATATACAGGGAGATATTAGAATAAGTTTAATCAATTTATCAGTTATTGTTTGTATCAATGTTGTTTTCATATTATGTCTGTTGTTTTTATATAATATTTTTGTTGTTATATCATGTTGTTATTTATTAATAAAATTATATATTATTTTTATATACATTTTACTAATTTTCTTTTATCTCTGACACTCTCATTATAAAGGGCAAATAGAAATATTAAATATTTCCTGTAATTAATTCCCTTTCAATGTGCATGGATTTCATGCATCGGGCCACTAGTATATTAATAAAAGCAAAAGATAATAAAATAAGTAACTATATTTTGAGAAATACATTAATATATTCATGTTAAGTAATATATTTATTTTTGTAGGCTGATATACATTGATTATATCCAAATTCCAGGACTGATGTTTAGCTACCTAACCAATAACATTGACTTACTTTATTTCTTTGAACTAGGTTTCCCCATCATAAAAGGGAGGTATTGGCGAGAATGAGGAGAAAAAGGAACCCTTGTGCACTGTTGGTGGGAATGCAAACTGGTGCAGCCACTGTGGAGAACAGTATGGAGTTTCCTCAAAAAACTAAAAATGGATCTCCCATTTGACCCAGCAATCCCACTCTTAGGAATTTATCCTAAGAAATTACAAACACCAATCAGAAAGGATTTATGCACCCCTATGTTCATAACAGCACAATTTACAATAGCTACAATTTGGAAACAGCCTAGGTGCCCGTCAGCAGTTGAGTGAATCAGAAAACTGTGGTACATTTACACAATGGAATTCCATGCTACCCATTAAAAAGAAGGAACTCTTACCATTTGCAGCAACCTGGATGGAACTGGAGAGCCTTATGCTTAGTGAAATAAGCCAGTCAATGAAGGAGAAGCACCACATGATCTCACTCATTTGTGAATAATAAAGAACATTATAAACTGATGAACAAAAGGATAGATACAGAGGCAGTAAAGCATCAAACAGACTGTCAAATTATAGCAGGAAGATTAAGGAGAGGTGGGGTAGATAAGAGATCAATCAAAGGACTTGTATCCATGCATATAAGCATAACCAATGAACATAGACACTGGGGGGTTGGTATATGCCTATGAGGGAGGGGGGGGCAATGTGGAGATATGTATACATGTAACACAATAAAGATAAATAAATAAATAGCCATAAATAAATAAATAAATAAATAAATAAAAGGGAGATAAAATATATTAGCTTATAGCTTTAGAGTAAGAAATGAGTGAGATAGAATAATTCCTAGCACAGAGAAATTGTCCAATATGCGTGATTTGTAATTGTGATTTTTAATAATGGTGATGGTGGAGGAGGTACAGTAAGCATAGTAATTGTTTTAGGTCTTTTTCATTTTTTGCTTGGTCATACAGATGTTTTTCAAACATGCCTCTTAGATAAAATTGCAAAATTCATTTCAAATCAGATACCCCACTATTTTACTAATTGTAAACAAAAAATGGCATTAGCATTTCTGAAAATAGCTTTTAGTAATTGATTACTATTTGCTAGTTCAGAAGAGCAGATTACTGGACAGTGACATTTTATAATTGCCATAAACTGCAATTGAGAAGTAGTTTTAATTTTTGATCTCCAAACTCTGGTGGGTTGTGGCTTAAGGGGCTATATCTAAATATTTTAAAACATTCCACAAATTCAGAGAGGCAAAATCAATTATTTTGTTTTCAATTCTAGTTATTTTTACTATATAATGTTTTGCAATGATAGCAAAAAGCAATGCCAGTACATAAGCAATATATAAAACTTTAAAATCTTATGATTTAACATACAAGATGCTGAATATTGAGGGGAAATATGTGTCACATAGAAATATTTTTGTGTTTTTTTCCTAAAGTTAGATGAAGTATGTCAGGAGCCAGGAAAATACAGCAGGGGTTGTGGAATTTCTCCTAAGGCCAGAACTGCAGACCTGAAACCTCCCCAACCAGGAAAGTCATAACCGCCACATCCGCAATCAGCAGCCAGCATCTGGCACTAGCTTAGCCAACCAGCTTAGACCACATACCTCCTCGAGCCCTTTTTCCTTCCCCTTCCCCTTTCTGAGCGTATATAAGAAGAGCCACCAGAAATAAAATTTTGAGGCTTGATCAGAACACCATTTGCCTTGCCTCCTTTCTTTGTGTCCCTGTCTGTTTCTCATTCTTTTAGGTGCGTCGCCTCGCTGCCCCTGTTGAATGACCCCGCGGGCCGGGGCAAAGTATACCTTGTAAATTACACAATAGCATTTTTTCAATAATTTAATCTACATTGAAATTTATTACAAAAAATACAACACCCTGTGCACATTAAGCAAACAAGTTATTGACCACATATAATAGCAAATTAGAATACAATATAAGGACTAAAGTTTACTAACTTTTTTGTGGAATGTTTAAAATATAAATAATGAAATATAATTTGTCATGTATGATCATAAAATTGTGAATGTATTTCTGCTGATATACACTCTCAGCCTCATTAACTTATTTTATAGTCTTTCATTGTTATTCTGAGTCTAAAAACTTTTAGTGCTGAGTAATAATGCATGGGGATATTTTCTTTCTAATATACAGTTCTTAAAGTGTTACTAGTCGCCACATTTATGTTTGGCAAGAAACGTGGAAGACAAAGACATGTCCTGTCCTTATTGTATTAAAAGTAAGCAAAAATGGTTAACACAGTTCCCTATAAGTAATGAGAGAAAAAAGATACAAAGTTCTAAGAAAGCACAAAGCAATTCTTATTCATTTTTTTACTTAATTTACTCCTTCATTTATAACATTCAAATAATTTAGTTTCCTTATAATACTGGGGTCAATAGCCCCATTATAGGAGACACAGTCATTTGGAATATTGCAATTATATTGTTATGTTAATTAAAAAATCCACCTGACTCAGCTTAGAAGAGAGAAATTTATGCTTATATAAAAGCATTAAAAAGATAGAGAAGGTAAATTAATTTATTAAATAAATATTATCTTTTTTAAAAATAGTTACTTATGAAAAAAATGGTTTAATCTGCATGATTGATAATTCATTAATATTTTTAAGGAAATAGTATCCCCTTTGATTTTTCCAACTAAAATTTACTAAACACTTCTTTTAAAAGCAATGCCAGTACATAAGCAATATAGAGGTGCTATTGATGTAGCAATACAAATAAAAAACATTATTCTTTATTCTCTCATATAATTTATAATCTGGTCAGAATAGGTAGAAAATAGATATGTAATCCAATAAATGAGAAATTTCAAGTGGCAATTAATTACATGAACCAAGTAAAAAGAACAGTGGAGTAGAGTAAAAAAACAAAACTCTACTTTATGGGGTAAAAAAACTTTACTTTATGGGGTAAAAAAAAAACAAAAACTAGCTTCTCTGCTTAAGTAACTAGAGAAATGTACACTGGAAAGATGTATGAGAGAGGGAGAGACAGAGAGAGAGAGAGAGAAAGAGAGAGAGAGAGAGAGAGAGAGAGAGAGAGAGAGAGAGAGAGGAGTAGAGCAAAGAAAGTGACGGAGTAAGTGAGGAAAGAAGGAAAGAAAGAAGCAAGAGAGAGCCCAAAGAAGACTCCTCTTTGTCTAAATTGATATGGTGGTATTTCTGTACCTGCTTCCATCCAATTCTCATAAGAGTGTAGACTCAACTCAGTTCAAGAACTCTTGAACTGGGAGATGGAGGACTTCAATGGGGGAAAGAGGGGACATCTGTAATACTTTCAACAATAAAGATAAATTAAAAAATAAAATGAGATGAGAGATTTAAAACCTGATCAAACTTTTGACCAACTTCAGTTATCCTTTTATTTGTATATCACTGGCTTATTATGTCTTTAATATCTTAATTTATTAATTTGATAAAACAGTTAACATATTATTTTAATAATGTAATTTTCTAATGAATGTTTTTGATACAAACAAAAAAAGTTAAGTTTATCATTTACTTCATACTATTCAGTATGATTTCACACACAGCCCTCCACCTCCCTACCCCAGCAAGAATTATTGTTTATTTTGACAGAAAACTGGGAAAGGCAATGAGGTGATAGAGTTTGGAAAACAAGCATGCCATCTGTTTGGATGAAGATGCAAATAATCACAAACATTGGAACCTTCAAAACTCCAAAACTGAATTTATTTTTGTTTTCTGTTTGAAAAATAATAGTGGGTTGTTTTGGCTTCTATTCTTTCATAATTAGTTAAATTAGTAACCATTTTTAAAAGAAATGATGTTATTTTATACTATCAAAAGGTGTCATAGTATATAGCATGACCATTGTGGCTTAGTGGTTGAGCATCCATATAGGAACCAGGAGCTCATAGTTCAATTCTTGGTCAGGGCACATGTCCAGGTTGTGGGCTCAATCCCCAGCAGGGGTGTCAAGGAGGCAGCTGGTCAATGAGTCTCTCTCATCACTGATGTTTCTATCTCTTTCTTCCTCTCCCTTCCACTTTGTAAATTAATAAAAATGTATTTAAGAAAAAAAAAGTGTCATAGCATATACACAAATATATTAAATATACCATTTTTCTAACATATTTGACAATTTGTTCAGTTATATCTGAAAAAGTACCAAAATGATAAACTGCCAAGTTGAGAGACTTAATTAAGGAAAATTTATACCAATTTAATTGCTTCTCATATTATTTTTGTCTTAATTAATTACCTCTGCTTTGGGCAAAATGAACAGAACTGAAATGAGTGGAAGATGAATTAATCACATTCCAGTCAAGTTGCTTTCTTGTTACTTTTGTAAAATATACTTGGGAGAAGAAAATGAATCCTTTGGCTATATTCAGATTGAAATTATATTTTGATTATTCATGCCATTCTTTATTTCATTTTTATTAATGATCAAATTTAAATCATTTTTAAATGCTGGATAGGTAAGGACCAATTATGTAATTTTTATTGGTAATGAGGAAGAATTTTGGAAAAACTTCATAAATATTTTAGAGCTTTAAGCTATTTTTCTTCAAGTTGATGAGTGTAAATGTAACAATTTTTTCACCACTTCTTTGTTAGATGAAATGATGACTTAATCAGGAAGGAAACCTAAGTTAAGCAATATAAATTATCAATAACTCCAGGTTTTTATATGATTATTTTATAGGTTTAATAGTATTAAGCAAATTATATCTAGTTGGTAGTTTTCTCTAGGAGATGAATGAAACTATGATGTGGATTGTCCATAATTAAAAATATAGTTTATATGAAAATAATAGCAGTTTTTAAATCTAGTAATATTGGAGGGCACCATAGATAGCAATTTAATATAGGAGGAAATGATATTATTAAAATGAAAGTATCCTTTTCTTGATAATGAATGACCTATTAACTGAAGTTATAATCTCAGAAGATCATTAAAAAAAAAAGAAATGTTAAATCAACTTGTTTAATCAACAATCCCAAAGAATTAGATATATCCCTAACCGGTTTGGCTCAGTGGATAGAGCATTGGCCTGTGGACTTAAGGTTCCCAGATTCAATTCTGGTCAAGAGCATGTTCCTTGGTTGCAAGCACATCCCCAGGAAGGGGCATGCAAGAGGCAGCTGATTGATGTTTCTCTCTCATCGATGTTTCTAACACTCTATCCTTCTCCTTTCTTCTCTGTAAAAAATCAATAAGATATATATATATATATAATTACATCTAACTGTCTGTAAAACAAATAGCTTTCCTGCTACCTGTCTTGCTGCTTCTGCCTGACACTTTTTTTTACCTGAATGCTTATATTTAGCTTCTAAAAAAATATAAATTTTTGAATATTTATTGTAATGTAGATATGCATAAATAACTTTCTCATGTCCTTAGAATAAACTTAGTAATGAATAAAATAAAATTTACTGATGATGATTTATAAACATTATATATGGTTTTACTTTCCCCATATCAAAGGTAAAAAGAAAGAAAAGTAAATCCCCTAGGTACTAAGTTTCAAAATAAATTTAAATTCATGATAGTCAATAAGAATTGAGTAGCTCTTATCTTATTTAAGCTGGTTCCTTTTAGCCTCATTAAGGTTTTCTTAATGATAAAGGAAAGGTAAAAAATTTAATTTATGTTCTAGCTAAGGCAGCTATTCCAGAACCTATAAATTGAGACATTATCAATGGAATAGAAAATATGATCTTAGAGAAACATCCATCTTATATAATAAAAGGGTAATACACAAATTAACCCAACAGCAGATGAACAGTTGCTATGACGTGCACTGACCACCAGGGGGCAGATGCTCAACATAGGAGCTGCTCCATGATGGTCAGTACACTCCCACAGGGGAAGCACCACTCAGCCAGAAACCAAGCTGACAGCTGGCAAGAACAGTGGCGGTGGTGGAAGCCTCTCCTGCCTCCGTGGCAGTCTGACATACCCTGAGGGTTCCTGGACTACAAAAGGGTGAAGGCTGGGCTGAGGGATACCCCGCCTTCCACAGTGCACAAAGGTCATGGACCAGGACTCTAGTAATTTAATAACCAAGAGGAATTATCTTGGAAGAAAACTATCAGTTAGATATAGAGACAAAAAATAAAACATTAGTTAAGACACCTAGTGACTATGAAAAAAAGAAAAATGAGAAATTTACCATTTATTATAAAGAAAAATGATGCAAAATATTTTAGAATTGAAGAAGCATTCAGATTGAAAAACAATAGTAAACAAGACCAGGAAAGGGTAGTTAAAATGCTAAATGTTCATAAAGTAAAATAAAAACATTATCTGTTCATAGTGGAAAATCATAAAGCAGATTTTTCCGTGCAATAATAAGAAACAGACTCAAAAGCGATTTCTAGTCAGTAGCAATAGATCACAGTATCAAAACGTAAGGTAAAATTTTGTCAATCTAGAATATTTTACCTAGCTGTTTTTTATTTTTTTTTTTAAACTATACTTTTATTCCTGATACTATCACACAACCCACCTCACCCAGACCCTGTCACTTCCTTCCCTCTGGCCATCACCAAGCTATTGTCTGTGTTTATTGGTTGTGCATGTTTGCTCTTTGGCTAATCCCTTCACCTGCTTTAATCCAGTCCCCCCTTATCTTTCCTCTGACACCTGACAGTCTGTTCTATGTATACACAATGCCTCTGTTTCTATTTTGTTTGTCAGTTTATTTTGTTTAGTTTCCATATATAAGTGAAATCATATGGGATTTTTCTTTCTCTGGCTGGCTTAGTTCACATGTTATGCAATATATTTATTTATATTACATAAGAATATACACTATAATTATTTTTAATGTGCATTATGAGTTACTTATTGAAGTGGCATAGTGTTTCTTCTTCTTTCCTCAACATGACCAATTTATCTGTGACAATGGATGAATTCATTTTGACAACTATTGTTTTTACACTTGGAATTACAAAATAAACTTATAAATTCAGGATGAAGTTAATTAGTTTTTTATGTAATTTACAAAATACAAATTCTATAAGTTAGAAATTATGTACAACGGAGTCTTAATATTATGAAATACAACACATGAGTCTGATTTCAATGGAAGAGTTAAAGTCATAAGTGTCTTAAATTATTAAGGAATTGTCAGATGATGGTAGAAATCTAAAATTGGGAATTAAGTTCTATTGTTATTTGACCTATTATCTCTAGTATTAAGTCATTTCCTATCTTGCTTTTAATCATAGGCCCACATATTGAAACAGAAAAAATAGCTACATGTACAAATATTGTAATGAAATATACATATGTATATATTAGAGGCCTGATGCATAAAATTTATGCATGAGGAAGGGCGTCCATCAGCCCAAACTGTACCGTCTCCAATCTGGGAGCCCTTGGAGGATGTCTGACTGCTGGTCTAGGATCAGGCCATCCCTCTCACAATCTGAGACTGGTGGCCCCTAAGTGCTTACCTGCCAGCCTGCATGATTGCCCCTAACCCCTGCCTTCCTAATCATTCCTAACTGCTCTCCCCTGCCAGCCTGATCACCCTTAACCATCTCTGCCTCAGCCCCTGCCACCATGGCTTTTTCCAGAAGAAAGGAAGGATGATGGGAAGATGACTGGTTGACCTCATCTAATTAGCACATTACCCTTTTATTAGTATAGATTAAAATAAAGACAACAAACTGAATGGGTTTTTATTAAAATGGATAATAGTTTGACTTAATAAAACAATAACAAACATAAAAATTACATGAAAACAACAATATATGTAAGAAACTGCAAGAATAATTTGAATTCTGTTCTGATCGCCTTAATGTAATTAACCTGGGTGTTGGTAAGTGAGTTTGAACTTTTAAAGGAGATGGTTTTTAGAGAGAACAATAAAAAATTTGGGGTGTAGAGGAGAATCCAAGATGGCGGCATAGGTAAACACCTACACTGCTGCCTCGCACAACAATTTCAAAACTACAACTAAAAGAACGGACATCATCCAGAACCACAGGAAAGCTGGCTGAGTGGAAGTTCTACAACTAGAAGGAAAGAGAGGGGCTCACGGAAACCCACAGGAGCTGCAAAAAGCTGAGAAACGGAGACACCGCGAGGAGAGAGCGGGTGCCGGAGGACCTGGCTAGCTTTCTCTGGCGGAAGGGAAACGGAGACTCTCAAAGGCATTGAACCCCATATTCTACGACACTAAACCCCAGATCCAGCCGAAATTCATATGGGGGGGAGTTTGAACTGTGAAAAGGGAGAAGTGTTAGGAAATTTAGGGGAATCGCAAAAGATCAAAGACCTGGTGGCGCGCACGGCACTGCGCGCAGGACAGATTGCTAATTGTGCTGCTGGCTTTCGCGAGTGGGCGGGAGACAGACCCTCCCAACTGTGCCACTTCTAACTTCACTAAATCCCTGTTTCGGACGAAACCCTGGAGACCTAGACTTGTGTGGTCCTGGTACACAGGGGAGCTGGAAAGGCAGCGGTTAGAAGCACTGCGGGCGCGCACAAGGACCGCTCCAGCCATTACCCAGTCACGTGAGACTCAGGGGCTGTGGAGGGCGGGGCCGACTGGAAGGCAAAGCAGTCTCTTAAGCCCTGAGACTCCACCCCTCCCAAGCTCAACAGAGGCTTCTGCGGCTTTGCGTCTGGTATCATAAAGCTGAATTCAACACAGAAGTTTCCCCGGCATAGTGAAAATGCCGAGACAAGAGAAAGGATCACAAACAAAAGAAATGGAGGGAAAAAAAACGACTGGATATAGAGTTCAAAACCACGCTTATAAGGTTTTTCAAGAATATGCTAGAAAAGATGGATAAATTTAGTGAGACCCTAGAGGAGATGGAAAAGGTCCAACTAAAGATGAAAAAAGACCAATTAGAAATTAAACGTACACTGACTGAAATAAAAACTATTATACAGAGTCCTAACAGCAGACTAGAGAAAGGCAAGGATCAAGTCAAAAATTTGAAATATAAAGAAGCAGAAAACATTCAACTGGAAAAGCAAGAAGAGAAAAGAATCCAAAAATGTGAAGATAATATAAGGAGCTTCTGGGACAGCTTCAAGCGTACCAACATCAGAATTGTGGGGGTGCCAGAAGAAGAAAGAGAGCAAGATACTGAAAACCTATTTAAAGAAATAATGACTGAAAATTTCCCACATCTGGTAAAAGAAATAGACTTACAAGTCCAGGAAGCACACAGAACCCCAAATAAAAGGAATCCAAAGAGGACCACACCAAGACACATCATAATTAAAATACCAAGAGCAAAAGACAAACAGAGAATATTAAAAGCAGCAAGAGAAAAACAGTTCATTATCTACAAGGGAGCACCCATACGACTGTCAGCTGATTTCTCAACAGAAACGATGCAGGCCAGATGGGAGTGGCAAGAAATATTCAACGTGATGAATAGCAAGAACCTACAACCAAGAATAATCTATCCAGCAAAGCTATCATTCAGAATTGAATGGCAGATAAAGAGCTTCACAGAGAGGAAAAAGCTAAAGGAGTTCATCAACTCCAAACCAGTATTATATGAAATGCTGAAAGGTACTCTTTTAGAAGAGGAAGAAGAAAAAGGTAAAAGCCAAAAAATTATGAACAACAAATACATATCTATCAACAAGTGAATCTAAAAATTAAGTGAATTAAAAATTTGATCAACAGAATAAACTGGTGAATATAATAGAATCAGGAGCACAGAAAGGGAGTAGACTGATAATTCTAAGGAGGACAAAAATCATAAAACATCAATCAGACTGAAATTACAACAGAAAGATTAAAGTTAGGTGAGGTAGATAAGTGATCAATCAAAGGACTTGTATGCATGCATATAAGCATAACCAATGATCACAGACACTGGGGGGTCGGGGTATGCCTGAGAGGGCGGGGGGGCAATGGGGAGATATGTATAAAAAATTAATAAAAATTAATAAAAAAAATTGGGGGTGTAAAATATTTCATCCTTTTCCTCGCCTTTTTCCCACATCTTGGCATATAACATTTCAGATTTCATAGGTGAAATTAGGGCACGAGAAGATCTTGTTAATATTGAGGACCAATAAAATTATGTGCCAGTCAATGAGTTTATCTTTAAAGTTCACTTCCTTGATATTTACCTGTCAAAATATACAAGGCAGATTGTTGATTACCAAGAGCAATGTTTTCTTCAAATTCAGCTTTTCCTAAATAAATAAAAGATAAACTTTGAGCAACATGCTTAGCTTTGATGCAGCAGTAAACAGGATTCTGTGGTTATTTGATATCCAGTCTCTTTTCAGGGGATAATTTCTTCACTCTCCTGAAAATCATTTGACGTGAATGAGATTGGAACCTTCCTGTCTGACTTTCTCCATTATCCTTCACCAAAAACAGCTAGTGCCTCCAATAGAATATGAACTCCAGACCAAAATAATAAAATGCTTTCAAATAAAAATAAAAAATATTCAACAGTTAATGCTATTGGTTATTGTTGGAAAGCACATGAGCCTTGGCTGGAAAGTTTTTAAGGAGGACATTCTGAGAAAAGGAAAGTGTGTGGAAGGCCACCTGCTCTGTTTATTGAAATTCCAGCTTAGAGGAGAGCTAAAGACAGTGCACCTATGCAGACCCAGGTGTTTACTGGAATCCTTGTACTTAATCTTTGGGTGTCCTTGCTTACATGACATTACAAACACATGTGTCCTCCCCATATTACTTATCCTACTGAATGTATCTGAAAGTTAAACTTTTTCTCCAACTCCTGCTACAATAAAACCTAATGAGGCAGGCATTGAGGCTGCCTCATTCCTTTAGCCACGCTGTCCCTTAGCCCTCTCTTTCAGAGCAAACACTGTGTCAAAGTAATCCACTCATCTGTCACTCAGGGTCTGCTGGTCAGCCCCAGCAGGTTATAGCAGATAGATAAAAATAATGATATTAAATATTGTTAAGAAAATTAAGGTAATATTTCAATAAAATGAAACATTAAGAAATTCAGAGAAAATACCAATTGTAAAAAACAATATAAAATGAAGAAAGAAACTGACCTGGTAAATAACACCATGGATATAGATGAGTAATAAATTACTGAGTAGAAAGATCTAGTTATGTCAGGAAAAATTAAAAACAAAATGTTAAAAATTATATTTTGTAAGATTATTGAAAGCAAGACAAAAGAAAAGATTTCAGAGTCAGAACAATGCAAGTCTCTCTTTTTAAAATGGAGAAACATAAAATTTGAAATTAAATGAAAAATTAAAAAAATAAGATTTTTTTTATTTATTCATAAAGTTCCAAATGAAAAATAACTAATGTGCTCCAGATATATTAAAATAAAATTTAGCAACGTGAACTATAATAAAAATTAAATTCTTCCACAGAAAAACAAATAATTATGTAAAAAAGGAAAATTCCTTATAATATTCAGATTTTAAGTTAATAGAGACTGTCTTTAAAAAAATAAGTGTGATAATTTTCCTTAAGAAAAAAAAATTAAAAAATTATAATTCTATTTCCTGCCATATTCTATTTTAGTAATATACATATTTTAAGTCATATGAAAATTTATATAATGAGTAAACTTTATTTAGTTTACATACATTATTGAAATAAAAAATATAGGGAGAGGGCTATCACAAAAATAGTAATGTATAGTCTGAATATTGACAGTTTTACTTCTTCTTTTCTAATTTGGATGCCTTTTATTTATTTTTCTTATCTTATTGCTATGGCCAGGACTTTCAATGTTATCTACACTAATTAAAGAGAAACATGCAAATTAATCATCACTCCACTATACCCACCAGACAATCAGGAGGAAATATGCAAAGTAGAAGGCCAAAGATGGCAACAACCCAGCTACTCCAAGCCCTTAGTGGCTGGGGGACAGGACACCTGCTATGAGAGGAAGGGCAGGGGGCTGGGGCTCAAAGGGATCTACAGGAGCAGCACTCTGGCCACAGTGAAGACTCCAGCCTGAGTCTGCAGTGTAGAAGGCAGACTACAGTTGGAATCTGCAGTGAAGATGAAGGCAGCAGACTCTGGCCAGAACCTGCAGCAAAGACAAGAAGGCAGACTCTGACCAGAGTCTGCAGAAAAGGTGCTAGACTACATCCAGAGCGAAGGCCTGGGTCCTGGGTGCCAGAGGAAAACTGTTACTGGAAGCCAAGGAAAGGAAGGCCTATTGCACAAATCGCTTCATGCAATGGGTCTCTAATGTTAAGTAAAATGGTGACAGTGGGCATCCTTATCTTGTTCCTAATCTCAGAGGAAAAAATTTAGCTTCTCATAGTTGCATATGACATTAACTGTGGTTTTATTGTATATAGACTTTATTATGTGTAGGAATGTTATTATGTTGAGGTTTGTTCACTCTATAAAGACTATGTTGAGATTTTTTAACCCTAAATAGATGTTAAATTTTGTCAAATGCTTTTTCTGCATTTATTGCGCTGATAATATGTTTTTTATTATCAGTTTTGTTAATGTGATGTAATCACTTTGATTTACTTATGAATATTAAACCATCCTTGCATTCATGATATAAATCACACTTGATTTACCTTTTAATTTCCTTAATTATATCTTTGTGAACAATATGTTTCAAATTTTATAACATTTAACTTTTCTGAGTTTTTAAATTTGTCTAAGAACTTTCCACCCTAACCCGGGTCACAAGACCATGTTTGTTGGTATTATTTTAGAAGCTTTGTAGTTTTAAATCTTATATTTTGATTTATGATCCATTTTAAATTAAATTCTGTGTGTGGTTTGAGGAAGGGCCAAAGACTATTCAGCTGTCCATACCAAAATTTATTAAGAATATTTTTGCTTTCCCATTGAATTTCTCTGGTGTAATTGTTAAATAACAAATGACCATATATGTAGGCTTGTTTTTTAAATAATATCGTCCTAGTCCATTGATCTATTTATATAATCTTTTGTCAATATAATACTCTCTAAGTTATAGTATTTTTTTGCAACAATTTAGATGGATATCAAATAAACTGAGTAACAAAAGTCTCAAAAGGGTGCATACTATGTGTTTAATTTGGAATAACACAATTACAGACATGAAGAACACTGCAGTGAATTCCAGGATTATCAGAGAAAATAACATTACATTATAACCAAAGCTTGCTTTTTAAAAATGTACACCTCCACATAGTTTATGATATCAAAATATTATCATTATAATATATTATTTCCTTAAAACTAATATGACAAAAATTAGACAGCCAAAATATTTAGTAAGTATAATTATTATAACGTAAGATACAAAGAATATAATGAAAATATGTGTAAAATATATAATAATGAGTAAAGTAACAAAATTTGGAATAATTGAATTGTTCAGAAAAGAATCTGCATTTATTAGTCATTATTTTCAATAGAATTTTGATATTTTCTGAGGAAAATTCACAGAAACCTTGGTAGATAGCACAGTGCAAATCATTGAAAAAATATAAAATTATGATTATAAAATAATGTAGAATTAAATATAATCTAAAAGTTATTTAACAAGATCAGGAATGTACATTTGTCTACACTGATAACCAAAGTTTAATGAATCTTAATTACCTTAATTAAATTTGGTTTATAAAATAATGTTATGTTCCATGATGTAACTATTCTTGTTACTCAAAAATCTTAAAATATAATCTTAAAAAATCTCTTATTTTAAAGTAAGTACATACAAGGGAATAAAGTTAATATTATTAGTATGTTAATACATTCTTTGCAACTGTTGTTTTTTAACATTTTAATTAATAACTTTTGATGTAACAAATATTAATATCCTTAGAGTCTATAATTTGTAATTATATCTTTTCTCTAAGTATATATTCCAGATTATATTTTTTAAAATTTCCAACTTAATGTTATATTGTAATTTTTTACCTTAAGCTAATGATGATTTATATTTAATTGTTTATCCATTTATATAAAGATGATACTTTTGTTACTTAACACAGTGATGCTTATTAATAAAAATATAAATGTTTTATAAATTTAAAATTAAAGTTAATAAAATATAGCTACAGCATAAAAATATTATAACTGCTAATGTTTAGGATGAAGAAGAAAACAATTTTTAATTTCGTCCTGTTCATTTGATGATGTACAAAATAGCCCTCATTAATATTTTTCTATTATTGAAAAAAACTATAACTTTTCCTGTGCATATCCTATACTTTCCCAGCTTTTGGTTCTGTATACAACTTGGTAAATGTCCCATGGAAACAACTGGAAAACTATTGGGGGTTCACTAAAGTCTGAGAATCATTGGGATTCTGATCTCTCCCACTAGCCAATTCTTGCCACTAAAGGTATGGAATTTTGCCCTTATTCTATTAAATGTCCTCTGTCACTGCTGGGTTTGCCCTGCATCCCTGCATGAATCAGCAATGTAAGCAATAATTGATCTATTCCCTCCTATGAAAGATTTATTTCTCTGAAAGCTATCTTCTTTATATTTCTATGAAGCTATTATTTTGTAGCTTATCTGATATTTTCACAATGTTAGTATAGAAGTGAAAATCTCCTGCAAATTTGAACACCCTAACCTGAACAAGCCCATAACTATTTATTGAAACACTAAATGAAATATAATATTTACTGGGAAATAAGTTTAAAAAATTCACTCACAAAGACTTGAGAAATACTGAGTAAATTATAAAATTGCACAGTTTATAGGTGAGTGTTATTAAACCCCAGGATATAAGTTTTTTTGTTATTTAAGAAACCTTTTCAAGATCCAGAACACAACTTAAAACTCTCAATTCAATATTACACAGGAATTAGTGGCTCAGCGCACAAATTCATGCATAAGTGCAGTCCATTGGTGTGGCCTACAGAGATTGGGCCAAAACCAGCAGTCCAACACCGCTTGTCACTCCAGCCTGCCACTCCCTCTCATCCTGGCCCCACTGTGCCCAGTCAGTCCTGGTCAGGAGAGGTCCGTAGGGCTGCAGTGGCACTTACCAGCCATGAGCCCTGCAACTGGTGCCTGTCATAAGAAGACGGGTCTGGCTGGGACTCAATCTGCCCTCCAGAAGAGTGATGGGACACCCTTGCAGGCCTGAGATCCGTATCTATCCATTGGCTGTTCACACCAGTTGTCTGGAAACGTCTGGCCTGGCCGCTGCTTTTATATCCTTTCTTCCTTTCAGAGCACCTAGGGAGGGGAAATGGCTTCGGTGCCTGAGGCCAACTTCCAAGAGGCCAGCAGTGCTGTCAGGATCATGCCTGCAGGGATGGTCTGTAGGTGCCTGGCTCATTCTCATTCTCTGGAGATTAGACCTGCAGGACTACTGGGGGAGTGAGTGCTTGTCACCAGGCTGGTGGACCTCCAAAATGGGCTGTCAGCTCAGTGGCACTCCTGCTGTGCGAGCACACTGACCACGGTGGGTTGAGGGAGAGAGGAGGTGCATAGCTCCTACACTGAACATTTGCCTCCTGGTGGTCAGTGCACATCATAACAACTGGTCCACAGGGCATTTGGTCACTTAGTCTTTTATATATAAAGATAAGTCTGAAACAGAGTCATACACAGTTGAGAAAATATTGACCACCACACAAACTTACATATGATCAGAGCCTGGGCTAGTATTTTGCAGGGAACAACAAAGAAACCAGAATGATTACTAACTGGCTGTGTGTTTCCCATGGTGATGTGGCTGTGCCTAATTTTCCATTCCCATTGTCTGACTGACACTGATTGGCGCTTGTCAGAGCCTGGGTGGCTGGTGACTATTTTAGAGTAGGTATCAATTAATTTTTAAAGATAATTATTATTTTTATGTGATTGTTTCCACCCATTCTTTAATGATATTGTTATTCATCTTACTATTTTTCTAATATACAGAGGCTCCAAAAAACCCATCAGAAGTTGACTTAGGTAAAAAATACAGTTAATATACCCAATTCACTGAATACCATAGTTTAACCTACCCTTCATTAAGCATGCTCAAAACACTTACATTAGCCTACAGTTGGGCAAAATCATCTAACACATTGGGTACATTACAGAGTATCGGTTGTTTGCCCTCCTGATCATGGGGCTGGCTGGGAGTTGCTGCTTGCTCCTGCTGCCTGGCATCATGAGAGAGTACTTAAGGCATCTCACTAATTCAGAAAAAGTCAACTTCAAAATTTAAGATATGCTTTCTACTAAATTCTTATTGCTTTTTCACCATCAAAAATAAACAAACAAAAAACACTATAAGTTGAACCATTTTAAGTCAGAGAATGTCTGGACTCATATTTTAAATAGTCTCTTTTATCTTTATTGTTGCAAGTATTATAGATATTCTCCCCTTTTCCCCCCTACTGACCCCTTCTAGGCTGCATTCACCTCTCACCCCAAGCCTTCACCACACTATTGTCTATGTCTATGGGTTATGCACATATGCATATAAATTTTTGGTTAATCTCTTCCCTCCCAGCCCTGCTTTCCCTCTGAGATTCCACAGTCTGTTCTATGATTCTATGTCTCTGGATATACTTTGTTCATCAGTTTATTTCGTTTGTTAGATTCCACATGTGAATGAGATTATATAATACTTGTCTTTCTCTGGCTGACTTATTCAGCTTAGACTAATACTCTCCAAGTCCCTCCATGCTGTCCCAAGGGTGAGTGATCTTTCTTTTTTTACTGCTGCAGAGTATTCCATGGTATAAATGTACCACAAGTTTTTGTTTGTTTGTTTGTTTGTTTTTGTTTTTGTTTTCCCACTCATCTGCTGATGGGCACTAGGGTTTAGTTTGTTGTGTTTTTTTTTTCAATTGTCCTGCAATGTTTTATATTTCTTAGGATATATCCCAGAAGTAGGAACACTGGGTCAAATAGCAGTTCCATGTTAAGATGACAATGAGGTATCACCTCATACCTGTTAGAATGGCTACCATCAATAAATCAACAATTGACAAGTGTTGGTGGAGATGTGGAAAAAAAGGGAACTCTAGTACACTGCTGGTGGGAATGCAGACTTGTGCAGCCAGTATGGAAAGTAGTATAGAGTTTCTTCAAAAAATTAAAAAATGTGATTGCTGTCTGACCCAGTGATCTTACTACTGGAAATATATCCAAAAAACGCTGAAACACCAATCAGAAAGTATTTCCACCTCAAAAATAAACAATGTCTTTCCATTTATGTATCTATTTCTTTATTTCTTGTTAATATTAAACAGTTTTTTATATAAGTGATACACATACAGTCTTTTTTGTCTATTCTTATATATAATCTATTTTCATGCTTGTAAGTAGGAGTTTTTTATTACTCTTTGCTAAATAGTTAATGTTTCTTCTCAGAAAAGCTTATTGAAGAATAAGCCTAATTTATTGAACTGTTTTATTATTCCAATTATTGGAACTGATAAAGAGTAAAAGAGATAGAAATAAAACAGATCAATTACCCTGCAGACAACTGAGAATGTTTTCAAAGAATTAGTTTTCCCAAAAAGTGTTGGGCTCCAAAGCCAATTCTTTGGAAACTTCAAGGAATAGATAATGCCAAAAGTTATTTAAAATGTTTCAGAGCCCAGAAAGAAAAGAGAAGCTTTGAAATTCTTTTAATACAGTCAGTATGATATTGATGCCAAAATCTAAAAGTACAGAACAATCTCACATGTGAATACTGAAGCAAATATCTTAAATAAAATATTATAAAGTAGAAGATAGAAGAACTTTCAAAGGATTATGCAGCATGGCAAATAGGGCTTTATTTTGTGGTTCAATCATAAGAAATATATTTCTATATTTTAAAATGCTAATGTCAAAAGAAAAATAAAATCTTCACAGATGGCATAATGCCTTTTGGTAAGATAGATGATAGATAAGTACATAGATATATGCATACATAGATACATACTTAAATTATAATTATATGTAAAAAATCAGAAATAATCTTTAAAATGTAACACTGGATGAATACAACCATCCTAGCCTTATTTTTGTAGTCACTTAACAATATTAGAAATTAAGGTGGGAAAAAAGAGATTTAGTGGCTAAATTTGGCAAAAAAGCAAAATCATTATTATCTGGTATGATGTAACTGAACTTTCAAAATTATCAGTTGAATAATTATTATATAGCATATTAAAATATATAAAAATAATATACAAAATTAGTTTATGTTCTGTATTCACCATTTTCTAGGTAGATTACCAATGAAATAACTATTTTTATTTCCAGCAAGAACATAACTGAGAGATACTTTTAAGCTGATTCAACAAAAACTGTTCATAACTTTCTGAGGTGTATTTCTACTAGTTTCACTTTTAAAACTCTTCTGATTGATAATATTATAGGCACACTTTATTCTTTGTCTTAATTTGCAACTATTGGACAAAGTCCTTATACAATATCTATGCATCCCAATTTTAATTCTCCTTAATAATTTATGTGAAGGGTATCCAAGATGATCCTAAAACTTTTGTGTAATAGCATGTGAGAAACCTGATCAGAGTAGGTTGATATTCAAGAGTAATCTGAGTTTAGAGGCACTGTCCAAAGTATGCCAGATGCTCAAGGCCAAGTTTTCAAGGCCAACTTGCCATATACAGAAAGGACAAAAGGAAGGACAGGGTGATTGTACTGTGCGCAATGCGCAGGCATGCTTTTCTGTAGTCCAAATATTGATATCACTATTTATCCAGGTCTCTTTTGTCTAAGTTGGTATAAAGATGTGTTACTGCCCAGCTGGTTTGGCTCAGTGGATGGAGTGTTGGCTTGTGGACTGAAGGACCACAGGTTCAATTTCGGTCAAGAGCACATGCTCAAGTTATGGGGTTGATCCCCAGTAGGGGGCATGAAGAAGGCAGCCAATCAATGATTCTCTCTCATCATCAAAGTTTCTATCTCTCTCCCTTCCTCTCTGAAACCAATAAAAATATTTTTAAAACAAAAACTGGTGCAGGCTGCTTTTTTAGCAATGTCTCTCATGTTTGAGGCTGCTTTGAAGAATTTGCTTTGTGTTATGGCTTTGAATTTGTCATGCCCCCTTTACACAAATAGAATCTCTTCATGTATATTATATATGCTTTAGATGTACTATATTACAAATACATATAGACATGCACAAACATTTCTAGATTGACACATATCAAAATTGGTGACAGATTTATGTTTGAGAAGGGGAACTAGCCAATATATATATATATATATAAAATAGAAGCCCAGTGCACAAAATTCGTGCATGGGGGGGGAGTGTCCTTTGGCCCAGTCTGCTCCCTCTCCAATCTGGGACCCTTAGAGGGATGTCTGACTGCCCCTTTAGGCATGATCCTACCTGGATCAGGCCTAAATGGGCAGTCAAACATCCATCTCACAATCTAGGACTGCTGGCTCCCAACTGCTCATCTGCCTACCTTCCTGATTACCCATAACCGCTTCTGCCTGCCAGCCTGGTCACCCCCTAACCACTCTTCTACCAGCCTGATTGATGCGTAACTGCCCTCCCCTGTGGGCCTGGTCATCCCTAACTGCCCTTCCCTACAGGTCTGGTCATACCCAACTTTCCTCCTCTGCTGGCCTGGTCCCTCCCAACTGGCCTACCCCGCTGGCCTGATTGTCCACAACTGCCCTCCTTTGCAGGCCTGGTCCCTGCCAACTGCCCTCCACTGCTGAACATCTTGTGGTAGCCATCTTTTGTCTATATGGGGGCAGGATCTTTTGACCACATAGGGGCAGTCATCTTGTGTGTTGGAGTGATGGTCAATCTGCATATTACTGTTTTATTAGATAGGATAGAGGCCTGGTGTATGGGTGAGGGCCAGCTGGTTTTCTCTGAAAGGTCTTCCAGATCAGGGTGGGTGTTCCCTTGGGGCATGGGGTGGCCTGGGCAAGGGGCTTGTGGTGTTTTGCAGGCCAGCCATGGCCCCCGGTGACCCAAGTGGAGGCCCTGGTATCTGGGATTTATTTATCTTCTACAATTGAAACTTGTAGCCTGGAATGGAGCCAAGCCTCCTGCTTGCTCCAGGGCAGCAGCCATTGAAACTTAGTTGCCTTAAGTGGAGGCCTGGGCCCACCAGGGTGTGTGGAAAACTTGGCTTCCTCCATCCCTGAAGGCAACCCAAGCCTCCCTCCTGATCTCTCTGTGGCCATAGCCATCTTGGTTGGGTTAATATGCATACTCATTCCTGATTGGTTTGTGGGCATGGCTGGTGGGTGTGGTTTGTGGGGGCAGCTGAGATAATGGTCAATTAGCATAGTACTCTTTTATCAAATAGGATAATATTTTTATTTATTTCAGAGAGAGAAAGAGAAAAAAAATAGAAACATCAATGATGAAATAGAATTATTAATTTGCTGCCTCCTGCAAGTTCCATACTGGGGATTGAGTCCACATCCCTGACTTGTGCCCTTACCAGGAATGAAACCATGACTTCCTGGTTCATAAGTTGCTGCTCAATAGCTGAGCCACACCAGCTCACTGAGGAACTATCTCTTTAGGTTATTGGGCTATTTTGAAGATGAACATTTGCTTTCACTCTAATACGTCTATAATAATTGGTATTTTTATAATTCGACTATATCTGTAATACAGAAATATTGGAAAATAAGAATATAATTGAGTAAAATATGGCTTAATTTGACTAACTTCTATACTAAAAAAGAGAATATTACAAAATGTAATTTGATAATATTTGGATTATTTAAGTAATAAATACCAGTTGTTAAATAAATGCTACTTTAATGAAAAATTATACTATACTAGAGGCCTGATGCATGAAATTCATGCAAGCACTCAGCCCTCACAGTCTTGGCTGCCTCGACCCTCACAGTCCCGGCTTTGTTTGGAAGATTGTCCAGAAGGTCGTCCAGACAATCATTCCACTCTTTAGCTGCTCAGTTGATTTGCATATTACACTTTTATTATTATAGGTAGATAGATATCCTATGAGAAAATTAAAGCAACTTTTCTAATAGAACAAAATATAGTCAAGTTATTTTATTGAAATTTTATTTGTGAACCATACTATTAATCAAGAATAGATGGATTTTCATAAATTATAAATAATATGCATTTAAATTCAATATCCAAGATATGTGGCCTGTAAAATAGTTGGAGACATTCTACCTAAAATTAATAATAAAGCAAAGAGTCAAAATAAATTGATTCATTGCAATGACCATGTACTATATAATTAAAAATAGAAGCTTTGTTGTCAAATTTCATGGGCATGCCCAGCCAGTGTGGCTCAGGGTTTGAATGTTGATCTATGAGCCAGAGGATAAATTGTATACACTTAGGACTTATGTTCCACATAGCTCATTTAGTTACACATAGCCTTCTGAACTCCCAAAGCATTTATAATATACTAGAGTCCCAGTGCACAAAATTCATGCACAGGTAGAATCCTTAATCCTGGTCAGCAATCAGGGCTGATTGGGGCCTTTCTTCTCTGGCTGCTGGCTGCTGGCTGGGGCTTTCCTTTATTCCAAGCCAACCCTGGCGGTCAATACACATCAGCAAGAGGTGGTCAGCTAGGGGTCAAACTCCTGGTTGATTGAATTCCTTAGGGGAAAATTTGCATATTAGCCTTTTATTATATAGGATTCCATCTACTTAGTCAATTATGTATTAATTGTTTACTATTAGTAAGATATATGAATGTTTTCACATTTTCATATTATTTATATATATATTACTTTAATTTTCTCATGTATGTTTACTGAAATCATATTTCATTCTTTTCTGTCCAACTCAGTTATAGAATAATAGTATAGTGCTTTTTACATTGTATAATGAAAGAAATGTTATTAGAAAATTTTTCACATAATATTTATTTTATAATATTTGTTTTGATTTCTGTGGAAATGTTGGGTATATAAGTGATCAAAACAAATATTATAAAATAAATATTATGTGAAAAATTATCTAATAACATTTCTTTCCTTATAGTATGGTTCTCCATACTATAAAGTAGAATGCTTTCAGAATACTTTTTGGTAAAGATTCATGAAAATTGATAGAACTTCTGCTGTTATTTTCTGATTAACAAATTATGTTATCTAAGTCACTGTTAATCATTTACCTGACTATGCACTATCATTTCATTTTTTTCCCATTTTCTTTTTATTATTATTTTTTTCAATTATGGTTTATATTCAATATTATTTTGTATTAGTTTCAGGTGTACAGCATAGTGGTTAGACAATCATATACTTCACAAAGTGCTTTCCTTGATATGTCCAATACCCACCTGGCAATACATAGTTATCATAATATTTTTTAAATATATTTTATTGATTTGTCACAGAGAGGAAGGGAAAGAGATAGAAAGTTAGAAATATCGATGAGAGAGAGACATCTATCAGCCGCCTCCTGCACACCCCATACCGGGGATGTGCCTGCAACCAATGTACCTGACCTTGACCGTAATCAAACCTGGGACCTTTCAGTCTGCAGGCCGATGCTCTATCCACTACAATATTTTTTTATCGTAGTTCGGCTACAATATTTTTTTATCGTAGTTCCTTTCCTGTGCCTTACATCCCAGTGACTGTTCTGTAACTACCAATTTGTACTTCTCAATTCCTTCACCTGCTTCACCCAGTCCCCCAACCTCTTCCCATCTGACCACCATCAGTCTGTTCTCTGTTGGGTTGTTGATGTTCATATTATTGAGTTTTGACAGTTTTTAGCAAAAAGAAAGAAAGAAAGAAAGAAAGAAAGAAAGAAAGAAAGAAAGAAAGGAAGGAAGGAAGGAAAGAAGGAAGGAAAGAAAGAGAACGCATGGACATGGACAATATGGCAGGTGTGGTAGAAAGGTGGGTGGAGGTAGAAGATGGCATAGAAGGGATAAATGGTGATCACTAAATAATTAAAAAGAGAGAATGAAAGATAAGCTGAGAGTGAGAAAATATTTACAAATCACATATTTAACAAAGGGCTTTATCTAGAATATATGGACTATCACTATCACTTCAGTTTTAAAGATTTTTTTTATTGTTTAAAGTATTACAAATAGTAATATATAGGTCTCCTCCCCCACCTCCCATTGACCTCTCCCGGCCTCCTGCCCCCCGCCCAGTGTCTTGTATACATTGGTTATGCTCATATACATACATACAAGTCCTTTGGTTGATCTTTTATAACCCCTCCCCACCTCCCCTGCCTTCCCACTGTACTTTGACAGTCTATTCAATGCTCCTTTGCCTCTGTATCTATTTTTTCCCCAATTCTTTTCTTTAAAAAATCTTGCCTCTGCAAGATTTATAGAAATAAAACTATAAGAACAAAAATTCTTTGAGTCCCAATTTCAATGTCTAACAGTTCTGAGTCCTAGTTTCAATGTCAAACAGCTCCTTATGTGTAGTTTATTTTGGAAGTGAAGATATGTATAACACAATACTTAAAGTCTTTAATCCAAAGGAATAAAAATCATAGTAATCACATGTTTTCCATACACAAAAGCTATGTTTACCTACGATTTTCTCAGTAAAAACCATTGTACATTACTTTCGGAGAGGGGAGAAAAGGTTAAATAGTAAAGTGTTATCTTTATCTGAGGCTCGTACATTTGATAATCCATTGTAGTTATCTCTACTTGCTGGATAAAAAAAGGAAATTGTAAATTGGAGCACTTTATTCTGAAAACTTGCTACTTTGAAAGTAATTTTTCTAAACTTTTTCTAGTTTGAATACATTTTAATTTTAAAGAATATCTGTGTCAGTTTCTTAATACCCCCTAGAAGAATCCTTAATGAGTTTCTGTCACAGCTTATTTTCACTTTTTTGTTAGTGTATAAATTAACACTTCATTTAAAAGTATTAATTTATTTAAAACAAGGTTTCCCTCCATGGAAATGTTGGAGTAAGTATTTACAACTATAATTTAGAGCAAATAATGGAAAGGTTTACTAAATTCTTAAAATATATAGTGTTACTTGATACTCTGTTTTATTTTATTATGGATGGTGGCAATAGAGCTGATATTGTAATCAACAGCATCTACACACACAACAAATATTTCAGATCCAGAAATAATATTATTTTACATTTTAATGCCCACAGAACAAAACTGCTGACAAAAATAGTCACTATAAAGTTTCATTATATCACATGGATATGACAAAAGAATATATGATTATGAATATTCACAGTAACTAGAAATAGATTCTGCCTATATTCTTGTTTTCAGGATAGTTTTCTTTCTGATAGTTTAGAAATACTGTTTTAGTTCTATTAATGACATGATCATCTAATATATGCATATCTATAGTCTTAGCTAGTTGGTATCTATTAAGTAACATATTCATAAACAGCTCTATTAATAAAAATAATTCAAATATAAAATTTTGGAATATTACTGGATACATAATAAATTCCTTATAAGTCACTTAACTTGCTTAAAAAGTAGTCATTGAGATGGCAACTTGAACTGAAATGATTTATTATATAGTATATGAAAAATCAAGTAAAGAAGAATGCCAAAAAACACCTAAAATACCTAAATAGCCTGCCTAGATGTCTAATGCATTCCTACCTACCTATTTCCTCTTGATAATCAGATTCACTTTCTCTCCTGGATGATAAAACCTCCAAATCTTCAAAACCAAGTGTTGCACGGACATGAAGCACATAATTCCCCAAAGAGTCTTTAAATTACCTTACCCAGGAATAATTAAGCCTTTCTCTTGACAATCAATGATTCTCCACAATCCAGGTGTGGAGAAACTCTAAGAAAATCTTTCTATTGGACCAGCCACAACTATTGTTAATTGTGTAACACATCTTTTTTTTTAATGTCTTTATTGATTAAAGTATTACATATTTATTCTCATCCCCCTATTACCTTCCCAACAACCCCCCACCCACTCATGCCCCCATGCCTTATTGCCTGTGATCACTGGTTAGGCTTATATGCATGCATACAAATTCTTTGGTTGATCTCTCCCCCTTAACCTCTCACTCCCCTATCTTCCCTCTGAGGTTTGACAGTCTCTGGATCTGCTTTTGTTCATCAGTTTATGTTGATCATTATTCTCATAGATTAGTGAGATCATGTGATATTTATCTTTCTCTGACTGAATTATTTCACTTAGCATAATGCTTTCCATTTCCATCCATGTTGTTGCAAATGGTAGGAATTCCTTCTTTATTAGTGTAGCATAGTATTCCATTATGCAGATGTACTGCAGTTTTTTAATCCACTCATTTGCTGATGGGCATTTAGGCTATTTCCAGATCTTAATTATGGTAAATTGTGCTGCTATGAACATAGGGTACATATATCCTTTCTGATTGATGGTTCTAACTTCTTGGGATATATTCCTAGAAGTGGGATCACTGGGTTAAATGGGAGTTCCATTTTTAGTTTTTTTAGGAAACTCCATACTGTTCTCCACAGTGGCTGCAGCAATCTGCATTCCCACCAGCAGTGCACAAGGGTTCCTTTTTTTCCGCATCCTCACCAGGACTTGTCATTTGTTGATTTGTTGATGATAACCATTCTGACAGGTGTGAGATGGTACTGCATTGTGTTTGATTTGCATCTCTCAGATAATTAGTGACTTTGAGCATATTTTCATAAGTTTCTTGGCCTTCCTTCTGTTTTCTTTTGAAAATTTTCTATTTAGGTCCATTGCCCATTTCTTTATTGGATCATTTTTCTTCCTTTTATTAAGTTGTATGCATTCCCTATAAATTTTGGAAATTAAACCTTTATCAGTGATAACATTTGCAAATGCGTTCTCCCATACAGTGGGTTTTCTTGTTGTTTTGTTGGTGGTTTCTTTTGCCGTGCAAATGCTTTTTATTTTGATGTAGTCCCATTTGTTTATTTTCTCTTGATTTTCCATTGCCTTAGGAGCAGTATCAATGAAGAAGTTCCTTTAGCATATGTCTGAGATTGTGCTGCCTGTGGATTCCTCCAGTATTTTTATTGTTTACCAACTTATGGTTAAGTCCTTAATCTATTTTGAGTTTATTTTTGCCTATGATATAAGTTGGTGGTCTACTTTCATTTTTTTTTTGCGTGCATCTGTCCAATTTTCCCAACACTATTTATTGAAGAGACTGTCTTGACTCCTTTGTCAAATATTAATTGGGCATAGTGATTTGGGTCGATTTCTGGGTTCTCTATTCTGTTCCATATTCTATATGTCTGTTCTTCTGCCAATACCAGGTTGTTTTAAGAACAGTGGTTTTGTAATAAAGCTTGATATCTGGTATTGAGATCCCACCTACTTTGTTCTTCTTTCTCAGAATTTATGTGACTATTTGGGGTCTTTTTTTATTCCAGATGAATTTTTGGAGAGTTCTTTGTTGATCTGTGAAATATGCCATTGCTATTTTAATGGGGAGTGCATTGAACCTATAGATTGCTTTGGGTAGTATGGACATTTTGATGATGTTGATTCTACCAATCCATGAGCATGGTATGCTCTTCCATCTGTTTACATCTTCCTCTATCTCTTTTTTCAGTGTCCTGTAGTTTTTGCATATAGGTCTTTTACATCTTTAGTTCAATTTATTCCTAGGTATCTGATTTTTGGTGCATTGGTAAATGGGATTGCTTTTTTAGTCTCTCTTTCTATAAAGTCATTATTAGTGTAGAAATTCCATCAATTTCTCAGTGTTAATTTTACCAAATTCATGTTTTCTTCTCCTAAATCCTGCTTCCTTACTATTGTTTTCACCTATATTGATTCCAAAAGCACTCTCTAGGATAATGGTATGTGGGATACTCCAGCTTCCGGTTCTTGGATTTTGAACCATGTATTCTTCCTATTAAGTTTACACAACCATATAAGGGTCTTTCATATATTTAAATATATCATGTAAAAATGGCACCTTACTTATAAAGCATACCCTTTAAGCTGGATTCTAGAAATTGTAGTTTTGAAACAATCCATCTAATCCTCATTCATACATCTGCTTTGTGTTACCTGTACCCATAAGTTTGATGTGTTAGGTGAAATCCTATATAGGTAAATAATTCTGTAAATCTATGGAGAGCGATGCTACCATTCAATGCAGGGAAGTAACCTATATGTTAGAATATGTGTTTATTCCTGTAAAAAAAATAACTGCTGTCTCTTCTAGGTCAGAAGAAGTCCAAGATAGCCAATTTTTAAGTCTTCAACTGCTCTCCTCAATGGTTGGGGGCTCTATCTTCGTCCCTGTTGCTCACAGGTTGAATAGCAAAAGTGGTAATGAATTGATCAAGCTTGGTAAATAGAAATTCCAGCTAGTAGGCCAATGCATAGCCTCCATGTCTGCCACCATAGTGACTTCATTTGTGTGCTTTCCTGTGCCAACTCTAGAGAAGCCAATAACAGGAGGTGGCTAACTTCAGCTAACTAATTTATTTTGCCTCCTTAGTTCCTTAGTTCCCTTCCACAGGAGATGCCTCTGGGACATTAACATGTGAAAGGAGGATTTGCAATTCCCTATGTCTATTAGAGAAGGAGAGAGAGAGAAAGAGAGAGAGAGAGAGAGAGAGAGAGAAGAGGATAGTTTTTTTCTTTATTTATAAAATTAAAAACATAATCTTTACTTACTAATTTTAATAAACATTTTTATATATACAATGGTACCTTGAGATACGAGTGCCCTAACATATGAGATTTTTGAGATACGAGCGATTTCAGCTTGGAAATACGAGCAACATTTGAGATAGGAGTAATTGCGCGGATAGGCCTGCTGCACACCACCCCACCAGTTTACCAGGACTCGAGCATCTCATAGTTTCCCACGCCTCAAGGTTACAAAACAAATTAAACTCGGATCTCGAGGTACCACTGTAAAGCAGAAAATATTTTACAGAGCTCTATCACTTCTTATGGAACATCAACAATAATAAATCAAAGCAGAATGGTTACAATGGGAGTCACTTAGAAGTGATAAAGATACATAAATTTAAAATTATATATATAACGTATATACTTGATTAAATACACAAAATAAATATTTATTATCAATGCGATGAAGGAGGCATCACTTCAGAAAAATATACGAAGCAAATTAAAAATGAACACAGCTAAATGATTGTAAAAGAATATCACAATCATCAAAGGAAATGAAAATATCAGCAAACAATCTGCTTATTACTGTGCAAATCATATGTCTCAAAGATCTGTTAATCATCTTTTCATGGGCATTTCATGCATGCTTTGTTCAGAGTTAATAACTAATTAGCACCTTGTCCCCAAAATGATTTGCTTACTGCATAGTCTGAAATAAAATTATACAAGTTAATATTAACTCTTTAAAATAAAAAATACAATGAATTCTCTCATGATGGGACAAAAATCTGCTTCAAATACCTAGAGAAAATGCCAAGAAAACTGTATAATCAATGGATTTAACCAAAATTCTAATACACACACACACACACACACACACACACACTTACACTAGAGACCTGGTGCACAAAATTCATATCCTTCAGTCCAGCCTGCTCCCTCTCCAATCTGGGACTCTTTGAGTGATGCCCGACTGCCTGTTTAGGCCAGGTAGGATCAGGCCTAAATGGGCAGTTAGACATCCCTCTCACAATCCAGGATTGCTGGCTCCCAACTGCTCATCTGCCTGCCTTCCTGATTGCCCCTAACTGCTTTTGTCTGCCTGCCTGATCACCCCCTAACCACACCCCTGCCAGCTTGATTGATGCTGAACTACTCCCTTGTCAGCCTATTTGCCCATAACTGCACTCCCCTGCAGGCCTGGTCACCCCTAACTACCCTCCCCTGAAGGCATGGGTCTGCCCCCAACTGCCCTTCCCTGCAGGCCTGGTCATCCCCAACTGTCCTCCCCTGCTGATCACCCACAGCTTCCCTCACTTGTAGGCCTGGTCTCTCCCAACTGCCCTCCCCTATTGGCCATCATGTGGTGGCTATCTTCTGTCCACATGGGGGCAGGATATTTTGACCACATGGAGATAGCCATCTTGTGTGTTTGAGTGATGGTCAACCTGCATATTACTCTTTTATTAGATAGGATAGAGTCCTGGTGCATGGGTGGGGGACAGCTGGTTTGCCCTGAAGGATGTCCTGGATCATAATGGGTGTTCCCTTGGGGCATGGGGTGCCCTGGGCAAGAGGTCTGTGATAGTTTACAGGCCTTCCATGTACCCCGGCAACCCAAATAGAGTCCCTGGTATCTGGGATTTATTTATCTTCTACAATTGAAACTTTGTAGCCTGGAGTGTAGCCAAGCCTTCTGCTTGCTCCTCACAGTAGCCATTGAAACTTTGTTGCCTTAAGCAGGGCTTCTACAGGCCAGGGTGTGCGGAAAGCTTGGCTTCCTCCATCACCAGGGCAAACCAAGCCTAGCTCTCTGGCAGCAGGCATTGAAACTTTGTTGCCTTATGCAGAGGTCTGAATGGCCAGGGTTTGCAGAAAGCTTGGCTTTCTCCATCGCCAGGGGCAACCAAATCCTCCCTCTTGCTCTCTCTGTATCAGTAGCCATCTTGATTGGATCAATGTGCATACTTGCTCTGATTGGTGGGTGGATGTGACTGGTGGGCATGGCTTGGGTGTAGCAGAGGTACAGCCAATTTGCATATTACTCTTTTAGATAGGGCATACACACACATACACACACACACACACACACACACACACACACACACAAACTGAGTGGCCAGATTGTTATGATCTCTGAATGTATATTAGCGGCTCGGTGCATTAATTCATGCATGGGTGGGGTCCAGCCAGCCTGGCCAGGGAGAAAAGACATGGAGACATGGGCATTTAGCCAGCCTCCCTGCTGGTCAAACTCCTGGTTGAGGGAACAATTTACATATTAGCCTTTTATTATATAAGATATACACTGAGTGACCAGATTATTATGCATTCAGAGATCATAATAATCTGGCTAATCAGTGTATATCCATTAGTATGTTATAACAAAAAGACTGATCAAATGCATATGTGTGTACATATCTGTATATGTGTGTTTGTCTGTGTATAAACTCTTGCATGTACATGTGCATATGTATTTATATAAATACATATGCAAACACATGCATATGCATATGCATATATATTTTTGGTGATATGAGATATTTAGCTGATTTAATGCATAATTATTCCTTTATGTTTTGGTTTTGGGCTTAGTTTTGTGTCTTGTTTATATAAAAAGAAAAAAGTGTATTTAGATTTTTGTGTTACTCTTTATAAAATATAAACTACTTGCTTATATCTTGTGAAATAAGTTTTACCTCATTAACATGCTCCTTTTGTTCCTGCAATGAGTTAACAATTACTATTTGTGATTTATAATCAGTTTTCCTATAATAGTCTATTTCAATAATATGTTGCATTTTATGTATCCGTGTTGTTTCAAATTGTTTTATTGCTCTCATAGAATACTTTAACCACTTGGTTTTTATCAATTAATAAAACCACCTAGTGACTGTCACAAGAACTTTTTAAAGAAACTCTCTTGCTTCCTTTCCATTTATCATTTATCTGAGAAAAAAATTCAACATAATTCTTATAACACTCTTTTATGCCCTGGCTCAAAGAAATATTTCATTTTATGTAAATAATGTATTGTTTATACATAAAGTTATTTTTAATCATAAAAACTCCTTTCTCAAATTACTACCATATATATCTGAAAAACTTATATTATTTTGATTTCTAAAGAAACATTTTCCTTAAGATTAGGAAAACTCCTCTGCCCATTTTGTTGTGGATTGCATTGAGTTGCATAAGTTCTGTATATATTTTGGATACTAACCTCTTGTTGAGATTGTTTTTTGCAAATATCTTCTCCCATTTTGTTGGTTACCTTTTTGTTTTGTTGGTGGTTTAACCTTACTGTGCAGAAGCATTTTAATTTGATATAGCCCCATTCATTTACTTTTGCCTCTGCTCTCCTTGCCTTTGGACTCAATTCATAAAATCTTCTCTAAGATCATGGTCTACAAGTTTAGTATCTATGTTTTCTTCTATGTAATTTATTGTTTCAGGTCTCATGTTTAGGTCTTTGATGCATGTTGTGTTAATTTTTGTATGTAGGGACAAACTGTAATCTAATTATTTTTAAGTGGCTTTCATGTACACTTGAAGCCTATACAATCTTACTAACAAATGTCACTCCAATAATTTTATATATATAAAAGGCTAATATGCTAAGTGTCCTACCATAGCACTAGTCGTTATGATGCACATTGACTACCAGGGGCAGATACTCAATGCAGGATTTGCTGAACTGCAGTGACTTGGCAGCAGCGGTTCTTAGGTGATGTACCCTGAAACCGGAGAGGAGGGAGCCCGGTTCCTTGCTGGGCCACCTCATTCCACATTCAGCAGTGGGTTATGTTGTTGCTGGGGCACTGTTAGCCCCTAATCTGGTTTATTGCACACATGCATTTGCTTTCCACACCCTGTACGACAGCAACTTTGCAGAATGCCCTCTCCCACTTGGGGACTCCTTAGGGGACATCAGAGAACCAGTTTCATCCCAATCCCCAGAAGTCAGGCTGAAGGACCCCACCTGCTGGAGGGATCCCACTCACTCCTAAATGCAGGGGAGGGCCATAGCAGGTTGGTTCCAGGCATGTCCACCTATCTTGCCCAGTCCTGCCCCGCCAGTCACTTTCTAATTAATTTTCTTTCAATGTGCACAAATTGGTGCGCCAGTTTAATAAGAAAAAAATTAGGAAAATTTACATCCAGGTTTTATAAAGCTAAAGCAAAGTATCTAACTTCATAGCAGAATGTAAATGTTTAAATTGTTTTGTGAAGGAGATGATTTTTATCTTTGCTTTGGTACACTCAAAGGAATATCTCAGTGTTTTTCACAGAAAGAATTGAATTCCCTGGGTGGAAGAAAACATCTCTCTTACTTTGTCTCTAGGATTTGATGCCTGGATAAATTTCTTTAGGAAGAATAAAACTTCCCTACCTTTGGGTAAGGGAGAATTGCCTTTTCTTAACAACATGACTTGTAGTTAAACTGAGCTGTCTATTTCCTTTGAGCTACATTTGCCAACACTGATTATTGTAAAGAAAATAAAAAAGATTGGTGCACAGGATATAAGTGAATGTGATTGGATTATAATGAAACCCAAAGATGAGAGACTAATATACAATAAGACTTCTTCAAAAGATATATTGAGCAATTCAGTCAAGAGATAGCCCATACCAAAGGTCAAGATTCTGAGCACAAAAACTCCGTTGCTTGGAGTCCGCAGAGCTAAATGCTTCATCTTTGCCTGAGTGAAAAAAATAAATACTAGTATATGACCTCTGCCCAAAAAATGTTATCAGTAAATTTTCCTGCCTTCATATGAAAATAATCACTGCCTAGTCTGTGATATAATTTATAGTTCACCAGTATCTGCATATAATATGAAAACTTATCTCTGAATCATCTCTCCAGAACAATAGAGAAACCAAAAGAAAACCTTCCCCTCCTCTAGAAGCTCATTTGTGATATTATTCTGCACATGGAATTAGGTTGAGCTAAACATGAGGGTAGAATGAGAAGAAGATGTCACCTGTAGCAAGTAAACTTCAAAATGTTCTTGACAATTGCTAGTACCAATAAGCATTCCATGTCAATTCATAAGTAGGATTAAGTATTACATATTGATCTCTAACCAAGGATTTTAAAATAGTCTGGATAGTCTCTACAATGTTTTATATACTATACTTACCCCCCTTTTTCTAATACTTTTTATTTCTTAATTATTACCAATATTTCTTAATTTTAAATCTATAAAATTTACACTGATACACTTAGGTGTCAATTCATTTCATTTCCTATATACATATTTCCAATATCATTACAAATTTTCATTTATATTCCAAAAATAAATACTGAGTATTTAAATTGTATTTTGAACTAAACTGACTTTTGTGTGCATGCTTTACCACCTGACCAATACTTGGTATTTTACTGTTTGTCTTTTAACTTTGTCCATTGAGTTCTAGGGACTAGTAGTGACTGTGCTACACAAAGTGAACACCAAATTCTTGCTTTGGGTTCTTAATGAAAGCTGGTAGGCCTTCAGCTTAGTAAAATGGCTTAGAACAGTATACTTATCTATGGTACACTTTGTTTCCAGAGTTGAAACTGATGACATGACCTTGTGCTTCTCTTTTAGGTGGTGGATGATTGGAGCTACAGCCTGCATTTCATTCTGGAATAAATATCCTGATATCACTTCCCCACACATGCCATGACTCCCGGAAACTTCACTCAGGAGGAAGACTACGGTATTGTCATGAGGCTAATCGCTCAGCCTCCAGAATACATATATCTTACCAGCTCATTCAGGGAACTGGGCTTCTTTCTTCAGACTAGGTCTTGGCACTATAAATGTCACAGACCAATATGCTATGTTATGGGGTAGTGAAATAAACAAGGGCCCTGTGGGTTAATTAGAATCTTTAACAGGAGATATACTAGTAACACACAGGCAGGAAAATGAGATTATACTACTGTTTCCTGATAGATTGAACCAAATTACATCTGGTGTTTTCTCTTAGAGAATAGAGAAAAGGCCTTTAGGAGATGGATAGTTTTCATTCCAGGGGATGCATTAATTTTCTCCATCTTCATTTTTCAAGACATCTGTCTGCTATGCCAACCAAACCAATAAGTTAAATGTGGATATGTAATCTGCACTTTTCAGGTTTTAGCAGTAGAACTTATTAACATAGTTCACTTATTAGTAGTAATGTAGTATTGCTATTGCTTTTCTATTTTAATAGGCAAGTTTACTCTCAGAGATTATACTTATCCATTCTACAATAATTACTGTTACTTTAAAGGTTAGAAAAGCAATGTTAACTGCTGTGTATGTCTATCCTACCTAATAAAAGAGTAATATGCAAATTAACCATCACTCTGCTACATCCACAAGCCACACCCACCAGCCAATCAGTAGTGAGTAATGCAAATTAACCCAACCAAGATGTCTGCAGCCACTGAGTGAGCAAGAGGCTTGAATTTCCCTGGCAGTGGAGGAAGCCAACCTTTACACACACCCTGGCTGGCCTAGGCCTCCACTCAAGGCTACAAAGTTTCAATTATAGAAGATAAATAAATCCCAACAAAAATGGCTGTGGCCATGGAGCAAGCAGGAGGCTTGGCTCCGTTCAAAGCTACAAAGTTTCAATTATAGAAGATAAATAAATCCCAGATATCAGGATTATTGGGGGGCGTGGCAAGTCTGAAAACCACCACAGGCCCCTTGCCCAAGCCACCACATAACCTAAGGGAATCCACACCCTGATCCAAAACACCCTTCAGGGCAAACCAGCTGGCCCCCATCTGTGCACCAGGCCTCTATCCTATGCAATAAAAGAGTATTATGCAAATTAACCATCACTCCAACACACAAGATGGCTGCCCCCATGTGGTCAAAGATGGCTGCCCTCATATGGACACAAGATGGTCACCACAAGATAGCCAGCAAGGGAGAGTAGTTGCAAGGGAGAACAATTGTGGGCAATCAGGCCACAGGGAAGGGCAGTTGGGAGGGCCCAGACATGCAAGGGGAGGTTAGTTGGGAGCAATCAAGCCTGCAGGGCAGGGCAGTTAGGGATGACCAGGACAACAGAGGAAGGAGTTGGGGCAACCAGGCCTATAGGAAAAGGCACTTGTGGGGGACCCAGGCCTTCAGGGGAGAGAAATTGGGGGAGGGGAGGAGCAAGACTGCAGGAGAGTACAGTTAGGGGTGACTAGGCCAGCAGTGGAGGGCAGTTAGGGGCAAACAGGCTGGAAGGGGAGCAGTTAGGCATCAACCAGGCTGCCAGGGGAGTGGTGAGGGGGTGATCAGGCTGGCAGGCAGAAGCAGTTAGAGCCAATCAGAAAGGCAGGCAGGCAAGCAGTTGGGAGTGAGCAGTCCTGGATTGTGAGAGGGATGTCTAACTGCCTGTTTAGGCCCAATCTACCAGGGTAGTCGGACACCCCTCGAGGGGTTCCAGATTGGAGAGGGTGTAGGCTGAGCTGAGGGACACACACATCCCATGTACAAATTTTGTGTACTGTGCCTCTTGTTTTAATATATCCAGGATCTTGGAAGGTGTTCATTACCTGGATAAATGAATGCAGAAAACTCCTAGTTACATGAAATGAGTTCAAAGTTCACTTTGACCAGTAGACCACTAATAAACAACATCTGGATCACAAGGAATTACTAATAGCTCAGTATATCAATCAAATAACTGGAAATATTTATTCCTTTAATGAATATTTACATTGGTAAATAGTCAAGTCTCTTTTTGGATAGAAGACTAAAAGAAAAGTTTACAGTACATAGTTAAGATAGTAACCGGGATCCTTCATTAATCTTAAATCTCTGCCTGCTCTTCCCGCCTTCCAGTGAATGATACTGCACATAGTTTATATTTTATAAAACAGTAGCACAGAAATCAAAATGCATTTATTGTTTTAATCCTTCCTTTTTAAAAATTGTTTTCATTGTTGAAAGTATTACAGATATCACCTTTATTATTCCCCATTGATTCCTCCACTGCACACCTACCCCTCCCAGGTCTTCACCACACTGTTGTCTGTGTCCATGGGCTATGCATAAATGCATATAAATTCTCTGTTTAATGTCTTTCCACTGCCTTCCCTCTGAGATTCCAGTCTGTTCCATGCTTCTGTGACTGTAGATTTGTTCTGCTCATCAGTTTATTTTGTTCATTAGATTCCACATACAAGTGATACTTATCTTTCCCAGACAGGCTTATTTTGCTTTACATAATACTCTCCAGGTCCCTTCATGCTGTCTCAAAGGGTAAGAGATCTTGTTCCTTTACTGCTGCATAGTATTCCATGGTATAAATATACCACAGCTTTTACAGCCTCTGATTTTGTGGGCTCTGCCTCTCCCATCTTTGCCTTCCAGCCAGCTGTCAATCTCATAACTCCAAAGTCTGTTTCTGAAAGAGATTTAGGTAGAATTGAGAGTCTAGATCTCTGGGTCTCCCATGATGTTAAGATTTCACAGAAAGTGGTGGGTGTGTGTCCCTATTCCAGAGCTACTCCTCTGAAGTGTCCCAGAATAGTTCCCTGCCCCCCGCTGGGAGGAGACCCTCTATGCAGTTCAGTGGGATCACCTGGAGTTTCTGTCAGCTCTCCCATGCAGGAAAAACACCAGACAGGTTCCTGGGATATTGGGATGGATGGCCTCACCCCCAATTTAGTCACTGGTGCTTCCTGAGACTATTCAAACCCATAGGCTTGGATTCTTCAGCTGTCTCCTCTGCAAAGGTCAAGACACAGCATGTGGGAGGCAGGGCTTCCAAGGGGCAGGGAGGGGAGGATATCACTAGGGTGTGTGTGTGTGTGGTTCCCCCCCAACCCCGCCCCTTTTCCTGAGCTGTGGCTTCTGGGAGCGGGTAGCTCCTTTCAGGAAAAAATGGCCATTTAGGTTTGGGGAGACATGACCAAATGCATAATGCCAGGCTGCTGCTTCTCCAAGTCTTCCTGCAACGCTTCCTACCCCAGCTTCTCCTAAAGCACTTCAAGTATGAACTGCATTCCCTGCACCAAAGCCTTGGGTGTATATAGTAGCTGTGAATAAAACTCCTGTGCTCTGGATTCTAAATTAACAAACAAGAAAACAGAAAATAGGTTTTCTCTGTGACTGACTCTGGTCTGCCAGCTCCAGACCCCCAAGCAGTCAGCTCTCCTGCTGCCTTTTAGGGATGGGTGTTACATGGGCCGCTGGTCTCAGCTCTGGTTCTCCAGGCTGTGGGGCCCAGCCTGGGTTCTGAACCTCAATCTTCTTAGGGAACAGACACTGCAGAACTCCAGCGTTCCCTCCTCACTATTAACCTCCTGTTTGCTGCTCTGGAAGCTGGGCCAGCTTCTCTCGACCTCACCGCTTCCTCTGGTCTCCAGGTGTTTTCTGTCCTTCCTTGATATACTAGTAAGTCTCCTTCTCAGCTGAACCTCAGTTGGTAATTCTGGGTGTATGTTCTTCACTTTCATGTCATTTCCAGTCTGGCTCTGAGAGGAAGTCCAAGAAAGGTCTGCCTATTTGGCCACCATTTTTTCTCCTCCATCAAAGTATATATATATATATTTTTTTTTTTTTCTTTTTGATATAACACAAGGAAAACTTAAGCCAAAAAAAAAAAATCATGAAGGGATCATTATGCTTTAAGTCAGCTAAACATCCAAGTTATTAAAAAAAATTGTATATGCACATTGTATATGTGTTTGCATATGTTTATATACACAAACATATGCATATATATATGCATGTGTTTATGCACAGACATACAGACATATTCATACATATTATATTAGAGGCCTGATGCTCAGACCTATGCACTTGTAGGGTCCCTCGATGTAGCCTGTGGGGATCGGGCTGAAACCAGCAGTCCAAAGCTGCCTGCAGCTCTTGCTCACCTCGACACCATTGCACCTGCCACCACTGCCACTCGGTAGGCTCACTGCCACTCCACTGTGGTCTCCAGGCTGCGGCAGCCAACCTTGAGCCCTGTGTCTGGTGCCCATAGGTCAGCTGAGCAACTGTGGGAGTGCACTGAGCACCAGGGGGAAGATCCTGCATTGAACGTCTGTCCCCTGGTGGTCAGTGCACATCACAGCAACCAGGCAACCAGTCAGTTGGTCATTTGGTCACTTAATATATATACTAGAAGCTTTTATATATATACTAGAAGCCTGGTGCACAAAATTTGTGCATGGTAATGTGTGTCCCTCAGCCCAACCTGTATCCTCTGCAATTTGGGACATCCCTCTCACAATCCAGAACTGCTCACTCCCAATTGCTTGTCTGCCTGCCTTCCTGATTGCCCCTAACTGCTTCTGCCTGCTAGCCTGATCACCCCCTAACCACTCCTTTGACAGCCTGATTGATACCTAGCAGCTCCCTTGCCAGCCTGATTGCCCCTAACTTCCCTCCCTTGCAGGCCTGGTCCCCCCCACCAACTGCCCTTCTCTGCAGGCCCAATTGCCCCCAACTTCTCACCCCTGCTGTCCTAATCACCCACAACTACCCTACCTAGCATGCCTGGTCTCTCCCAACTGTCCTCCTCTGTTGGCCATCTTTTGGTGGCCATCATGTGTTTACATGGAGGCAGCCATCTTTGACCACATGGGGACAGACATCTTGTGTGTTGGAATGATGGTCAATTTCCATTTTACTCTTTTAATAGAAAGGACTAGAGGCTCATTGCAGGAAGATTCCTATAATAGGGCTTCCCTGTGGCAGTCTCTGCCCCACCTGCCTCCCTCCCTTCTCCCCTACCTAGTTCCCTCCTTTTTCCACCGCCTCACTTGCTCGCTTCTCTGCAGCTTCACTCCCTTCTGCAGTGCTTGGCATCCTTCACTCTGCACTGGGATATCTAAATTAACTGCCATCTTGGTTGGGTTAATTTGCATACTCTATCCTGATTGGCTTGTGGGTATAGCAGAGGTACAGTCAATTTGCATGTTTCTCTTTCATTGCATAGACTAGTGACCTGGTGCATGGATTCATGCACATTAAAGGAAATTAATTAGAATAAATATTTTAATATTTCTATATGCCCTTTCTCTATAACAGAAGTGTCAACCAAATTCATGATCGACAATGACAGATCAAAACACAAACATGCAATTGGCGTCAGCAAGAGCTTTATATGTATTGAGCACATGTAAGCCAACTTAGCCTTTAAATATATAAAATAAACTTGCTTAATTAGACTTGCTTTCTGATGTAGCTAAACTTTTTTCAGTTCAGTGATGCACCCCAACTTCTCTTTCAGGTAATTGTCAGCAACACAGCAGTAAATATCAACATGAACAATATTATTATTTTAGATCACGCAGGAAGAACAAAAGGTAAAATATTTAACTGCAGCAGTGTTTGACTATTCTGTGCAGTGACAAAACCTGAAGTCATTTTCAAGATCACCCATTTCTTATTCTTTTCAGCCAGGTCAAGTTTCTGAACTTTCTAAATCTCCATTTCTGACTAATGAAAAGAAAATAGGATTCCACTGAGTCTCCCGCCTACCTACTCCAGGACTTCTATGAGGATCAAATGACATGAGGTATAGGAAAAATTTGCACCTGGCTCTCACGCAAGTCCTGTTCCTGGGTTGAAGAAACTGCTAGTCATTGCTAGGGAGAGGAAGCTGGCATTATTATGTGACATCATCACCCAGATGAACACTTAGCATATTAGCCTTTTATATATATAGATAGAGACCAGAGGCCCAGTGCACAAATTCATGCACAGGTGGGATCCAGCCAGCCTGCCCTGATTGGGGCCAAGCCATCAAGGGATAGGGCACATGGGAGGTTGGCCAGCTGGCACCACCTCTGATCAGGGAGGTCAGGGAGGCGGAGTTGACTAGGGGCAGGATCGTCCATGGCAGGAGCCATGGCTGGCTGGGGGAAGGGCCACAGGAGGTTGGGGGGCCTGATCAAAGCCCCAATCAGGCCAGTTGGCTTCACATTGCACATCATAGTGACCAGTTGTTCTGTCATTCTATTTGCTTGGCTTTTATCCTACACTAGAGGCCCATTGCAGGAAGATTTCTGCAAGAATAGGACTTCCTTGGGCCTGTTCCCATAATAGGGCTTCCTGTGGTTATCTCTGCTAACCCCCTCTGTTCCCTTCTCTGCCACCCTGTTTGCTTCTCTGCAGCTTTGCTCTCTTCTATAGCACTTGGCTGCCTTCTACACTGTCTTCAGTCTTTAATGTGTGCCAAGATATGCAAATTAACTGCCATCTTTGTTGAGTTAATTTGCATAATCACTCCTGATTGTCTGGTGGGCATGGCTTGGGGCGTGGTGGAGGTATGATCAATTTGCATGTTTCTCTTTTATTAGATAGGTTAATAAAGAGGTAATATTCAAATTCAAAAGCTTTCTTTTCACCAGAGCTTTTCTTCACAAGATGGCTGCCTATGACTAGGCCGACAGGTGTGTTAGTGGGGGACAATCAAATGACTGAACAGCAGCCTGAGTGGGGCTACCAGGCTGGTGGGGGGGCCATGATGGGTGATCAGGCCCACAGGTGTAAGCAGTTGGGGGTGACCAGGCTGGCAAGGGGAAAAGTTGGTGGCGACTAGACCAATGGGGGAATGGGGGGTGGGACAGTTTGGGGCAATTAGGCTGGCAGGGGGGCAGTGAGGCATGACTAGGTAATATAAAAATATTTCTCTTTTTTCCACATCCACTGCAGCTAGAGAGCAGGTCCAGTTCCTGATTAGAGGATCTGGGAATTGAGAAATAAAAGAAAGAAAGGGACAAGACACAAAATGGAAGGAAAAAGTTGGGAACCAGGTGGGACCACTGCCCTCTTCTGCTGAAGAGACAGTGACAGAGCCCGTGCAGTGTATTTATTTTATACCCCCAAATACCAGGAAGTTTCACCAAAAGTCAAGATAAAGGAGATTATTTGCATTCTTGAGTAGGCTGAGCATTCCTGGTACTTAACTGGATTTATATATCAAAACCCACTATTGGAGACCTGGGCTGAAATGAAGGTCAAGCTGATAACACCCTTGCCTTTTTGGCAAAGCTTGTTCCCAGGGCATGGCTTTGCCTATCACCTTGGGTTTAGAAGTCAGGTGATTTAAAGAAATGCTCCATGTGCCAGGAGCTCCCTACAACTAGGCCATCAAGGGGTGGGGGAGCAGTTGAGGGCAACCAGGCCAGCACACAAAGGCAAGGAGGGGCAATCATACCAGCAGGGGTGGCAGTTAGGGACAACCAGGTAGGCAAGCAGGTGAGTGATTAGGAGCCAGCAGTTCAGGATTGTGAGAGGGATGTCCAACTGCCAGTTTAGGCCCGATCCCTGGGCCTAAATTGGCAGTTGGACACCCTCCAAAGGGTCCCAGATTGGAGAGTGTGCAGGCTGGGCTGCGTGGACCCCTCCATGCATTAAATTCATGCATTGGCCCTCTAGTATATATAGAAATAGGCACACGCATATGAACCTTATTGGTTGTTGTGTTTTAATACACTGATGTGGTTGCTTACACATTAGATTATGAGAGAGCAGTGATATGCAGTGTTATTTAATTCTATCTAAATGTTTGCATTGCATACCACAGGTTCCAACTATTTTGTAACTTTCAGAAGAGAGAACAGGTGAAATGGATTACTGAACATAATTTAACAACTTGCAGGATAAGCTTTCTTTTCACCAGAGCTTTTTCCACTGCAGCTGCCATATCTGTCAAAGCTAGGCCTTCACAAGGAATTCTGTTTTTACCACTAAAGTTAATACCTTGATTGTTTTGTCATTGTATAACATGAAGATCTAATATCCTCTACACAAAGCAAACAAATGCTTGGATCTTTTGTAACCTAAATTATGAAACCCAGATTTCCATATTGTTGAGTATAGTTACATTCCTGACACAATTTTCTATTGATCAGAATATGGATGAGAACAAAATTCACTTTGGCTAGAATGAGGGTGGGGAAGTGATCTCATAGTGTTAAACAGCTTGCTGTATTGTGTGAGTGCTTAACGAAACTTATTTTAGCCTGAGCTTCTGACTTCTAAAGCCATAATACATTAAATGGGCTTCTTAGAAGCCATTCTCTGTCATATTCAAAATCCGTAGAATAAGACAAATACATTAGTAGATTTCAGCTACAAATGTTGGTTCCAGATTTATAACTTTCTGCTCCAACCAGGAAGTTTCCTTCTGATTTGCAGCTGCAAGAACTTCACCACCTCCTGCAGGATCTGGAATGTACAGCACTGCCTCTTTCTCTTTATTTGTCTCAGTTCCACATTTAAGTTTACTGTAAGTATAACTTCCTGATGAAATCTGAAAAAAAAAAAACACTTTTTAGTGTTCTGGCCTCTTCATGTTACAAATTATGTTGAATGTTTGTTAAATGAGGTAATCCTCAATATCAGTCATATTTTAAAAATCTCTCACCCATTGATAGATTCACTTGAATTTTTATTATAATTCACTCACCATTTTTTTTCTTTTTTAATTATTAACAGAAGTTTCTTAGATTTTCTGCACAGAGTTGAGATTAGAGCATTTGCTTTCTTTCATAAGACCATTCCCAGACTTAAAGACTTTACCAAAATCAGTAACCTTAAATATCTGGAAGATTTTTCTGAGCACATTTTATTTTTAATATATGCTTTCGTTATTACATTGAATGCCCTAAAACATGCTGCCATATAAGCATTTTTTGGAAAAGAATTATTCCAAATTTCAATATGTCAAGCTGTGATTAATCAACCCTGTTCCCCCAAAGATTAAATTACTACTGCAAAAGGTCAATAAATGCTAATGATTGTTATCTGGCCTTAGAGCTATGAACGGAATACTTACAAAACAATTTAAAAATTTAAAGTTATTATAGAATAAATGATTGGAAAAGTCAACTGAATTTGTTAGCTTTGTTGTGAAAACCTTTACCTATGACTCAACAATTAGTGTCCATTCTTTATAGGATGTTGTGTTAAAAAGAACACCAGTCATACAGAATAAATATTGGTCTTTATTATCATTGAAAAAGAATGGAAAGAAAACAAGTGCACAAGTTTGCTCAACAGTACGTATTAGATGACTGGTACTTCTAAATATTCTGAGAAATATATAAAAAGGAGACTGGAGATGTTTCTGGAGTTTAAATATAGTTGAATTCACAGCACTTGGCTATTAATTTTCATGTGTGCTATGTTATTTAAATTCAGGGGGGAAATTATCACTATAAAAATAAAGGAATGAAGGCTCATATTTGTGAAGTTATTATATTTATGAAGTCAAACAAAGTGTGTGTTATCAGAAATTCAAGAGCTATAACACCATGCTTACAGTCTGAAAGGGCAGGCAGAAATGTGAACAGATTTTCCTGAAATAAGTAGAATGATAAGCATATCAGTAGAAATACATAGTATATTGGATGGCTAAAAGTAAAGTGATATACTTTGAATGAAAATACAGAAACTAATTTATGATAGGAAATTATGCTTTTGAAATTATCAGATTATCTTTAATAAGCAAAGATTTAGAGAAAAGCATGTATGCCTCTCAGTTTATAATAGTAGGTGATGCCTAGAGCATGACATTAGTAGAAGGATATATTAAGAGAACCTTGAAATAGAAACCCTTGCTAAAAGCCTTTAACAATTCACAATGAATTAAGAAAATTAGGATAAAAACATAATAGAACCAAAATAAGATTTGAAGAGAATACTAAAGTTAAGCCTACAAAATTTGGGTCCAATGGAATATTATGTGTAAATGATGTGGGAAACAAACTATTTCTGCTAGATTTAGTATGGTAGACTGAAAGTATTTTGATGTCAATAGAGACAGCAGAATAAAATGTTTGGAGAAGGGGTAGAAAAAATACAATTTTGAGACATTGTAATTTGTTTATAAAGAAGGGGATATTACAAAAACATGTGAAATTTCATTAAAGTCAAAAGATTAAGAGGTTAGAATAAAACTGTGATTTAGAATCCATGCATGTAGAGAAGATAATTGTGGTGGTGAGATTGAAAATTTATTCTGTAGAGTATTTTGTAAAGATGCTGAAAAAAAATTTTATAAAATTCCTATATTTAAAGATCAGGTAGGCAAAAGACTGATTTAGGAAAACAAGGTTAAAAAAGGAAAAACTGCCAAAACCGGTTTGGCTCAGTGGATAGAGCGACTGAAGGGTCCCTGGTCGATTCCGGTCAAAAGCCTGTGCCTTGGTTGGGGGGGTGTGCCAGTGGGGGGTGTGCAGGAGGCAGCTGATAGATGTTTCTAACTCTCTATCCTTCTCCCTTCTCTCTGTAAAAAATCAATAAACTTTTTTTTTTTGAAAAAGAAGGAGGGCACAAGTAGAATACTCAGAAGCAAAAGAATAAGGTATTCAAGCAGAACTGCTTTTTTTTTCTCTCTCTCTCTCAAAGGAGAAATAGTATGAAGGCATGATAATTTGAATTTCCTAAGTTAGAAGTTGCAGTAGATTTGGTTGGAGTATTAGCCTTTCTCAAAATGTATCCTTTAGACTTCTAGACATATATTATAGATGTCACACATGCATTAAAAAGGAAAAAAATGTTTTCATATTCAAATTGGTTTGAGAAAAGTTATAATCTATATAACTCACTTCATGTTTCCAGATATGCTTCAGCACATACAAGGCTTTGAGAACCTCTGAGGTAGAGAAACCATATGAAATTTGCCTTTAAATAGTGTCTCAATATTAAGATAATGAAGTCAGACAAGAATAGAAAGTTGATATTAGAGAGAGAAAGTTTTACTGGAAAGAGAAAGTATACAATGTAGACTTCACTAAGAATATTTTACTCTGTCTAATAAATGGTAATGTTTGATTGGCTCAAGAGCAATTTTTTGAGGATTCTATAGAGGATTTTAGGTTCTACTAGAATGTTTGTGAGGCAGATTTTATACATACTTCCAGTTTACTCAATGTTTACTTTTTGGTATAAAGGAAATATTACTTTTATTAATGCAAGTTATTTAAATACATGGTTGAAATACAAAAATTAATATGAACAAATTACATAAAGGGAGGTTACTTTCATTTTGTACAGGTCATTGATATATAGTACTTTCATTATACAGAATAATAAAGATGCAAGTTGTAAGTGAAAAAAAAATGAATAAATAAGAAGAGTAATATCTTAAAATTACAGTAGCTCCTAATCTAAGACTTAAGTTGTGCAGACTTGAGTTTGTTAAATAAAAGTAGCTGAAACATTTAAATGCCCTAATATTATATTTTCATTTTATTATTTGCCTATCTAATATTTTTTTATTGATCTTTTGAGAGAGGAAGAAGGAGAGAGAAACATCAATGTAAGAGTTAAACATTGATTGGTTGCCTCTTACTGTATACTGTATGCCAGGGATCAAGGCACAAACTAGGTATATGCCCTAACCAGAAATTAAACAGAAACGTTTCGGTGCATAGGACGATGTCCAACCAACAGAGTCACACCAGTCAGGGCTGCCCATTGTATTTGATGGCATTTATATCCTTCCCATTGTTCAGTTCAGAACATTGGCATGAGCCTTGCCTTCTCAATTTCTCCCACACCCCACATACAAACTATTAGGAAATCATGCTGACTCTACTCATACTTACCATTCCACTGCTTAGAACTTGGTGTGCTTTTACAGCATCCCTTGCCTAAATCACCACACTATCTTAAAATCGGTACCCCCACATTTCCCTTTCTGCTCTACAAATCTATTTGCAATAAAGTAGACAAGATAATAAGGCTTTTAAAATGTGAGCTTTGGGCTTAAAATCCTCTAATAATCTCCCACTTTACTATGAATAAGAGATTTTCTTCATTATGATTTTACAATTGTCCACAAAGCCCTACCTCAGTGGAATATCACATAAGGGGCAATTTACCTTCAGAGGACATTTGGCAATGTCTAAAGACAAGTTTGATTATCGCTCCATCAGTAGAGGATTCTACTGGCAACAGAGGGGTGGGATCCAGGAAAATGCCAAGTATCTTATAATGCGCAGGATGGCCTGCCCACAACAAACTTATCCATTTCAATAGTGTGGAGATGGAGAAACCCTATCCAAATGATATGAACCCCATTGTATTTCAGATTTCATCTCTCACTAATTTCCTACCCCATTGCTCACTCACTCCATTCTGCCACTCTATTTTCTTTTCCAGAAACAAACCAGAAACATTTTCTTTCTTTTTAAAATTTCTTTATTGATTAAGGTATTACATATGTCTCCTTATTCCCCATGACACCTCCTCCACTCATGCCCTCACTCCCTTGTTGTCCCTGTCCATTGGTAGGCCTGTGGTAGGCAAACTGCTGCTTGCAAGCCACATGTAACTCTTTGGACCCTTGAGTATGGCTCTTCCACAAAATACCATGGCCTGGGCAAGTCTATTTTGAAGAAGTGGCGTTAGAAGAAGTTTAAGTTAAAAAAGTTGGCTCTCAAAATAAATTTTAATCATTGTATTGCTAATATTTGGCTCTGTTGTCTAATGAGTTTGCCAACCACTGGGTTAGGCTTATATGCAGGCATATAAGTCCTTTGGTTGATCTCTCCTCCTTACCCCAACCCACCTCTACCTTCCCTCTGAAGTTTGACAGTATGATTGATGACATTTTCTTTAATTTATTATTAATTTTATTTTTTCTAGCTTTATTGAGATGTAATTGATCTACAACATTGGGTGAGTTTAAGGTGTATAACATGATGATTTGATACATTTATAAATGACAAAATTATTGCCATCACAGCATTGACTAACAACTACATCATGTCATATCATTAACATTTATTTTATTGTTGTGAGAATACTTAAGATTGAATTCAGGCTTTTAGGCCATTTTTGTCTCTTGTCACTCAGATATCTACTTACGCAATTACCTGATCTGTTTCAAATTGGTCAAATGCTATCTTCTAAGTAAAGCATTGCCTACCTGCCTCCCCTGATCCACTTGTTTATTTTGTTATACCCTTAATATGTTTAGCATACTATATACTTAACATATAGTCATTTTGTTTATTGATAAATTGCTATCTTCTACCAAAATGTGAACTCTCTGAAGAGTATTAAGTTTGTTTTGTGTGATCATTTATCTAAAATTAATCTAGCACAAAGTAGGCAGTCAATAAATATTTATTAATTTAAGTAATTTAATTTTGACCTCATTTATTGTATTTCCAATGCAATTTTTACTAATATTTTTACTAATTTGTGTGAAAAAAAGTGCCAATTTTTATCTTCCATTTGGGTTGGCATGATCTGTGGCTAAATATATTCCTGCTTGCTTGCTTTTTTTTTTTCCCTCCTGGAAAAAGACAGAAATACATTGCAGCCTTGTATTTTCTTTTGTTTATGTGTGGAAAAGAAATATGGAAGATAAAAAAGGGGAACTGTTGATTTCTAAGAGCAAATAAAAATATTAGAATGCAGACTCTTTCTTAACCATTATTTAGTGCTTCTATACCTTTAAAAAAAACACAAAAAAAAACCTTTGTCCTAAAACTATTGCCCAAATTTTTCCATTTACATATTTATATCTCAGTAAAGCATCTCCATGTAGGTCATTACTGCTACAGCAGGAAACAATGCATTGGGATATTGAAGACTGATTAGTTGCTAGGCTGTGCTTGTTAACATGCAGACTCTTGAGTGAAAATTACATTAGCATATTTCTTTCCTTGTCCAGGATGACACACATTTCTCTTTGCCTGCTTAATACTATTATCATGTTTGCACATTCTTGTCCTGGGAATTAATTTTTCACAGGTTTTTCCGTTTGCTCCACTTTTTCAATCTATTTTTGATTCTTTAAAATTTTATGTTTATAGAATTCTGGCATTAGCTAGTAAATTGTTCAAAACAGCATTTTCTTTGATTTTTTAATTTTTATTTTTATTTTGGATTAGACCCTCAGAGCGGCTATGGTTAGGGTTTGACCATGAGATTCTGTGCTCTTTAAAATACTTATCATTTATACAATTCTCTCTGCTTTCTTTCATATAGCATGTCCACTGCCCTAAACATTTCAAACTTATACATTTTCCACAAACACTCTCTACTCTGATTTTTATTCTAAAAAACTATAACTGTGCAATTGTCTTTAAACATAAGACCTATTAATCCCAACAATTAAATGTATAAAGGTGTAATACATGAATCTGCAAGAAATGCATCAGAATGTGACATATGCTTATAAATTTAAGTTTAGAATATGTCACTGAAGTTTCATACTTTAATACAAGGTTTTCAAATGAAGGAAAAAAAATGGAAGGTGAGAAAATATGAAATGTGTTTTAAAAGATAAACAATAATAAAGGGAGGGTTAAACAATAATTTAAAGGGCTTCTGGCTTAAATGGCAGAGTAAGATTATACTCTGATACACTTTCTCTATTCCCAACACATAACAAAGATAAATAATATGTAACAGTAGAAATAAGAAGTCATAGATTATCTCAAAAGCAAGATAATTATTTCCTTTAACCAGAAAATTAAAAAGAAACTCAAAATAATACTTACTAGTAGAGCAATGCCCACAGACTGTTGTTGCTTTGAATTTTGAGGCTGGCAACTGAAAGACACTAAAAGTACTCCACTTCAACAGACAAATCCTAGGAACAAAAGAGGATGAAAAAGGCCCTAGCAGCATAGCTCCATTGGTCACGAGCCACATGCGGCTCTTTGTCTTCTTGAGTGTGGCTCTTCCACAAAATACCACGGCCTGGGTGAGTCTATTTTGAAGAAGTGGAGTTAGAAAAAGTTTAAGTTTAAAAAAATTGGCTTTCAATCCTTGTACTGTTGACATTTGGCTCTGTTGACTATTTGAGTTTGCTGACCAAGAGCATCATTTCAACACACCAAGATTGTGGGTTTAATTCTGTCAGGTTAGAGTACATATAGGAATCAACCAAGGAATGAATAAAATAAGTGGAACAACAAATCAGTGTCTCTCTCTCTCTCTCTCTCTCTCTCTCCCCCTACTCAGTCCTCTCTCTCTTTCAAATCAATAAATAAAAGTTAAAAAATGATAAAAATCATAACATTCTGTCCACAGATATTTAGATTAGATAAGTTAATAATTTTGAAAGTGTTTTTTTTTAATTAATGTGTTATCATAAAAAAATAAGAAACATTCAAACTTGTAAAGAATTTTTGTGAATTCAAGCCAAATTGTTGACAATTGACTGAAATAGTGCTATGGAGAATGACAGTTTTTCATCTTGTTTTATACATTACCATCAAAGGAGGACACATAGATGGGTTACATAAAATCCACTGGTAACAGATTAGGAAGGTGGGAGAAAGTAAAGTGGTGGGGGTGGGGGGAGAGGGGGACCTCTGGGATTGGATAAAAAAGTAAAATGATAGACACATGCTTCTTTTACACAAGTGAGTATAGGATAGTTAACAGTCAGCAATTAGCAAATAACAATAACTATGAGGGGATGTGTGGTCTCAGCTTGTGCGCCAGAGCTGTGCCCTGAAGCATCCAGAAAAAGTGAAGTTACAAGTTGCCCTGATTTTTTACAGATATGTTATCTTAGATCAGTGGTCGGCAAACTCATTAGTCAACAGAACGGCAAACCGCATCTCCTGAGCCATGGTTTGCCAACCACTGTCTTAGATGTAAGAAGACAGTAGGCTCAGTAAAAATTGAAGTTGATCTTTATCAGGGAAGATACTGGCCTGGGACAAAACTATTCACTATAAACTGAGTTTTAATTAAAGGTTTTGATTTCACACAATCTTTTGTGGTTACTTTAGGTCTCTTGAGTTTGCAAGGCAGCCACATAGGCCTTTCCAAAGTTAGATTAGTATATGGCTCCTTTTCATCCACAAAAGAAAAGAATAGAAACATTGGTGAGGTTGAAGAAGTCATCCCCTAGATTTCCTAAGGACTCATCAGAAATGCATAGTCCAAATACCAAGAATGATCAATAAAAATACATTCATACCACCCATATCATAAATACTATGGTACATCAGGATAAAGAGAAAATCTTAATTACCAGAATAGAAAAAAAAAGATTACTTATAAAGAAAAAAATTAATAGAAAGCATTTTTCAAAATACTAGGAACACATTCCAGGAATAAAAGTTATATCATGTATCTGTTGGAGATAAATGTTATCTGTCCTGATCTCCTCAGCCCACAGGATTTTCTTTCTCCTTTAGCTTCTTTAGCATTAGCACATAATATGTATTGGCTTCCTTGATGAGTAGTATATGTAAAATTCAGTTTCAACTCTTCAGAAACAACCATGACATTGTATTTATAATTTTGGGAGGCATACACCTGACTACCAAAAGGAGAATGGTATTCAGAAGTGACACTTGAGTTAGCAAGTAGCATCAACCTATCTATATGACCTAATAGACTTTGCTTTGCTCTTGCTCTGCCCTTGCTCATGCTCTAATGGTAGATGACAATTTGCATGAGGATTTAATTCCCAAATCAGCATGGAAATAAGTGAAAGAAGTGCCAAGGCTGTGCTATACTTTATGTAATTGAAAGGGTTAGCTAGCTAGACTAATTAGGAAGGTCTAAGGAATAAGGAAGGAACCAATGGAGAGGAATGCATAGAAGGATAGTTGAAGATGCCAAAATACTCATCCTATCTAATAAAAGAGTAATATGCAAATTGACCATACCTCCAATATACCCACAAGCCACGCTCACCAGCAACACCAACCAGCCAATCAGAGCGAGTATGTAAATTAACCCAACCAAGATGACTACAGCCACAGAGAGAACAGGAGGGAGGCTTGGGTTTCCCCTAGGGATAGAGAAAGCCAAGCTTTCTGCAAACCCTAAAGACAAAGGGACATGAGGCAGAATTTCTTATTTTTCCCATTAGATAGAAAGAGAGTGAGAGCAGGCTTTTACCATGGGGGGACCCATAGGGTCCCCTGCCCAGGTTTGTATCTGTATTCAATAAACTTCTACATTTTTTATTAAAGGAGCCTTTTTGTCCACAAGTTTATTCTTCAAACTTCATGAGGACATGAACCCATGGGAAGAAAAGTCTGTACCCCAAGCCCCAATTTCATAATGAGACATACAAATAAATATATTTATTTTACTTTAATTAGACAACAGTTTAGTTATTTATGTGAAAATAACATTTGAGATGAAATATATATTATATATGTTACATAATATATTATATACTTTTGTTACATATGTACATATATAATACTCTTATTATTTTGTTATTTTGATCATGTGCTGAGCTCTCTCAGAAGGTAGTGTATTCTCTGGTTCTATAAGCCTGATTTACTGGGAATATGAAAGAGAAAATTCATGAATCAGGTACTCTCAAAGTGTAGTCTTTAGTTTACTTCCACGTGAAACATTTGCAAATTCAAAACCTGAGTCATTCTACCATGCAAAGAATCATCAGCATCTGATAAGTTTTTGTGTTTTGTTTTGATTTTTTTTACACCAAAGCAAATATGAAATAGTTACTATCAGAAAATAGTCATCAATGCCAGCTCTGGCCATATCCATTGTGGAATTAAGGACTCAATGTATTTCTTATTCTGAAAATACACTTTGCAATTTATTTATTTTCTCTATCAATCCCATGGCATCTGACATAATATCTTAATAGCAGTCAATTGTATTTCTTGGTAATTACTGGAAATATTAAAGGAAGAATGGGAATGTGAGTCAGCAATGAGAATAAACTTTTATAATGATGGATAAATAAATGGCATATCTGGTGTGTTTATAGCTAAGCAGGAAAGATTGCATTATGTTTGCCTTTTTATGCAATTTAAATTTTATTTTACAATTTTTTAATTTACTTTGGATCTAGCATGTCCTGGGGTTTTATATACTTAACTGCTCTGCTCCAGACAGTCAAATTCAATAGTAGTTTCCTTTCACATTTACCATATTTTTTTGTCTAAGAAATAGTATGTTTCAATTTTTTAAAGTTTTATAATCATTTTATTATACATTTATTTAAATCACTTTGGAACCAGCATGTTCTTAGGCTTCACCCATTCATCAAACTGCTCTTTTGTGAGATAGCCAAATTCAATAACAGTTGCCTTTGAAGTTGATCCATTTTTTGTATGCTGTCTTAGAAATCTTTATTTTTTTTCATACCCTATATAAGCAATAAAAGCTATCACAAACATTTTTCTATGGTCTTACTTTGAATATAAGCATGGTTAAAAGATGTATATTGATGCCAAATTGACAACGGGTAGACATCGGTGGACTGTGGTATGTCAATTTAGCACTACATTTTCCAAAAGGAAAAAAATAGTTGCAGGTTATTTTCAGCTACAGGTAATATTTTACACACATTTTTGCATCTAAAAACCATAAGGCAAATCCTTTTTGTGCTTAGACGCTGGGCAAGGATCACCAGCTGCTCTTAAAGGGCATCCATGCTGTCACTAATCTATGGCATCACCAGTTCTCAGCAACTCCCTCTCCGATATCTGAATCCCACGCCAGCATTTTTTTTTTTTGATTCTGCACATAAACTTCAACTCAGTTGAGCTAAAGTGGGTAGTAGGCTGGTGATGAGGACTGAGGATGATACCCAGAGTGGATAGTAGGATGGGGCATAGCTGTGAGTGTCGGGCTTGGCGCAGAAGCTTGGCACAGAGTGCTGACCCAGAGCTTAGCAGGTTCTGTGGAGTGAACAGAAACACTTGTCACAGGCAACACTGTAGTTCCTCAGTGGGACTAATTGCTCTTATCAGCACTGCATGAAAAGCCAAGCCAGCATTTTCCACCTGTGGGAAGCCTTTGGGCCCAGAGCCCCTTCAGGTTCTCCATCTCCTAGGCTAGGTAAAAAGGAAAGGAACCAGCTTCTCTTGCTGGTTGTTATTTTGAAGGTGCAAGAGTCAGAGAGCAGCACAGGTTCCAGCTTTTCCTAGATAATCCCAATTTGTTTAAGCACCTCCTCCCTTTCCACCTCACATACTGATTGTTATCCCTCTCTTTCTACCACATGCCTGCCCTGATACTACAGCCCAGCACAAGACAGAGTCTAACATAACCTCTTTAGCCAGCTCTCACAGTTGTATAAAGCTAAATTCCTACAACAAATCCCTTATTTTATATACTGTTAGTAATTTAGTTTTTTTTGATGAAGTCAGAATGATGTAGTTCTAGAAATTCAAATGAAGTAATTGTGATCTACAATTAAGTAGTGTGTGTATGTTTCTCCAATCTTATTCTTCTGCTGTTTTGCTGGACACAATCAGAAATTAGTGTGTTCCATGTTATAGAAATTATTCAAATGCTGGTATATTGGAAATGGTATAAAAGATATTGATAATTCAAATGCCTCCAAAGTGTGGTCTGTAGGTAACCTGCACCTAAATAATCTTTAATCTCTGAGGATTGATAAACTGAAGAATTTAGAACTGTTTCTAAGACATTCTGATGACCAAATCTTGAAATTTGTATGGTTGTCTTTGTGTGTGTGTGTGTGTGTGTGTGTGTGTGTGTTTTTCTGGAATTTGGGGTTTTATATATTTGAACAGCATTATCTTATATTCAGGGTAAACTACAAGTGGATTAAATATTTAGATATTTTTATTTTTAAAACTTTTAATACATTTATTAGGGTAAAATTGGTTAATGAGATTATCTAGGCTTTATATTGCATTGTCACTCAAAGTCAAATCATCTTCTGTCACCATATATTTGATTTTCTTACCCTCTACTACCCATTGCAGGTGCCTTCCTTTTAGTAATCACTGTACCATTGTCTGTGTCTATGAGATTCAGTTTTATATCCCACATATGAAAGAAATCATATGGTTCTTAGCTTTGTCTTAGTGACATTTCAATTAGCATGATATACTCAGGTTCAATCCATGTTGGCACAAACAGCAGTATTTCATCTTTTCTTATGGTTGAATAGTTTTCCATTGCATATATGTAGCACATCTTCTTATCGAAGGACACTGGTTGTTTCCTTATTTTGACCACCATGAATAATGCTGCAATGAATATAAGGGGCATATATCTTTGTGAATAAATGTTTTCAAATTTTTGGGTAGAAACCCAGAAAGATTTGAAAACCAGAAATGAACCCAAAGAAATCATAAGTGACTTTATTCTTAGGGAGGAAAACAGTTCAGCCTAAAGGTTTCAGAAGTTTAAAAATTTAGATGAATAAATTTGATTATATAAACATTATAAAAGCAATATCATAAAAATATCTTAAGTAAAATTTATTATAAATTAATAAATGAGAACAAAATATCCTGAGCTTGTATATGAAATATATGAAATCTCTTAAAACTCATAAGGAAACCCAACCTCAGAAATTTACAAAGTATATCAATAATTAGTACACATAAAAGAAAAGAAAATGTCTCTAATATATATAAAAATATATTCAACTCCACTTAAAAAATAAATTAAACTAAAATATAAGAAGTAAAAATTTTAATCTAACACTTGACAAAACTCCCTAAATTTGAAAGCTCACACCTTTTGTGAGTCTATGAGGAAACAGACATTATTATGCATTGATAGTGTAAGTGCAAATTCCTATCACTTGAGAGTGATTTGGCACTTACTGATTGTGCAATCTGACCCTTAAGACTTTCTCATGTATATATTTTGAACATAAAAAATGACTTTTGGATATGTTGTGGCGTTTTTTGCATATTGGAATTGTAGTTTGAGCAAAAAAAAATGTGAAGCAAGATTCCCTTAGTAGCACCAAAAGGAAGTAAAATAAGGAATGATAATAACTTCTAACGCCATGCCTTATTAAAAAGGATGGGAAAAGCATCTGTCAAGTATTGTAGAAAAAATGACCAGGATTCATTAAGAGAACAGAATGTATAAGTGTATATAAAATATTATAGTGGGCTTGCTGTGCCCTCACGCAATCCAAGACCACTTGGGGGATGTCAGACTGACAGTTTCAGCCCGATCCCCACGGCCTGAGGGGGTCAGGCCAAAACAGTGCAACATTTCCCGAGGGATATAGTAGTGAGGGAAGTTGCAGACACTGGGGAGGAGCCTGAGCCTGGGCCAATTGCCACACTTCTTCCCCCTCATCCTGCCCTGCTATGCCTGTTGCTGTTGCTGCTGGATAGTGCTGCCATGGAAGTGGGAGAGGCTCGCACCACCGCACCTGTGCTTGCCAGCCATGAGCCCTGCATCTGGCTCCTGTAAATCAGCTGAGCAGCGTTCGTGCTGTGGGAACACATTGACCACCAGGGGGCAGCTCCTATATTGAATGTCTGCCCCCTGGGGGTCAATGTGTATCATAGCAACCGGTCCTTCTGGTAGTTCAGGTTGTTCAGTCATAATGATCTCTAAGGCTTTATATATAATTGAATTTGAATACACAAGAAAATAAAAATAGTGATGAATTGCTTAGAAGAAGATATAAAGGTAGTTAGGTTGAGGATAGCTGGAAATTTCAGTGTACACTTAATTTTTTTTTTGTACCATGTGAATATAACTTCTATGTAGAAATGAAACTGAAAAAAATAAGATAAAATAACATGAAATTAAACCAGGTTGTTCAGATGCACACTAAGATTTGGGAATCACTGACTTACAGTACATTGTTGGATTAGATAACACATAAAGTTCTAAGTGTCTACAGTTTTTAATTCAATGTTTATTTACGTTTCCTGATTAAAATATATACATTTTCACATGCACACATTCTATATCTTCACTCCTTTATAATATAAACAGAACTTCAACATTCAATTCACCTAAGTCTTTGTCAACAATATTTTTCCCAGTAAAGAAGTATAACTCAAATTTAGGTGATAAATTGAATAATTTTAGGAGGATTGTCACAAACTAAAAAGTCTTTTTGCCCAGGCAAGCACTGTGTGTGTGTGTGTGTGTGTGTGTATGTGTGGCATCCTCCAAGGCAGAGACATAGTGAGATCTGGAGACTGACCAGATGACATTTGAGTACAGAATTGACCTCCACCCCCCTTTATGCCCCCTCCCTTTATGAATGACTTGGTGGGCATGATTGACTTTCTCCATTGGCTATAGAAAGCATTTGATATCAAGTTCAAAGTAGGCCATAAAGGGTCATGTAAGAGTTTCTGATTTCTTCTTTTCTTCTGAGATATTTTCTTTTATATGTCCTATATTTCGGAAGTCCATTCACTCAGATGATTTGTACCCTGGCTTTCATGTGTGCGGCTTTCTAATTTTCCCAACTTAGTGCCTGTTCACTGTACACACACTCACATTTCCTACCAATGTCTCAAGCCAGGGGTAACTTTGAAAGGATCTTTTTTTCCCCTTTATTCTCGGTCTTATTTATTTATTTATTTATTTATTTATTTATTTATTTATTTATGTTTTTTGTTCATTTATTTATTTATTTTATTCAAACTTTATTTGTTGAAAGTATTACATATATCTCCCTGTTTCCCCACATTGACCTTTTCTAGTCCACCCCCACATCCCACCCCAGGCCTTTACTACCCTATTTTCTGTGTCCATGGATTATGTATATGTGTATACAAATTTTGGTTGATTTCTTCCCACCCACCTTCCCCAGCCTTCACTCTGAGACTCAATAGTCTGTTCATGCTTCTATATCTCCAGATATATTTTGTTCATCAGTTTATTTTGTTCATTAGAGTCCATTTATGAGTGAGATCATGTGATATTTGTCTTTTTTAACTGGCTTATTTTGCTATCTTTGCCTTCCCTGTACCTCAGACTGTTTTATTCTCTTCCATAATATTTTTACATAACTGACAATAACATTGTTTAAATTTTATTATAAATTTCTGAATACTGATGGGTTCTCAGTGCCTAGTTGAGAGAGAGTGCATATTGTTAATATTTAAATCAACTTCACACCTAAGAGGAAGATAATATAATTGGTGAACAAGTACATGAATAATATATATTGAATTAATTCAACATTTATTCAATTCCTGCAAAATGCCAAGCATTATTCAACATCTGGGATCCAAGCAATAATGAATTTAGACTCATTGCTAATTTTCTTCAATTTTCTGCATTAGGCTTTAAACTCTTTGAAAGCAGGCAAGGGTTATCAATGCTATACCTCTTGCCATTTAACAGGTAGCTATTGAAAGACTAAAAATGTTAGATAGTTTTCGAATTGTACATCCAATTTGTAAATAGTGCTGCTCTTTACAGGAGCTACTTTTGGATGACCTTTGTGCTTTCCTTTGATTATAAGAGGAGAGATCTTCTACTAATCATATATATATATATGACTACTATGTAAATTTTCCCTTGGGAGTTTAATTGCTTGCTATGACATGTGCCGACCACAAGGGGGTGGCACAGAATGATGGAAGACCCCGCCCTGCCCTGGTCAGCAGAGAGGCCCTGATTGGCCCTGATCATGGGCCAGGCCTACAGACCCTACCCATGCAATAATTTTGTGCACTGGGGCTCTAGTAGAATTGCAAAATTTTAGAATTTTTCAGATATCTAAAATACATGGTGATGGAGGATGATTTAACTTTGGGTAGTGGGAATACAATGAAATATTCAGATCATGTACAAGAAATGTACACTTGAAACCAATATGACCTTATTAACCAATATCATCCCAATGCATTTAATGTAAATGAAAAATCTTATATAATAAAGAGGTGATATCCAAATTGACCATCACACCATCACAATATGGCTGCCTTCTACCAGGCTGGTAGGGGAGATAGTGAGGGATAACCAAATGACTGAACAGCAGGCTGCTTGGGCAACCAGGCTGGCAGGGGTGGGGGTGGGGATGCAGTTCAGGGTGACTGGATCTGCAAGAGAGGGCAGTTGGGGGCAATCAGACCAACAGGGGAGTGGTTAGGCTTCGATCAGACTGGCAGGGGAATCATTAGGGGTGATCAGACTGGCAAGCAGATGAGCAGTTGGGAGCCAGCAGTCTTGTATTGTAAGAGGCCTGTCTGTGGGATCAGGCTTAAACTGGCAGTCAGACATCCCCTGAGGGGTCCCAGATTGGAGAGGGTGCAAGCTGGACTGAGGAACAGTCCCCCAGTACATGAATTTCATGCACCAGGCCTCTAGTATTAGTATAAAAATAAAATAGTCTTATATCCTTATATCCAGAGGTGGCCTCTCTTTTATTTGGTCTTCCAAGACTGATACTTTTTAACCCACAAAAATAACTTCATAATTATCTAAGTATAAAAGGGTATAGGTATAAGATGCTCTTTAAATATGGGAGCTAAGAGTTTGTAAATAATAGGCTACAAGTTTTCCAGAATTTGACAATGAATCATCTATATTAACTGGTTTTAATTGGTAAGAAATATTGCTATAACATCACTAAGATAGTGGTGTATATTTTAAATATAATAAACTAGAGGCCCAGTGGATGAAATCCATGCATGGGGGTGAGAGTAGTGTCCCTCAGTCCAGCTTACCCTCTCTCATAATCTAGGATCCCTCAGGGTATGTCAGCCTAAACCAGCAGTCAGACATCCCTCTCACAACCTGCATGCACCAGTGACCATACTTTTCATATAGATTAAAGGCATCTTGCTGTTGTATCTTGTTTTGCCCTGATTATAAAAAGTAGTACATAACATTATCCTTCTGAGGCAGTAGTACCATTTTTCCTCATCTTATGGGTGGAAAAACTGAAGCAGAGAGAAGTTAACTAATTGGCTTTGTCACACAGTTATAAATGTCATAATCATGGCTGACCACAAAATGTGCAAGCCAGAGTCCATGCACGTCATCCTGTTTTTCAGTGTTAGAGCCTTGCCAGGTTTTAATTTTTAAATCTAAGAGAGTTCCCAATATATAGGGTAGAATCCCTAGGCCTGGCTGGCAATCAGGGCCATCTGTGGGTTGACTAGCAGGCAGGAAGATTGGGGGCCCTTGCTGGCATCTGCCTTGTCTGGCAGCCTGGTGATGCCTGCTGGCCAGCCTCACCCCCACCACCACCACCTGTTGCTTCTGTCTGTGTGGTGACCAGTGGGCAAGACAATCGGGCAGCCCCCAATGGCACCCACCTTGGCTGGATATCAGACACCATCCACTAGACAGACCCATCCCCCCAATCACCACCACCAGTTGCATCCCTCTTAGGGGGGCAGACACTTAATGTGATCTATTTGCATATTAGGGTTTTATTATATAGGATAGTATATGACATGTTAACTATATTTTCCAGATTTTTTAAAATTCTATAGATTACAGATTGATAAACAGGCAAATCTAGAATTTATATTATTCTTTTATAGAAATGGTAAAAGGCATAGAAAACATAAGAGGAATACCAAATTAGCAAAAGCAGTAAGTGTATCTATATAATAAAAGTCTTACACAACTGTTATGGAAGGATGACCAGAATGACTGGTCACTATGATGTGCAGTGACCACCAGGGCAGATGCTCAACACAGGAGCTGCCCCCTGATGGTCAGTGTGCTCCCACATGGGGGCGCTGCTCAGCCAGAAGCTGGCTCACAACTGGCAAGTGCAGTGGCTGTGGCAGAGCCTAAGGAACAGTAAGCAGGCGGGCAGTAAGGAGCAAGGGGTCCCAGAGTGCAAGAGGAATGTCTGCCTGCTGGCTTAGTCCTGATCCTGCCAGCCTGCAGGCAAACATCCCCCAAGGAGTTCTTGACTGCAACAGGGTGCACGCCGGGCTGAAGGAACCCCCGCAATGCATGAATTTTGTACAGTAGGTCTCTAGTATAAGATAAACTGCCTTTCTTTACTTCAGAAAATAGTTTAAATATGTCAACGCAAAGTAGTTGCTGAAGGCATAATGTTAGGCTGTAAAATCTAAATTTCTAACTTTAATTAATTTTAAGGAATTTTAAGTAACTTGGACTTTCAAATTTAAAAAAAAAAAAGATGGTTTGAAAATTTGCTATAACCTTAGTTAACATTTCTCTGATGCCCAATAAATAGAGGCATGATTATTCATGTGATAAATAAAGTGTACTTAATTACAAATTTGAGTTACTGACCTCAAAACAATTATTGTACATACTTAATATAATTTTCTTTCTAATTACCTGAATAAATTGCTGTGTTCACTCTACACTGCTTTTTTTATTTCACTTTGCCTATTGTTTGCTCTCAAAACTGACTTTCAACATCCTAAAGATGCTTGTATGAGAGGCATTTCATTTTCTCTGATGGAAATGAGTAGTTTGAAGTGATTTTATTCTGTTCTCTGACAAGTGATACAATAGAAAATGGCCATCACATTCTGGAGACCATATTTGTTTTTAATTTTTTAAAGAAACATCCAGAAATGCTAAAAGAAAAAAAATAGGAACAAAATTTTAAAATGTAGCCTCCCAAAAACCAAACTCATTTTCTTTTACAAAATTCTAAGATGGCTTTATAAATGAAGTGGGCACAAACATTTTTTTTATTCAATTAAAACACGTTAGTACATAATAAACAATAGACAATTTAGTAGTATTTTTTCCTAACAATATTCCTTTGTAAGTCTATTCTTTTGGGATATTATTTTGAGCTGCACTCATGATTTCCAACTCACCAGAATACAAATAATATTTTATAGCAATATGATTTTTTTAATTGTCTGTTAATTATTACCTAACTAGAAAGAGAAAAAAAAAATACCAAGCCCTTGCCAGTTTCTCAGTGGTTAGCTTTGGCCTGAGCAACAGAGGATGGAGGATCATTGGCTTGATTCTGGTCAAGAGCACATTTCTGGGTTGCAGGTTTGATCCTTGACCCGGTTGGACATGATGCAGGAGGCAATCAATCGATTTGTCTTTCTCACTTTGATGTTTCTCTCTCTTCTTTCCCTTCACTCTCTCTTGATTCATGGGTTAACGCTCAATAACTGAGCTACACCAGCCAGGCAAAAACATGACTACTTTTAAATGCAATTAATAATTACTAATATATAAAATTTGAACTTTGAAATCCTATCTACTTTCAAAGACTAAAACTTCTAAATATATAACGGACTTCATAAATAAAGTTCAAATTTTGCTGAAAAAACAGTGTCATAATAGTCATAGTACATAAAATACATTGACCAATATTACATATTATCCTATCTTATCATTAAGTGTATATCACCTTTATAAAAATATTCTCTCCCAAGGATATGTTTATTAATTTGAAAGAGGAGGGTGGGGAGAGAGAGAGGTGAGAGTGAATCATAGATCTGTTGAATTGCATAAGTGTTCCTACCAGGAGAACAAAACCAACATAAGTGTGTCCCCTGGCCAGGAATTGAACCCACAACACTTTGTTGTATGGAATGACACTCCAACAACTGAGCATTCCAGCCACTGAAAACTGTATATCAGCTCTTAGTTGCATAACTACAATCATCCTTTTCCCTTCTTAAATGTAAAATGTGTATTTCATAATAAATGTGATTAAAGTATAATATATTCATTTCCTTATACATTATTTTCTGATTTATATTTTGCGTATCTCTATCTTTTCCTCTAGCCTAAAACCTTTTCCATATTGCAATTCTGTAATCAAAAATTAAATTTAGGATATCACCTGGAAGATCAAGAAGAAATGAATATATGGCTTAGTTATTTTCTACCTTCTTTTCTATTTTTTTACTTTAGGATGCTCTCTGTTTACAGCGTTTATTTTATTGATTGATAGTCCACTATGCTCCCATAGGAAAATTCAACAAAACACAGTAATTGAAGGTCTAATTCTGTTTAATAACTTTACCAGGTAAGTATTTATTATGCACTTAATATGTACTATCAGTTATTTTCAATACTGAGAATGCAAAGATAAATAAGACATTCCTTCTAACACAGAGGGAACCATACCCTAAAGGGAAATGAAATAGGCTTGTACTTCTGCCTGACATTTTCATTCATCCTTTTCTTCATTATGGGAGTTCTTGATAACTCCCTGCAGTGTATTAGTTTTTAGAAGTAATCCAGAGGTGAATTAGAAGGTATTTAACCAATTGAGGGCTCATATTTTGTTGTTTTGCGATATCAATCTTGCTACTAGTCAGAAAACAACCTAATTGTCTAGATCTAGTCATTGAAGAAAGTCTGTGTTTCTCACTATTTTTTGTAGGACCAGAATTTAGCATAGATCCTAGCAAAAAGTAAATGCTTTCAGCAATGACAGGGACACATGAGAAAGAATAGCATTATCAGGAAATAATAGGTTTGTATGGATGTATTGTGGAGATAATTCAGGAGGTTGCGAGGAGATGGAACTGTGTATTGGACTATAAAGAACCTGGTGTAAAATGATAACAGATTTGCACTTTATCCTCTGGCAAATGTTTGTTTGTTTGTTTGTTTGTTTATTATGTAAAGGAATCATATATGTGTTTTATGGTATAACTGTGAGGCTGGATCTGAAGAAAGAGAGCCAAGAGTCAATGATAACACTTAGAAAGAGACACTGCCTAAGAATAAATCATGATTTTCATAGGCTTGAATTATGTCATGTTGGAAAATAATAGAAAACAAATAATATTTAGTTCTTCTATGAACAATTTGTGAAAGAAACGGGTTACAGATTCATCCAGTGATTTATTCAACAGTAAATTGCATGAATGAAGCAAAGTGCTATATTCTATGGCTAGAGCAACAGACAAAACTGACAAGAATTCTGATCACATGGTGCTTAATTTCTCGTATGGGAGATAGACATTATGCGAATATGCAAAATAAGTAAATATTAAAAATGATGATAAGTACTATTATAAGAACTTTGGCAGGAAACGATATGGGGACAAAAGAGTAGTAGACATTATAAATGTAAAGCCTTAATGATACCTGCATTTCAGACAGAGAGTCACACAGTTCCCTGAGAAGCACAATCCAGACAGAGTGAAAGGCAAGTACAAATGCATTGTTTGGATGAACAGAAGAGTAGTGAAAAACAAGGCCAGACAGTAGAGAGATATATAAAAGGTGTTTCTATACGGTCAGTATTGCCTATAATTGAGTTGCAGAACCAGAAATAGATTTTTACTCTACAGTTAGATTTGAATTGGATTTTGTAAAGATTTGAGTTTCCTGAAGAAAATCCAGGAGAAACATCCACTGAGCTAATGAAAGTTTGGCTTGGCATCTCAGAAAGCAGATCAGGGATACAGAGTAAGAGGAATCATACAAGTTTGAAAAAGACCAGTCTTAAAATAAGAAGAAATAAAGGATTGAGTCAAAAACAAACAAAAAAGAACTCAAAAACTTAGATTGTGAACATTATTGAACATGTTCTAGAGAAGTCAGTTAAAAATGTATTTGGTAATTAATGTTCACAACAGCATTATTCACAAGAGGCAAGACATGAAAACAACCTATGCTGAATGAATGCATAGAGTATTATTCAGCCATAAAAAAAAGGTAATTCTACCATTTGTGACCACTTGGGTGGATTTTAAAATTTTTATTCTATATGAAATAAGTCAGACAGAGAAAGACAAACATTGTATTATCTCATTTATATGCAGAATCTTAAAAAAAAAGACAAAATTGATTTAAAAAAGAGATCAGACTTGTGGTTACTAGAGTTGGGGTGGAAAGTGGAGAAATTTGAAGAAGGTACTCAAAAGGTGCAAACTTCTATTTATAAGATAGACAAGTAATAGAGATGCAAAGTACAACATGATGACTATAAGCTAATACTGCTATAATGTATAGGGATGTTAGAGAATAAATCCTGACTTCTCATCACCAGGAGAATTTTTTCCTTTACTATTTTCTTTTCATTCCTTTTTGCTGTATCCATATGAGAAGATGAATGTTAGTCAAACCTATTGTGGTATTTATTTCACAATATCTGTAAATCAAACCACCATGCTATATACCATCAACTTCACTGTGATGTATGTCAACTATAGTACTCAATAAAACTAGAAACATTTTTTTAAAGTATATAACTATTTTTTCATCTTTATTTTTTAAATACAAGTTATTTTAAAACATATTTTTATTGATTTTTAGAGAGAGAAAGGAAAAAAGAAAGAAAAATATCAATGTGAGGGAAATACCAACTTGGCTGCTTTCTGCATGCCCACTACACGAGATTGAGCCCAACACCCAGACATGTGCCCTGACTGGGAATTGAACCAGCACCTTTTGGTGCAAGGGATGACACCCTACCAAATGAGCCACACCAGCCAGGGCATAAGTTATTTTTATATTGAATTTCAGTTATACAGAAAAAATTCTTTACAAACTGAAGTACTCTATATCTATTATGTTTATGTTCTACAGGCTTTCATTGTAATTTTATGTAATTAAGTTTTACCTCTAACTTATATTCATTTAAACTATATTTCTTCTGATTCTAAAGTAATATTTTAATAATTCTGAAACAGTCTCTATTTTGCATACAGCACTCTTAATTTTCTTAGTAAATAATATTTCATAACCTTTGGATTGAACATTTTATATAACTTTAATGTTAATGTTACTCTTTGGAACTCTATTTCTAAATCCTTTAATATCAAGTAGAGAAGGCAACATACTAGAGAAATAATTGTCATAGTACATTCTAGGATAAGGCACAGTGTGTTAACCCATCACTTATTAGGAGCTTAAGCTCACTTATCCTCTGCTTAAAAAGAAAAAGTCAGATTCATGATGCTGATATTCAAGCATGTGTATTGCTGGCACTCTCCTTTAAGATGAGAATATAGTTAAGATGCATTCATATTTTCAATAAAACATCACTTATTTGTCTGCATACTTGGTACACAGAAGACATGAATCTTTTTTAGCCAATATTAACAAAATGCTTCCTTGTAGTACATTAGTTGTGTACTAAACTGTTTCTATCAATAACTATGTTGAGAAAATGAATGTTCAAAGAAAGATGTATATTAACTAAACCTAGAGATAGTGAAAATGATAGCTATGTACCCAATCCTGGTAGGTATTGACTTTAGATTCTCAGATTGTGAGACCTAAATTTTGCATTTTGTAATTAATGAGTTCTTCAGGAGTATTTCTTCCTCTCCTAAATGCTTTATTATTATTATTATTATTATTATTATTATTATTATTATTATTTTAGTTTTATTCTGTTGAATAGAGTTACAGTGAAAAGAGCTTAGGTTTTCACATCATAAAACTATGCATTGGAATGCAAATGACCTTTGAAACTTTACTATTGGGCAAGTTTCTTAAACTTATATAATTTATTTTCTTTAAAACGAAAGAATATGTACACAATTACATTTGTTTGTTTTGTTAATTAAATCATATGTACACAATGCCTAATGAAAACAGAAACTCAGTAAACACTGATTGTCTTTTTTGCATCATTGGTTATGTTATATCCTTTTTAATGTAAACTGTCTGAGATTATTTTATAAGAATAGGTGCATTAATAAATTAACAAATGTATATTTGTTCCCAAAATATCCTTGTGAACAAGATGAAGGTAAAAGATATGGTGGAAACTGGCCATCATAACAGGGATAATCTGCCATAAGTAAATTACTCTATAGACATTGCTATTTAGTTAATCTTGATGTTTCATTAATTTTATATTTGCCAAATTTAATCCTCTTTATTTATTTTTAGGAATTCCTATAAACAATTATGTGGTAGTAACAAATTGTAATGCATTTAAAATAAAATATATTAATGAATACTATGAACTGCTTTGAGAAAATGTATTTTATTATTGATAAACAAATATCACTGTTTTTATGAAAATATTATTCACTCAGAATGATTCCCAATTAAGAAAAGTTTTACTGGAGTATCTCCTTGACTGTACACTATCTGAAATGGTAAACCAGTTTGTTAAAAAATTCCAGTTTAGTGTATCTATAATGGCGCATATCTGATACTAAAACTGTGTTTCTCAAAATAAATGTCTGGAAAATTATATCATCTCTGAATTTAGGAAATGGATGTAAGATGAAAAGTTACTAGACTCTAATATTAAGCCTCTAAATGTTCATCTTTACCTCAAATCAATATTCTTTGTAGGAAACAACTTTCTATCACAAAAATAATTGTTCTCTGATTCAAAGTATAAAAAGTTCAGTTAGAGAATAAAATAGATGTCATAGTCATCAAAATTACTGTTATATCAGAAGTTTTTATAGAACTTCTGCAAAGTCTTCAAATGAACCTAATTATTGATAATGACAGAACTTTTTTATACTACATTCACAAATATTGGTATTGCTCAGCATGTGCCAATTATTGCTGAAATTCGAAAGATAGAATTAAACCATTAACCATTAACCAAAATTCTAATTCACAGGGAAGGAAATGGGAAATTCAAACATGTGTGTTTTCAGAAAAAATTCTTTCAGTTTAAATGCAACTACGTGATGTTATAATTTTGCTAACAATATTAACCAGTAATCAAAATATTTACACGTTCTGCACTGACCAAATGCCCTCTTATGTTAATAATTTTTGTTTCAACAATACTTAATCACATTTACTATAAACTGAAATTAAAAGGATTTTTGAATGTTCATCATTTGCTTTTTACTCTATGAGCACATTTTGGCATTTCTATTTCTATAACTCAGAAATGTAAACTTGACTTCACACTTAAACAAGAACCAAACTAAAATATGAGTTGTTGAGTGTTCTGTTTCATTGAAAAAATATTTTGTTGTACATAAATACACACACAACATGTAAACTGAACCACTTACTGAGGACTGTAAATAACACATCACATGCCCCTATTTCTCAAATGTAGCATACACTGGCGTTCTATTTGAGGAATTTTACTACAACTGGCTGTCTTCCATATTTTTTTCCCAAGTTGGTTTTATTCAGAGAATTATAAGTCTACTTGGAGTTTTGTACATAGCAAAGAGACATATGTATCGTTCTAATATTTCTTTCTCTTGCTTATATTTTAGGCTATCTTCATGTTCATGTCATGGGTAGTAAGTTTACAGCATATTTTCTATATAGGAAAATATTTTACAGTTGCATTCTTTCTGCCTTAGTTGATTTATGATTTGGTATATGAGTTAATACTGTCTGAAAAGTATTTTTGAAGGGCATAGGAGAATAAGAATTGAACAGAGATGAAGGTCTTTCTTAGACCAAGTCTCTCAGGAGCGGCCCTGTTAAGTCACTATATGGCAGGATAAATTGCAGGTTGCTCTACTGTGTTTTTCTCTGCTGTAAAATGAAGCACTAGTTTCTTATATTCATGCATACATTGAAAATAATATTAAAATGGATATAACATTTACTTTTAGAAATAGAAACTCCATCTTCAATCATATATTCATCTATTTTTCAAATAATTTTCACAGCAATTATTTTACTTAGCCCCTAGATTTGAATAATAAGGATGACTACTTATTTCCTAAAATATATACTATTTCTTAGCTTACTCAAAAGCATTATTAAACTTATTTATGAGTTATAAGAATATGTCATTTTTCTTATCTAAAATTAGCATGAACTTTTATTGACCTATGTGGTTCAGTGAAAAATAAGTGTTGTGGTTAAATTGTACTTTGAGATGTCATCAGTATCATAATTTTTCAAAAATAAATTGAAATTCCAATTATATGAGTTAACCCTAAGTCTTCCAAATAATTTTAGCAGTATATACTATGAGTTTACTACTTTTGTTTTAAAAAGAATTTATAGATTAAAATAGATTTCTTTAGTACATTTGACTTTATCATGCATAAAACAAAAGAGCTACATTTTCTATAGAATACAATATACTAAGGACATTTTTTATCACTACATTTTTTAAGAACTATTTATTGAAGATATAACTTGAAGACCATCTAATGCATGTGGTGTTATATTATTAACTTATCAGCAGGCATATATTGTTTGTAGAATAGGTCACAAAAGGATATATTTTATAACACAAAATATAGTTAAACTCATGAGGCATATTTTAATAAAACTTTAATCTTGGTCAAACTATAAATATATTTTATGTAAACTGCTACTTTTATGAAAGTACTAAAAACAATATCTACCTGAAAGAGTGACATGCATTTGTATAAAGTGCTTTTTAAATTTTCTTTGAAATAAAATAACAATTCACTTAAATGTTTAATTCCAAACAACAGGAATACTATAGCATTGTATAAATGCTTTTGGAACATTGAATTTAAATTACATGCTCTACCTGTATCTTTAGTTAAACTTGCTTAATCTAATGTAAAAATGTGATGTTATGAGAAAATGTCACAAAAAGAAACACATCATACTCTCAGGAAAACATAAGGCTACTTTTATAACAAAGCTTTTTATTTCTCATGGTCAAGTTGCGAATTAGTTGTTTTTTCAATATCTTCTGCCAATAGGAGGTTCAGTGATAACTTATTTGTCATAGTGGCTAGTATTATTTCACCTGTCCTTGGTGTTAATTGGAAGATGTGTCTCTCTATGAGTCAGCCACTGGTTTTCTCTGAAGTTAAATTGACAATTACTTCTATGGTAGCTTTATAACACGATTGGATATTTGAATTACACAAGTCATTGTAAAACCAACATCATATATCATAATCATGCTAAATTATAAATATTATATGTAGTTGTATCTTTGGTAAGATGGTATGTGATTTTTGTATAATAACTAGAGGCCTGGTGCATGAATTCATACATGGGTGGAGTCTAACTGGCCTGTGCCAATCAGGTGGCCAAGAGGAAGGGCTGTGAATGGTTGGCTGGCTGGCCCCATCCCCTGGTCAAACTCCAGGTTGAACTCCCAGCCAAGGGGACAATTTGCCTCTTAGCCTTTTATTATATAGTATACATTTTTTCTAAATGTAAACAAAGAAAAGTAACTGAATTATCACAAGATAAATAAAATTTAATTAAAATTGGCATTAAGTAAATATGAAAACTTTCCCATACATCACTATACAGTTTTCCTTTGTATTTAAGTTTATAAAATAAAAGCATTTGTATCTTTTAGTTACCAAATATATGTGATATACTTGATATCCATAAGTAACTGGGGTTAAACAAAACACATTAAAACAAACTGACAATAAAATCAGCATATGGTGGGCTCAGTGAGTAGTTTAGGGAAGCTGTTATGCTGCAATTTAAAAAGATAGATTGGCATTATTTGAGGGGGGGAGAAGGAATTTGGAAAGATGGGTTTCTATTAGACAAATGCATTAGAAAAGAATAAGAAAAATAAAGATTATTCTATGGCAAGAATTGTATGTTCCTCATCCTATAGTAGTTAAGGGTATGAAAATTTTATTTCTGCTAAACAGAGGTAATACTAAACAGATGGCTTATTCTTAATTGTTTATTAATCTTTCAATGCTAAAACATGTTACTATACATTTTTCTTGTAAAACAGTAGAATGACTGAATATAGTTTTCTTCTGTTCTATTGTTTGCTTATTATTTTATTAATTATTACTTTTATTAATTATTTCCCATATGTAATCACTTTAAAATCAAATTGGAATTTTGTATACAGACCCATCTTCTAGGAAAATAAAAATTCTGTCAAAATATGTAAGAAGGAAGAAACAAACACATGATGGAAATCCAGATCTTAAAAACATCTCAGTAAATAGATATGCCTACAGATAAGTGTATATGTTCTAATTTCTGAGTAGTTCTGTTGGAGTAATTAGAAATTAGTAATATTTCAAGTGTATTATTAAATGAAATGTGATATTCATATTGAGAAATGTTAATATTCATTTGAAAACAGTATAGATTTATGTCAATTTTTAGTAACACAAAGATAGGAGATCCAGTAAAGATAGAAAAAAAAGGAGTCTATCATTTTGGAGTGACCTAGAGCAGTGGCTGGCAAACTGTGGCTCGTGGTTTGCCACTCTGTTGACTAATTAGTTTGCTGATCACTGACCTAGAGAAAGGGAATCCAATGAAGGTGACAGAAAAAGAAAAAAATGAAAAACACATAAGCAAACAATAGTCACAAAAGAACTACTAGTGTTAAAAATAATGTCAAGAACATAGCTTCAGTAGAATTTTTTTTACCCCCTCCCCGCTAGGATCTTGAAGTTGAATTATATTAGACCGCACTGATTCTTTTTATGTGACATATTCAACTATGGGAAATTTATCTGCTTAACTTTGATGTCTCCCCAGAATGTGACTCATTGAGAAGGTTTCTCCTATCTGGTGGCCTTTCTGACTCCACTACAACATAAACATTATTATTATAACATTATGAACCTAAGTCCACCACCGCTTTTAACTCTATTCCCCTCCAATATTTGCTCCCAGAGATTCCACCCCTAATAGAGACTTAACATTTCCTAATTATTCTTTTTAGGGTTCCATAAACTCTGACAGTTATAAATGTTTTAGAAAAATATTTACATGTAATACATTTCTATTTTTAATATGTATTGCCTTTGTTAGGGGAACCTTATACAGTAGGTCCTCAGGTTACATCAGAGACTCATTACTATGGTGCAATGTAATGCAGTTTTCACTGTTAAGTTGGAACCCACCTATATAAGCACCTATGTAACTCACATGGAACACATGCACAGCAGTATTGAATTGCAACAGTAAAGAAAATTTGAAAGAAATATAACTATTCCTGTCTTTTACTTGTGGTAAATCCTATATAATAAAGAGATAATATGCAAATTGACCCTCACACCCTCACACGATGGCCACCCATGTCATTACAAGATGTCGGCCCCCATGTCATCACAACATGGCTGTCCCGAAAAACCAAGATGGTGGCATAGGTAAACACCTAAACTGCTGCCTTGTATAACAATATCAAAACTACAACTAAAATACACAACGGACACCATCCAAAACCACAGGAAAACTGGCTGAGTGGAAATTCCACAACTAGAAGGAAGAAGAAAAGAAAATTGAGAATCAGAGGAGTTGCAAAAGGCTGAGGTACTGAGACATGCGAGTGCATGGAGAGGACAGGCGGCTGAGTGCACAGGTGGCTGAGTGCACAGCTGTCTTTCTAAAGTGGGAGGGAGACTGGGAGACTGTACTGAACTCCAATTATGGGTGAGTTTCTGGGAACCTGGATTCATTCAGGGAGAAACTGGATAATCAGGAACAGAGAAAGCACACTGAGACTCAGTGGAGCTGTGGAGGCAGAGGTCCAAAGGCACACACATACAGAGAGGACTGACTGCTGAATGCACAGATGGCTGACTATTTGGCTGGCTTTCTAAAGCAGGAATAAGGGAAGGAAACAAAATGGCAGCAGAGTAGACAGATGTGTTCCGAGCCTTGTCCCAGAGCAGACAGAAGAGCTGAGGGTCACACAGGAAGTATTTGTTGGCCAGTTAAGGGACAGCTATACTCCAGGAGAGGGTGATGGACTGCTGGATGGGGCTCTTTTAATGGGGAAAGCCCCCACTGCTGCTGGGTTTCCTCCCAGAGCCACCAGCAAGGAGGTGAAGACTGCACCATCTTGAAAGGGAAAGTGGGATGTTACTGGAAGCCTAAAAATCTACAAATATGGCACCCACTGAACAGATGCAAATCCGCACAAAAATGCGGATTCAGAGGAGTTCTGCACTCCACCATAGAAAGGTTAGATATTGCCAGTGATAAGGCGAGAGAGAACTACATAATAAGACACCCGCAGAAGAGAGACCATATAAAGACAAAAAAACAGCAAATATATGAAAGAAAAGCAGGCATCATCAGAAAAGGAAGGAAACAAAATGGAGGCAAGCAACCTGCCAGAGAAAGAATTCAAAGAAATGGTCATAAGGTGGCTGAAAAGAATGGAGACAAATTCAATAATATGAGTAAGAACCAAGAAAAAATTAAAAAGATCCAAGAAAAAAATGAAAAATGACATGGCTGCTGTAAAGAACTCAATAGAAAGCATCAAGAGTAGACTAGAAGAAGCACAGAAATGCATCAGTGATCTATAAGGCAAGGTAGGAAAAAACACCCTAGTAGAGCAGCTTCTAGAAAAAAAAAAATTAAAAAGCAGGAGAAGAGCCTAAGGGAATTTTGGAACAACATGAAACAAAACAACATCCACATAATCAGGGGTTCCAGAAGAAGAGGAAACTGGGCAATGAATAGAAAACCTGTTTGAAGAAAAAATGACAGAAAACTTCCCTGATATAGGGATGAAAAAAAAAAAAAACACACAAATCCAAGAGGTGCGCAGAGACCCAAGCAAAATGAACCCCAAAAGACCAATGCCAAGGAACATTATAATTAAATTGGCACACACCAATGACAAAGTAAGAATCTTAAAAGCAACCAGAGAGAGACAGAAGGTTACCTACAAAGGAACCCCAATCAGACTAGTGACTTATTTCTAAAAAGAAACTCATCAAGCCAAAAGGGATTGGAATGAAATATACAAAGTCATCCAAAGGAAGGGTCTCAATCCAAGAATACTGTACCAAGCAAGGCTATCAACCAAAACTGAAAGTGAAATCAGGAGCTTCGCAGACAAAAAAAGGACAAAGGGAATTTGTTACCATCAAACCAGCAATGCAAAGAATGCTAAAATGTTTGCTGTAAAAAAAAAAAAAAGTAATATGAAGTGAAGAAGAAATACAGGGGTAAAGAATAAAAATGGAGATGAATAAGTACCTACCAATAATAACTTTAAATTTAAATGAATTAAATGCCCCAATCAAAAGATATAGGGTAAAGAAAACATGACCCATATATCTGCTGTCTACCAGAAATGCAATTCAGAAAAATAAGATGCACACAGACTGAGGGTGAAGGGATGAAAAAAGATTTTTCAGGTGAATGAAAATTAAAAACAAAGCTGGGTAGCAATACTTCTATCTGATAAATTAGATCTCAAAGTGAAGGACATAATAACAGATAAAGAAGGCCACTTCATAATACTAAAGGGAGCAATCTAACAAGAAGAAATAACTCCAGTAAACATATATGCACCCAATACAGGAGCACCTAAATACATAAAAAACAAAAAAACAGAAAACACCCTGAAGATATCAAGGGAGATAATGACAGCAATACAATCATAGTAGGTGACTTTAATACCCCACTATCACCATTGCACAAATTCTCTAAACAAAAATCAGAAAAGAAACATCAATCCTAAATGACACACTAGACCAGATGGAATTAATTGACATCTTCAGAACATTTCACCTCAAAGCCACAGAATATACATTCTTCTCAATTGCATATGAGTCATTTTCAAAGATAAACCATATGTTGGGTCACAGGCAAACTCTCTTCAAATTCAAGAAAATAGAAATCATATCAAGCATCTTCTCAAATCACAGTGGCATAAAAATGGAAGCCAACTACAATAAAAACAGTGCAAAGAAATCAAACACATGGAAACTAAACAGCGTGCTATTAAATAAGTACTGGGTTACCAGAGAGATCAAGGAAGAAATAAAAAACATCATGGAAACAAATTACAATGAAAATACAATAACCTAAAATCTATAGGACACAGCAAAAGCAGTCTTGAGATGGAAGTTCATAGCTCGACAAGCCTACTGAAAGAAAAACAAGAAATAATGGTAATAAATGATACAACCCTACAAATCAAAGACTTAGAAAGAGAGCAACAAGAAAAGCCCAGTGTAATCAGAAGGAAAGAAATAGTAAAGATCAGAGAGAAGATAAATAACATAGAGACCAAAGAAACAATTCAAAAAATCAACAAAACCAAGAGCTGGTTCTTTGAAAGGATAAACAAGATTGATGAAACTCTAGCTAGGCTCACCAAGAAGCCAAGAGAGAGGATCCAGATAAACAAAAGCATAAATGAAAGAGGTGAAATAACAACAAACCCCACTGAAATACAAAGGATTATTTAAAGATGCTATGAACAACTCTACTCCAACAAACTGGAGAACCTGGAGGAAAAAGACATATTCCTAGAAAAATATAACTTTCCAAAATTCAATCAGGAAAAATTTAAACACCTCAATCGGATAATAACTATGGAAGAAATTGAAGCAGATGACTGGATCAGAAAACTATGGTATATCTACACAATGGAATACTATGTTGCCATAAAAAAAGAAGGAATTCTTACCATTTGCAACAACCTGGATGGAACTGGAAGGCATTATGCTAAGTGAAATAAGCCAGTCAATGAAAGAAAAATACCAGATGATCTCACACATTTATGGATAAAAAAAGAGCATTATAAACTGATAAAAAGATAGATACAGAGGCAATAAAGCATCAAACAGACTGTCAAATTACAGTGGGGAGTTTAGGGAGAGGTGGAATCAATGTTAGATCAACCAAAGGACTTGTATGCATGTATATAAGCATAACAAATGGTTGCAAGACACTGGGGGGTGAGGGATGTATGGGAGTAAGAGGAAATGGGAAGATATGTACACATGTAATATAAAAATGGAAAAAATAAATAAATAAAGCAGGAGGTAGGGAGACAGAAGCTCCTGACTACACTGTCCTCCAGTTCCGGGTGAATTTCTGGGAACCCAAACGCATTTAGAAAAAAACTGGACTGTCAGGAAAAGAGAAAGCACACTGAGACTCAAGGGATTTGCAAAGGCAGAGATCTGGAGGCACATGCATGCAGAGAGGACTGACTGCTGAATGTATAGATAGCTGAGTGAGTGGCTGGCTTTCTAAAGCAGGGAGGAGGGAGGCGGAAGCTCCTGACTACACTGAACTCCAGTTTTGGGTGAATTTCTGAGAACCCAGACTCATTTGGGACAAATTGGACTGTTGAGCAGTAGGAGAAACTCAAGGGTGACTCTCTCTCAGAGGTGCTTACTGTGATTACCAAGGGACATTGAGTCCCAGGAACTTCATAGGGCAGGGCTGATGGGAATCCAAGACATTCTGCCCCACCCTGAGACTCTGCCCCATTCCAAGCTGAGCACAAAAGCTTTTACAATTTTGCAATTCTTGTCTCATAAAGCTGTCTCCAGCACAGAAGTTCTCCCAGCATAGACACAGCTGATCCTCACAGCCAACCAGCCTGGAGGTGAGTTCCTCCCAGTGATACCAAAAACAATCAAGACTTAACTACACCAAGGCTGTGCATACAGTTCACAAAAGGGTATACCAAAAGTGTCCACCTCAAGTAACTGGGGGAGGTTGAGCCACTGGGCCCTATAGAATACCTACCACACAAAGCTACTCTACCAACTCACAGAAGCAGTGACAATGTGGAGACAAAGAAACAGATCACAAATGAAAAAATGGAAGAAAACAAACAACTGTATATAGAGTTCAAAACCTCAGTTATAAGGTTTTTCAAGAATTTCTTAGAAAAGGCCAATAAATTTTGTGAGACCTTCAAGGATATGAAAAAGGACCAATTAGAAATTAAACATTCACTGACTGAAATAAAAATTATTATAGAGACTTAACAGCAGAGAGCATCAAACTGTATTACTAAGGAATGCAAAAATCAAATCAAAGATTTGAAATACAAAGAAACATAAAACACGCAACTGGAAAAGCAAAAAGAAAAGAGAATCCAAAAATTTGAAGATAGTGTAAGGAGTCTCTGGGACAATTTCAAGCATACCAATTATCAGAATTATGAGGGTGACAGAAAAAGAGAGACCATTTGAAGAAATAATGACTGAAAACTCCCCCCACCTGGTGAAAGTAATAGACTTGCAGGCCCAGGAAGTGCACAGAACCCCAAACAAAAGGAATCCAAAGAGGACCACACCAAGACACATCATAATTAAAATACCAAGAGCAAAAGACAAAGAGAGAATATTAAAAGAAGCAAGAGGAAAACAGTTAATTACCTACAAGGGAGCACCCATATAATTGTTAGCTGATTTCTCAACAGAAACTATGCAAGCTGGACGGGAGTGGCAAGAAATATTCAAAGTGATGAATATAAAGAACCTACAACCAAGATTACTCTATCCAGCAAAGCTATCATTCAGAATTGAAGGGCAGATAAAGAGCTTCACAGATAAGAGAAAGCTAAAGGAGTTTATCACCACCAAACCAGTATTATATGAAATGCTGAAAGGTACTTTTTAAGAAGAGGAAGAAAAAGAAAAAGGTAAAGATAAAAATTATGAACAACAAATACTTATCTATCAATGAGTGAATGTAAAAATCAAGTGAATTATCCAAAACCGGTTTGGCTCAGTGGATAGAACATCGGCCTGTGGACTGAAAGGTCCCAGGTTAGATTCTGGTCAAGGGCATGTATCCTGGTTGTGGGCATATCCCCAGTAGGGAGTGTGCAGGAGGCAGCTGATTGATGTCTCTGTCATCGATGTTTCTGATTCTCTATCCCTCTCCCTTCCTCTCTGTAAAAAATCAATAAAATATATTTTTTTAAAATCAAGTGAATTAAAAACACATATGGGCAAAGGACCTGAATATATACTTCTCTAAAGCAGATATACAGATAATCAATAAACATATGAAAAAATGTTCAGCATCACTAATCATCAGAGAGATGAAAATTGAAACCACAATGTGATGTTAACTAACACCTGCCAGGATGGCTACCATCAATAAATCAACAAACAACAAGTGCTGGCAAAGATGTGGAGAGCAAGAGCTCTATTGCATTGTTGGCAGGTGTGCAGACTGGTGCAGCTAGCAAGCAGTTTCCTCAGAAATTAAAAATGGAACTGCATTTTGACCCAGCAATCCCACTTTTGGGTATGTGTCATAAGAATCTGAAAACACCAGCGAGAAAAAAATACATTGTTCCCTATGTCATAGCAGCATTATTTATAATAGTCAAGATCTGGAAATAGGCCAAGTGCCTATCAATAGATTAGTGGATAAAAATTCTGTGATACATTTACACAATGGAATCTTACAAGGCTATAAAAACGAAATAATCTTGCAACTGCAACATCAAGGGAAGACCTGGAGATTATTATGCTAAGTGAAATAAACCAGTCAGAGAAAGACAAATACCAGAGGATCTCACTTAAATATGGAATCTAAAGAATAAAATAAACCGACAAACAAAATAGAATCATAGGCATGAATATATGGAACAGACTGACTGATCTCAGAAGGGAGAGGATGGGGGACTGGATGAAAGAAGCGAAGAGATTATCCAAAGGTGGACAAAGACAACAGTGTAGTGAAGGCCAAAGGTGATAGCAGAGGCTAGGTGGAGGTGGGCAAAGGTGAGGGTGGCCTGGAGTGGTTGGAGGACATCTGTGATAGTGTCAACAATAAACAAAAGACAATAAAATCTATTGTCATATCTTGCTTTCTAAATTGTGTTTCTGTATGCTTCAGAATCTGGTAATTTTTATGGTGGTCTGCAAAGATAAACAAGCAAATAAAATGAGAGAAAAGAAAATGACACTATGTCAGTTTTGATATATAGATTGGTCATTTGGTCACTTAGGCATAGAGATAGATAGATAGATAAATAGATAGATAGATAGACAGATAGATCTTTATTGTTGCAAGTATTACAGATGTCCCACATTGTCCCCCATTGACTTTCTTCACCCATCCCTCCCCAAGCCTTAACCACACTATTGTCTGAGTCTCTGAGTTATGCTTATATGCATGCAAGTGCTTTGGTTGATCTCTTCCCCCCCACCTACCCTCCCCAACGTTCCCTCTGAGATTCCTCAGTTTGTTCCATGCTTCCATATCTCTTGATCTATTTTTTTTGTCAGTTTATTTTGTTCATTAGATCCCACATATAAGTGAGATCATGTGATACTTGTCTTTCTCCCACTGTCTTATTTTTCTTAGCATAATACTCTCCAGGTCCCTCCATGCTGTCTCAAAACTGACACAATTGGTCTATATATTTAAACATTTATACAATTTATTAATTTATAAGTAAAATATAATTTTAATGCTTATGTACACATTCATTCATACAACTTCACAGTTTTGGGGAAGATCACCACATATTTGAATTATGGGAAAATATAAAGAAACATTACAGAGTGAATATTCTTGAAATAGGTTTCACACAATGATACTATGGTACCATTCCGATTTATGGAAATAAGTCTCCCTGGAAGAGCAGAGTTAGGAATCAAATACTAATAGAATATTTGAGTATTATGGTCAGGCAGCAGATGTGACCAGGTGTCATAAGTGAAGGTATGTGTATTTCCTATATGTGGCTACATGGTTTGGTCTTTTAAAATTTGGTAATAATCATGGATATTTTCTAAGAAAGAATGCTAAGTTTAAGAGCTCTATGCCAGCATTATGAAGATTGGACTGGGATTGCAAGTACACTACATTCAGCTCTGGCTAAAATCCAGGATAGAAATAAAAAGGTCCTTAAAATAATGTGGAATGGGGTTGTCTGGTACCAAATAGAAAGCATTTGTGAAAGCTATTGATTGCAGATAATGATTTGAACAAATTTAATAATTTATTCAGATATCAGCAATGAGAATATAAAGGAATCTAGACTTTTTATATCACAAACCTCACTCAAAAGAATTCTATTTTAGAGCACATAGTAATAAATAGTTTGACCAGAGATAATCACGTGACAATAGAACAGAGATGAATTGTATATGGCACACCTGTATCCAACTCAGGGCACACAACAACATGAGAACCTCTGTTCCACATCACTTCTAGGCTTCTGCTTATAAAGCTGAGTGAATGATAGAGAGAACCTTCAAGTGTTGCTTTTGAGTGAAGTTCTGGACAAGTTAAATAAATCATAGTGCAGATATCAGCATGCAATTAGAAATTCTGCATTTCAGGAGAAAGCAGTGATAGGAAATAAGGATTCAAGGATTATCGACTGTTAGGCACTGGCAAAAAGCAATGAGTGCACTTAAAATAACACAGAATATAAATGAGAGAGCTCAGCCAAAGAATTCAGGATGCACTAAAGTTTAAGGAGCTAAACTGAGATGAGAATCCAAGAAAGAACATTGATAGTAAACATATAGAGAAGTTTGAGGAAAGACAGATAATTTTATCACAGAAGCAAGATGAAAGATGAGTGATCAACAACATTACATGCTCCATAGCAATCCCAGGTGTAAAGAGCAACAACTGTTGAAATTGGAAACTAAGATATTTTGACAATACCGGGGAGAACAAATAAGTGGAATGCTAGGCGGAACACTAAAGAATAAATATGAAATTTGAATTGAAGAAACACTGTAGGCTACTCTTTGAAGAACTTGTACTGATTGGAGAAGGGAAAGCTGCACTAACTACACAGGTAGATTATGATGGAATGGCAATTTTTATTATTAGTTTCTTATGTCCATTTTTTTGTTTTATTTTATTTATTTTTAAATGCAGAGGCAGGGACAAGGCAGAAAGAGTAATACCAGAGGTTTAAAAATGACAATAAAAAGAAAGAAAAGACAAATGATAGAACAAGGTCCAGAGAGGCAGGAAGGTTAGGATATAGATTAAAAAAAAAAAAAAAAAAAAAAAGAAAGTTGCCCTCCTCCAGGACTCCAGGATAATAGAAACAACTGCATCTTGGAAAGTTAAAAGGGAGTTCATTTACAGGGCAGACAATTTTCTAGGACAAAAAGGTAAAATATTGATAAAAATCAGCCCCTCAGTAAATCTATGGATTTTTTAATTAGTAGGCAAGATTGTCTATTGTGTGAGAAGGAGTCTATGAAGTGAGGGCTTTAAGAATCAAAGAGGGTTATGATTCAAAGAACTTAAAATGACTATAAAATTGAGAAGTATTTTTAGGTTTCAGTAGTAAAATTATATAGATTTCAGTAGTACAATTTTACAATACATCATCTGTAAATGGTATCATGTGTTTATGAACCTCAAGTCAAGACTCCTTCCCTCACCATTTATGCTGCCTTTATCCTCTTCTACCTTCTCCCACTCACTTCCCTCTGGCAATCACTACCCTGTTTCCTGTGCCTATGATTCACTCTTTTTTAAATTTGCTTTATCCCTTCTGAATTATTATTAATTTACATGGTTATTTGATATTTTTTCTCCTTATATTCAGAAGTAAAATTGGAAAAGGCAGAAGTTTAGTTTAATATTTAGGAGAATCCAAGATGGCGGCATAGATGAACACCTAAACTGCTGCCTTGCACAACAATTTCAAAACTACAACTAAAAGACAGAACGGACACCATTCCAAACCACAGGGAAGCTGGCTGAGTGGAAATTCTACAACTAGAAGTAAAGAGAGGGATTCACAAAGATTCAGAGGAGCTGTAAAAAGCTGAGGTATGGAGACATGCTTGTGGAGAGGACAGGCGGAGGAAGGTCTGACTGGCTTCCTCTAGCGAGAGGGAGACTGAAAATCCCAACTGCACTGAACCCCAGTTCCAGGCGAGACTCATAGGAGGAGTCTAGACTGTTGTGAAAAAGAAGGAGTGTACATAAACTTAGGGAACCATGAAAGACAGAAGTCTGGGGGCTTGCGAAAATGCTCACACAGAGTGCTGACTGCCGATCATGCCTGGTTTCCTCTAGTGGGAGGAAAACAGAGCCTCACAATAGCACTGAAATCCAGGTCCAACTGCACTGAACCCCAGTTTCAGGCAATCCTGGAGACTCAGACTCTTATAAGTCTTATAAGAGCACACGGAAACTCAAGGGAACCGAAAGGCAGAGTTCTGGAAGCTCGTGAGCTGATCCTCACAGCCAAATGGCTTGAAGGTCAATTCACCCCAGTGATACCAATAACAATCAAGAATTAACTACAACAAGACTGTACACACAGTTCACAAAGGGATGCACCAAGAGTGTCCACCTCAGGTAACTGGGGAGGCAGAGCTACTGGGCCACATAGGACAACTAGCACGCAAAGCTACTCTACCAACTCAGGGAAGCAGTGAAATATTTGAAGATTAAAGAACAGATTACAAAGGAAAGAAATGGAAGAAAACAAATGATTGCATAAAGAGTTCAAAACCAAGGTTATAAGGTTTTTTAAGGATTTCGTAGAATAAATGCATAAATTTAGCGAGACCCAAAAGGAGATGAAAAAGAACCAACTAGAAATTAAATATATACTGACTGAAATAAAAAATATTATGCAGAAACCTAACAGCAGACTAGAGGATTGCAAGAATCAAGTCAAAGATTTGAAATACAAAGAAGCAAAAAACACTCCACTGGAAAAGAAAAAATAATAAAAAAAATGTGAACTATAGTGTAAGGAGCCTCTGGGACAGCTTCAAGCATACCAACATCAGAATTATAGGGGTTTGAGAAGAAGAGAGAGAGTAAGATACTGAAAACCTATTTGAAGAAATAATGACTCAAAACTTCCCCCACCTGGTGAAAGAAATAGACTTATAAGTCCAGGAAGCACACAGAACCGCAAACAAAAGAAATCTAAATTGAACCACACCAAGACACATCATAATTAAAATACCAAGAGCAAAAGACAAAGAGCATATTAAAAGAAGCAAGAGAAAAACAGTTAATTATCTCCAGGGAGGCAACCATTCGACTGTCAGCTGATTTCTCAACAGAAACTATGCAGGCCAGTTGGGAGTGACAGGAAATATTCAACGTGAGGTATAGCAAGAACCTACAACCAAGATTACTTTATCCAGCAAAGCTATCATTCAGAATTGAAGGTCAGATAAAGAGCTTCATAGATAAGAAAAAGCTAAAGAAGTTTATCACCACCATACCAGTATTATATGAAATGCAGAAAGGTACTCATTAAGAAGAGAAAGAAGAAAATGGTAAAGGTAAAAATGATTTACAACAAATAAATATCTATCAACAAGTGAATCTAAAAATCAAGTTAATTGAAAATCAGATGAACAGAATAGACTGGTGAATATAATAGAATTAGGGGCATGGAAAGGGAGTGGCCTGATAATTCTCAGGGGGAAAGAGGTGAGGGAGGGTGCAGGGAGAGACTGGACAAAAATCATACACCTATGGAAGAGGACAATGGGAGGGGGAGGTAAGGGCAGAGGGTGGGGTGGGAACCATGTGGAGGAAAGTTATGGGGGGAAAAAGAGGAACAATTGTAATAATCTGAACAATAAAGATTTATTAAAATTAAATAAATAAAAATATTTAGGTTTAGGGAACTGAAGTGACAGAAAACCAGAAATGTTTGGGCAGAAGGTTAATGTATATAATAAATAATAAGAAATTACTGTCAGAAATAGATTTGTTTAGAATAAACATAAAGGAATGTATGTTCTGAAAATTATAAATTTTTGGATAAATATTCAGAATTGCTATTGTATGCAATATGTTCCATTTAAATTTCATATTCTTATGGAATATGCTGTTTAATTTCAGAAAAGGTATAGAAATAAGTCATAAGCATAATTTCTTAAATGATCCTCTCAAAAACTGAAATCACAATTCAGACTGTACTGCCAAATTAGACACAAAATTATAGACTTAGCATAGAAATCACAATGTATGAACAAAGCAGAGAGGAGTCTAGGATTGCTGTTGAAACTATATCTTTTTTGCTACATTAGTGTGTTCTGATGTAGAGGTAGCATATGAAGTCCATAAATAATATTTGCAACAATGTCAATTACACCAAAAACAAAACAAAACAAAACAAAAAATGAGTAGCTGTTTCAGTCATAAGACAACTCCATGGTATACTCTGGTATTTGTGTAGCATACAGGACTTTTAACAGGAAGCCATGTTCATAAATCTATACATTCTAAGTGTGTTTATTAAGCAATTCAAAAGGGTACATCCTCATAAGAACATTCCATAGATAAGGGATTTTCTACTAGCAAATATTTTAATATGTTTCAAACAGGTTTCTCATAAACTGTTTACAAGGACATTTCACTAGATCATCTTCATCATTTTTTTTTCTGCAGACATTCCTCCAGCGAGGTGAGAGACTCATCTGTAGATCTACTACTAACCATTCAATTCCAGCATAATACTTCTAGATTTGACAATCTGTGATCTCCCAACATTCATTTAAATGTCTAGCTTCTCCTGGTGGGAATTATAAAATACAAAGACAGTAATATTATTATCTGCGCCCTCATTACTAAACAATGATATCAAATAGCTTTAAGTTATTTTCTGCATATTTACAACTCTAACATCAATACAGTTGAGCTCCTCAGGTAAAAAACATCTTAAATAATGTCAAGATCTACTTTACCACTAGTTGATAAATTTACACCTCTTGGACTTCTCTGAAAAGGGTTTGATTTAGAAAAAGGATATTTGGTTTTATTTGTTCTAGCCTACTAACAAATTTTGTTTGTATCTATGTGTGTGCACATGCTGCCTGTGTAAGCTTAATCCCTTATAGGTAACAGAATGAGAAGCTAGAGCTGTGTAAATGAATATGTCAGTTGTGGAGTATAACAAATGGCCTACATCTTTATGTATTTGGGGCACAAATACACTTCTCTAAATGTTCAACATGAAGTTTAAAAATTGTCTATAGCACTGCAGAATATTACAAACTACCTAACACTCATGTATTAAAAAAAAAATTGTACAAACAGGGAAGCAGAAAAAAAGTCACTCTCACTCTTGCAGGTCCCCTACAGTAGAGATGAAATGACTGCAGTGAACAGACATTTAAACAGATCACTGAGACAGAATACTTTGAATTGGTTTTACTTTTATTTAAGAAAATCCTACCAAAATCTATAAACCAGCCAATAAAATGTCATGATTAACTGCATCAAATACTGCCAAAAGATTTAACAAAATCACGATAGACAAGATCCATTGTTGCAATCAAAAGGTCATTATTTACTTCAATACAGCAGTCTCAGCACTATGATAAGGATGAAATCCTGATTGAAATTGCTCAAATGAGTCAAATTGCATCATGTGTTAATGTAATTGATTACAACCTCTTACACTTCAAGCAGAGACTAAATTAAAAAATGAATGATGGTGTTGCACTTTGTCTACCAGTAATGAAGCCTTCTGCAGCACTTCTGGCTCAGTATAAATTCATGGTCATTTGAAGAGTTGACCTAGAGCCAATGACAACAACAACATTAACAACAAAAATAAAATCTCTTATAAAGCTCATAAATACCATTATAAATATTAATATTCCGATGCAAGACAGAGAAATTGAAACTGCTGAGAATTCATCTCCCATTCTAAGAGAACCAAGTAAAATCCATGAGACTTTACTAAACCCAAAAAATAATTGTCAGAAAGTAAATGAAGTTTACAAATTATAGACCACTTCTCCATATCTACTTAGGTTTGTACAAATAGTTACTATCCTAAGTTTAATGATAATGTTCACATGTAATGCTCCTCTCAAGGCTTTGCTATTTAAAGATATGCAAAGTACATACTGTTACATCTTAGTGGTCCTCACTCTGGTTGGTTCCTCTCATAGATTATAAAAGATAGGAATTTGTCATTGACCACAAGAGGATTGCTCCAGAGGCATTTCAAGAGCATCGCAAGATAGACAAAATTAGAAAAAGTGCTTTAAGGATCAAATCAAACCTGACTCACCAGGTATGCATTCAATTCATTTAGGAAAAATAGATTAAGAAATAAGTGTTGATATGTAATAATAATAACAAAGGTAACATTTATTTAATGATTACTTTTTTTTAATTTTTATTAATTTTTTATACATATCTCCCCATTGCCCCCCCTCCCTCCCAGGCGTACCCCGACCCCCCAGTGTCTGTGATCATTGGTTATGTTTATAAGCATGCATACAAGTCCTTTGATTGATCACTTATTTACCTCACCTAACTTTAATCTTTCTGCTATAATTTCACAGTCTGTTCGATGCTTTATGATTTTTGTCCTCCTGAGAATTATCAGTCTATTCCCTTTCTGTGCTCCTGATTCTATTATATTCACCAGTTTATTCTGTTGATCAGATTTTTAATTCACTTAATTTTTAGATTCACTTGTTGACAGATGTGTATTTGTTGTTCATAATTTTTTGTCTTTTACCTTTTTCTTCTTCCTCTTCTAAAAGGGTACCTTTCAGCATTTCATATAATACTGGTTTGGAGTTGATGAACTCCTTTAGCTTTTTCTTCTCTGTGAAGGTCTTTATCTGCCCTTCAATTCTGAATGATAGCTTTGCTGGATAGATTATTCTTGGTTGTAGGTTCTTGTTGTTCATCACGTTGAATATTTCTTGCCACTCCCGTCTGGCCTGCATCGTTTCTGTTGAGAAATCAGCTGACAGTCGTATGGGTGCTCCCTTGTAGGTAATAAACTGTTTTTCTCTTGCTGCTTTTAATAGTCTCTCTTTCTCTTTTGCTCTTGGCATTTTAATTATGATGTGTCTTGGTGTAGTCCTCTTTGGGTTCCTTTTCTTTGGGGTTCTGTGTGCTTCCTGGACTTGTAAGTCTATTTCTTTTACCAGATGTGGGAAGTTTTCAGTCATTATTTCTTTAAACAGGTTTTCAGTATCTTGCTCTCTCTCTTCTTCTGGCACCCCCACAATTCTGATGTTGGTACGCTTGAAGCTGTCCCAGAGGCTCCTTACATTATCTTCACATTTTTGGATTCTTTTCTCTTCTTGCTTTTCCAGTTGAATGTTTTCTGCTTCTTTATATTTCAAATTTTTGACTTGATCCTTGCCTTTCTCTAGTCTGCTGTTAGTAGTACTCTGCATAATAGTATTCATTTCAGTCAGTGTATTTATTATCTTCTCTTGGGTCTCACTAAATTTATCCATCTTTTCTAGCATATTCTTGCAAAACCTTATAAGCGTGGTTTTGAACTCTATATCCAGTCGTTTTTTTTCCTCCATTTCTTTTGCTTGTAATCCCTTCCCTTGTCTCGGCATTTTCACTGTGCCGGGAAACTTCTGTGCTGGATTCAGCCGAAGAAGCCTCTGCTGAGCTTGGGAGGGTGGAGTCTCAGGGCTTAAGGGACCGCCTTGCCTTCCAGTCGGCCCCGCCCTCCACGGCCCCTGAGTCTCACGTGACTGGGTAATGGCTGGAGCGGTCCTTGTGCGCTCGCGCACCCGCAGCGCCTCCAACCACTGCCTTTCCGGCTCCCCTGCAAACCAGGACCACACGAGTCTAGGTCCCCAGGGTTTCGCCAAAAACAGGGGCCCAGTGGACTCAGAAGTGGCACAGTTTGGAGGGTCTGTCTCCCGCTCACTCGCGAAAGCCAGCGGCACAATCAGCAATCCGTCCTCCGTGCGTGGTGCCGTGCGCGACCAGACCTCTGATCCCCCGCAACTCCCCTAAATTTCCGTGCACTTCTCCCTTTTCACAGTCCAAACTCCCCCTGTATGAGTTTTGGCTGGATCCGGGGTTCAGTGTCCCAAGATAAGGGGTTCAATGCCATTGGGAGTCTCCGTTTCCCTCCCGCCAGAGAAAGCCAGCCAGGTACTCCGGCACCCGCTCTCTCAGCGCGCTTGTCTCCGTACCTCAGCTTTTTGCAGCTCCTCTGGGTCTCCGTGAGCCCCTCTCTTTCCCTCTAGCTGTAGAACTTCCACTCAGCCAGCTTTCCTGTGGTTCTGGATGATGTCCGTTCTGTCTTTTAGTTGTAGCTTTGAAATTGTTGTGCGAGGCAGCAGTATAGGTGTTTACCTATGCCGCCATCTTGGGTTCTCCTAATGATTACTTTTTTTTAGAGGAATTATTATAAACAACTAGAGACCCAGTGCACAAAATTCATGTGTGGCAGGGGGTGTCCCTCAGACCAGCCTGCTCCCTCTCCAATCTGGGACCCCTTGAGAGATGTCCAACTGCCTGTTTAGGTCCAATCCACATAGGATTTGGCCTCAACGTGCAGTCTGACATTCCTTTTACAATCCAGGACTGCTGACTGTTCACCTGCCTGCCTTCCTGATTGTCCATCACTGCTTTTGCATGCCAGCCTGATTACCCACTAACCCCTCTCCTGGCAACCTGATTGATGTCTAACTGCTCCCCTGCCAGCCTGTTTGCCCTTAACTGCCCTTCCCTGCAGTTATAGTCACCCCTAAGTTCCTTCCTCTGCCAATCGGGTCACCCCTAACTGCCCTCCCCTACAGGCTTGATTGCCCACAACTGCCCTCCCTTGCAGGCCTGGTCTCTCCCAACTGCCATGCCCTGCTGGCCATCTTGTGGTGGCCATCTTGTGTCCACATAGGGACAGGATCTTTTGACCATATGGAGGTAGTCATCTTGTGTGCTGAAGTGATGGTCAATCTGCTTATTACTCTTTTATTAGATAGGACACAGGCCTGGTTCACTGGTTTGGGCCAACTGGTTTTCCCTGAAAGGTATCCCAGATCAGGGTACGGTTTCCCTTGAGGTGTGGGGTGGCTTGTGGTGGTTCACAGGCCAGCCACAACCCCTGGCAACCCAAGCAGAGGTCCTGATATCTGGGATTTATTTGTCTTCTACAATTGAAACTTTGTAGCCTGGAGCAGAGCCAAGCCTTCTGCTCACACAGCCATCGAAACTTTGTTGCCTTAAGCAGAGCTCTGGGCTGGCTAGGGTGTAGGGAAAGCTTGGCTTCCTCCATCTCCAGGGGCAACCCAAGCCTCCCTCCTGCTCTCTCTGGCCATAGCCATCTTGGGTGAGTTAATTTGCATACTCACTACTGATTGGTTGGTGGGCGTGGCTTGGAGATGTACCAGAGGTGCAGTCAATTTGCATACTACTCTTTTTTTTAATAATTTTTTAATTAAATCTTTATTATTCAGATTATTACATTTGTTTCTCTTTTTTTCCCCCTCCATAGCACCACTCCACCCAGCTCCCACCCCTCCCTCTGCCCTTAGCTCCCTCCCATTGATCTCATCCATAGGTGTATGATTTTTGTCCAGTCTCTCTCTGTATACCCCTTACCCCTTTCCCCCTGAGAATTATCAGTCCACTCCCTTTCTGTGCTCCTGATTCTATTATATTCACCAGTTTATTCTGTTGATCAAATTTTTAATTCACTTAATTTTTAGATTCACTTGTTGATAGATATGTATTTGTTGTTCATAATTTTTTGGCTTTTACCTTTTTCTTCTTCCTCTTCTAAAAGAGTACCTTTCAGCATTTCATATAATACTGGTTTGGAGTTGATGAACTCCTTTAGCTTTTTCTTCTCTGTGAAGGTCTTTATCTGCCCTTCAATTCTGAATGATAGCTTTGCCAGATAGATTATTCTTGGTTGTAGGTTCTTGCTATTCATCACGTTGAATATTTCTTACCACTCCCGTCTGGACTGCATCGTTTCTCTTGAGAAATCAGCTGACAGTCATATGGGTGCTCCCTTGTAGGTAATGAACTGTTTTTCTCTTGCTGCTTTTAATATTCTCTGTTTGTCTTTTGCTCTTGGTATTTTAATTATGATGTGTCTTGGTGTAGTCCTCTTTGGATTCCTTTTATATGGGGTTCTGTGTGCTTCCTGGACTTCCAAGTCTATTTCTTTTACCAGATGTGGGAAGTTTTCAGTCATTATTTCTTTAAATAGGTTTTCAGTATCTTGCTCTCTCTCTTCTTCTGGCACCCCCACAATTCTGATGTTGGTACGCTTGAAGCTGTCCCAGAGTCTCCTTACAGTATGTTCACATTTTTGCATTCTTTTCTCTTCTTGCTTTTCCAATTGAGTGTTTTCTGCTTCTTTATATTTCAAATTTTTGACTTGATTCTTGCCTTTCTCTCATCTGCTGTTAGGACTCTATATAATATTTTTTATTTCAGTCAGTGTATGTTTAATTTCTATTTGGTCCTTTATCATCTTTAGTTGGACCTTTTCCATCTCTAGTTGGCTCTTTTGCATCTCTAGTTGATCCTTTTTCATCTCCTCTTGGCTCTCGCTAAGTTTATCCAACTTTTCTAGCATATTCTTGAAAAACCTTATAAGCGTGGTTTTGAACTCTATATCCAGTCGTTTTTTTTCCCTCCATTTCTTTTGTTTGTGATCCCTTCCCTTGTCTCAGCATTTTCACTACGCTGGGAGAACTTCTGTGTTGAATTCAGCTTTATGATACCAGACATGCAAAGCCGCAGAAGCCTCTGTTGAGCTTGGGATGGGTGGAGTCTCAGGGCTTAAGGGACTGCCTTGCCTTCCAGTCATCCCCGCCTTCCATGGCCCCTGAGTCTCACGTGACTGGGTAATCGCTGGAGCGGTCCTTGTGCGCGCCCTCAGTGCCTCTAGACTGCTGCCTTTCCAGCTCCCCTGCACACCAAGACCACACGAGTCTAGGTCCCCAGGGTTTCACTCAAAACAGGGGCTTAGTTAAGTCAGAAGTGGCACATTTGGGAGGGTCTGTCTCCTGCCCACTCGCGAACGCCAGCGGCACAATCAGCAATCTGTCCTCCGCAGCGCCTTGCGCGTGCGCGACCAGACCTCCGATCTTTTGCGACTCCCCTAAATTTCCGTGCACCTCTCCCTTTTCACAGTCCAAACTCCCCCCGTATGAGTTTCAGCTGGATCTGGGGTTTAGTGTCATAAGATACGGGGTTCAATGCCAGCCAGGTACTCCGGCACCCGCTCTGTCAGCACGCGTGTCTCCGTACCTCAGCTTTTTGCAGCTCCTCTGGGTTTCTGTGAACCCCTCTCTTTCCTTCTAGCTGTAGAACTTACACTCGGCCAGCTTTCCTGTGCTTCTGGATGATGTCTGTTCTGTCTTTTAGTTGTAGTTTTGAAATTGTTGTGCGAGGCAGCAGTATAGGTGTTTACCTATGCCGCCATCTTGGATTCTCCACATACTACTCTTTTATTAGATAGGGTGTATCCTCATATGAAAGTAAATGTTTGCTTTAGGTCTATAAAATAGCCCCTGATCTGCAAAGTAATTATAGTTTTGCAATTAGAAAACCAAAACACAGAAAGGGGATTAAACGAATTCACTCTGATACAAGTACAAAAGTTTGAAATTGAATTCAGATATTCTGGTTCAAGAGCCTACACTACTATCTTACAGCATCTTTTTCCCTTGTGTTTGCAACCACTTACATGATTAGTAACAAGGGAGAATACATTTCAACTTTAATACATTTTTTTTTAAATGTTTGCTCAGTCCTTGGAAACTTTTTTTTTTAATATATTTTATTGATTTTTCACAGAGAGGAAGGGAGAGGGATAGAAAGTTAGAAACATTGATGAGAGAGAGACATCAGTCAGCCACCTCCTGCACGCCACCTACTGGGATGCGCCCACAACCAATGTACATGCCCTTGGCCGGAATCGAACCCTGGACCCTTCAGTCCACAGGCCGATGCTCTATCTACTGAGCCAAACCGGTTTTGGCTTAATACATTTTTTTTTATTATCATTGTTTTTAATCATCACCTGAGGGCATTTTCCCATTGATTTTTAGAAACAGTGGAAGAGAGAAACATCAATATGAGAAAGACCCAACAATTGATTGCCTGCAAGACCCTAACCAGAACCTGGGACGAGAAGAGGTATGTGCCCTTGACAGGAATTGAACCTGGGCTCTTTGGTTCGCAGGCCAATGCTCTATCCAATGAGCCAAACTAACGAAGGCCATTTCAACTTTTATACCAAATTGCACTAACTTTACAACAGTTATATATACTTTGGTGCACTGAAAAATACATCCATGCATCTATTCATCTATTCATCTATCCATCCATAAAATGCTTCAGAATGCTAAGGGATAAATCTCTAGCCACTATTATATATGTAAATATGTACTATGTACATATGTATGAAATAAGTTAGTCATAACTGGATATTTAAAAAGCATACAAAAATTATAAGAGTATATATTTTCTTTGGATTACATTGTATATCACTAACTATCTGGGTATAAAGATTTTTTAATATCATTGAGTAGCAATGCAAAAAAAATTACACATAAAAACACATTTTCTTTAGTAATACTCTTTTGCTTTCTTTTTCTTTAGTAATATTCTCTCCATAATAAACTGTCTTAGCAGAATGACATTATGACAGTCAATCTATTGTTATACATTTACACTTAAAGACCCAAGTATTGAGCTTTATATTCTAAATATATAATGTATGGCAAGAAAAATCTTAAATGTTTTGAACTGAATAAATATATATAAATAATTTCACAAAAATCATCTCTAAATTCTGTGAAGTTCATCAGCTGTTCATCAACTGATTTTTTGAAGTGGCAGAGAGACCTAGCACACTGTATCTAATGACAAAGAAAGTGAATGCAATTAAAATCCAACCTAGGGCAAAAGCTAATAACTGACAAATGAAGAATAAGCACTAAAAATATGCCAAAATTTTGAATTAACCTTGAATGGAATAATGCCAAAAGCTCTGATTAATAAATTTCACTAATAAGTTTCCAAATTCTGAAGTCAATTACTTGTACCTTTAAGTCAAGTTTCCAACTAACTATCTCAGGTTGGTGAGGAAATGCTAACTGTCTTTTATTTCTGAGCAATTTCAAGTTCTTCCATCAGTAGTTATTTTACTTTTAATTTCTTTCCTATATTTATTACAGATTCTGCTCTTTTCAATTTTTATTCATGTTCCATGCTTCTGACTTCTCATTTAGTCACATCATAGGTCGTAAAACTATACTTTATTCAGAAGACCACTGAGCTTACTTAGCTGACTATTTAATGGACATTGAGCAGAAGAACCGTGGTTGAATTTCCGTTTTACCACTTAGTAGATAAGTGGACTTGAAATTAACCTCTTGAATCTCTGCTTTCTCCACTGTACAGGAATTTAAAAATAACTACATCTGCAGATCACTTAAAAGGAACAAATGTGTTACTTTGAATGTATCCTTCACTTTATACAGATGTAAAATATTTTCAATGGTAAATGACAGTTCAACAATACCCAAGGGTACAATTAGGAGAATGAAGAAAAGGCAATATATATCATGGATTTTAAGAGGTATAAAATAAAACAGTTTATCATATTCAATTCAGCTTTTTTATTTTATTTTATACAAATGAAGGACTTATTGTCACAGAGATAAATGTATCCAAACTCCCACAAATATCAGACTAGGGACTTCAGGAAAAGTCTCTTGAATCATGGCTATGTTTATTTTTTCACAATATAATCATTCAGGATATACTAAGCTGAGAAGTTGTGGATATATACTGACAGGCAGGAAAGGCATGAGATCCTGTTTCCAAATTGGCACTAGGCTATTTTAGTAAGTCATGCCAAATATAAAACACTAAATAAAGATACTAGAGCAGTATTTCAAGTCTGTCTTTGAATTTGTGACTGTGGAGAAGGTACAAATTCAGTCTACTCCATTTCATTCATTTGTAAAATAAATAGAACATGATCATCTATAATGTCCTTTTGCTCAGGTGCTCAGCTTCCTATTAGACCCCATTGCCTGTGGCACGCAAGGCTTAAGAACTCGGCCTTATAATAAAGATCAAGTAGTTAAATCCTGGCTCAGCCAGCTACTCTCTTAAACTTTGACAAACTACTTGGTCTAAACTTTCTGTTCTCTAAATTGAAGCTATAAATACTGGTATCCACACATAGAGATGCTTTGAAGATTGTTATATTTTTAAAAAAGCTCTTTGCACATGGTGAGTGCTCAACCAATAGGAGCTAGCCATTTTCACTACGCACATGAACATGCACCTACCAATACCAGCAGAGCTTCATCCAGAGCAGGTGCTTAAGTATGAAAATTGCATAGAAAATGAGGTCATTTTTTTCCTAAGCTACTTGTGTATTCTGTAAATGATATAATAAGTACAGATCAAAATAAAAAAAGGAAAGAAAGTTCAAAGATGAGAAGTTTAAGGAAAATATTAATGAACCTAATATGTAGCATTCACAATAAATAGGTTATCAGGACAATAGCAAATTAATTTTAAAGAATCTAATATGCTATATAATAAAAGTGCAATATGCAAATTGACCCTAACCGTGGGTGAAACGACCAGTCACTATGACATGCACTGACCACCAGGGGGCAGATGCACAATGCAAGAGTTGTCCCGTGGTGGTCAGTGCACTCCCACAGGGAAAGCTCTGTTCGGCCACAAGCTGGATTGATGACTGAGAGCACAATGTTGATGACAGGAGCCTCTCCTGCCTCCTGGGTAGTGCTAAGGATGTCTGACTGTGGCTGATGCCTGCTTCCCCTGGGGAGCAGGCCTAAGCTGTTGGGCTGCCAGAATGATATCTGACTGCCAGCTGCTTGGGCCCAATCCCCTGGGGAGTAGACCTCAGCTGGCAACTGGACATCCCTCTCCCTTGAGGGGTCCTGGGCTGTGAGAGGGCACAGACTGGGCTGAGGAACCCCCCCTAAGTGCACAACTTTTTGTGCACTGAGCCTCTAGTATCAACATAAATTAAAACAAGCACTTCTTTGTGTTCATTCATGCCTCATTATTATTTTACTAAAATCCTCTGTCATATAAATGTTGCATATATGACATTGTTTATTTATTTTATGACATCATTTATTGAAAGAGTTTATGTGAAATGGTATTCATTCAGACTGGAAAAGAATATATTTTTAAAGATCTTGATATAGCAGGGATTATCAAAATTTTAATGGAAAAGGAAATGAAAATACATTAAAGAATTTGTAAGTGCTGATTCAGAGAGGAGAGAAAGTTATCAAAAAAGAGGGAAGATCAAATAAAAAGCAGTAAGAAAGCATAAGTATCAGGGGGTCACTGGATTTATTTATTTATTTTATTTTATTCTATTTTTTGCTAACTTAGACTAACATCTTTGAAACGATTTTGTAGTAGGAATTGTATCTACATCTTTGATATTTATGTGGTTTTTGATGATACAGCGTAACCAATAGTAAATGTAGGAGGATTATTTCCTTTTCTGATTTTGTATTTGAACTCTAATGACACCCATGGCTTCCGGTGTGAAAGCAGCACGTGTGTGTGTGTGTGTGTGTGTGTGTTTTCTTCTACAGTGGTACCTCGAGATACGAGTTTAATTCATTCCGTAACCTTGAGGCATGGGGAACTATGAGACGCTTGAGTCATGGTAAACTGGTGGGTCGTGTGCAGCCGGCTGATCCACGCGATTACTCCTATCTCAAATGTTGCTCCTATTTCAAAGCAAAAATCGCTCGCTCGACAGCTCATATCTCAAAAATCTCATATGTTAGGGCATTCGTATCTCGAGGTACCACTGTATTTATGAAATCATACATATGTATTGTTGAGACATTGGAATATTTGCAAATAAAAGTATTAAAAGTATTAAAATCACCCAAACTCACCCCACACAAATGAATAAATATGTTCATATACAGATAGAATTATATGCTTTTCTTTTTATTCTGCATGTGGAAAGCAGGGACTTCCTAAGGGGAGGACTCTTTGATTTTCCCTTCACATTTAGGAGTATCAGCACTTGCAATATACCAGATGCAAAATTTTGTAGGGAACCTAGCCCATCAGGATGTTTAATAAAAAATATGTGTAAAATGATAGGTAAAAATTATCTCATATATTCTGATTATCAAAGATTTTTCAAAATCCTGAGATTTGAATTGCTTCATAATAGTATTATATATACTATATATACATATATGTGTGTGTGTGTGTTTTATATATATATAAAATGAAAATTACCTAACCAAATTTATGTAATTCTCATGCAAGCAATTCTGCATGAAGTAATCGCTGGAGTTAGACTTAGTATTTAACTTCAAAGTAACGCAATTTAATTTATTTGAAAGTAATTTTAAATGTCTATGCCACTTTACCAGAACAGAGTACCATTTACTTAATTTTTTCACTTCTTACAGAAAATTTAGAAATTAGAAATTTAGGATTATCACTGTGGCTCACAGTTATTTTCTTTCGTTCATCAAGTTCTGAGTAATTCAATGTTTCTATTTTATTGGAAATGAATTATGTTGGAAACCTATCTAGAACAATGACACCACTTTGTAGTTTGGGGAGATTTACATCTAATTTAGCTTTTGAAATGTTTGACTTATACTCATTTAGAGCAGTTTGAACATACATTTATATCTTACAAAAAATGAACCACAAATACAGTCCTAGAGCTCTAGGAAGGCAATCAGACCATAAAACATACTATCCATCCAATGAGAAGTACTTTCACAAGAAAACAAATGCAAATTATGTCACATTTCCTTAGAATTTAGCAAGAAGAAAAATGACCCAATTCTAATCATTTTGCACAGGAAGAAAGAAAAATGCCTCTGCTTTTTATAAAAAACAACTGTTTCAAAAAAGAGAATTTACAATAAACACATGGATTGATATGTTTTCTTCAGAAAAATAAAACATGAGCCAGTTAGTAAACCCGTTTGTTGTATCCAGGTTTTAAAAAAGTATCCCAAAAGCAAGCATGTGAACTTGTGTTTTAATTTCCTACCTAGCAGTGTAAACCCTACCTCATGAACTGTGCAATATACCAGACCCACGGTTTTGTAGGGGACTCAGCCCATCAGGATGAACAAAGCTTGAAAACATAAAAAAGTAACCTCTAATAAGTATGAATCTGCCACGACAATTCTGTAAGCTAAGTAACATTGCCCTTATTTCTTTGTGGGGCTGCAGGTTTCTCAGACAGGTTAAGTGATTTGCTCAAGATCACCTCCTTAGTATGAGGCAGGCAAGCCAGGCTTTACACTAAAGCCCCATGCTTTGTCCACTGTGTCAAGTTATCTCCATATAAGTAAAGATAAAATGATGGAGGAAATTGATGAGTAAATGAACTAGGCTGCATAACTTAGGAAAAAAGATTTTGCTTTGTCACAAATGAAATGTTTCCACATCTGTGGAATGACTGTTTTATGTTTATACGTTGTGATACTTTATTTTGCAGTTTTGTTTGTACTTTCTTTTTCTTTAGTTTTAATGTTTCAAACCACACATTTGTCTGCAGCTGTTTACAGTTTTTTCCCCTGTAGGCTCTATTTCTCATGTAATGTTGTATGCTCTCTGGTAGGATCATTTATTACTGTGGTTTATTTAACTAGTTATTTGGTTATTAAGGTGTTATATTGTTAGAATACTCATGTTACTATTTCTTTAATCAGGGATCAAATTTTATTACATATGCTTAACTTTATATTTAAGTAAACTAAACAAATGAATTTAAATCATTTCAATCAGGTTTCTAACTTACCTATCATGCTCCATTGCAAACAACGATTCAACTGAAACCATAAAACAATTGGTGCATATTAATGAGATTTTCTTTTAATTTTGAATATGGACTTTCTGTAACAAAATTATTTTGCTTCAATATTGTATTGTATAATTAATGTCACAAAATAATTACATGATAGACTGTTCATGCACTAACTTTACAGAAAAACTATTACCTGTTATAAAAACATGTTTCAAATTAATAAATGAAATATATCATTAGCTCCATATAGCTGGAAACTATTAAATTGATGAATATAAAATTGTATTATAATATTTCCATGTGAACAGATATTCAATATATAAATGCATTCAGTCTTATGTATTATGCTTGTAAATACAAATACATACATTTATATGTGTGTATGCAGACAGAGAAAAAGTGAAATGGCCAAGAAGCTTGCATCCTACAGTACAAGAGTGCCACCTTCTGGATATAGTAATTTAGTGACAGGTTTTTATAATGTCCTTGGCTTCCAAAAACTATTTATGATTAACGATTTTTCTTGTTAGTTTTCCTTAATTTTAGTATTCATTTAAAATTGTTTTAATGTTATTATTCTTTAACATACCTGGATATAATTTTGTATAGAGAAAGATTTTCTAGGTAATACAGATTTTGAAATTTACTTCTGATGTATCAATTTGTTCATCAGTGGTAATAACAAAGCCAAACCAAAATAAATGTAATTCTATCATAATGTAGTCAGTAATAAATACAGATTTATCATATCTCATACAAAATGTAATTGCAAAACAGATTTTAAAACAGATTTCACTGAATTGATATGCTAATTTTATATACACTTTGGTTTTATGTTAAAAGTACTAACATTTAAAAGAAAATTCAAAATAAATATATGAATATTGTGCAAATACATTTACATTAAGAATGATCAGACATTACGTGAATTGAGTGAATATGTCTTGGATTTACTGCTGTAAAGTATATTTTATCCTTTGATACAAGGTTCCATTACTTACGAGGAAACTGAATCATGATGTCCTTTCTCCCACACCCATGACCTCAGAAACCATATTCAGAAATTGCTATTTAAAATCTGAGTCATTTTCAACAGTCTAATACCTCATTTGAAAGAGTAATAAATAGTAACTGTTAGTTTTATCTATATAATAAAAGATGTTGATTATTTTTCTATTAGATAAATATCAATGTTTTGTGAGGGCATTTTGTTGACTGTGGTATTAGAAGCAATTTGAGTTATTTTTTTTCTTTTTGTTGATATTTCTTCCTCTTTTCACTATATTTTTGAGTATAAAGAGGAAATAGAGATTTTTCTGAGACTGTAAAGAATATCCTGTATTTGAAAGTTTTTATTCTGCACACGGATAAAACTAATCTTGGTAATAAATATATCAAATATGCATATAAGAATCTTAAGTATGTCAGAAGAGATATACTATTTTTGTGGTAGATAATATTTTATAATATACTATAAATATTCTTAGCCACTATAATATGAATGATAATTTTATGTAATCTGTTTTTTAAAGGTCTCTTAAAGAACTTTTAATTCTCTCTGCTTTGGAGAAGGATTGGGAGTTCAAGAATCATGACACCTCTATTATATGTGTAAAATTGTGATAAGACATTAGTTTAAGCATGGAATAATATCCTTGTCTAGATTCCTCACTCTAAAAACATTATCCTTTTACTCTTGAATCCCCAAATAACAGTTTCTCAAATATATTCAACACATGACAATATGCAGTATACTGAAACAAAATGAAAGTAAGGAAACAATCCTGTATAATAAAGAGGTAGTATGCAAATTGACCATCACTCCAATACACAAGATAGCTTCCCCATGTGGTCAAAGATGGCCACCCTCATGTGGAAACAAGATGGATACCACAAGATGGCCAGCAGGGGAGGGCAGTTGTGGACGATCAGACCAGCAGGGGAGGGGAGTTGGGAGGGACCAGGCCAGCAGGGAAAGGCAATTAGGCACAATCGGGCTGGCAGGAGGCAGTTAGGTGTCAATCAGGTTGGCAGGGGAGTGGTTAGGGGATGATCTGGCTGACAGGCAGAAGCAGTTAGGGCAATCAGGCAGGCAGACAGGCAAGCGGTTGGGAGCCAGCAGTCCTGAATTGTGAGAGGGATGTCCCAGATTAGAGAATGTGCAGGCTGGGCTGAGGGACACACCCCCCCCGCCAATGCACTAATTTCATGCACCAGGCCTCTAGTCCTATAATAATAAAAGCATAATATGCTAATTAGACCTGGCATCCTTCTGAATGTCCTTCCCACCTTCAGGATGAAGTCAGGGATGCAAGGGAAGCCCAGGTCCCAGTTGCCAGAGGGAAACCAGTGCCAGCAGCTGGGGAAGGCACAAATTTTGTGCATCAGGCCTCTAGTTCATTATAATAGGAGATAACTTTAATCACTTATGCCTTGAAAATCTACATGTAATACAAAGAATCTTAGAGTATTGTGAAAGACGAGTCTCCCAATATATCAACAAGCTCGTGTTTTGAGGCTCCTGCACTAGTTTCTGTCATAAAGCTCCCAATGACATCAGCATCTGTTTCAAATATAACACAAGCACAATTTGTATAAGAATAGTATTTTACTTTCTAAATTATTAAGTTTAATGACAAGCAACTTCATGAGTGTGGTGATCTCTCTTTAGATGTATATATAACCATTATAAAAAATAAAGATAATATCAAAAGGACAGAAATTATTTTATTCCTTTGAATTTCTTTTATTTATTTATTTTTTATTAATTTTTTACAGAGAGGAAGGGAGAGGGATAGAAAGTCAGAAACATCGATGAGAGAGAGACATCGATCAGTCGCCTCCTGCACGCCCCCTACTGGAGTTGTGCCCACAAACAAAGTACATGCCCCCGTCCGGAATCGAACCTGGGACCTTTCAGGCCGACGCTCTATCCACTGAGCCAAACCAGTCTCAGCACCTTTGAATTTCTTAAAAGGGGATTTCCTGCAGTGTCCAATAAAGTTTTATTTCATCTGAAATTTATTTTTATCATCCAATACGTTCCAAAAATATACTGTGTAAGTAAATAATTGAAATCTTTATATTTTGAGTAGAATGAGATAAAACAGAATATAAATTAGCATATAAAATTAGTAGTCGCTAATCTGAATTGAGAGTACAGTACGATTTTCAGGGACAAAGATACATATGTGTATATTTTATAACTCAGAAATACGTATACAGACTCAATGAAAGAGTTCTTACAGTGATTCTGCTAAGGATCTGTGTGCGTGACTCAGAAATCTCTTGATAAGAATCTCTTCCAATAAAATTGAAAGTTGAGCAAGTAATTGATGCAAAGAATGGTCAACTATGGGAGAGGAAGGGTACTTATAAGTGAAGACTGACACACCTTATGCTAGAACTTTCAGATTCTTTTCAGGATTTCAAGAACATGGAGCTACCCTGGAAGGATACCTATATAAATAAAGAAAACCATCACTGAAGCTTCTACAAATAACTGAAAGTCCATAGCTAGAGCTTGGTAATTTTCCACAGTTTTGGAAGAAACATATTTTTCCAAGTTTAAGAGTGGCGACTCTGTTGATTGAAATGCATGTCACTCTAGTTGCCTTTGGAATGGTGGAGAAAGTCTCCATAGAAACGGGGACTCACTGGTTCCAGAGAACAATGCCTGCCAGGAGGAGAAGAGGAGAATTATGTCAGATGTTGACAAATAGTCCAAGTGACTAACCATCAGCATAGGTGAGTGAACCCCTGGGGAATTTAAATTGACTTCCATGTCCAAAATACTGTGGATGGTGTTGAACCAAGGAAATGTAGTTTTAGTCATTTTTACTGTCAGTCTTGAATAATTTTAAATGACTTAGGAAAACATCAGGAAAAATAAAACCGTGAGACAATTCATAAAAGGTTATGCTATTCTTGAAAAGTGGTCAGATCTCCAGAACAGAATTCAATTTTTTTGAAATTACTGAAATAGTACTAGGGCAATATTGCTAATTAAAGATCTCCCCATGCCGTGCTGGTTGACATTGGAGAAAGGAAGAAAATTGCCCCCAAAAGATCAGAGCTATCAACACAGCTGATAGGTGTTCATAGAATTATAACTGGTTTCCTAAGAAAGGAAGGCCAGCACCCTGAGTCCAAATCCCAGGCAATTGAATCTCCAGGTACTGACCACTTGATATTGTGGAATTATTTCTGGCTGAACAAAACAAAACCAAAATCAATGACTAAAAGTAGAGTTTTTTCGCAAAAACCTCTACTTAGTTTTATCATGTAAAAATTTGATTCTGTATTTTTAATTCCCTGATATAAGAAACACAATTAGTGACTTATTTTGTGTGCATTTTGTTGTGCATTGTTGAATGGCTTACACCTTAAACACACTAGCTACAGTAATAAAATCACTGCTTTTTTCAAATGAACAATATAGTTGACCAGAGTGGAAAATATGTTTTAAATTTTCTGGGCCTTAGATGTATATTATATTTTCCATTTGAGACATATTCTCATGCTCCTACTAACCATACTAACAACAACAGGAGAAAGTGAGTAAAAAGCCAGAAAACAATAATATAAGAGGTGTCAGAAAGAATAACTTTTACTCTAAAGAAAAGCTTGAACTCTCCATTCTAGAACCTTCATTGGCTTTTATTCCATATCAGAACTTCACAGATTGAGGGACTCAGATCTAAGTTTCCCTTAGGCCAAACATAACACACATAAAATGAAAATTAAATATGGGAAAGAGGCCTTGGAGGCCTCTCTGTCAAGTTTGAGTTTTAAAAATAAGTATTACGCTTTTTATTATGAAATTGTTTTAAGTCAAAGTATTAGGGATGATATTAAATGTTATGCAAATGTTTTTCAAATGTTGATATTAAATGTTTTTCAAAATGTTGATAACTAAATTCTGTGATAATAGAATTTAAATCAGCATACAAAGGTTGTAGTCTCATAACAGAATGGACTGCAGAGGGATTTGCAGAGAGAGATTCAGATGTGTTTATCTTGTAACTCAGAGAGAAATAAAGATAATATGCATGCAATTTATATATTTGAATTTAAAGGAAAATTTATTTAGTAATGATAATGTGTCTAATTTAAAATCTTTCTTGTATACCACTTTCATAATACATAAATTTTAGTTTCTTATTTATTTACATAAGAGACATTAAAGTAGCAAAAATATCAGTCTCAATAAAAAGAACAACAACAACAAATAATAATATATTTTACTCTCCATCTACCCCTGAATCTTTTAAAGTTCTGTCAAAACCAATTTGACACCAGTTTTTTTAATGATTTGCCTTATAGAGTTTCTCTAAATTATTTAACTTAGCTTATATAGAATAAAACTAATTTTCCTGTACTAATACATTATTGTTGGATATTTTTTAACTAAATCACATCAATAAAATAACACATGCCAAAATTAGAATAAATAGTCACAGGACTAATACAACTAATTCTTGGTAAGCACAAACACTCCAAAAATTCTCAATTTCCTTGATTATTCTATACTAGAGGCTCAGGGCACAAAATTCATGTATTTTGAGAAAGTGGGTAGTTTCTCAGCCTGGCTTGCACCCTCTCACAGTCCAGGAGCCCTCAGGGGATATCTGAATGACAGCTTAGGCCCGCTCACCAGGAGCAGGCCAAAGCCATCAATGGGACATCCTTAGTGCTGCCATGGAGGCAAGAGAGGCTCCCGACACTGTCGCTGTGATGGCCAACCATGAGCTGGGCTTCTGGCTAAGCGGGCTCCTCCTGTGGGAGCACATTGACCACCAGGAGGCAGCTCCTACATTGAGTGTCTGCCCCCTGGTGGTCAGTGTATGTCATAGTGACCAATAATTCCACCATTGGGCTGAAACTGGCTCTCCAACATCCCGCGAGGGGTCCTGGATTTTGAGAGGGTGCAGGCCAGGCCAAGGCACCCCACTGATGCATGATCTGGGCCGGGGAGGGACACTGGAAGTTGGACAGCCAGGGTAGAACCGCAGAAAGGCTCCAGGGCATGTATGGCCCATCTTGCTCAGACTTGATCAGCAGGATCCCAGCAGCAAGCTAACCTACTGGTTAGAGAATCTGCCCCATGGCAGTCAGTGCATATCACAGTGAGCAGTGTGAAACTGAGGGTGTGTGCTATATAATGATCCTATATAATAAAAGCCTAATATGTTAAGTGTCCAGTCATTTGTTGGGCCTTCAACCAATCAAAGCATAATATGCTAATGATATGTTAAGTCTGCTCAACTGCTCACTGTGATGTGCACTGACCCCCAGTTGCAAGACTCTCTGACCAGTAGGTTAGCTTGCTGCTGGGGTTGGGCTGATTGGATTGAGTGAGACAAGCTGGACATGTCCTGGAGCCCTTTTGCAGTCCCTCCCTGGCTGGCCAACCTCCTACATCCCTTTCTGGCCCCAATTGTTCACCAATGGTGTCCCTTGGTCTGGCTTGTGCCCTCTCACAATCCAGGACTCTTCAAGGAATGTCAGAGAGCCAGTTTCAGTCCGATCCTGCTGGCCAGGCAGAGGGACCCCACTGATGCATAAATTCCTACACTGGGCTTCTAGTTAAATAAATATAAGAATTGGTTAATCTGTTGTGTCTATTGCATGGAAATAAACTATGGAAGTTTTTATGAAATGTTTTGTTAGCAATTAAACAATGTACAAAAGTAAATATCAGAATCCATGTCTAAGTGAAACCTCTCATTCCTATAGAGAAATTAAAGTCTCCTAAATGAACTATATTCTTCTTTTAGGCATATTTATTTCCAAAAATATTTTCTCTACTATCATTTCCCAGCTTTAGCTACTTGAGTCATTCTCTATGGTAATTAGGTTCATTTATTCACTTAGCATCTACAAATTTAGTTAGACTAACTTCAGTCAATCCTGTGAATCTACTTTTCTGAAATTCCAGCTGGTCAATAAGACACATAAGAACATTTTAGCACAAGTACAATTTCCAGGAGATATAAAAAATACAATTGCTTTTTTAGAAACAAATGCAAAAAAGACTATATGTATCTTCTTTATGATCTAGCCACAAATTTCCTTAGAAAATAGTGTTTCTGATGCAAAATTGAAATATTCAAAACAATATATATGAAAATATGCTTGTAAGGTATAAAGTTAGAAGTTGATATAGAAATCACTTCTGCAGTATGTTTTTTTAAATACTCACATGCATTTTATCCCAACATAGTTTATGCCATATGGGCATAATGTTAAGCTGTACTTTGCATTCTCCCCAAAATTCATATGTTAAAATCCTGACTCCTTATGTGATGGTAGTAGGACATGGGGCCTTTTATGCAGTGTGTCCAGAGAGCTCTCTCATCTTCTTTCCAACAAATGAGGGAACAAGAAGATGGCAGTATGCAAACTGAAGAGGGCCCTCACCATTATTTAACCACTAGAGGCTTGGTGCATGAAATTTTTGCATGAAGGGGAGGGGTCCTCAGCCCGACCTTCACCTTCTCCAACATGGTACCCCTTGGGTGATGTCCCATAGGGATCAGGCCTAAACCGGCAGTCAGACATCCTTCTTACAATCCAGGATGACTGGCTCTTAACCACTCACCAGCCTTCCTGCCTGATCACCCCTAACCCTTCTGCCTGCCAGCCTGATTGTCCTTACCTTGCCCCCCTGCTGGCCTGATTGCCCCTATCTTGCCCCCTGCTTGATGATTGTACCTAACCTCTCTGCCTGCCTTCCTGATTGCCCCTACCTGCTCTCCCCTACCAGCCTGATCACCCCTAACTGCCACTGCCTCAGCCCCCACCACCATGGCTTTTTTTAGGATGAAGTTGGACATCTGGAAGATGGCCAGTCAACCCAGTCTAATTAGCATATTACACTTTCATTAGTATAGATAGATCATATAGGATAGGATTGCTTAAATAGGGGTGAGGGGGAAGCCTTTTTCATGAGGAGGAGATGCTCTTTGCAGACAAAAATACATAATCCCTATATCTGGACTGATAGTCAGCCATATGCACTATACTGCCAAACCAGTCATTAAAATATTGAATCACTTTCTTACACCTCACACCAAACAGCTGTTGCCCTTAAAACCCCTCCTCAGCCCCCACTTTAGGTTCTGCCTGCCCAGTTCACCCAGAATAGGTTCTGATTGGTCAGTTTATATGCAGCATCAAAAACTCCACCTCCTACGCAGCCATTGGCTCCTCGCAGTTCACCCAGATTTGAAATTGATTGGTCAGTTTCTATGCCAGTCAGTTTCTTCGGGCCTGTCTCTGGGCCTAATCATAGAGGTGGGACTTATCAGTAGCTGCCCCAGGTTGCTGGTGAGTGGGCTGAAATGCTGAGCTTTGGGAGAGAGAGAGGCTTAGCTGCTGGCAAGGCCTGAAGAGAGAAACAGGGTTTAATCCAGAGCCACAACTGCTTGGATCAGACCCTGCTTCTCTCTCTGGGCCTTCTCAGCAGCTGTGGCCACTACTGAATAGCCCTGCCTCTCTCTCTCTCTCTCTCTCTGAGAGGTCAGCAGTTCAGCCTGCTTGCCTGCTGTGGGCACAGCCTGGCATTCGGTTGAGCCTTCAGTCTTTATGACCCTGGCTCTTTATATATATATATATAAAGAGAGAGAGAGAGAGAGAGAGAGAGAGAGAGAGAGAGAGAGACTAGAGGCCAGGTGCACAGAATTTATGCACAGGGTGTATGTGTGTCCCTCACCCTGGCCTGTGCCTTCTCGCAATCTGGAACCCCTTGGTTAGAGCCCCTAGGCCTGGCCAGTGATTAGGGCCTATCAGGGCTTTCCTTCCCCTCAGCTGCCAGCAACTAGCCCTGCCCCTGCTACTGTCACTACTTGCCATATCTGCAGTGCTCCTCCCTCCCTTACTGCCCCTCCCCGCCACCAGTCGCCTCCCTCTGCAGGCGACAGACATTAGGTGCAATCACTTGGCTGGCCTGGACCTCCTTCTTTGGGGCAATGAATCATGAAGCCCCCCCATCGATGGCCCCACAGAGAATGACCTGGACCTCCCTCTGCAGGGTGATAGTGGAGTGAAGGCAGAGCCCTGCAACCAATTGCATTGCACCTGCCTTGGCTGGCCTGGTGCCAGTGCGTGTAATAGCATGGTCAATCAGAAGGTCATCCAGATAGTTGTTCTGCTGTTTGGTCAATTCAGTAGATTTGCATATTATATTTTGTTTTTATTATTATAGATACTGCACCCTGATCTCTGACTTCTAGTCTCTGGAAGTGTGAGAAATATATTTCTATTGTTTATAAGCCATTCAGTTAAAGGTATTTTACTATAGCAACCTCAGTAGACTAAAGCATGTATGTCTACTTGAGAGTCAGTATTTAATATTATATGTTTTTCAAAGTTTCACAGTGATTCTTAGATGGGTGTTTCTACATCTAAGAAGTGATCGCCTACAGTTTTCAGCCACAGATCACAGAAAAAAAAAATTGATTGGTGGAAAGGAATAGAGAAAAAAAATGTAGATAAAATCAATAGAAGCATTTTTAGGTTCAAAATTACTAAAACATTGCTTCTTTGTGGCTTGAATTAGAATCCAAACTTCGTGTGTGAAAATCTCACTAGAGAGAACTCTTCTATCACATGATTAATTAGGGTACTGTCTTTCCACTGCCTCTGGAAAATAAGGTTCCCCTTTTGACTGTGATATCTGAAACACTTATTCCTGAGAAATTACCTGAGCCTTTCTTCTTTTTTATGTTATTTCGACTACTGTGCTGCTGGTCCATCAATTCTGAATGAAATGAGAATTCTTTTTTTCTTTTCCTTTTCAAATGATAATTAATGTTAGGAGAGAGACTCCACCATTTTCTTATATGGCAGGAATGGTTCCCATATGTTTCTCCATTATTTGGGTCAAAAAATTATTTTCAAAGAGACTGTTGAACTGAAATCGGTGGTGGTGGAGCTCTCACTGGCTTTGCTGAGTGGATAGAGTGTCAGCCTGGGTACTGAAGGGTCCTGGGTTTGATTCCAGTCAAGGGCACATGCTGGGATTGTGGGCTTGATCCCTTGTATGGGGTGTACAGGAAGCAGCTGATCCATGATTCTTTCCCATCATGAATGTTTCTATCTCTCTCTCTCTCTCCCTTCCTCTCTGAAATCAATAAAAATAAACAAATTAAATTAATTAATTAATTAATTAAATAAAATTTGAGGTAGTAGAGGTGGGGTGGAGTAAGTTCCTTTAGCCTCTATCCTCCAATATATGTTCTCTCTCAAATCTCCCTAGTTTTGCACTTTGACTTTTCAAACTGTAAATACTTTTATCTCTTCTATTCTTACAAAAAGTTTGACCTCTCTGTGCAGTTGGACAACTTGACTGGGATTCTTGTCATATTACCATTTCTTCCCTATTTTTCTTCTTACATTTGTCAAATGTAACATGAATCTTTAAATACTAATTCCCTTTCTAACATATTAATGACCAGTACTACTTACTGAATTTAAACAGTTCTTCCTTTAAGGAAAAAAAAAAAAAGATTTTTCTAAGAAACAAAAGAGTATTTAGGCTGATGCATGCTTTCTCTAATTTGGGATGTTTACTTTTGAAATACCCAAACTCTGTTGTTAACATAACAGACTGGGAAGCTTTTTACTTCTCACTGCTGTTTTCCTCTGGTTCTGAGTAAACATGAATCCTAGAAGCAGGGTATTTCCAGCACAGACTGTTTACACTTTCTGCTAAGCCACTGTTTGCCACACTTTTATTGATTTTTTCCTCCCCTCCAATTCAGGAGATAATTCGTGTGCTGTAAAGGCCCTATTTCTCTTTATTCATTGATGTAGTCTACTATAGCACTGGGTTTGAACCTACACTCGGAAGCTCTGAAATATATAACCATGATCAATGGTTATCTAATCAACAAAGCAGATCCAAATTGAGAGCCTGAGATAAATTGCCACAGGCTACAGGATTTCACAGAAGTTCATCCCATAATGATTCCTTTTGTGATCCTGTATGTTATTCTAAACAGAATAAAGAAGGAGAAGATTTGTGATGGTCAATATAATTCCAACTAAAGCACCTGGAATTAAGGATCCAGTGCTTGAAATAAATCACACAGGCAAACTGTGCTTTATTGAGCGGGTTCACCCTTACCCATATAAACCTCATTGCTTTTACAATTTGAAGTCCAAAACAAAACTCATAAGGTCCCGTAAATGAAGTCCTACACATTCCTCTGTCAGAATGTGCCTGCTTGGAAAGTTGCCTCTCAGACTAGTAGCAACATTTCAAGTTAATTTATAAATACAAAGGAAATCTCATTTATTCACTTATTAATGCATGCATTTTTTTATATAGATATTTCCTGGGGGAAAAATATAATGAACAACATAAATGATGAACAAAAATAGATCCAGAGACATAGAACCATCAAACAGACCATCAAACCTCAGGGAAGGCAGGGGAGGGTGAGGGTGGAGGGAGTAAGGGGTCAACCAAAGGACTTGTATGCATGCATATGAGCATAACCAATGGACACAGACAATAGGTAGATGAAGGCATGTACTGGGGGGTGGAAATGGTCGAGGGGGAAAAGGGAGATATATGTAATACTTTAAACAATAAAAAATTTAAGGAGAATCCAAGATGGCGGCATAGGTAAACACCAACACTGCTGCCTCGCACAACAATTTCAAAACTACAACTAAAAGAGAACGGACATCATCCAGAACCACAGGAAAGCTGGCCGAGTGTAAGTTCTACAGCTAGAAGGAAACAGAGGGGCTCATGGAGAACCAGAGGAGCTGCAAAAAGCTGAGGTACTGAGACGCGCGCGCTGAGAGAGCGGGTGCCGGAGTACCTGGCTGGCTTTCTCTGGCGGGAGGGAAACGGAGACTCCCAATGGCATTGAACCCCTTATTTTACGACACTAAACCCCAGATCCAGCGAAACTAATACGGGGGGAGTTTGGACTGTGAAAAGGGAGAGGTGCATGGAAATTTAGGGGAGTCACAGAAGATCAGGTCTGATCTCGCACCGCACGGTGCAGCGCGCAGGACAGATTGCTGATTGTGCCGCTGGCTTTCATGAGTGGGCGGGAGACAGACCCTCCCAACTGTGCCACTTCTGAGTCCACTGGGCCCCTGTTTCGGGCGAAACCCTGGGGACCTAGACTCGTGTGGTCCTAGTGCGCAGGGGAGCTGGAAAGGCAGTGGTTAGAGGCACCGCGGGCGCGCTCACAAAGACCGCTCCAGCCATTACCCAGTCACGTGAGACTCAGGGGCCGTGGAGGGCGGGGCCGACCGGAAGGCAAGGCGGTCCCTTAAGCACTGAGACTCCACCCATCCCAAGCTCAACAGAGGCTTCTTCGGTTTTGCGTCTGGTATCATAAAGCTGAATCCAACACAGAAGTTTCCCCGGCGTAGTGAAAATGCCGAGACAAGGGAAGGGATCACAAACAAAAGAAATGGAGGGAAAAAACGACTGGATATAGAATTCAAAACCACGCTTATAAGGTTTTTTAAGAATATGCTAGAAAAATTGGATAAATTTAATGAGACCCAAGAGGAGATGAAAAAGGACCAACTAGAGATGCAAAAGAGCCAACTAGAGATGGAAAAGGTCCAACTAAAGATGATAAAGGACCAAATAGAAATTAAACATACACTGAGTGAAATAAAAAATATTATACAGAGTCCTAACAGCAGACTAGAGAAAGGCAAGAATCAAGTAAAAAATTTGAAATATAAAGAAGCAGACAGGAATCCAAGATGGCGGCATAGGTAAACACCTACACTGCTGCCTCGCACAACAATTTCAAAACTACAACTAAAAGACAGAACGGACATCATCCAGAACCACAGGAAAGCTGGCTGAGTGGAAGTTCTACAACTAGAAGGAAAGAGAGGGGCTCACAGAGACCCAGAGGAGCTGCAAAAAGCTGAGGTATGGAGACGCGCGCGCTGAGAGAGCGGGTGCCGGAGTACCAGGCTGGCTTTCTTTGGCGGGAGAGAAACGGAGACTCCGAACGGCAGTGAACCCCTTATCCTACAACACTAAACCCCAGATCCAGCCGAAACTCATATGGGGGTAGTTTGGACTGTGAAAAGGGAGAGATGCACAGAAATTTAGGTGAGTCGCAGAAGATCAGGTCTGGTCTCGCACGCGCACGGTGCTGCGCGGAGGACAGACTGCTGATTGTGCCGCTGGCTTTCGCGACTGGGCGGGAGACAGACCCTCCCAACTGTGCCACTTCTGAGTCCACTGGGCCCCTGTATCGGGCAAAACCCTGGGGACCTAGACTCGCAGGGGAGCTGGAAAGGCAGCGGTTATAGACACCGCGGGCGCGTGCACAAGTACCGCTCCAGCCATTACCCAGTCACGTGAGACTCAGGGGCCGTGGAGGGCGGGACGACTGGAAGGCAAAGTGGTCCCTTAAGCCCTGAGACTCCACCCCTCCCAAGCTCAACAGAGGCTTCTGCGGCTTTGCATGTCCGGTATCATAAGGCTGAATCCAACACAGAAGTTTCCCCGACATAGGGAAAATGCCAAGACAAGGGAAGGGATCACAAACAAAAGAAATAGAGGAAAAAAAACGACTGGATATAGAGTTCAAAACCACGCTTATAAGGTTTTTCAAGAATATGCTAGAAAAATTCGATAAATTTAGTGAGACCCAAGAGGAGATGAAAAAGGACCAAATAGAAATTAAACATACACTGACTGAAATAAAAAATATTATACAGAGTCCTAACAGCAGACTAGAGAAAGGCAAGAATCAAGTCAAAAATTTGAAATATAAAGAAGCAGACAACATTCAACTGGAAAAGCAAGAAGAGAAAATAATCCAAAAATGTGAATATAATGTAAGGAGACTCTGGGACAGCTTTAAGCGTACCAACACCAGAATTGTGGGGGTGCCAGAAGAGGAGAGAGAGCAAGATACTGAAAACCTATTTAAAGAAATAATGACTGAAAACTTCCCACATCTGGTAAAAGAAATAGACTTGCAAGTCCAGGAAGCACACAGAACCCCATATAAAAGGAATCCAAAAAGGACCACACCAAGACACATCATAATTAAAATACCAAGAGCAAAAGACAAACAGAGAATATTAAAAGAAGCAAGAGAAAAACAGTTTATTACCTACAAGGGAGCACCCATATGACTGTCAGCTGATTTCTCAACAGAAACAATGCAGGCCAGACGAGAGTGGCAAGAAATATTCAACGTGATAAATAGCAAGAACCTACAACCAAGAATAATCTATCCAGCAAAGCTAACATTCAGAATTGAAGGGCAGATAAAGACCTTCACAGAGAAGAATAAGCTAAAGGAGTTCATCAACTCCAAACCAGTATTATATGAAATGCTGAAAGTTACTCTTTTAGAAGAGGAAGAAGAAAAATGTAAAAGCCAAAAAATTATGAACAACAAATACATATCTATCAACAAGTGAATCTAAAAATTAAGTGAATTAAAAATTTGATCAACAGAATAAACTGGTGAATATAATAGAATCAGGAGCACAGAAAAGGAGTGGACTGATAATTATCAGGGGGGAAGGGGTGAGGGGTATACAGGGAGAGACTGGATAAAAATTATACACCTATGGATGAGATCAATGGGAGGGAGCTAAGGGCAGAGGGAGGAGTGGGAGCTGGGTGGAGGGGTGCTATGGAAGGGAAAAAAGAGAAACAAATGTAATAATCTGAATAATAAAGATTTAATTTTTAAAAATTTAAATAAAAAATGACTAAGAAACAAATCTGAAGTATTCTTCTAATCATATGTAGCTGCTTTAGTGAAAAAGAGTAACAACACATATTCTATTCTCCAGAAGATATCTATAACAGAGGTGATACTGAACAGTGGATTAAACAACAGATTTTCTAAAATTAAGGTAAGCAGTGAAGGAAATACACAGAATGCAGGTTTGGGACTAAAAGAGAGTTCCCAAGTCATAAACATAAACATTTCCATCTGAAAATATACCAGACATAGACATGGTGTTTTAAGTCATATTATCTGTGATAGCCTCTAATATGTCCTTTTTCATTCTTTATATAATTTGTCTATAATGTGTGTTTTATCCCATTGGCAAAAGCATGTAGTACAATGTAAAATAGAAATGGACATAGAAAAACATGTTTATTTGGTTCCCATACACCGAGAAAAATCATTCAATAGTTTCCATTAAATATGGTTTTGTATAAAAATTGCTTTCTTTTATTTTTTTCTGAGATACTTATAATAAAATTAAACAAATCTTATTTCATTTTATATAGAATTTTCAACATCAGCAAGCATAACACTGTACAACTTTTATTATAAATTTAGACAATTATAGATTTTTACCTTTTTCCCCTTTGTGAACATGCAATTATTGTTTTTCAAATATTAATTTTCATCCCCTCAAAATTTTCCAGACAAATTTTGGTATTGAAGTTATCATGGGCTCATAAAATAAGTTGTGAATTGAACCTTCATTTACTTCTTTATGGAAGACTCTATGTAATTTTTGTCATATTCATTCCTTGACAATTTCAAATAATTAACAAATAAAGTCATGTGAACTTAGTTATTTTTGTGAAAAAGTTTATTAATTCAATTACTTTAAAAACTACAGGACTATATAAACCTTATATAATAAAGAGGTAATATGCAAATTGTCCATCATTCCAACCCACAAGATGGTTGCCCCATTAGTCAAAGATGGCCACCCTGTGGACACAAGATGGTCAGTAGGGGAGGCCTGCAGGGGAGAGCGATTAGGGGTGACCAGGGCAATTGGAGGAGCAGGCCTACAGGGGAGAACAATTGGGGATGATCAGGCCTGCAGGGGAGGTCAGTTGGGAGTGACAAGAGCTTCAAGGGAAGGCAGTTGGGGAGGTCCAAATCTGCAGGGGAGGGTAGTTGGGGGCAACCAGGCCTGCAGGAGAGTAGAGTTAGGGCTGACCAGATTGCAGCAGAGGGCAGTTAAGGGCAATCTGGCTGGCAAGGGAGGGCAGTTAGGGTGACCAGGCTGGCAAGGAAGGGCAATTAAGGGCAATCAAGCAGGCAGGCAAGCATTTAGGCATAGATCAGGCTGGCAGAGGAGTGGTTAGGGGGTGATCAGGCTAGCAGGCAGAAGCAGTTAGGGGCAATAATGTAGGCAAACAGGCGAGCAGTTGGCAGCCAGCAGTCAAGGGGTCTCAGATTGGAGACCATCATGAATAATTTGCAATTAACATAAGGTTGCATATACCTTGGCAAATAAATGTTTTAAAACTTTTGGGGTAGATGTCCAAAGAAGGGTATTTGGGGTCATATGGTAACTACATACTTATTTTTTTTTTGTAAACTTCATACTGTTTTCCATAGTGACTGTGCCCATTTTCATTCCCACCAGCAGCGACTGAGGGTTACTTTTTCGCTACAACCTCTACAACAGTTATTATTACTTGTCCTATTAATAGTAGCTGTTCTAAGAGGTGTGAGGTGGTATCTCATTATGATTTACATTTCTCTAATAGCTAGTGAGTTGAGCATCTTTTCATATGTCTGTTGGTCATTTGTATGTCTTCTTGGAAAAACTCTATTCAGGTGTCCTGCCCATTTTTTAATTGGATTGCTTTTTTTGTTGTTGAGTTGTATGAGTTCTTTATATATTTTGAATATTAATCCATTATTGAAGTGTTTTTTGCAACTATCTTTTTCCATTCAGTTGGTTACTTTTGTTGTTGTTGATGATGATAGTTTTTGTTTGTTTGTTTGTTTTTTGTGTGCAGAAGTCTTTTAGTTTGACATAGTTCCATTCATTTTTTTTTCTTTCACTTCTCTTACCTTTGAAGTCAAATTCATAAAATCTTTTCTAAAGTCCATAAATTTAGTACCATAAATATGTTTCCTTGTATGAAAGATGAAGTTTCAGGACTTACCTTTAGGTCTTTGATGCATTTTGTGTTAATAGTTGTGTAAGGTAACCAATAGCCTGGTTTTACTCTTTTGCACTTGCCTTTGAAATTTTCTCAGCACCACTTATAAAGACTTTCTTTATTGTATGTTTTTGCCTCTTTTGTAAAATTATTTGTCCGTATACACATAGGTTTATTTCTGAGCTCTCATTATGTTCCATTGGTTTGTGTGTTTGTTTTTATGACAATACCATACTACTTTGATCACTGTCACTTTGTAGTATAATATAAAGTCAGAGAGCATGATGTCACTGCATTTGTTCTTTTTTCTTGGGATTGTTCTGGTTATTTGGTATCTTTAGTGGTTCCATACAAATATGATTATTTTTTGTTATTTCTTTTAAAAATTCCATTATGATTTTGATAAGGATGCAATAAATCTATAGATTGATTGGGGAAATATGACCATTTTGAACTATATTGATCGTTAAAATCCTTGAACACAAAATATCTTACTATTTTTTTGTATCTTATTTTTTTTAATTATGTCTTACAGTTCTCATTATATAGGTCCTTCATATCCTTTGTTAAATTTATTCCTAGTTTGTTCTTTTTGTTGCAGTTGCAAAAGGAATTGGTTTTAGTTTATTTATTTTACTGATTCCATTGTTTGTATATAAGAAAGCAATAGATTTTTATACATTAAATTTTATATTCTGCAAATTTATTCTGTATTATTGCTTTCAATAATTTTAGGGTGAAAACTTTAGGGTTTTTTATACAAAGAATCATGTAATCTGCAAAAATAAAATGACAATTTTACTTCTTCATTTTCAATTAGAATGCCTCTTTTTCCCCTTGCCTGATTGTTCAAGCTAGGACTTCCAGTACTTAATTGAAGAATTATGAGGCCAACATTACCTAACGTTACCTTGATACCAGAAATTGGTAAGAATCACACACACACACACACACACACACACACACACACAAAACAGACCAATATCTCTGATGAACAAAGATGAAAAAACCCTAAACAAAATAATAGCAAATTGAATACAACGATACATTTCAAAGATAATAACCTTGGTTGCAGGCCCCCAGTAGGGGGGGTGCAGGAGGCGGCTGATCGATGGCTCTCTCCCATCGATGTTTCTGGCTCTCTATCCCTCTACTTACACAACTATTAACATAAAAATATATTTTTAAATAAATAAATAAATAAAAATAATACCTAACATCAGTTCTTTAAACTGACTAATGCTCATTTACTCTCGAATTTGTCTATCTAAAGCTATATTTTTTTAATCTAAAGGATTTTCTTTACATTTTATATATTTAGTATAGACATAACCATTAATTAACTTCTATTCATCTGAAAATTGGTTTATTTCAACTTCTGTTTTAAAGGATTTTTTAGTGTAGATTTTGAAGTTGACAGTTCTATAATTCCAGCACTTTAAAATGACATTTCATTGATTTTTGGATTCCATTATTTCTGCTGAAAACTCATGAATCCATTCTACTGGGCTCCCTTAAAGGTAAGGTGACTTTTGGATAAAGGTAAAAGTGATTGAATTAGAGGTGATTAATAGAATAATCTATTATAAGAAGTCTTTATTCTATTGAATAGTTTTTCTTCTTCTGTTCTCTTAGTTTTTCTTGTGTCACAGTTTGACAATTTTTTAAAATATGAATATTTAATTTATATTTTGTGTCAGTAGCAATAGCTACTACATTATAAGTAAAAGCTACTACATTATAAGTAAAAGACATTCCATAATTTTGTAATTATATTTTTGTTGCAATCCATATAGGCATATTTGCCCACACTATAGAAATAAAAGGTAAATATTGACATATTTTCAAGATTTTAGAAAAATTACAATTAGGACAAAGGTGGTTTACTCATTAAACATCTTAAATGTCTTATTTAACATATTATCTGCATAATGCTGATTCTTTAGTATTCAAACTTTTAAACAAAAATTATTAGCAGATACTTTGAACATTCAATTGGACTACACAAAATGAAGTTCTATTTTAAATAGTAGAATGTGTCTTATAATTCCAATTGCTATCAATTATTCTCTAAAAGCTATAAAAAATAATATACTTTAATGCTTATGTGGAGCTTGCTCTAAAACCATCATTACTGCCACATATGCTGCCTGAATAGTATTTTACTCTTATTAATTTTAAACTGTTAATATAAATGCATTTTGAACAAATTATATCAATAAAAGACAAAATCAAATTAGTGACAAATTTTACATACTTATAAACAATAGCAATCTTTCCTGTGAAATATGTTCATAATTATTTGCTATATTACCTGAAATAAAATACACTATACCATAATTACAGATGTGGAATTTTGTTTCTTAATAAACATCCTATATAATAAAGAGCTAATATGCAAATGGTTGTCATACCCTTACATCATCACATTGTAAGAGCTCAGACACTCAACACTGGGAGAGAGGGATGGGGATGAGCCTGGGAAAAAGGAGCTCATGAGAGAGAAATAGGGACCAGACAGGCTGCGGCTCAGGGGAGGAATAAGCCACATGCCCCATGGTCCTGGGCACCTACAGCTGCAGCCCAGGCAAAGCTGCCCATCCACGGTCCCCTGAAGCTGTGATCAGCCAGGGTGAATTCAGCCTGGGTCCTGGGTACCTGCAACTGGCCAGAGGGAGGAAAGCTCAGGCCCTGGGTACCTGTGATGGGCCATAGGAGGGAAACCTGGGTCCCACATGCAGGGCAAGGCAGAGGCAGTTAGGAGCAATCAGTCAGGCAGATAGAGGTGGTTAGGGGTGATCAGGTAGGCAGGTGAGCGTTTAGGAGCCAGTGGTCCCAGATTGCAAGAGGCAGTCGGACATACACCAAGGGGTCCTGGATTTGAGAGGGTGCAGGCCAGGATGAAGAACACTCCGCTTCCCATCCCATGCACCTGGCTTCTAGCTGTCTATAACATGGCTGGCATTATTAAATATTAATTTTGTCATTTCACTTCCCCAAAACTCACTTCTTGGCTTTTAAACACTAAACTACACATTTATAGGTAGAAATGAGAAAAACTCTCTAGCTCATCCTCCACAATGATTTCCAATAACTAATAAACTGCATTTCCTGAATCTTGTCATCTAATCTGACATAGTTAAAGTAATGATTCATAACATGCCTTTTTATTATGGAATGGAAAACAGCTTCTACCTTCCATGTTGATTGTAATACTGCTAATTATATATATTTTGACTTAAAGGAACATAGACTTAAAGAAATGGATGCAGAGTATACTAGTAGAACTACAATTTCTAAATAACTTTTAGAATATAAATTAACTTGCTATTTGCCATTTTCTCAATTATTTTCACTTTCTATTGTAGGACAATTTCTTTTTAATTATTTAATCATTTGATTATTTAAAATGTTTACCTTTAAAATATCTACTATGAGGAGAATCCAAGATGGCGGCATAGGTAAATACCTACACTGCTGCCTCGCACAACAATTTCAAAACTACAACTAAAAGACAGAATGGACATCATCCAGAACCACACAAAAGCTGGCTGAGTTGAAGTTCTACAACTAGAGGGAAAGAGAGGGGCTCACAGAGACCCAGAGGAGCTACAAAAAGCTGAGGTACGGAGACGCACGCATGGAGAGAGCAGGTGCCCAAGTACCTGGCTGGTTTTCTCTGACAGGAGGGAAACGGAGACTCTCAAAGGCATTGAACCCCTTATCTAACAACACTAAACCCCAGATCCAGCTGAAACTCATACGGGGGGAGTTTGGACTGTGAAAAGGGAGAAGTGCACGGAAATTTAGGGGAGTCGCAAAAGATCAAAGGCCTGTTGGCGTGCACGGCACTGTGCACAGGACAGATTGCTGATTGTGCCACTGGCTTTTGCTGGTGAGCGGGAGACAGACCCTCCCAACTGTGCCACTTCTGACTTAAGTAAGCCCCTGTTTTGGATGAAACCCTGGGGACCTAGTCTCATGTGGTCCTGGTGCGTAGGGGAGCCGGAGGAGCAGTGGTCTAGAGGCACTGAGGTGCTGGAGCACAAGGACCGCTCCAGGGATTACCCAGTCACGTGAGACTCAGGGGCCATGGAGGGCGGGGCCGACTGGAAGGCAAGGCAGTCCCTTAAGCCCTGAGACTCCACCCATCCCAAGCTCAACAGAGGCTTCTTTGGTTTTGCAAGTCTAGTATCATAAGGCTGAATCCAACACAGAAGTTCTCCCGGCATAGTGAAAATGCTGAGACAAGGGAAAGGATTACAAACAAAAGAAATGGAGGGAAAAAAACGACTGGATATAGAGTTCAAAACCATGCTTACAAGGAAATTCAAGAATATTCTAGAAAAGTTGGATAAATTTAGTGAGACCCAAGAGGAGATGAAAAAGGACATACTAGAGACACTGACTGAAATAAAAAATATTATACAGAGTCCTAACAGCAGACTAGAGGATGGCAAGAATCAAGTCAAAAATTTGAAATATAAAGAAGCAGACAACATTAAACTGGAAAAGCAAGAAGAGAAAAGAATCCAAAAATGTGAAGATAATGTAAGGAGCCTCTGGGACAGCTTCAAGCATACCAACATCAGAATTGTGGGGGTGCCAGAAGAGGAGAGAGAGCAAGATACTGAAAACCTATTTATAGAAATAATGACTGAAAAATTTCCACATCTGGTAAAAGAAATAGACTTACAAGTCCAGGAAGCACACAGAA